>OW964566.2:9375000-10000000 GCA_943138885.2 Tholera decimalis | reverse complement strand
GCCGTCGGTTGCGACAGTCGTTCCCTCCATACTGCCCTGAGATCGCGCCGGAGCTCTTCCCGCCGCGCCTCGACTTCTCGAGGCAGCGGGGATTCGCCCCGGCGCTGCGCCTTCACGCGCCATTCATAGACGCGCTGGAGGGCAGTCGCCTCCAGATCCCAGGGCAGCAATCCGGCAAGGAGGTTGGCCGATTCGCCGGCGATCGTGCGGTATCCCCGGATCATTCGGATAGCCATGACCCTCTGGCATGCGACCAACTTTAGTGGTCGCGTCCGGATGCATAGGGCCCACACTGGGGACCCGTAGAGGGCCATGGACCGCACGACGCCGGCGTACAGCCTTCGGCAGGAGGCGTTTGGCCCGCTGAGATTAGGCAGGAGTCGTCTGAAGGCGGCTGCTGCCCGGTTCAGCTTTGGGGCCAAACTCAGGAAGTGCTCCCTGAAGTTCCACCGGCTGTCGCCCGACGCCGATGCGAACCCCCTCCACCGTTATGTGGGACTCGGACCGTGGCGCGTTCCGACCGCCATGAAAGCACATGGCCTCGGTCTTGTGCAGCGCCACGTCGAGTCCCAACTGCCGGATCCTATGAACGACTGTCGCAACCGCTTGCGTCGCCAGGTCGGCCGCCGCCTGGTGCGACTCTCCCTGCGCCAGGACGAGCGTGTCGTCAGCGTAACATACTACGCTGACGCCGTCAGGGAAGAAAAATAATAAGCTAAGTAAATTCCAAGATTTTTCCATTTTTTTGCAGTATTTTGAAATATGTGGTCAAACAAAATCGAACTGGTACTAAATTATGATACGTTAATGGAAAATGGTTTTACAAGATATCTTATTTGTCTAAAGCCATAATATCGAACAACAACGACGTCCGACAAAGCATATAAGCGATGGAATTCGTCGCCAAAAAAAACCAAAATAATCAATCGGTATACACTTGCCGAGCTGTTTTTGGATGGGTGAGATCCCTATCTCTCTTGCCAAAAGCTATTGTTACCAAATTATAATGTTAGTCGCTTCTTGTAAAATACTCCCACGCCTAAATACCTATGGCGTTAAATCCGCCTCTGAACCTGTGCATGAAGTGTTAGTAAATATAATACTCAGCTGCACCCGGTTAGTCTGGAAGCCGACCCCAACATAGTTAGGAAAAATGCCACATCCTGTTGAATGATGACAGTCAAAAATCGGGCAAATCTATAATTCATAAAGCATAACAGAACTGATCTTGACACCCCTTTTTTTATCGTGGTAAAATTATCAAAGAAGTCCTCCCGCCCCGGGCAGGGCGGAGGGACTGTCAGACTTTTACTGACTAAAATCCACGGTGTTCCTTCAATAACCCTTTACGTTCCGGGGTCACGGTAATGGGGTAAGTCCCACGACCCCGGCAGGCTTCGGCACTCTACAGGGTCCTCGTCATATTGCTGACGCTCTTTGAGGCGCGCGTGGAACACAACGCGCCGTCGACCCGGGCATGGTCCATGGTCGGACAGAGAGTTGCCCTTTACTCGCTGTCCATGCGGACAGCCCGCGCCTACGGTGGCCGGAGATCGTCGGCCGACGTCCGACGCCGTGGGCGTCTACCACTGCGGCTGGGCTGGAGGGAGGACGCCACCCTCTCCCTCACACGGCCCGCCTCCTCCTTCGGAAGCATGACTGCTTCGCAGAAGGAGGGGACCGCTTCCCACTCCCTCTCGCCCCGCAGCATGGCCTCGACCAATGCCGGGCGCGAGAGGTCTCCGCCCATCGCCGCCGTGAGGACACGTCGGTGCTCTGCCCAGGCGGGGCAGTCTTGCACCGTATGCTCTACTGTGTCCTCAGGGCGATCCTCGCAGTGGTGACACCCAGGCGTTTCTACCTTCCCCATCAGACACAGGTACCTCCCGAAACTGCCGTGTCCGGTGAGGACCTGTGTCATGCGGTAGGTCAGGACGCCGTGACGCCGATCTAGCCACTCCTCAAAGAGTGGTCTTACCGCCGCAATAGCGGCGTGCCCGATCTTGACACCCCTAGTAAATATCTCTCATCCCCACCCGAATACTAACAATAAATAAATCGGATAAATATTTTTCATTGTTGACTGTGCGAAGCTTGTTACCGCTCATAAAATTATACAATGATGACTATGATCCCTACATAATTTTAATGGGTAAGCTAATGGTTTATGCGCTGCGGTGTTTCCAGCCAGTTATGTTTACTTTCGCTAATCGCGGGATAGATTTATGGGAAGTTTTTAAAATTAATCACGTTTTTAGTGGATTTTCTATTCGCAGGGAATTTTATGGAAATTAGCCTGAGATATAACTTTATACAGTGTTACAGAACTGCACAAACATATTTAAGGGTGATGCACTATGCATATCATATACAATAAATATTAGCAAAAAACAACTAAAAGCTCATCCGCATCAAACCTGTAAAATAAAAATAAATATGTACCACCAACTGCATCAGACCGCTTGAAAGGGATTTTTTTGCAACTTTTCAGTAATTTCATGCGTTTGAGTTTTTTTTTAAAGAATATTATACAAAATAAACTCCCTCGGTACTCGTATACACCGCACTTCTGCCGTGATTCTTTAAAAGGCAGTCATCTGACAATTTACCAATTTTGAGTTAAACATTGAGCGACATGAGAAAAAAAGCCGCGTCGACCTATCTAACCCCTTTTTCTGAAACTTATTTAGCAATTTTGAGATATTTTTTTTTTTCATAAAAAGCTGTGAAGTGGTTTTGATACCAGTGCCCTTTTTTTCCTGATGTCGCTCAATGTTTAACTAAAAAATCGGTAAATTGTCAGATGACTGCCTTTTAAAGAATCACGGCAGACTTCTACAATAGTATATATAGGAGTGGTTAAGGAAAATCATCGAATGACTTCTGGCTTCTGGCTCTACTCAGAGCGAGAAGCTTTGGGTAGAGCGGAACGTAGTGTCAGACTTCTACTGACTAAAACCCCACCCTATTTCTTTAGCTGCCCTTCAATCCGGAGCCGCGGTATCTCGTTAGAATATTCTCGCATCCCCGTCAGGCATTGACCCTATGGGGCCCCGTCACTAGTGATAGTACCTACAATCTACATAGATATAAATTATAGGTATGTAAATAATACTCATAACTAATCTCATGATCCGATTAAGATGTTTAAGCAAAGGTGTAACAAAGACTATTATTTATTTTGATAATGCGCAATATTTTTTACATAATGTACCTATACTGTAACTTCTGAACGAAGAAGGACCTATCTGCCAGTTTCGATCAAATTAAAATTCAGAAACAGACAATAAACTCTTTATCTAGTTATGAATAAACACAAAGACTCATAACAATTACAAGCGCAACATAAATTAAATAAGTCTCCTCAAATAATAATTCGATACTTATAATAATACTCAACTGGATATTTTAGAAATACTCAAAAGGATTTACATAAGTCATCCAATAATTTCTTAGAACATTGTCTAATATATATATTCAGAATATTTTAAAGGTATGCTTGTACAGTCGGCCAAGAAAGTGGTGTACCACCCTAAGGTTGAATATCGCTTGCAGATTCATAGGTGATAAAGATTAGTTTCGCTTGCAGATCGATCTGACAACTTCTATTGCTGTCTTTATCTGATTATTGATAACGACTATTACTGTTTGTAACGTGACAGCTGTTCTTAGTTTGAACTTGATGGAACCAATGACGTCGTAAAATCAACGGCGGGGGGCTGTAGATTTTGATGACAAAATTGTATCTACAAATTCAGAATTGTAATCAACAAGTTACATAAAATTGTAAAGGCACAAGGCGAGTCCACAAACCTACAATTTCTGTAAACTTGTAATTACAATATCAATAAAAAACAAGCTAAAAATAGATTTATCCTTTTATTAAATTTCTACAATCAATTTTAAAATACTTATAACAAACAAAAACATAGCATATATAGTAATATTTAGAAGATATTGAAAATTTTTAAAAATTAGAAACGGGTGTAACCGCCGTTGGCCTCTATAACCTCTAAAAGACGAGACCTCATTGAACCAACAAGCCGTGAGCAAATATCGGTTCCCCGCATTTCCTCCCAGATATAATTACAGTGACTAATAAGAGCTTGTTTGGTTCTTTCATTTTGATGCGACCATCGTTGGACCATAAGGCCCCAAAGATTTTCTATCGGGTTGAGGTCCGGCGATCTTGAGGGCCACTGAATTACCCTTACGTCAGTGTGTGAACGAAACCAGGCTCTTACGATCCTCGCATTATGAATTGAACAATTATCTTGAACAAAATCAAATTGTGGCACTTCGTTCTCCGGGTAAACATTACGGACTGTCGGTAGCATTGCATTCTGAAGCACGTCGATATAATTTACAGCCGTCGCTCGAGGAGGTAGAGAACACAATTCTCCTACACCATCCGTACTCATCCAGCCCCAAATATTTACGGAAATTCGACCTGATTCTCTATTTGGGATTACATGATCATCTTTATACCGTGTTGAATTATATCGCCAAAGGTGAAGACGTCCATGCTGACTGGATTTAAACGTTTTTTCATCACAAAACACTGTATTAGACCAATCAAACTCTAAGTGCTCTCTGGCGAAGTTCAGACGAGCAAGTCTGTGAGCATCCGTCAAATATATTTTCTTGGCGTAATGCCTGTGGTGCAACCCCATGTAATGTAGATGATTCCTTATTGTTTGGGTACTCACATCGAACATCTCCGCAAAATGTTTTGTGGGCTTAAAACCATTGATTTCATATTCCCGTCTCATGAATTCTCTATCGTTATTGGAGAGTGCAGGCCGGCGACCACTTCTTCTGTGATCCAACAAACTTCCCTCCTCTCCTTCACGACGAATCCAAAAGCGGACAGAACGCCTCGATATATTCAAATTCCGGGATATCGCACTGATACTGCTTCCCTCATTAAATTGGGCAATTATTTGTGCTCTTTCGGCAATGGTCAAGTTGGCAGGCATTGAGATGATTTTATATGCAGTTGATTGAAAAATAACACGGAAAATATATCGATTTTTTGCATATATTTGACAAAATGTCAATTGTCAGTTTTCTTTTTCAAATGGAATTCGGTTGTCTAAATAGTTTTTATTACTTTTGTTTGGAAACATTTCAATTGCTTTGTAGAAACTAATGTCCTTTTCATTTATACTAAAGGTTAAAATGTCATGTACTTATATGTGACATATGACGTATGAATACTAAATACATAGGTTTACGTCATGATAATGTTGTCTCTTTCAGTAATATCTTTTTATAACGAACCTTGTTGTAATTTTCGATGACCGGGAAACTAAATCAAAACTGGTACACCACTTTCTTGGCCGACCGTACTATTAAGTGACTTCGTATTTTAATATAATTTACATTGAGATAGAATTAAAAAATTTCATATTTCAGGAATAATTGACATATGACAGTCGACAGGCACTAAATTATCAAATGGAAAACTAATTAATTTCAAAGTTTATATCGGACTAGAAATATACTGCTCTATCCAAATAACAACATTAATATGAAAATGTTTTACAATATGTTTACAAAATTAATATAAATGCACCAAAATTCTACAGAAAAGTCTCAACTATCCTCAAAACAAGACATTCATTCAGCGCCTGTCTAACTACCCGTCACACCCGTCTTCATAACTACCGTCTATCCACAAAGTTACAACAACAATACAACACAACAGCACTCAGAGCAGATTACCTTATACATATAAACAAACATAATGACGTCACAAATATATAACTAAGTAGATCAAAATAACGTTCACTGTATCATAGATGAAAGCAACACACACGTTTCTCTTTAGTGAAAGCCCTTTTATCTGAGCCTCGGGCTGTTTGCCATCCCAGGGTAGGCTTTGATAGATTCTATTGTCAATGTCAGTCACACACAAAGTATTGGCATGGATGGTTTAATAAAGGTCAGTTAAGAATGTCAATTAATAGTAGGGTAAAAAAAATCCGTGTGGAAAGAAAACGGTTTCCCTAATGATAATCCCTCGGGCTATTTTTTACTGTATAGATTGTAAACGAAATTTGAATTCGGAAGGTCAGGATTGTTGTTTCTGGTTTTTAATGAACACAGTCTCTTTAATAATACGGCTTATTGATACAAAATGCTATAACATTATAATTCGATCACAAAATTGTCTTAAGGAAAGTAAGTTTCTTTTCCTTTTTCGTTTGGCCCTCCAATGCGTACATATTAAAGAAACGTCAGGAGTTAGACACATTAATTATAACCTACTTGGAATTGACCGATAATTTTGGATTATTTATACGGATCCAGGAACGTAAGGCTATATAGATTCATAAAATTAACTAGCCGTAAATTGTATCGTATCTGTGTATCGAAAGCGTTGCAATGTCACCGTAGAGTATTTTTATCCTTGATATGAAATATACTTCACGACCTATTCTCATACCTACCAAACATACATACACAAAATCGGAGGTTTTTATACATATATGAGACGTTACTGTCTAAATTAAAATTACAGCATCGTTTTGGACATAGGTACATAAAAAATATGTCTCGTGAAACATAAAGCCATAGTAAATAGTATTCAAACAAAGACCCGAGAATTGTGATGGACGATAAGCAAAGGTTTTTTATTAAACCCTACAGCAAAGTTTCAAAGTACCTACAAAAGAAATTATCATAGGTACCCAGCCTGAGGGCGATTTCTTTTGAACAAATTTGAAATCTACAACTTCGCTGATACTTCAGGCAATATGTAGGTACTACGAAACTAGATATTTTGCTGAGATGAACCCGAGTAATGAAGTAAAATATAACATAATTTTCCAGTGTACTACGAGTTCGAGTAAGTCGAGAACTTTAGTCCCAATTTAGCATTTCCGTGGTTTCGCAAACCTTGTTAGTACCGTATCAAAAATCCCGATATTATATTACCCGATTCACGTCAAGTTGAATCTTCTTTCATGACGCACGTCGCTAGCATTAATTTGAAACGTTTTTCAGTGGCTTCGTTAGTGTAGAAAAATTTATTATTTAAGGTCTGAAATCCTCGGAAGTATATTTTTTGTCATTTCCCACGCTTTTATAAAACTGTTCCTCGAGTTTTAGCGAAGAGGTAGAATTTTCTAGACTACAATAATTTATTTATACATTTTCTGCTAACTTCAGAAACATTGTCTGTCAAGTAAATGGTGAGCGTTTCAAGGGCTGTCTATTGTGAATTTTGATATTTGTAAAATGCTGATTTCAGTCCATTTTGAACAACTGAATTCAAAGTCCTTTTAATATAATTTCTTAAACATTACGTAAGACAATTTATGATTGAGGATATTATTGAGCTACGTAGTTTTTTAATGAAGCTTTGATACAATTATTCAGGCTGTCTTTTATTACCAGATAAGTTAAACTTTGAGCGTAATTAAGTACTATTTACGTCTATAAAAATCTTTTTTTCTCCCTCTCTGGGTCGGGAGAAAGGGAGTCTGAGAATCTTGGGTAGATACTTCCACATTCATATTCAAATCAAAAGCATACATCGTTTACCAACCGCTCCCATTAACTTCGGAGACAACTCAACTCCTTGATCACCCGTATCAACACTTCTGAAGTCACCAGGTCAACATTAACAACGAGAATACAAAACATGCCAAACATTACCATACAAATTATTGTCATGTATCAAGGTTTTGTCACCGTTTTCAAATTATAGCGGAACTGTAACAACCATCGCGGGTACCTCTCGTAAATTATAATTTTAAATCAGCTGCTTACGAAGTCGGTTCACAACGTTTATGCATTCTATATGAGTTTTCCTACACACTGAATTCTGAAATTCGAATCGAGAAGTCAAATTGGACGGAGTTATCTGGAAAATTAACATGTCGGTTTATAAATCAGATATTAATAATACCTATAGTTTTGTTCACTAACGATTATCCTGTTTATTTTTTTTTTTTTTTCAAAAACAGTAATTATTTACCTAAGTCTCTTAAATGATATCATATCGACTACCGTTTTCGTGCGCCAATAATACGAACCTACTCAAGTTTCCGTTGGGCACGAAAATAACTACATATTTTGGCCGATTAATGTCCGTATATTTTAATAGTAAGTATTTCTTCACTAAACGTGTTATTTACCTAACATTCTAAATGTCATTCTAAAAGTGGTCCTTCTCGACTTTGTATTTCAAATGATTATGCTGATAACAATCTCAGCCTCGTTAGGCTGTTCGCTGACTTAACATAATCCAATCATAGACAAAAGTTACGTTCGTTATTAACTTTTAATGTGAATTTCAATGTGAAAATGTTTTGGATCTCTTCCTCGAACCCTTAACTTTTGCTCCAACATATTTTCATAACTTTTTGGATATGGCACTGTATTAGAAAGTATTTAGATTTAGGGCGTGCGAATGAGCTTTATTAGCCTATTCTGTTTTATAAAGTGACTGTTATGTATATTAGAATTTCAATTTCGAATAGGTTTACCTTTTCAGAAGGCTAAATCAACCTGTCTAATCACTACATGCATGAGAATCTACTCCTATTGAGAAAAAGATAGATAGCTCTTAATTTCTTATACCTACCAGTTTTGTTTCATAAAATAAAATACATTTATACCGAGTAAGTAACTATGACTCATAAAGTTAAAATTATCATATAGATTCCCGCATGTCGTACTGATGGATAATCCACCCTGTCGGCAATCATAGTCAGGACGGTATGGTGGTGCTTCGTACGTATCAAGCGGAACATCGCGGCGGCTCGCTTCCACATGATGGCGTGGAAGCTGCGAATATGCCTGAGGCGCTGCGGTAGCGAGGGAACCCCATCACTGCCCAAAAGCAACTATTAAACGACCTTTTTATACTTAAAGTACTTGTAGGTACTAACTAACCCATTATTCTAGCGTACTCTCATTCAAGCTATAGTGATATTTAGATAATACTGAACTGAAATACAATATCAATAGAAGTTATACCCGCGACTTCTTACGCATGGGAGTCGATATTACCATGGTTTATTCAATCCGTTCAAATTAATGAAAACACGAATTTATCTTGATCCCGGGGGAATTCTGGTATAAAAAGCCTCGCCTATATGTTTCCCGATTTGCTCCTCAATCTTCCAGTGATGGTCCCATTATAACCGTTCAAGAGAGCCAGGACAAACAGAAAGACATATAAACTTTTTTTGTTTAAATGTGTTTTATTATTGCGTCTATAGTCAAGATGGGGGTCCCCCAGGACTCAATTTTAGGTCCTTTTCTATTTCTTATTTATATCAATGATTTGCCATTCCTCATAAAAGATAATCTTCATATAGTGTTGTTTGCTGATGACACTGCACTTAAATTTAAACATCAACAGATGCATACTGATGATGTTAACAGTGCCCTTGCTACTGTAGTGAATTGGTTTAATGTTAACAATCTTATGCTTAACGAGAAAAAAAAACTTTTTAGCAAAAAATAGAATTTCTTTAATTTTGGAAGGCGGTGTCTTTAGTTTTGTATATATTTTCGTTTTGGACACCGCCTTCCAAAATTAAAGTTATTTTTGCCTTTGTAGTGTTTTTATATGGAAGTCGGTTCTATTTTTTGCTAAAAAGTTTTTTTTTTCACGCTTTTAATGTGTCGGTTTGTAATTTATCTAGTTACAAAAGCCAAAATATCAACTACTTATCACCTTTTACAAAATATTGTTTTTCCCGGTGCAGAGCCGTTAATTTTTGAGGAGTTCTCCTGGTACATCACCATCAGCTCTACTTCACCATATGCATTGTGACGAGAATAAAGTGCTTAACATCCATATCAAGTAATCTAATCGCAATCAACGAAATACTTATCATTGAGTAGTTTCGGTGGCCATCTGGGGTCTTCATCATCAGTTCCACTTCCTCAAATGGTGCTTTTCGAGAGCAACTGCACAAGGTACTATAAGAAATACCCAAAACGCTATAGGTATGCCTATAATATTATGGTTTAAGAACTTTATTTATGCCTCATAAAGAATTACAATAATTCACTTACTGAGAAAACATTTTTATAATATTTGAAGTGTAGGTATGCATACAGAGATAATGGTTACAACTACATTGACACAAATGACTGATTCGTAAAATAAAGAAATAAGTGGGTAAGCGGTTATTTCAACAAAGATCTAAAAAGTGTTTCTTACTAGATGTGGCAAATATGGCAATGTACTTTTATTGTGTTACATTTGTATTTTATTTATATTAATCTGACAATGGGACCAACTAGAAAGTATACCCTTTCAAACAAAAAAAAAGAATTTTCCAAATCGGTCCTGCCATCTCCGAGTTATGAGGTAACATACATTAAAAAAAAAAGTTCAAGACGTATTGTAAACCTCCTTTTTTTTAAAGTCGGTTAAAAAACAAGTGTATAAAGTTTACATTACCGCATGTTAGACAAGTAAACACAAGTAATAATAATAATAATAAATCTGTTGCCCGGCTGTCAACAGGCTGTCAGAAATTTTCATCCCGATTTTGTAAATAATATTTTATTGTGCAAACCATTACAAAAGATGTACTTATCGCAAATTAAAAACCGTAAAACAAGGAACAAGAAAGCACCAAATATGAAGTAGCACCATCTTGGACGGAACACAATAATATAACAGATTGATTTTAAATGTTGACAAGAAGCCGAGCACAATTACAACTATCCACACGCCCAACACCTGCGGAATCGTCGCTCAGCTCCGCCTCGCAGCCGCCGGGACCTGCTCCAGCCGTGAGTGAAGAGACTCCGGCCGCTGCAGTTGCGTCGAGCTCGAGCGACGAGCACTTCTCGCCGCCGACGACACCACCACCTGCGCGTCGGCGAGGAAAAGGCCGCCCTCCGGTCGGCTTAGGACTTCGAGGCCCTCCGGCCTCCGATGGGGTCCCCGCTGCCGTTGGAAGTGTGCAGCGCATGCGATGGACACATTCCATCAATGAAAATGTCATGCGCTCATACTTCGGGGCTACAGAGGGGGGAACTAACCTGACTGCGTACCGTGGTCGGATGCTCCCTCTGTTTCAGGTAGGTACTTGAACCAGCTGTCAACGTTTCGGCTCAACGACTGTCGGATCAGGTGCGGGTCATCCAGCGTAACCGTATGTTGGATGACGCCGTACTTGATAGACTACGCCTCGAATCACGGTGCAGCCGTGTCTCATCTGCTTCGCCACTGGCCGCGGTGCAACTACAACCCAGTATCTCACCGCGACCCGATCACGTCAGTGAACATGATGATGACGAGGCTATAACCGTGAGTACCCAGTGCAATGAACAATTGAGGAGTGCTTTGGAGTGTGCATTACGGGAGTATCGCTCCACACCGCCTGAGCTTAGACCTCGTCTGCCTCGTTTACCCATGCATAAGAAAAATAGGGCGCTAGTGTGTGATCTAGTGAAGACCTCACCGATACTCATTCGATCCTATACTGTGCAGCTGTAGCGGCTTGTCGGGTAGCTCATGTCAAGTTCCCAAAGACTGACAGAGTTATACGACCAGCTGTACCAGCTTGGCAGGGCAGGATCGAACGTCGTATTGCTGAGGCTAGAGCACTCATTGGTAAACTTATCTGCTTCAGGCAGGGCAACACTCGTCCTAGAGTGATGCGCTTTGTGAGGCGGGCATTTGCGGGGACTGATATCAGTCCTCGGGATTATCTGACCCGCGTCACAGAGCGTATCGACTTCCTGAAGCAGAAAGTCTATGCATGGGCAAATCGAATTCGTCGATATAAGCGGCGGGTGGAGCGATACACTCAGAATCGCACATTCCAAAGCAATGAAAGGTGGGTTTATAGGGCCTGGGAGCGACCTGACCAAGGTGTGACTGACACGTGCCTACCGAATGATGATGCCATGTGTTCGTTCTGGCGCAGCATCTTGTCGGTGCCTGTCAGCCACACCGAGGGTGACTGGATGAGTGAGATTAAGCGCACGTGCGATCTTATACCAGATGGGGGCAATTACGATCAGTCCCCAAGATATAACCTGTGCAGTCCGTCCGTTATCCAACTGGAAATCTCCAGAGCCGGACGGGTTGCACAATTTATGGATAAAATGGTTTCTAAGCTCGCACGCTCGCTTGGCCGCTCAGTGCCAGTCTGCCTTAGAGCTAGGATCGCTACCTCAATTCCTAACTACAGGAATAACCCACCTGCTCCATAAATCAGGCAGTATTTCGGAACCTAAAAATTATAGACCGATCACGTGCTTACCGACGGTCTATAAAGTTCTTACATCCATTTTGAGAGCCAAAATTAATAATCACATTAATACAAATTCAATCATGTCTGCTTCTCAGAATGGATGTAGGAACGGGTCCCGCGGTACTAAGGAGCTTCTCCTCATCGATATTGCCATAAACCAACAGGTTCGTCGTTCCCGAAGGAATCTGTCGACATGTTGGATAGATTATAAGAAGGCCTATGACTCGGTTCCACATACATGGCTCATGAAGGTGTTGGAGTTGTACAAAATAAATCCAATACTCCGCACTTTCCTTGAGTCATGTATGGGACAATGGAAGACGGTCCTCTGCTACCCAGGATGTCGACAAATCCAGGAAAACAGCGAACCGATTAGGATTGAGCGTGGTATTTTTCAGGGCGACAGTCTGAGCCCACTGTGGTTTTGTCTGGCTCTCAACCCTCTCAGTACACTGCTGGAGGGTTCGGGGCAAGGCTACCAGTTGAGAAGAGGTGGCCAGGTTATATCACACTTGCTTTACATGGATGATTGAAACTTTTTCCCCCAGCAACTTGCAACTCATGGAGCTATTGAAGGTAACGGAAACCTTCAGTAGCGCCATCAGGATGGAATTTGGGGTGGACAAATGTGCGGTCATGCATGTAAAGCGAGGGGAGATTATGGAATCCGTGGGAACTCAACTCTCGGATTCCATACACCTAAGATCTCTCGGCTCAACTGAAACCTACAAGTATTTGGGTATGTCAGAGGCACTAGGCATCAATGTTGCTTATGTTAAATAGCCATTGAAGGATCGCTTCTTTGGCCACCTGAATAAAGTACTGAATAGTCTTCTTTCAGGTGGAAACAAGGTGCGTGCCTTCAATGGTTGGGTCATGCCAGTATTGATGTATTCTTTTGGCATACTCAAATGGACTCAGACTGAACTTGACGCCTTGGACAGGCGGGTCCGCACAACGCTGACTACAAATCAAATGCATCACCCACGATCATCTGGATTTTTTTTGTTTTTATAGGAATATTTAAAAATGTAAATAATATGTTTATAAAATGTAATAAAGGAAATAATAATAATCCACAACTTTCACACAACGCCATTAAGTCCCAAACTAAGCAGAGCTTGTGCTATGAGTACTAGACAACTGATAAACATACATATATATTTCTAAATACATACATATTATAGATAAATTACACCCAGACAAAGAACAAATGATCATGCTCATCACACAAACATTTGTCCTGGGTGGGAATCGAACCCACGACCTTGAGCATAGCAGTCAGGGCCACTGACCACTAGACCAACAGGCCTGTCAAAATGTGTCAATAAAGGGTGAAAGCTTAAAACCCGACGATACCACAGTGTTCTTAGGCATTACTTTGGATGCGAAGCTACAGTGGGGCCCCCATATAGACAAATTGTCCAAAAAACTTAACTCTGCAGCATTTGCCGTTCGAAAAATTCGTGGCCTGACTGATTTAGAGACGGCCCGTTTAGTTTACTACAGTTATTTTCAGTGTGATGTCATATGGCATTTTGCTATGGGGGAATGCCACCCATATAAGGGTAAGGCCACGAAAAAATGTTCATTCCAAAAATAAAACGTGGACCGTACTAAAATTTGGAAAAAAAAACCACGAATACTATTTCTAATACAATTTACAGTTTTATCAATATTTAGAGCATTCCTGCCCAGCATGGCGTAATTAAAATCCAAAAATATCTTATCTATTTACGTAAATTATCGATTCATATTTTAGGTTGATTACAACTTCCATACAAAATCAAAATGTCTCTCGTCCATGCAATTCCAAACTTTTGTTTTTTTTTTTTTTATCTAATCATGTTAATATCATATATATGCTACATTGTACATATTTTATACTGTGACGGCCTTGTTACAAAACAAATAAATAATCGCTATGCCTATTGTTTTAAAAAAAACACGTTTAAAAATATGGGCCGAATTTGATTCCCGTGTGTAACATAACACAAAATACATATTAGTTTTTAATTTTAAAATCATACCAACACTAAAAGTATTTTTTTATGTTGGAAAACTTCCCTAAGATCATAGAAAAATGTCAAACATCTGTCAGCCATTTAAGTGTGGAAGCAATTCGAGAGGTTGTTGTCTGCGGAAATTTTGGTCACTTAGTTTTTCCCAGTTATTTAACGTGGTTTGACAAGGTAAGTGTTGAAATTTAATCCTTTAATGTCAAAATTACTGTAAATAATGTTGTTTTTTAGGGATTCGGCTAGTTTTCTGTGCATTAAGACTGTATTTAAAAGTTTTATTCTCAGAAAAAGGTTATATTTTCAGGTGTGTTTGTTCCCGCATGTTACGTGTGTTATGTTTTGTGTTACGTAACACACGAGAAGATACGTTAAGCCTAGTTCACATTGAAAGATACTTGAAACATACATACTGATGACCTCTGTGGCTTAGCGGTAGCGTGTCTGCCTTGCTATGAGTGTGAATGCGTTTGTTTGTTTTGTATTGTGAGTGTAGTATGCAAAAAATGTCACTGCGAGGTATTGCACTCTGAATCAATTTTGTAATACGCAATCTAATGTTGATATCAATATTTTTTAATGATGAACACAATTGCCTATTTTCAGTTTAGAGCTACCATCAGTCCGTGTAACCATAAACATTACTAGCGCATATTGTGTACATATTTTAAATATGCAACTGAATGGCGAAACGAGTGAACCGTTTGCATGATGGTGAATGTCGCGCTTGTACAGACGCTGGCGCATCAACCTACCCCAATCTGTCAAATTTGTGATTTTCAACTTTATCCCTTGTTCAACTAGGAAAATTTGATAGATTGGGGTAGGTTGATGTGCTGGCGTCTGTATATAACAAAATCGAATTTGCTAAGGTTTGTCGGTGAAGGGTACAATTTTCTTTTCAGATGCCAATGACAAATGCTGAAAGGCAGAAGTTGTACAGGGAAAGACTCAAACAAAGGAATCCGGAAAAAATTTTAGGGCAGAAGAAATTGAACGCGCAAAGAACTAAAAATAATAGAAAAGAATAGCAGATTTTGACAGTTCTCAGCAGCAAATTAATAGGCAGTAATGGAAAGAAAAAAAGAGAAACAAAGAAGTAACTGATCTCATATGATTAAGAGAATACTACCAATGAAGACTGATTTGATTAAGAATGTATACTTTAAATTATGTTTAACTAGTATATTTTGTTGCTCTTTAAATTTCTAAATGCGCCCCTTTCAAGCGTGACAAAATAATACACTCTTTCATACACAATATTCATATATAACTATTAAATTAAGTGTTACTAAAATTTCTTGTCCCTATATTTGGAGTTTGTTACCGGTGAGAGTACTAAGTTCTAATAATTTAGTGTGTAAATTTTATTTTAGAATTTTATGGGCAAAGCCGCGAATATAAACTAGTTTTATTAATTTATCAATTATGTGCACTAGACTTTACTATTTTCCAGTGTGTTATATCATTTCAAGTGTGTAATTGTGTGTTACAGTTTCAAGTGTGTTATTGAACAATTTTTCATGGCCTTACCCATAAATACAATATTTATGTTACAAAAAGAGCCATTCGTGCTATTTATAAATTAAGTCCGCGGCACTCCCTCAGAGATAAATTAATATAATGACTGTACCCTCTCAGTATATTTATGAGAATCTCTTGTATGCACATAAAAATATTAATCTCTTTAAAAAATACAGTGATATCCATAAAGTAAATACTAGAAATAAACACAACTTTATCGTTCCAAAAACATGGCTCAAGAAAATAGGTGGTTGCATACGTTTTTATAATAAACTACCCGGCCATTTGCAAGAACTGAGCCTCAACAAATTTAAAATAGTTATAAAACGTAAGCTGTGAGAAAAAGCTTTTTACACAGTTAAAGACTATATTGAGGATAAAAAGGCTTGGGATTGAGCTGCTCCAATGATATACAGGGAGCATTAGTGTTGTTTATAATCACAATTTCTTGTATTTTATTTTTATACAAATTGACATTTTTTTGACATGAATACTTTTTAAAGGATAATATTTTTGTTTTAATTATTTTTAGTAATTATTTAATTATTAGTATTTATTAAATTAGTAGTATATTTTTATTTCCTTTTATTATATGTATATATTTTTTTCTTTCTCTCTCTTACGACGATGTCTGGCAGTTTGAGTACTTTCGTGACCTTCTCAAATGTCCCTTCTTTGGCATTGTTCGTCAGGTCGTTGAGCTCCTTAGTAGTCCAAAGTTGAGCTTACAGGCTAACTGACAAAGGCTTGCACTGACAGGACGGGTCTAATCAAATCTGTGTGGTTCTTTCTTCAAAAGGCCATTTCAGACCAATCAGAAAAGAAACTATTGTGAATATGTGAACTATCTATAATATATATCATACGCGCGCGCGCATCTTTGCAAGTCGTACATACAAGTGTGAGCTCTGTCTTTAAAAATTTCTTAAGTCGTCAAAAAGTGAACTGTTCCTGTGTCAAATAGTATTAAAACAATCTGTGGATTACCTGGAATATATTGTGATAAACCAAAACTGTAAACATGTGTGTTAAAAAGTGCATAAACGTAAATAAGTGGACTAACTAAATTAACCGAATACCCACATCGGCCGGTTTACTCAAATCGCAGAACAAAGAGTGGCATTGAACTCGTCGACGGCATTAACACTGATTGTTCGAAGTTTACTTAAATACTTACTAATTTCACACAAATTAGTTAACCGTCTGTGGCGCAACGGTTTCGAGTACACATCTCGAGGAAAGTGGTACCGAGCTCGATCCCCAGTATTGAAAAACTCTTTTTGTGAATATTTTATGGGACTTCTCAAGTGATTATAATATTGAAAGTTGATGAGCTTTATTTGGAACGGAGATATTTGGAAATAATTTTATATATTTAATTATAAACTTACACAATGCTTCGCACTCCACCGAAAGATGGCGACACCTGTACTTTACCACAGGTGCAATCAGAGCCCAACATACCAGCAGTCTTTGCAAATTCACCGAGCAAAACTAACATTAGCGTGTGATCCAAGCGGCAGCGCACTGACTGCTCGCCAGAAGTTGATATCTGCCCTGAATTTGATCGGTACTCAAAGATTGAACTATTAGATACAAATCGCATGGAAATACGTTCAGTTCTTTCTTCGGAGATTTCAGCAAATATAAAAACCTGTATAACTGGTGAATTAAGTAGCATCAAAGATATGTTGCGAGGCTTGGAGAACTCTGTCAATTTCATGAGCTCTGAATTTGACCGCATGAGGACAGAACTGGATACATGCAAGAGCGAAAACAAAACTCTGCAAAAGGAAAATAAAGACCTCAAGACCTCGGTTTCTGATGTGGTAACTCGAGTAAATCTCATTGAACAAAATTCGCGCCAGCAAAATCTGGAGATCAATGGCATACCAGAAAATAAAGCTGAAAACTTGGTCAAGACGGTAGTTCAGCTGGGTAGCGCTGTGTCGACCACGATCAAGGAAGACGACATTCTGTCCGTTGTGCGCGTGAGAAAATTGGACCCTGAAAGCAAAAGTTGTCAAATTGCGAAGCACATTAGTAAGAGATTCAATCCTTGCATCTGTCTTACAATTTAACAGAACTCACCCTAAGGAAAAACTCAGTACTCAAAACTTGGGCTACGGCGGGGCTATTAAGCCCATATTTGTGTCAGAACACCTGTCGCCATTGAATAAAAGAATACATGCGGAAACCAGAAAAGCTGCACGTGAAAAGGGATATGCATACGTATGGGTACGCGACGGCAAAGTTCTAGTCAGAAAAGCGGACGGTCACCAAGCAAAACACATTAAAAGTCTGGAAGCCATTGCACTGTTATAATTTTAAATCGGTTTTTATGCAGTAATACCATGCAATTACTCGAAGCTTTCACTATCTATTATCAGAACTTCAGAGGAATAAAAACCAAACTTAATACTATCATGTTGGCAGCACAATCGGCGTCTATGATATTATAATAGAAACAGAAACATGGCTGGACGATAGTATAAAAGATGGAGAAATTTTCGATCCTAGGTATCGTATCTACCGCAGAGATAGATCCTCAACTGCTCTGGGAACCAAAAAGGGCGGAGGTGTTATGATTGCAGTATCTAAGCTCATTGATTCCGTACGTATGCCAAAATGGGAATCTGATATCGAAGATCTGTGGGTCAGACTTAGAATTACTAAGGGTAAGAGCCATCGCGTTCTGAATATCTGCTCTGTCTACCTACCCCCACCAGTCCAACAAGACACACTTGACACATTCCTGGAAAATGTATCGACACTGATAGAATCTACAAATGAAGATACAATTATTGCCGGAGACTTCAACCTTAGGTTCATAAGCTGGAACATAGACAATACCCTCAGACCTCCGTGTACAATTCCCACTAACTACACCAATAAGTTAGGCTACTCTCTTGTTGATTTTATGTCCGAAAATAATATGTTGCAAGCTAATATTGTGAAAAATTGTTACAATAAAACCCTGGATCTGATTCTATCCAGTTTGTCGGTAAGTGTTAGCGAATGCAATAACCCGATCTCAAAAGTTGATGTATATCATCCTCCCCTAGAAATTATTATCACTCACAGTTCACCAGCGCCCTTACAAACCAAAATAACTTCGAAGTATAACTTCAAACGCGCTGACTATGTGTCAATCAAGGAAAAACTTAGAGTAATAGATTGGGTTAAAATATTTTCTGAAATGGTTGATGTAGACGAAATGGTTAATCTGTTGTACAAACAAATTAACACCTTAATTCAAGAATATGTGCCTCTTTCCAAACTACCCAATAATAAATTCCCGCGATGGTTTTCTAAGCCGTTCATTAAACTTTTAAACGAAAAGGAAAAATAAGAGTTCGCTATAAAAAATATAAAAATCCTAGAGACAATTACGAATTCAAATTACTAGACGAGCGCGCAAGACGAATGATTAAAGATTGTTACAAAACTTATTTAAGCAATACTGAAGAGGACATAGCTCAAAACCCAAAACTCTTCTGGTCATTTGTTAAAGCTAAAAAGTCTCAGTCGAGTGACATTCCTACTACTATGCGTTTGGGCAACAAGACTGCTTGTTCCGGTGAGGAAATAAGCAACCAATTTGCCTCACATTTTTCATCCACCTTCATACCATCTAATAATTCGACTGCTCCTGATACACATAACTACTTTCAATTTGCTCTAAGCAGAATTGCGTTCACAGGAGTAGAAGTATTAAAAGAATTAAAAAAGCTTGACACGTCCAAGGGTTCAGGACCAGATGGCCTACCTCCGCTCTTTGTCCTAAAATGTGCATCCTGTCTGTGTCTTCCACTCAAACTTATTTTCAATCGCTCTATTGAAACATCTAAATTCCCCACAGAGTGGAAAATTGCTAACGTGATACCTATTTTTAAGAAGGGAGACCCCAGCGATACTTCTAATTATCGCCCCATATCTCTTCTTTCTATCTTTGCAAAACTGTTTGAAGCGTTGGTTTGTCCTGTACTGTCTTCGCACCAGGGATTGAAAACCGGTTCCAATTTAGGTTCAGGTTCTTCATTTAGGTTCTTATAAAGGTTCCTCTTTTCGGTACGGTTCCGGTTCCGGTATCGGTTCCGATTGGGTTCCGACGTACCGGTTCTAAATACCGGTTCCTAGAACCTTTAAATCGAATGATATTTTACCGGTTCCTTGTCACCTGATTTAAAGGTTCCTTACAGAAGAGGGGATGCGTTCGGATCGTACTTAGCATGTCATGCCTTTTCATTTAGTTAGCTTTCGTTCGTAGTATTAGAGGTAAAACGTACGACGATACGATATACGAGTACTTAAATAATTATTATTGTAATTAAATAGGTTATATTAAAATGGATAAAGGTATGTTTTAAATTTAAATGTTTTATTAAAATTGTAGCTGCATTCGTACTTTACGGTGTATATTAACTACTATAATGTTCTTGTTAATATGTATGATTATGTTTGGATTTGATAAGTATAGTTGCAACTTATGTACCCTGCATGTAATTGCGTAAGTATCTAATTTATTTAATATTAATATAGGCAATTTCAGTAAACCTAAAAAATAAATATAAAAATTAAGCTATAACTTTTCTAAAAGCTTATCACGGGGCATTTTATATGAGTTGGTTGGTTGGTAGCTAGTTTTAATTTGATTTGATTTTTAATGTGAGGTGTCTATCGGCTATTATTGTAACAAGTTACGATAGATTGTATAATAGTCCGGCCTACCCTAATGTTCTTTCTGCTGGTAATATTCGGGTTATGGAGCTCCTTAAGTTTGAGTTTAGCTTTACGATGCTACTACGTGCACGTAAGACACTTATGTGCTAGCTGACAGGATAGGCTCACTCAAATCTGTCTGGTTGTTTTCTAAAAAAAATCATCTTTGACACTAGCCTGCATGGTTCTTACCAAAAAAACCGGTCAAGTGCGAGTTGGACTCGCACATGAAGGGTTCCGTACCATTATCTATAAAACGGCAAAAAATCATGTCTGTTGATTTGCACTGAAAACGGCGGCTTTGTCCATCAGAGAGCTATGTCAAGAACTTGAGGACCTGGTTAAACACACTCTTAGCAAAGAAGTTTTGGAAAAATCTCCCCACGTTGAAAATTTGTGGCAGCTAATACAGAGAGAAATAACACAAGCTGCCGAAATCTGTATAAAGGCAAAGGGGATCGCGGAGACTGGAAAAAATATAGAGGCATATCTTTGTTAAGTATAGCGAAAAAGATTGAATATTAAATTTCATGTTATTTTTTTTTTTTATTTAATATTAAAGATTGATTTAAGATTGAATACCTTGGCCTCCCAGATTTATTCAGAGTCACAATGCGGTTTCAAGGCTGGCCGGTTAACTACTGATATAATATTCACTCTTCGACAACTGCAGGACAAGTGCCGTGAACAGCGCATACCACTGTACATGGCCTTTGTAGATCTGAACAAAGCTTTTGATACTGTAAGCAGGGAAGGGCTCTTCGAGGTGCTGCGCAGACTTGGCTGCCCCCCGAAGCTTTTGTCACTTATCAGGTCAATTCACGATGGCATGAACGGAACAGTTCGATGGTAGTAAATCCGAATATTTTACAGTAAACCGAGTACTGTGTGCTTGCTTTTCCCCTATTTGATATTTTCTTCTCGACACTGCTCTTGACTGCATCTGCATACAGTAAAGGGCGGAAGACTTTATAATCTCGGACACCTTAAGTCAAAAAATAAGCGTCTTGATTTACTCGCTCGGGAACTCATTTATGCGGATGATGCTGCACTTGTTGCAAACTCAGAAAGCTAACTGCAAGAGTTGGTGTCTAGATTTGGTCGAGCTTGTCATCTTTTCCCCATGAGTGTAAACACAAAAAAAAAACTGGTAGTAATAGTGCAAGGTGTAAGTGAGCCTCCTAAAATCACCCTCGATAGCGCTGCACTTGATGTCGTGGATAGCTTCTGCTATCTCAACCACCACAAAGTCCCATTCAAACAACAAAGAGATAGATACTCGGATTGGTAAGGCATCAACCGTTATTGGAAAGCTTTTTTCACGTGTGAAGAGGAACTGTAAGCTCACTATCAACACCAAGGTCCTTGTATACCAGACCTGCGTTTTGAGTAAATTCTTGTATGCCTCAGAATCATGGACGACGTACGCGAAACATGAGAGTAAGCTTAACGCTTTCCATATGCGGTGCCTGAGGACTATAATTGGAGTCACACGGAAAGATAGAATGAGCAACGAGGTAGTTCTTCCAAAAACGGGCTGCCAGAGTATAACTTCCATGCTAAAGCAAAGAAGTCTTCGCTGGCTTGGTCACGTGCACCGCATGGTGCCATAAAGACTAGCACGTCAAGTCATGTTGGGTCAGATAGCAAACGTAAAAAGACCCACCCGACGTCGTATTCTTAAATTCAAAGACTCCTGCAAGCGGGATATCAGATAATATATATGTAGCTGGATAGGATATCAGCGAGAGATCAGTTTCGGAATTTAGACCAACAGTTGGGAAAAACGCGCAAACATGAGACCTGAATGGCGCCAAGACATCAAAACCGGAGCGTCAAAGCATGATAAAGACTGGCTCGAGAAACTTAAGCAGAAAAGTCTTCGCCGAGTACTTCCACCACCTGCGGACACGCCTTTCATCTGTGACCGCTGCGGCAAGAAATGTCGCACTGCTATCGGGCTATATAGCCACCGAAGACGCTGCGGAAACCCGTAAAAACATTGGTGCTGCAACAATAATCTATAATTTACCTAAAATGCACTACTTGCACCCATTTCCACAGGTGTGACATGCTGTGTCTTCTGTATAGATTCTATGGCCTGATACAGATAATGTGGCCAGTGATGATAAACCTGTGGAAATGGGTGCAAGTAGTGCCTACTTGAAACGAGTTAATTCGCGGAATTTTGTTGTTTTAATGTTTGTGCGTGTAATTTCAGGTAAATTATTTTCTTATTTCACTTTATGAGTAACCTAAGACTGTGTATTTTTATTTAACATAGGTACTTTTTTTACTAAATATCATTGAATTTTAGTCAAAAATTTAGAAAACAAGCTCATGAACAAGGGGTGTGCGATTTTATTGCTCTCGAGTGTAATTAGATAGGTACTTACCTTTACCTATAACTGTACCACAGTCATTGACAGTACATGACAGGAATGTTTTTGATTTTCATCACATATAAAATATTTATAGACATAAACACTTTTTACCAAAAAATTAAACCGGCTCCCAAAAAACACTGCAAAGTGAAAAATAACTTAAATTTCGAAAGTCGGTGTCAAAAACGAAAATACAAAACTAAAGACACCTTTTTATTTCACTCTTTTTAGTTGGTCGATTTTCAATTTACCTAGTTACAAGAGCCTAAATGTCAACTACTTATATTTATTTACAAAATATTGCTTTTAACAATGCTGGGCCGTTAATTGTTGAGGAGTTCTCCTGGTACTTTACCATCAGATTCACTTCACCATATGCATTGTGACGAGCATATTGTGCTTAATAACCACATTAGAGTAATCGAAGCGGAACACATGAAATACTTATTATTCCTACTTATTAGTTCCAGTGGCCATCTGTGGTCTTCATCATCAGGTTCACTTCACAAATGGTGCTTTCCGAATGCAACTACACAAGTTACTATAAAAAATACTCAAATCACTATAGGTGTGCCTATAATATTTGAAGAGTTCCCTCGATTTCTCCAGGATTCCATCATCAGATCCTGACTTGGTGACAATGGGACCAATCTCGAATCCCTTTCAAACAAAAAAGAATTTTCCAACTCGGTTCAGCCGTCTTCGAGTAATCGGTGATCATACATTTAAAAAAATATATATATACGTGTCGTATTGATAACCTCCTCCTTTTTTGTCGTCGGTGAAAATTAGATTGCTTGCGGCCCATTTTCAGTTTTCATAAATAATAATTTAGTAACATAACGTATTCTTCTTAAAATAGATTATTACTACTGATTGATACTAAACTATTTTAACGTAAACTATAATTATTCTATTACACTAATATATTACAACACTCAACAAACAAATGCAAATAGTTACGTATGATTTACAAACTATAAATATCAATACGAATGCGAGTGAGTGTCCTTCGCGTGGATATGCAACAGAAGATCCACCAATACAAATGTGATATTTTACGAACTCCCCTCTCCCGAACCCAACACGTCGCGCGCCTTATCGCGCCGACTTGACCGGATCAAACAAGTTTTGCTTAGGAACCGGTAAAATAAAGGTTCTTAGGGGTTCCAATTTAGGTTCTGGTTCCTGTTCCGGTACAGGCACCAGAACCGTTAAATACCGGTATCTTACCGGTATTTTGGAACCTTTTTCAATCCCTGCTTCGCAGACTAATGTGCAGTTGGCCTCTGAACAGCACGGCTTTCGAACTCGTAAATCCACTACCACTAATTTGGTTAACTACATCAACGATATTGCTAAATCTCTGGATTCCCGTGTACAAGTTGATTCCGTCTACACAGATTTCAGCAGTGCTTTTGATAAGGTTAATCATAACATACTTTTAATGAAGCTGAAACATTTTGGCATAGCCGGTCAACTGCACAGATGGTTCGCTTCTTACCTGACGGGGCGAAAGCAGAGAGTGGTCGTGAGAGGATACGAATCACTCTTCTACTCTTCCACTTCTGGAGTACCACAAGGATCGCATCTGGGGCCGATCTTATTTCTTATATTTGTAAATGACATAGTCTGCACAATACAATACAGCAAATGTTCCATGTTTGCAGATGATTTAAAACTGTACAAAGAAATTAAAACGGACTTGGACGTGTCACTTCTTCAGAATGATCTAGATGCAATACATGAATGGTGTAAGTTAAACATGATGACTCTTAACGTAAGTAAATGCTATCATATAACTTTTACGCGAAATAAAAATAGAATACCTTCATCTTATAAATTAAATGGAGTTTCCCTGCAAAAGGTTGACACCATCCGTGACTTAGGAATTCAGCTCGACAGTAAACTATCTTTTATTCATCACATTGACCTAATTGTTACCAAAGCGACAAAAATGGCAGGTTTTGTGAAGAGAACATGCACGGAGTTTCGGTCTATTTCGACCCTAAAACTTCTCTTCAACACGCTTCAATCCTACATATCGCATCCATATTAATAGGATAGAACGTATACAGAAAGCCTTCACCAGGTATCTGCGCTTCAGATGCTCTAGTTGCGGTCAAGACACCAGTTATTCTGAAAGACTCAAGCATTTCAATATGATATCTCTGGAACGTCGTAGAAGTCACTCCGATCAGATATTTCTTTACAAAATTATTCATAACCGATCCGATGTTCCAGAGCTATTATCTAAACTTAATATTTCTGTACCTAGGCGAACTATAACTCGATCTGTACGTAAAACAGATATACTTGCTTTGTCCCCATCAAAAACAAACCTTGGTCGCAGTGCCCCTATGAACAGACTTATGGCTAATTATAATATAATCCACACTAACAGCAACATTGACATCTTTGCCGACAGTTTTTACCAGTTCCGTAAAAAACTTTTAACTCCAATCCACTCATAACATTTTGATCACGTTTATTGCAGTCGTTTTACTTTAATAGTATTAAAAAAACAGAGTATCCATTGCCTATTGAGTAAGTAAATCTTATGTATATATCTTATATTATTTCTTTTATATTGCCATAGTATTATATTGTTAAGTAGCTCATTTTATAATCTTTCATTTTAATTTAAATCTGATCTCGCAGTTTTGTATGTACTATAATTTATTTATGTTTAAGCTGTGTACTTCTATAAGTGACAAATTCACCATGACAATAGATGTATAAGTTAAATAATATGTAAAATGTTATTAGTGAATAAGTCGTTGGAGTACCTTATATAATAAAATAAAATAAAAAAAAACTATGTAGGCTGTTTTATTTGAGTTAAACATGATTGTCTGGCAGTTTGAGTGCTTTTTACAGCCTACCCAAACGTCCTTACCTTGGTATTATTCGTCAAATCGTTAAGCTCCTTGTTTTAAGTTGAGCTATACGTTATCTGACAAATGCTTGCACTGTATAGACAGGCCCACTCAAATCTGTGAGCATCTTTCCACAAAAGATCGCCTCAGACGGTAATCTATAGGGTTCCCATATATTTTTAACCAGGACCTATAGATTGTATGGACTTTAAAAGAGACGGACCCCTCAGTTTGTTTCGGTGTTTCTTCTCAGGGTACCTAGTCAGGAAACACCGGCCTCATCTAAACAAAAAAATGACGTGTAAAAGTGTTATTTAATAACCAATTTGCAAAATAAAGATCATTTATCATTTGTAAAATACCTACATAACTATAAGCACAAGAGAAAACACAGTTATTTTCAATCACAGACAAACACTTCAATTTTATTTATATGGATTGATAGATTACCTATTAATTCATATTTCGAAACAACGGAATTTCATATCTAATTGTGTTCACTATTCCGCAAACTACACAGCTGCACAAAACAATGAGAATTGGGAAATAATTGTGTTATGCCTCTATAAATCAGTCACGTTTTGTGCTCCCAGATTGAATGAAACCAATATGACGTTTATAATGGAAGTAATCACAATTGGAAATAGGTAAATGAATGGCTGAGAAATGATTGCCTAATTATTTCGTCAAAGGGAATACCTACAAAACACTTAAAAATATCTATGATGCTGTTTTTTTTTTTCGATTAATGTTGTCGCTGATGTGATGGGTAGAAACGATACTCTAGAATATACAACTAAAATATATTTAAATATCCTAGTATGGAATTACTGAAATCATTGGCATAATTTCAACAACATGTGCGTGGAACATAAAGTTAACATATGCAATTAGTACTAGATTAATAGTCAATCGTAATCTAACGTGTATCACGAGGTAATTTCTAAGAATTCCGTGTGGTGACATTATTTTTGTGTTGGACGGTGGACTTGATCCTAGAGAGTGCGATGTGGTTAGCAATATTATACACATAATATTGTCCTGAAATTCAGTCCATGAGCCTAGCTTAGGCACAAGTCCATCAATCACAATATGTTTGTATATTATTGATGTACAAAATGTGTAATGTTTTGTGGCGAGAAAATAAACTTACTTACTTAATTAGCTACACTACGGTGATCAACTCATATGAGTTAATCGCAATTCTTCTACCCAGATATGTTAGTTTCGCATTGCGCAAACCACAAACGTATTCGGTCGCGCCAGGTGAGTGGGATGCACAACGTCGTCGTCACACCGAAAAAAAAAAAAGTACTGGAAATTCAATATTTTAAGCTACTAGAATCTTCCTGGCGTCAAGGTGTAGTTCTTTAATAAACCCATGCAGTGTTAGCTCCAGTAATACATTAATAATACACACTAATTAATAATATACAGTAATACATTAATTATGTGCGTGGGCGCGCGAGCTCGGTCAACTCTGGTTTCCCTTCAGAAAATTAAAATCTTTCATCTTTTTTATTAACCGCGAACTCAGTAGTACTGCCAACGCAAACCACTTAACAGACGGATGTGTGTATGTGTTGCAGATCGATATTCATTCTTCTGAATTCCTTCCTGAACGACCGAAAATGTGTTTGGTTCTAGAATTGCATATCTATCAAAAAGAAGCTCTAAATATATTCGTAGTTCGTCAAATCAACCGTCGCGTTTTTTTCTCGCGGTAAAGACTATAAACAGAAGTCAGCCGTTCCGTAATGATGTGCTTGAAGCAATGATATTGGAAGCTGGCTAAAACTCTAGACGGAATGAGACGAGGGAGGCCGTATGACAACACTACGATAATGGCACTTGACCTAGATTTTGGCGTCAATGACTTATTCCGCCTTTATGTGAACGTTTGTCTCCAGTAATATCAGTTGATTTGTCTTGTAAGATTAATGATGTGACTAATCGTTAACAACAGCTGTGCTAAACTTTACCAAATTTTTGTTGCATGTTGTTTAAAAAGTTTCACATGTGAAACTATACACTTTTTACCATAAAAGGTAAAAGTGTATCATGTTTAACCAGTAAATTGATTAATAAATGTTATTGTACATAATTGTTGGCAGTACGGGTAACTGCCTCTAGTTAGTAACAAGGCTAATGACGTACTACTTAGCTGTTGCTTTATGGTAAATAAGTTCCATGCAGACCGAACTCAAGTTTACGGGAAATGCCTTTAAAATTTTACAACACCAACATTACAATGGTTTATGCCCATTTTATTATTTTAAAATTTCAAAAAACTACATTAATGTGGTTATATAGAATGTCTAAAACCTGACCAAATATAAAGAACAGAAAATATTATGACGAGTAAAACACATTTAAGAAAAAGAGAAAAAATTATTTGCGCCAGGCATAACGCATACCAGCAAAAAAACTAACAAATAAAACACTTTTTAAACAAAAAATTAAACCGACTTCCAAAAACACTGAAACGTGAAAAATAACTTCAATTTCGCTAGTCGGTGTCTTAGGTTTTGTATTTTCGTTTTTGGCACCGACTTCCGGAACTTAAGCTATTTTTCACTTTTCAGTGTTTTTTGGAAGTCGGTTTAATTTTTTCTTAAAAAGTTTTTATTGAAGTGAATACTTCTTTAGCGGCGCTGAGCACTTTTTGTATGGGTAAAAACTGTTAAACTCGCGTCAGAGTCACGTGACCGATCGAAAATCGTAAGACATTTTTTTAAGTGAAAACTTCTTTAGCTTCGTTGTGATTAACTTTCAAATCACAACGATGCTAAAGAATAGCATCGTTGTGATTTGAAAGTTAATGAAACGAAAAAGCGTGGGGAGTTCAGGGTGGTGAGGGGTAAGGGGGGTCCCGTGTGGGGGCGGGGTGGGGGGAGGGGGGTCTCGTGGGGAGTTTTGGGGGGAGTTGAGGGGGAGTCGAAGGGAGTTGAGGGGGTAGTTGATGGGAGTTGAGTGGGGAGTTGAGAGGGGAGTTGAGTGGGGAGTTGAGTGGGGAGTTGAGGGGGGAGTTGAGGGGGGTGTTGAGGGGCGAGTAGAGGGGCGAGTTGAGGGGCGAGTTGAGGGGCGAGATGGGGGGCAAGTTGGGGGCGAGTTGAGGAGCGAGTTGGGGGGCGAGTTGGGGGCGAGTTGGGGGGCGAGTTGGGGGGCGAGTTGGGGGACGAGTTGGGGGACCAGTTGGCGGACGAGTTGGGGGACGAGTTGGGGGCAAGTTGGGGGGCGAGTTGGGGGGCGAGTTGAGGGCGAGTTGGGGGGCGAGTTGGGGGGCGAGTGGGGGGCGAGTTGGGTGGCGAGTTGGGGGGCGAGTTGGGGGACGAGTTGGGGGCGAGTTGGGGGCGAGTTGAAGGGCCAGTTGGGGGACGAGTTGGGGGGCCAGTTGGGGGACGAGTTGGGGGCGAGTTGGGGGGCGATTTAGATATATCATATACTGAAAAACAAATTACAAAACCGATTGTCCCTTGCTGTTAAGTTTGATGATGACACGAAACGTGATGGTGGATCTTGCGTTACGTTTACTCCATCTGTCTCCATCTCCAAAAATGTTACAGTTATATAATGTAAACATGTATGACTTTTGGAATTCCAAAATTTCAAATGAAACGCCAAGTCGGGATTTAAGCGATTTATTTAAAATAATTGATATGCGGATTGTTAATTAAGTAAATTCTATTACAAAAGTAATTAAAATTAAGTTATATTTTATTTACCTTAATAAAACGGGAAACTCATTTAAATATTAGCCTTGAATAGCAGCAAGAAACAGGGTGTTTTGAAGTGAAAACTTCTTTAGCGTCGTTGTGATTTGAAATTTTATGAAACGAAAAAGCGACAGTAAAAAGAGACAGACATAAATTCATAAGATTTAACGTGGGAGAAAATGAGATAGGAAGCATTATACAGTGTTTCTTATGTCGTGGAAATTTTATATGGGCAAACCAGGGCAAACGTATACCTTTGAAATTTCGTAAATTTTTGAAGGATTTTTTTGAAGTGAAAACTTCTTTAGCGGCGTTGTGCACTTTTTTTGTAATGGGTAAAAAATGTTAAACTCGCGTCAGGACAGGACACGTGACCAGATCGAAAATTCGTAAGACGGACGGAGAGTAGACAGTCGGCGCGGCGTAGGAGAGCAAGTATCCCCCTCTCTTTCTACGGCGCGGCGAAAATGTATGCCTGCGCCTGCTGTTTCGAGAGATAAACTTTTTAATGTAATATAAATTGTCGTGTTTGTGTACGATAGCGCAATAAATAAATATTGTATTCTACCACATAAATGATAGTACTTTTATACTGATAATTAAAGCAATTCGTGCAAAATTATTCCCTAATCATTCCTAAATATCAAAAATGCACAACGTTAATATTCAAGTTTTCTCTTCTGCCGGCACTCCCGGAGTGCAACCCGTTGTTTTTTTTTTCTCTATTTTTAATTAGTTGGTTTTTAGTTAGTCGTTTTGTAATCTAGCTAGTTACAAAAGCCTAAATGTCAAATACTTATAACCATTTACAAAATATTGCTTTTCCCGATGCTGGGCCGTTAATTGTTAAAGAGTTCTCCTGGTACTTCACCATCAGCTTCACTTCACCATTTGCATTGTGACGAGCATAAATATTGTGCTTATCAACCATATTCAAGTAATTTAAGCGGAACCCATGAAATACTTATTATTGAGTAGTTTCGGTGGCCATCTGTGGTCTTCATCAGTTCCACTACACCAAATGGTGATGTATGCCTGCGCCTGCTGTTTCGAGAGATAAACTTTTTAATGTAATATAAATTGTCGTGTTTGTGTACGATAGCGCAATAAATAAATATTGTATTCTACCACATAAATGATAGTACTTTTATACTGATAATTAAAGCAATTCGTGCAAAATTATTCCCTAATCATTCCTAAATATCAAAAATGCACAACGTTAATATTCAAGTTTTCTCTTCTGCCGGCACTCCCGGAGTGCAACCCGTTGTTTTTTTTTTCTCTATTTTTAATTAGTTGGTTTTTAGTTAGTCGTTTTGTAATCTAGCTAGTTACAAAAGCCTAAATGTCAAATACTTATAACCATTTACAAAATATTGCTTTTCCCGATGCTGGGCCGTTAATTGTTAAAGAGTTCTCCTGGTACTTCACCATCAGCTTCACTTCACCATTTGCATTGTGACGAGCATAAATATTGTGCTTATCAACCATATTCAAGTAATTTAAGCGGAACCCATGAAATACTTATTATTGAGTAGTTTCGGTGGCCATCTGTGGTCTTCATCAGTTCCACTACACCAAATGGTGCTTTTCGAATGCAAGTGCACAAGTTACTATAAAAAATACTTATTCAAATTATAGGTGTGCCTATAATATTTGAAGAGTTCCCTCGATTTCTCCAGGATCCCATTATCAGATCCGACTTGGTGATAATGGGACCACACGGAAAGCTCCAGCTTTCAAATAAAAAAAAATACAGTCGAATTGACAACCTAATCCTTTTTTTGGAGTCGGTTGAAAATTAATTACCTATCTTCTACGTGTAACTAAATGAAATTTTTATACAAAATGATACCTACGCATTAATTACACAATATAATTCCGCCAAGCCCGTTCCATCATCGGACTACAAGACAAACGGCGATGCGCCATCTTTACATGGCGGACATCCCACCCATACGCACAAAACGTTTCGGGAATACTTTCATTGTGCGTACGGCTAAGGAGTGGAATTCCCTGCCCTCCGGCAGGGAATTCTGTGTTTCCTGATCGCTATAACCTGGGAGTCTTTAAGTTAAGAGTGAATAGGTTACTTCTAGGCAAGCGTGCTCCATCTTCGACCACATCGTCACTTACCATCAGATGAGATGATGGTTAAACGCAAGCCTATGATCAATAAAAAAAATAGGCTTGCTTTATTGTCGTTAGGCAAAATTCATAAACATCAGCAATGAAAAAAGGCATAAAATTTTAAGTATTAAAGGTACAATAACGCTTAATCCACAGATAACTCGCCATTACATTAATCGAATTGATCGAACGGAGCACCACTATTTTACTAAGGTAGCAATCAAATTGATTGACAATAATGGATTACTCAGTCTTCATTGTAAAAGCTATTAATGCTAGGATATGTACTAAGGAGCCAGGAACCTTGTTACAGGGCCAATATTTACGTATTATTTGAATAATGAATATAGATTACCAGGTTTCCTTTGCCAAACATTTGGGTGACAAAAGGTGAATATGACCTTACAGAGATCTTATTTTACAAAATTGAAAGCACACGAAGTAGGTAGTTTTGTTATTGACTGTTTTTATTAGCAACTTGGCTACTAATTATATCACTGTAAGACTTATTAAACATTTATCAGACGAAGTTAAGAAAACATGTTTTGTTACTCGAAATATTAGTACATTGATAAAATTCTTATTTATTGTACAGGCAGTCCTCGACTTACGTAGTTTCGATTTACGTCGTTTCAAGTTACGTCGAACAATGTTTTGACAGCAATTGACTGCAATGTGTTAAGCAGACACTAAGAAAAGGCTCTCACCCTCTCTAACATCGGCCGTTTGAGATATGCGCTAGAGGGCCCTTAAAGATTTGTATTATCAATTGCTATCAACACTTCTTATACCATACCACTATGAAAATCTTATAACTTAAGTTAACTCACTAAAACGGACTAAAACCTATAACTTCATGTATGTAAACAAAACAAATAATTTGCAGAACCTTGATTGTACATTGTTTAAGTAATCTAAATGAACTAACCTTTTAGTTTGTGGCATTCACTTAGTTAATGTGAGTTTTTTTTTACTCGAAACTATTCTACATAATTAGTGGTAATGTAACACGGATTTCGTGATACCAGTAATTAAACACAAAGTTGAAACTGTCAACAGACCAGAATATATCACTAAGAAAATTACTTTTTTATTTCTGAAGAGGGGACAAATTTTAATGTAAGTTACACAGAATACGGTGCTTAATTAAAAGACAGGAATACCCCGCCTACTTTTGTGAAGTTATTAGCATATATTTTTCTAATAAATAGACGAACAGATTTTGTTATATTCTTGACACGGGAATAATTACCTAAAATTTAAAAACGAGATTCTAGATTCGACATAACATTTTAAGAACTCTGATATTAATCTTTTTCATGAAATAATTAATAATTATGGAGCCCAGAAATGTTCTTAATTATTTTTAATCTGACTGATTAATCTCGACAGATAAGCATCAATTTACTGATACTTGTCGATCAGGTTTCAGGTATCGTCAAAGATCAAAATCATAAATATAAACAGTGAAAATCATATCGTAAACATGTGTTTATGATATGATTATCACTGTGAAATATTGAATTTTAATTATTTTCATCAGCGTGTCTTGTTCTACATATTTCACTATGGGGTTGGTGTAAAACACTGAGAAAAAAAGAACTAGATTTCACGTTGCTTCAACAAGTTTTCGCGTTAAAATAGCGCCTACGTGCTGTTTGGTTGAAACTACAAGTTTGATCTTGTAAAGTGTAACTTGTTGATCCTACAAGCTACGTATCATGTTATTTCTACGTTACGTCAGGTCGAATTTACGTTAACATTTTCCGATTGTTTTTACAAGTTTAGCAAGTAGATTTAACATGCTTGACATGTTGTTGTGATGAAATTTTTATATCGAAACCTGTTTGATTGTAGCTTTTTTTTATGTAGGGCCACTCGTAGTTCAGCACACTAAGTAGAGATGAGTCGTATTTACTAGAACAGATCCGAAGAATAGGTAAATTTCGATACTAGGCGGCACCTATTCTCACTTTGACAACACCTAGTATCATGAAGAATTGCGAAATCCAACTGCTCTTAGGCTTCATAGCACTAACGCGTAATTGCATTCCATTCACTCAACACGTTATAAACCTGCTTTACCGCTCATTCATGTTTGTAAAAACATTCGTTTGTCGGTCACTTGAATTTAAACCCTAATTCAAAGTACATAAAAGTAACGCAACACGCACGCGTATTGTGCAAGAATATATATTCTGTCCTTTTTTAACTACGCTATTCCGTAGTCTTCCCATCTTTATCTTTCAATACTCGAGACTAGTCAGTAATCATTCGATCCGAGAATACTCGATCCGAATGAGTACCAAGTCTCGAAAAGACTAAGTAAATAGATACTTCGTAATACTTAGTCTTGTCGAGACTAGGTGGTACTCATTCGGATCGAGTATTCTCGGATCGAATGATTACTGACTAGTCTCGAGTATAAAGTCCAATTACTAGGTACTAACCTAGTCTTATCATTGATTGCTGGTGCTAACACCCTAAGCTGAATAGAAATATCAAGTACAGGAGAAGTGGCAACGAGGTGAGTCCGTGAAGCTTAAAGACCGTCATCGTAAAATTTAATCAAAATACCGTGTTCATTTGTTGTTTAGCAGTTTCCTCCAAAATTAGTAGCCACAATAAAAAAATACTTGGACTAAGTACTTGCACCATGACCACATTCGATAAGTAATAATTGATACTGGGTGGACTAGGGACTAGGTGGACTAGGTGGAATAGGTATCTGGATCACGTATTTTTAAATACTAAGAATAGGTGCACCTAGTCCCAAATTTACCTAGTACAACCCATCTCTAACACTAAGGCTGTTTACTACTTAACCGGGCGATCCTGTGGTGACCTCTAAATTTAAAGGCCACCACAGCCAGGGCATTTAGACGACCGCATGCTAAGGGCACTCCTTGTGGAGTACGGGCCTCGGCATAGCGGGGTCGTTGGTCTTTTGAGTTTTTTTTTTTTATTCGATAGGGCAACTCGTAGTTTATTTAGCTCGCTAAGGCTAATATACTACTTAACCGGGCGATCCTGTGGTGACCTCTAAAATTTAAAGGCCCCCAGCCAGGCCTTACAAACTAGTATTTACATTTAAACAACCGCGCGCTAAGGGCACTCCCTGTGGAGTACGAGCCTCGGCTCAGCGGGGTCGTTGATGGTGGACAGCAAAGGGTCAGGCTGGGTCATATTATTTAAGGGAGTATTTATTGCTACTGGCTCAGCATCGCGGGCTGGCTCGTTTGGCAAAGGTCGGGGAGGGTTGACGTTACAAGAGCGGGTCTTTTGAGTAGAACTCCGCACTATATGTACGAACCAAGTGAAGCAAACGATAGCGCGAATTTAAACAGGGCAACACCATCTATCGAGCTCGACGGAACTATTTTGTGATTCGTTTAATATATGTATGTTCTCATAGTAAATGTTTGATGTAAAATCAAACTCTTCCATTTATTCTAATTAAAAAAAATACCGTTATATTAGAAAAAATATAGGTTAAAAAAAGAAAGTTGAAGGAAGGATACGGAAAATTATATACCTAATTTAAGAAATTAATTTTATTGAATCAATGCAATATAGATAGCAATAGTGCACTGATGCCACCATAAAATTTCTTTACTTGTGTTATAACATTTTTATTTATACTTTTTAACAGACTTAAAAAAGCCACCTTGTTGCTACTACAAGTTTATAATTTATTTTGTTACCTTAACAAGTTAAGTATAATGTTGATTTTACAATTAAGGGCACGTCAATTTCAAATGACACCATGTTTTCAACCACCTGTAACGTTGTTTTAACAAGATAGCATTTAACAAGTTACGTAATATAGTTTCAACAAGATATAATGTTGAAATAATCAAATAGTCTTGTTGGTTTAATGTGATACCAACTTGTTAATGCTACAATTTTGGTTGATTAAACAAGTCGATTTTGTAAAAGCAATAAGAAGCATGTTGTTTCAAACAAATGTTTGGTTGTTTCAAATAAATAACTTTCAACAAGTTTAATCTTGTTCTTTGTACAAAATCGACTTGTATTATCAACATTGAGTTTGTTTCCGTTGACCAAAATAATTTTATTTCAAACAGATAACCACTTAACAAGTCAAACTTGTTCAAATTGCTAAGCCGATTTCTCTCAGTGCACCCTGGTGGTTCAACGGAGTCTTAGGTTCCACGTGCGCCTAAACAATACTGAATACTTATGCCCCTCGGGGTGCCGTAAATGTTTTAACGAGACTTAACCGCGCACTCAGAACGCATGGGCAACTGAAGTCACAAGGAGGATTTTTAGTCAGTAACAGTATGACACACCGTTCTGCTCTACACAGAGTGGGAGGGGTAATATGATGATTTTCCCACCGAAAAAAGGGCTAGTGTAAAACGATTACTGGGTTACTTCTTCCACCACTCTAACATCACACATTATTTAAGACGACACCTTCAATACATGTCATATTCATGATTAATCTCAAAATCAAGAAACAACAACACACGCGGTAATTAAAACCACAACAACCACAATCTACCAACAGAAATCCATATACACGTAGGTATTAAGGTATGCATTAGCTATCACTGCATATGATCCTTCTTACGTCAATTACGCCAATTACGCGGCATCAACGATCACAAATGACGACAGCTTAGGGTTGCCAGGTGACAATATACAAAATGAACCATTTTATGAAAAGTAGACTTAAAAAAATCTATTAATGTAATTTAAAAAGAATTCTATATGTGCGGATATAATTTATTTTTCATGAAAAATCGTAACATAAATATAGATTACCTCTGAATTATTTTACATATAAAAACTGACTATGTGTGGCTTATGCATTTAATCTCAATTACGTAAATCACGTTACTTGAATCTATTTTCCTCAGTCTAAATACATTGTGAACATTCGAAACATGTTACTTATATTTTATTAGCATAGCAACACAGTCTGACGTAACGAACATTTAACAATGGCGGGCGCGACTTGTAATAACTTGAGTAATTGTTTCCTGGCATCGACATTTGATTTGCAAATGTAATTACTATGTATGTTATGTGTTAACGCCATAATTTATTTCTTATATTTTCACGCCTAATTATTGGCAACTCTAAATAATATTAGTATCTGTGCAACGTAAATTTCCTTCCGCATTCCCTTTCCCTTCTGCAACCCTTATAATGCCTGAGCGAGAGCGAGAAGGAAGATCCGCGATGCGCGGACGCTGTCGCGTGCCGCCATGAAGAAAAAACCGCCAGTTTCTCATCCGCTATCAAGACTTGCGGGTCGCAATTAAACCCTAAGTCAAAGAGAACTCATATTTCACCGCGAAGAACGAAGATTGTTATTAAACTGTGCAAGTGCGTGGCTTTGTGTGTTGTGGAAAGTGCAGATCCTCGTCCGTACGTACACGACATCGTGGACGCGCCGCCGCCACGTGGCTAAGGAACCCTCGCCGTGTCTCCGCCATAGCTCACCAGGCAGGTACGATCCTCATTTCCCCACACCACCAGCACCTACTTGCATCATAGAACCGCCCCTGATACAGTCCACTAAGAAAAATTCGTTTTTCAAACCAAGGCTTTAAGCCGCCGCAACATTTTTGGTCCTTCGAGCCGGATACCTTTTTTCTATACTCTTTCGATAACGGATATAATTATTCTATCCGTATATCATCATCCCGCAATTATATTTCATTTCAATCTTCGTTCCTTAAACTCATATAATAAACCGCTTTCATTTATTACAATACCTACCTACGTCGTCCTTGCGTACATTCAAAGGTATATCGCATCCCGCTCAACATAATATTTAATTTATGTAGGTACATAGGAAAATATAACCTACCTACCGCTCGCCCGCTTCGCCATCTTTCGTTTACGACAACCGTAGGTACATACCAATACCACACCGCGCGCAGATCGTTGCGATTTATTTTAGCTAAGTATTATAAACACCTACAAAAATATCGAAAATGTCTAAAAAAGTAACCATTGAATCGGATGATCCGATAGAATCCGCCATTCAAATAGCACTGTCATGTCGTAATATGATTTTTGCCCGCATGCAGATCATTTACGATTTAATGGAAAAAATGAAGTCCGGTATGGAACCGCTAGAAAAGTTTATGTGTGCGTGTGTCAATATCGATGCGATGCGTACCGAGTTCCTCGAGGCATTTAATAAACATAATTCGCTTCTTCTAAAACAAAACCCTAAAAATACGATTGATGAACAGTCGTGGATTAGTTTTGAGGAATTATATTGCCGAATTAAATATAATCATTCGAATTACTCAAAATCAGCTCATACTTCTAATGGTAGTGGTGTCATTAAGCAAACAGTTCGCTTGCCTCCCATTGAAATTATGTCATTCGATGGCGATATTCGTAACTGGCCCCTATTCTACGCTAATTTTAAAAGCACGGTACATGAAAATAATACATTGACTGATTCGGAAAAACTATATTATTTGATGGGGAAATTGACAGCTAAGGCTCAAACCGCGTTCTCAGGAGTTTGCCCTAATGGCGATAATTACCAATTAATTTTTAATTCACTCGTAAACAAATACGAAGACAAACGTATTTTGGCTTCTGGTTACCTTAATCGGATGTTTGAACATAAATCTTTTAATACCGCATCTATTCAGAATTTCGAATCCTTTTCTGATAATTATGTTTCCGCCGCAAACGCATTAAAAAATCTTAAAATAAATGATTTGACAGATAAGATCTTTTTCCATGTCGCTATAAAGAAGGTCGATTCTGAAACCGCTCGACTTTTCGAAATGGATTCGAAGGACGAAATTCCTAAATTCGACAATTTAGTACAGTTTATTAAAAATCAATCTCGCATTTTACAAAATACTAAAGCTTTAGACAGCTCGAGCTCCACTCAGTCTAATAACAATTCTAAAAATAAAAAAACGTCTAAAACTCCACAACCGCAATCTTACACTGTAATTGATAAATCCGCAAAATGTTTGTGTGATGGCTTTGTCCATGAACATTTATTTAAATGTCCCGCCTTTTCTAAAATGACACCAAGTGATCGTTTCAAATCAGTGAAGCAAATCGAAGCATGCACTAACTGTTTAAGTATTAAACACAAGGCCAAATCCTGTCAGTCTGAATCTAGATGTAAAACTTGTAACAATAAACATCACACGCTTTTACACTTTAATCGCGAATCGCATGCGACTGCATTATCGAACGATATTGATAATACCGCACGTACACAAGCCGATTCAAACGCCACGGCTCGCGCTAGAGATAGCACTGCTGCTCCCGAGCAGCTGTCCTTGTCGCACGCACAGGCTCCACGCGAGCAACATGCGCACGATGCCGCCGCCCAGAGCGCCCCGCAATGTAACGCGTCCATTGCTGCGTCGAGGTTTTACGACTCGAACTCCCGCGTATCAAAGCCGCAAGGTAACACGAATACTACTATTTTGTTGTCAACCGCTACTGTAATAATTCGAGATGCATTTGATAAGGAACATTTAATTCGTTGTCTATTAGATAGTGGCTCACAAACTAATTTTATTACCGCAGAATGCTGCAAACGATTAGGTTTAACTAGGCATTCATCTGATACGCCTTCAGTTAAGGGTATCGGTGGTACGGAAAAATCCGTTAAGGGTTCCGTACAGTTTACTTTCTTTTCCCGCTTTAATCCGAACGTTACTTATAACGTTAATTCGCTAGTTGTCGATGCAATCACCGACAATCTACCTATCGCCCCCGTAGATATTTCCGCTTTGCCTTACTTATATGGTTTACCGCTCGCCGACGAATCGTTCGGCACACCCGGTCGCATCGATGTGCTGATCGGGGCATCGCTTTTCCCGCATCTTCTGCTGCCCCGCGTAGTTAGCAGCAACTCCTCCGCGCCGCCCGCCATGCAGACGGTACTCGGTTACGTCATCATGGGCACTGTGCCCGTGTTGCCTGTGCGTCGTAACAAGACTGCACTAGCTTGTTGCTCATATGTTTCGCACCCGCCTGACAAAGACTCATTAGAATCGTCGTTGAAAAAATTCTGGCAGGTCGATGAAGCGCCCGTCACTCCTTCAACGAGCAAATCGCTCGATGAACTAGAGTGCGAGCATTTTTATAATTCGACCACGGAACGCGATGAGGAAACAGGTAGATACTCTGTAGCCTTACCTTTTCGCAGCGATGTGTTCCAATTGGGAAACTCACTCGATGTCGCGAAAAAACGTTTTTTCTGCCTTGAAAGGAAATTAGAATCCGCACCCGAGTTACGTACTACGTATGATGACGTCATCCGCGAATATATTGATAAAGGATATTTATCGCCTGCTCCTCCTGATAGTTCAGACAGTAGTTGTCCTGACTATGTAATTCCGCATCACGCAGTTGTACGTTTAGATAAAACAACAACAAAATTACGCTCCGTGCTAGATGCTAGTGCTAAAACGAGTACTGGAGTATCTCTCAACGATGTTTTGCACAGCGGCCCGAATTTACAGGGCGACTTATTTACCATAATTTTGAATTTTCGCTTGTTCGCATTCGCACTGTCGGCTGATTGCCGACAAATGTTCTTACAGATTAAAGTAAGAGAAGGTGATCGCCGCTTTCAACGCATCTTATATCGCTTCAGCACAAACGATCCTCTGGTTCTATATCAGTTTAACCGCGTCTGTTTTGGTCTCAAGTCAAGTCCCTACCATGCGATCCGCACAGTTCGACAGTTGGTTCAAGACGATGGTCATCTCTTCACGCGCGCCAGCGCTATCATCATGGACTCGCTGTATATGGATGACGTAGTCTGCAGCGTAAGCTCCGAATCGCGAGCCATCCAGGTTGCCCACGAACTGATCAAACTCTTTAGAGGCGGTCAGTTCGAGTTAGTCAAGTGGACTAGTAACTCTCAAACTGTACTAAACAGTATTCCGGCGTCGCATAGATTGACCGATCAACTAGAATTCGACAAGTCGGTAGAGCAAAAGGTCCTCGGCTTGCGCTGGTGTAGGTCAAATGATTGCTTTGAATTTCTTATTTCCGCACCGCCAGATACGTGTACTAAACGTGCTATACTATCGGCCGTAGCTAGACTGTGGGACATTATGGGTCTTGTCGCACCTGTAGTTCTCTACGCTAAACTGCTTATCAAAGAGTTATGGTTACTGAAGCTCGATTGGGATGACACCCCCCCGCGTCACATCATGAATATTTGGCAAACCTTTCGCTCTGCCCTTCCGCTTTTAAATGATTTTAAAATTCCGCGCCATTTAGGTATTGTTGAAAACTGTATTCTCCGCCTAATTGGATTTTCTGACGCCAGCGAAAGCGCCTATGGCGCTGTCATCTATGCGCATATTACTCGCAACGACGACGTGGTCCTTCAGCTGGTTTGTGCAAAGTCGAAGGTATCGCCGGTTAAACCATTAACTATCGCTCGACTGGAGCTCTGCGGTGCCGAGCTCCTCGCTAAGCTTCTTCGCCGTGTTCATGACACTTATAATCCGCGTTATAATGTTACCGCTATGTACGCATTCACCGACTCAAAGGTGACTCTTTGCTGGATAAATTCCTCTCCGCATCGTTGGCACACGTTTGTGGCCAATCGTGTCGTTCGCATCATAGACAACGTCCCCGCGGAGCACTTCTATCATGTGGCTGGTACTGAAAACCCGGCGGACTGTTTGTCACGTGGTTTAACACCTGACAAATTCATTGAGCACCCATTATGGTTGCACGGACCCGCTTGGGCTAAGCTTGATCCTTCCGAATGGCCCATACATAAGGTTAATGACTTGAATTCGGAACCCATTCCTGAAGAAAAGGTCCACGCGCACCCCATAGTCGCGGACTCAAGTTCAGACAATTCGCTTCTACTCACACTCGCAGAACGTACGTCGTCTTGGAACAAGTTGCGGCGTATTATTGTTTTCATATACCGCTTCATGAAAAAACTCCCGCGTCGAACTGACGCCGTTTCCGCTAGCGACCTCGAATTCGCTGAAACCATTTTGTTGCGTCATGTTCAACGAAAACACTTCTTAAAGGATTTTTCCGAGTTAAAAATAATAAATTTTGTTCACCCGCTCTTATTAAACTAAAGCCATTCGTAGATGGTGATGACTTAATCCGCGTCGGAGGTCGATTAACTCATTCGGCTGAGGCCTATAGTACTAAACATCCTGTAGTGTTGCCCCGCCATGATCGCATAGTTGAAATTCTCGTAGACTATTATCATAAAAAATATTTACATGCAGGTCCAGAACTCACTATGTCGATATTACGCCATAGGTATTGGATCTTGTCCGCTAGACGAATTATTCGTCATAGAATTCACAAGTGCAATGCATGCCATAGGTGGAAACCGCGACCTCATGGTCCGCCCATGATGGGCGATCTTCCGAAATCTAGAGTAAATGTTGCTCTCAAAGCTTTTTCTCATACAGGGTGTGATTACGCTGGCCCTATACAGTACGTGCCCATACGCAGTCGAGGTGCGAAGAGTCGCAAAGGCTACTTATGTATCTTTACCTGTATGACCACTCGCGCTATTCACATCGAATTAGCTACAGATCTTACAACTGTTTCGTTCATAGCCGCGTTGAAACGGTTTTTATCCCGCCGCGGACCGGTACAATGTTTATATTCGGATAACGCGACCAATTTTCGAGGAGCTAATTCGTTTTTACGCGACTTATATACTTTCATAAATAAAGAATACCGCCCGCGCTTTGAAGAGGAGCTTGCTGAGCATCGCATTCATTGGCAATTCATTCCACCTGCGTCACCGCATTTCGGTGGATGTTGGGAGTCCATGGTGAAGGTCGTAAAGACTCATCTTTTCAAGACAATAGGTCAACAACTCCTCTCTTATGAAGAATTAGTTACAATTCTTTCTCAAATAGAGTGCCTGTTGAACTCCAGGCCTCTTACTGTGCTTAGCGCTGATCCGGTAGAGCCTAAGGCTCTCACCCCTTCACACTTTTTACACACTGTTCCGCTTAACTCATTGCCGGCCGCGGAAGTAGGTTTATCGTCTGACAACCTGCTTCAAAGACATTCTCTTATGGATAAATTAGTCCAGTCGTACTGGAAAAGATGGCGAAACGAGTATCTTCATAGTTTACAATCGCGCTTAAAATGGAATAAACCTGACGGAGACATGATTAAGGAAGGTACTGTAGTAGTGATTGTTAATGATAATGCGCCTCCTTTATCCTGGCCTCTAGGTGTTATTGATAAATTGCATACGTCTAAAGACGGTAGCACGCGAGTCGTTTCCGTACGCACTTCTAATGGGATTCTTGTGAGACCTGTGGTCCGCTTATGTCCCCTTCCTACTCAGTAATATCTTATTCAGTCCATTCCCTCTTTAAGTTAGATTTAAGTGTAATTTCTATTGTATTAATCTCTTTTAAAGGTGACTCTTTAAGGCCGCGGGGAATGTTAACGCCATAATTTATTTCTTATATTTTCACGCCTAATTATTGGCAACTCTAAATAATATTAGTATCTGTGCAACGTAAATTTCCTTCCGCATTCCCTTTCCCTTCTGCAACCCTTATAATGCCTGAGCGAGAGCGAGAAGGAAGATCCGCGATGCGCGGACGCTGTCGCGTGCCGCCATGAAGAAAAAACCGCCAGTTTCTCATCCGCTATCAAGACTTGCGGGTCGCAATTAAACCCTAAGTCAAAGAGAACTCATATTTCACCGCGAAGAACGAAGATTGTTATTAAACTGTGCAAGTGCGTGGCTTTGTGTGTTGTGGAAAGTGCAGATCCTCGTCCGTACGTACACGACATCGTGGACGCGCCGCCGCCACGTGGCTAAGGAACCCTCGCCGTGTCTCCGCCATAGCTCACCAGGCAGGTACGATCCTCATTTCCCCACACCACCAGCACCTACTTGCATCATAGAACCGCCCCTGATACAGTCCACTAAGAAAAATTCGTTTTTCAAACCAAGGCTTTAAGCCGCCGCAACATTATGTTTACATCTTTCTTATGAATCGATAGCTTTGCATTTAAATAGCTTTTGTTTGTCCCTTCGATTTTGTTATTAATATTAAACAAAAGATGCGATTTAAAGCATCTGATTAGCAGGTTCTAAATTGAAATTCCCTTCATAAAGTTTAATTAATTATCTTTAAACAATTGCTAAACAGTATTTACCGACATTTTTAAGAATAAGGCTGTTACATAGTGAATAAGGCAGTTTATGTAGTAAGCAATAAAAATGAAGAATTTTCTTTGAAATGCAATAACTGGTTTATTTTTATATTAGCATAGATTGTAGGACAACAGTTAGGTGCAAGGAAAATTAGTTTTCATGAATCATTATTATTTTAATATAGTAAAAAATTACATTGCTCGCGCGGACTCAGTCCTCTCCCAAGTTGTGGAATCCATCTTGTGTCCAGAAGATTCCTATTATTTAACAGGTTATTTTCAGCAGAGATTGTGGTAAGCGTTTTAGTAAATTGAATAAGAACATACTTCAATCAGTTTCTTTTTTCAGAGATCACAAAAGTTGAAGTCAAGAACAGAGGACCAGCCGCGGGCGACTGTCAGTTATTACATGACGTTTGTTAGTAGTATTTTTTATATTCAAAGGTATATTTAATAACTATAAGTAATTAAAATAGAAAGATTAGGTAATGAATAAAATATCAAGATAAACCATGACTATATTTTAAAATTCTGTACAAGATGCCTTAACTATAAAGTGATGTCCATACCTTCTTATTATTATTAATCTGATAGCAGCTGTCAAAAAGGATTTGTTGAAATGAAAGCGTACTCATTTTTCACCTTTATTTTAGCAAAGAAGATGGACGGCTGTCCAACGAAAAACAGGCATCTACTTTAAAGTTAAAATAAAGTGAGATTAGTAGTTACTTAATTCGAATAAAGAATATTATAATACATTTTAAAATGGATCCTACCAATATTAGAAATGTGAAAGTTTGTATGTTTGATTCAATCATGCCAATATGGCTGAATGTATCAGAATGAAAGTTAGCAAAGATTAATTAAAGTCTGAAAAAGCGCATCGGCTACTTTTTATTCCGGGAAAATCAGCGAATATTCAATTCAAGCCACGCAAACGAAGTTGCGAACAAGAGCATGTCATTCTATAAAAAAGCATTACACTCTATTCACCGTTGTACATGTATACATTTGTAAAGCTAAAGACGGCACAACAAGAAATCTTAACAATATAACATACAATGTAATTATTACACCTTTTGTAGCGTGCACACAGCGGCGTATTCCTGCTGTCATTTCGCACAGTCAGCTGTCATGGCGAACAATGGCATCCCTACAACACAGTCAGACATGGTGTTAACTGACACAAATCATAACAGCTGTTTAAATACGATGACTCGGCTCATTTTAAGTGTTATTCGGCAAGGGTGGGTATTAATGTAAGGATAAACGTTTTACACAATTACTTACGTGAATGGTATTTTGGTAAAGCAGGAATGTACCTCACAGTGAAGTTGTTTTTTTTTATAAATATAATTAATGAATGAAGTTTATACTTTAGCGTATCGTATTTATTACATACGATATTTTTACGAAAACTAGTGACCAGGCAACCAAACTGGAAGAGCATTTTTTAACCTATTAATAATGTGCAGGTCCATATATTGCGTTGTAGTGCGTCAGGGATGTTTGCAGTTTCAAATACAAATGGCTTCGCGGCCATCATCAGTAAAAAATGTACCTCCCTGATGGCACGAGTCCGCGACAGTACCAACACGGTCCACATCGGTGGAATTCCTCTATGCTGCAGAGGTGGATGCAGCGAAACAACGTATTTTTTTATGTCTGTATTTACTTACACTAGATTTTCAACCGACGACCAAAAGAGGAGGTTATCAATTCGACGCGTATTTTTTTTTTATGTATGATCACCGATTACTCGAAGACGGCTGAACCGATTTGGAAAATTCTTTTTTTGTTTGAAAGGGTATACTTTGAAATTGGTCCCATTGTCACCAGGTCAGGATCTGATGATGGGATCCTGGAGAAATCGAGGGAAGTCTTCAAATATTATAGGCACACCTATGGCGTTTTGGGTATTACTTATAGTAACTTGTGCAGTTGCTCTCAAAAAATACCATTTGGGGAAGTGGAACTGATGATGAAGACCACAGATGGCCGCCGAACCTACTCAATAATAAGTATTTCGTGGATTGCGATTCGAATACTTGAATATGGATGTTAAGCAGTTTATGTTCGTCACAATGCATATGGTATATGTAAAGCTGATGGTGAAGTACCAGGAGAACTCCTCAAAAATTAACGGCCCAGCATTGGGAAAAGCAATATTTTGTAAAAGGTTATAAATAGTTAACATTTAGTCTCTTTTAACTAGGTAAATTAAAAATCGACCAACTAAAAAGAGTGAAATAAAAACTTTTTACAAAAAAATTAAACCGACTCCCAAAAACACTGCAAAGTGAAAAATAACTTTAATTTCGGTAGTCGGTGCCAAAAACGAAAATACAAAACTAAAGACACTGACTACCGAAATAAAAGTTATTTTTCACTTTGCAGTGTTTTTGGGAGTCGGTTTAATTTTTTTGTAAAAAGTTTTTATTAACACTGTTTGATACTAACACTGGACACTGTCTGAAATAAACGATATAATAATTAATGCACCCGTTCTTCATCCCTCAAGACATCATAATAAATTAAACCAAACACATCCTAAGTACCGTACGAAAACATGTCAAAATAATTCCATTGCAGGACACATTATTTCATTTTGTGACACTGCTAAATGTAAGAATTTATGTCGGGTGGTCGCGGGATCAACGCGGGCCCCATCCATCTGCCGAACGGTATAAATCACAATATGAACCAGACGCGAGTAAAATGTGGGTACTTGTGAAATTAATTTATTTGGACGGTTTAAGTGTAAAAAATGTGTAAAGGTATTTTTGGGGATTAAGCTGTGATGCAAGCCATGTATAAAGAATCACGTTATTTAGGTATATGCCACTTAAAAATAACTGTTGAAACGAATAAAACATACCGTGGAACTCTTTAAATTTGAGTAGGTAAAAGCTATCAAGCTGTATAAAAATCTAGCTTTAAATTGGCACTAACCTACCTCCTACATGGTTTTCATATGATTTACCCAGTACGCACTGCACTCCGAAAGAAACTTAGAAGTTTGAGTGTATTTCAGTGTTTTATTTGTCAGCTAGTAAAAACAGGCCTCATCTAGAAAACTTACGAAAAATAAATGGTGTAAAATAGTTAATTATTTATAACCTAATTGCATAATAGGTATCATTTATACAAATAGCAAAATTACTTTCAGAAACTACTTGGAATAAAAAAATACAGTTATACAAATAAAGAATCGCTTGCTCTAAATCTTTTTTCGTCGTCAAAGCTGTCAATATTTTGCACGAGCTTAAAAAATATGTCCCTCTAAAGTATTAGAACTAAGCCCGAACCCACGCCGTAACGGTGATTACGGATTAAGCCCTAAAAAAACTTTTATCTCACTAGGACAGCTTCCAATCCAACCACTCGATGTTAAATATTTAAAGAACCGTATGAAACAGAGTGCAATTTATGAAAACAACATGAAAGTGGGCACGCTACAGTGTGCACAATCATTTTGTTATTCTAATACCTTTTTTGGATACCCATACAGTAAATGGATCAGTGCAGAATTTCCACTCTAAACAACATCACTGCAGTGTGGTTGCTTGAGCTCCATTTAAAAACTAACTCTGGTAAATTGTTAATTTAGGGTAGAATCAGTGGTGGTTTTTTACTGTGGTTACCCTTTTAGGAGACCCCAAGTCATTGGACAGATTTCTGTTAAGTACATAGGTAGGTGAGACGTGCTTAACTTGCACTTCTATCTAATCAACTACTGAAGTCCTTAAACCTTCTGTGTTCTCTTGTTCTGTGATAAATATAATAAACAGGACTAGGCGCTCAGCCGCCACCCTCCTGTATGGAGTGATATCACAGCTGATATTAAAAGTAAACAATGCTCCCGGCCTTTCGCATTTGTGATAGCAGATGGAGTATAAAATATGGGCGGTTTACGAACTTATGTAAAAGTTCAGTTCATAGATTCCAACCATATGTTTCAATTTAGCTTTTCATATAGTATTAAATCAAAATTATTTGTTGGTACAAGATTGTTTCAAACGACGTGGGCGCTTATTAAACTTGCCTTGCCTTTGTTAGGACCTTCGTGTTTTAATAGATACCTAATCCCTGTTTCAAATAAGTCCCTTTCCATTTCTAACATTCTAAGCCAAGATTAGTTTGATTTGATTCAGTTCTCGTGTTTCTAATACCAGTGCGCAAAAGGAGCGATACAAGGTATAAATCAAAACCTGAAAGCCAAACCATATAACTAAGAACACATCCGTTCCGCAGCTGAGCGCAAGGCTTGCGAATATTGTAGTAGAGTAGGTAGCGTCGGCCAACAGGTCGCCTCGACGTCATCCGTCTACCCGCAACTGTGACATAAATCCGGTGAGGTGACACCACGGAACACGGAAATTGGGAATATCCGGACACCTCCCGATCTGTTTGTCACCGCCGCCACGTACAGCCGGCAGTATTATTGCAGCATTGACACCCTAGTCACGATTTGTGATATTAGCTTAGTGTTTCTTGTTTAACTAATAATGGGATGTCGTAAGGGACGGTGGAGTTTAGGACAGTTCTGTTTACGAGTTCAGATTTAAATGTATTTTCAGAGGAAGGTAGATCATGGATGCCTTGCCACCAAATTTAAATAAATAGTTGGTAAGTAAGAGGCCAATAATAATTTGAGTCATTCAGACTCAAAGTGCAGAGTGCGTTATCTAAGCCCATATATAACTGTAAGGAAGATATACATGAATTGTTAGTGCTGGCAGTACTCCGTGCACCAAGTAATCCGTTTTCAAGAACATCACTGGTAGTTCGTTTCAATTTGCTACTGAGAAAGGTACTGTACTACTCCGTTTGTAGGTCGTTCACATGTAAGAATAAACAAACATCCTAGTTTTCTCGGATATCATATTTTTAATTAAATTTATATTGTTTACTCGCCACTATGCATGTTAAAACTATAACTAGGTTAAGAATCTTTGGTTAGCCAGTTTGGACCGTAATTTAAGAAGCAGGTTCCTAAGATTAGGTCGTTAACCATCCGGTAATCAGACCTGGGTCTATGGCGCGTTGTGTTCCATTCGCGCCCCAAAGAGCAGTCAGCAGTAGTAACGGATCCCGATAGGATTATTTCTTACAGGTCTTTTAGCAACGTTTTTACAAGTTAGGTACAGCGGACCCGGAACGCAAAAGGCAACTGATGGAACAGGGTTGGTTTTTAGTCAGTAGAAGTCAGACTCTCCATTAGGTACACTTCACCCAGTGTGGGGGTCTTTTGATGATATTCCGAAAATTTCCTATTCCGGAAAAAAAAACTATTCCTAAGGTAAAAATGTTTCATACCTCGATTGATATTTTCATTAAATCTCGATAATTACTTTTGAGCGATGCCAAAATAACGAAATTTAAGAATACATTCCAGATACATAACTTAAAAACCACCATCAACAGGTAGAAATTGCGACCACCAAGAAACTATATATTTTGCAGTGTGAAACAAAGGATAAATAGGCGGGACATTTGACACAGGCATAAAACACCGCACGTTCTCGCCCGGGACGAAAGTTTATCTTAGAGGAAAGAAAATAACAATGAAAGGACAGGCAACACATAGCCAACTGAGTTTTTACTTGATGGAAGCACTTTATAAGGCTATTTTAAAGTTGCCAGTGGGATGGAGATATATTGATATAGTAGGTAAGTTAATGAGGTTATATCTTTGTACACGTTTATAAAAATACGAAAAGTTACGCGGACGGAGGAGTATGAAATTTTGCACAGTTTCAATTTATATCGAGAAGGTATACAAAAAGCTAATATTTTTATTTAATTGCGTATAATAATTTGCTATAATAAAGCAGAATTGGCTACCAGACGACTGGTAGCCAATTCTCTTATAATATAACAGTTTCTTTTTATTATTCCGCAATAAAATATCGCGATCTGCTGCGACAGGAGATTAGTACCAGAATGCTCATTTTATTTGTGTCTATAATTGTACGCTGGGAACAGTTTAAAATAATGTCAACATTTTTCATTATCATTTTAACCATTTGCATACGTATTCATTATCTCGGAACGCACAAATATAAACGTGCATTCGCACATTTTCAATATTCAATAATATATTAAATTCTTGTTATTTAGTATTAAAAATTGCGAATTTAAATTTTGAATTTAAATTACGGCCACCAGGGCGAAATGTCGACAGGACATTAATAAAGAACGGCTTCGAACTTGCCATTCGGGAAAAATAAATTGTTATATAAGTTTACAGCTGCAAAAAAAAACACGTCTCATTTTGGTTTTACGTAAAATAGCTATTTATGCGGGCAATAAAGATTTTTTTTATCATTAGTAACCAACAGCCGATGTCAATGTATGTAGGTACCTACTATTGGATTGGAAATAGGTAGAAATAAACCGCTTGAAACTAAATACAAACAATAAAAGCCAGTCATGGAAAGCTCTAAAGCAATATTGAAAATCTTTGTCCATGCAGTTTTACGATTTGCTGGTTTTGAAACAAGCTTACGCGAATGACGTAAAACTGTCATCATAGCAGCTATTGAAAGGACGGCCGAGTCGTTTTTTAACTCGTTAGGCGCCTGACAGTTATTTTGTAAATCCCTTTTTGTATCGCTTAAAACAGCGATTTACATAATCTTTCAAAGATACATCGTTCTTTTGAATCAGCCAACTTACACGGTGATATGATTACCAAAGTAAACCCCTGTCTTATTTAGTTAATTAATCATGGCATGATTTATTGTTAAAGGGGCGTTGTCTCATCGTCTTTGGGCGTCAGTGGTGCTGGCGTGACCAGTGGGAAAAAATACAAAGTCGGTGTTTGATACGAGTTGAACGTGTGGCAGCACTGGAAACTATCATGAACAAAAAATTTTGGGTAAAGCCGTGTTGGTTTTTGCACAATATGTTGGTGCATTTTAATACAATAGGTAGCTTGACCATGTTTGCTTCCCTATAAGCCTAAAACCGTCCTTGTTTTTATGGTTGGAGATACCTATGAAATGTGTTTTTCGCATAGCCTTGCAAACAAACGAATGTTTTCTACCCTGAAAAAACTTTTTAGCAAAAAATAGAACCGACTTCCATATAAAAACACTACAAAGGCAGAAATAACTTTAATTTCGGTAGTCGGTGTCATATTTTTTGGATTTTCTTTTTTTTTTTGACACCGCTTTCCGAAATTAAAGTTATTTTTGGTTTTGTACTGTTTTTATATGTAAGTCGGTTCTATTTTTTTTTGCTAAAAAGTTTTTTTTCACGCTTTTTAGTAGGTGGGTTGTAATTTATCTAGTTACACAAGCCAAAATATCAACTACTTATCACCTTTTACAAAATATAGCTTTTCCCGGTGCAGAGTCGTTAATTTTTAAGGAGTTCTCCTGGTACATCACCATCAGCTCTACTTCGCCATTTATGCATAGTGATGAGCATAAAGTGCTTAACATCCATATTCAAGTAATCTTATCGCAATCCACGAAATACTTATTATTGAGTAGTTTCGGTGGTCATCTGGGGTCTTCATCATCAGTTCCACTTCCTCAAATGGTGCTTTTTGAGAGCAACTGCACAAGATACTATAAAAAATACCCATAATGCTATAGGTGTGCCTATAATATTTGAAGAGTTCCCTCGATTTCTCCATGATTCATCTGCGAGTTATGAGGTAACATACATTAAAAAAAAATATTAAAATAAAAACGTTCAAGACGAATTGAGAACGTCCTCCTTTTTTTTGAAGTCGGTTAAAAAGAAACTGATTGGTTGAACTGAACATGATTGTAGTACCTATAATAGCGTCTCATCAGCCGGTATTCGCTGGCCAGTGTTTTGTGCCCATGACGACCTCACACTTCGACCGCACCATATGCAAACTTATTTATAAAACAATTCTAACTATATGTAGTTTTGTTTTATAAAAATAATTGAATTAAGAATCTGCTTAACAATTGTCTATAGCCAAGAACCAATTTGATTGCTTGAACTGAATATGATTGTAGTACAATAGCGTCTCATCAGCCGGTACTCGCTGGCCAGTGTTTTGTGCCCATAACGACCTCACACTTCGACCGCACCAAAAAACAAAAGTTACTCATAAAACAATTCTAACTACATTTAATTTTACTTTATAAAAAATATTGAATTAAGAATCTGCTTAACAATTGTCAATAGCCAAGAACCAATTTGATTGCTTGAACTGAATATGATTGTAGTACAATAGCGTCTCATCAGCCAGTACTCGCTGGCCAGTGTTTTGTGCCCATAACGACCTCACACTTCGACCGCACCAAAAAACAAAACTTATTTATAAAACAATTCTCTAACTATATATAATATTACTTTATAAAAAATATTGAATTAAGAATCTGCTTAACAATTGTCAACAGCCTAATGGCTAAGGTGTCGGACTTGTGGTCGAGAGGTCGCGGATTCTAACCCCACCCATTAATTACACTATTGCCGTGAACCCACTCCAGACACAAGCATATTTAGTTTATATAAGTTTTTAAGCTAACATGGTCACTAACAGTATCATTAGAACTTAAAACGGGATATTTACCATGTGTATTTACTGTTTTGAGTTTCCGATAATTCGGCACTGTTGCAAGCGCCATGATCACGGATGAAACCCATCCTCCTGATTCAACTGTCGAGGGCCTGGAATCCAGTGGTTCAAATGTGTAAAAACCGAAAAAGTTCCAAAGTTACAAATATTTGTGACTTAATATGAATGAAAGAACTAAAACAAAGTCTTCAGTTTTATTTCAAAACATCGCACTGTATAAAGTGGGGTCCACAAGAGCGGCATTTAGCCGTGTTTTGCGGTGGGCGCGACCGCAGCGGCATGGCTTGACATTTGTACTGAAATCTACACGGCCCGTCCCGCCCATTCCTGATAAACTTTTTGCTAGTAGTTAAATCTGTTCGTTGACTGGCTCAGTGCTCTTTCAGCGGTTACGTTTGTACAGTTGTATGGCTATTGTGTACCTAGCTTTAAGTTAAATTATTGGAGTGTGTATAGGAAGTGGTTTATTTTAGATTATTTTTGTTGGTGTTTCAGTATTAATAAAATAGAAATGTAAGGCTACACATAAAAGCTTTTCAGCGTAATTGACGTCAAAAAGACCAATTTAAGTATCTTACTGCGGAGAATGCTGCGTGTAGCGGATTCGATTCCCGCATCGGAACTAAAGTTTGGCCTACAAATATTTGTTCCGCGTCTGGGTGTTTATAAAAATGCACTCACGATACAGAATACAATCCGAGTGTTGATTACTAATGGTTTTATTAAAAAAAAAAAAACAAAATACTACGTAGAAAACCGGTAGTAATCAAAGAGTTTTCCTTACATGGGATCAGGTTAAATCGATAGAAAAACCGATTAGAGTATTCGGATAGGGACCATTACAAAGAAGCCGTGCCAAAAAAATAATTAAACCCATCAAGGGTCATATGACAGGTAAATGAATTGGGTACAGAATGTGAGTTTTTCCTCCGTTGTGTTCCTCATTGAAGACGGTCATGAACTCCGTGTCGGTTCTGCTAAATTATCTCCTGTCACTTGTGTGTGTCCTTGGTGCCTTGGCGAATTGGTCAGGCCACCTAATTGAGCTACGTCTTTGCAGCCTAGAGGGACATAGGGCAATAGAACATAGGGAGCAGCAGACTGGCACTTACGTAAAGTCTCATGATAGAAGACATTAGATTTAGGTATAGACGTTATCTAAGCTTTCGCATCCATGTCCTATTTCTAAGTGATCTGAATGGAATGGCACAAGGTACTTTTTATCCCTTTTATACTACAAAGTCTAGGTATACAGCTATGTAGGTTATAATTATGAATTTTAATAAAATTGGCGTTGGCTTAAAAGTGAATGAAATGTAATCTCTTAAAAAAACTTCCCGTATCCATGTATCTATTGATTGATTATATCGATTGTTCCTGATCAAAGCATTTCACTTATTTTGTGAATTCTATAGATACCAAGAAATCGCCGCATTTCCTTGTAAGAAAATATTAAGTTACATTATTATAACATGAATTGTTAAAAACAACATTGACGGTTAATTTCCGTCAGCTTCACACGATTTTCCCAAAAAAACTGTTGAAAAATTTAATACTCTGAGAAGATTTTTAATTGGATATTTTTTAATTCCCATTTAAAATCAAGCAGGTACGGTAGACACTTCAGCATGATTGATCGATAATTCAATTAAAGAATTCAATTGATTTACTAATTGAGATCTGAATTAATTAGATTGGAATCCTTAAATTCATTTGTTATTTAATTAACGATACTTCTCTTTTGATGTATAGGTATTACAAAATTCCAATAGGTACTGATTACCCCTTTAGAAGGCAAGTAAGCGATAAACATATAATTAAATTGTTAGCTTGAACAAATTCGTTTTTGTAGTGTCTGTAACTTCAAAGGGATATAACAAACTTACATATACTCATGCTTAGGCTGCATAAGATTGAAGAAGGGAGTTGATATCTTCAAATTCATTACCATTATCGATCTTACCGTATTATCTAGCAAATAACAAAGATGGTCAAGATAATTTTGCTAACAATCTTTAAAAAAAAAAAAAAAATACCGTGAAATACTACGAAAATTGCCCCTACACCTTACGACAGAATTCTTCAATAAACTCGAAGTATTTGCTAATCTCTTCTAGTTTATAAAACCGTCGTGAAACAGGCCTATAAATTGTGCCAACATCAGGCAGTACCACCGACATTACGAGTGATTTAAATAAATAATGTGCGCTACAGGAAAGAACCTTTTCGCTGTAAAAGTGTAATGATAACATATTTCTATTACATTTCTTGTTCTGTTTATTTCTTTTAAATTAAGATTTGGATGAAACAAAAATATCCTCATTACTCGTTCGTACATCTAGTCCACATTTTCGGGCTTAATTACCATGTAGAACGAAGAGGTATTCAATATTTAATCATCAAGACCCTCTGTTTATTTATTTTAAATTAAGATATGGATGAAAAAAAATATCTTCATTACTCGTTCATAAATCTAGTCCACATTTTCGGGCTTAGTTACCATGTAGAACTAGATGATGTTGTTATTTGGGTCTCAGTGTATTAAAATTATTTAACTTGCGAATGTTAGTTAACAACCCACCTCTTAGTGACATTTTGATAAATATTACTTACTACTAAAAAATAATCGTAAACAACTAAAGTACATAAATAATTACCACCCGCAAAAACTCACAAATGAGCTTCAAAACCAAATACAGGACACAGAATTATGTTCGTAGGGTACTTACACATTTCCACCGAGATATATCAAGGTAGATGCGAAAGTCGCTAGGAAGTTGGTTAATTATGTAAATTGCGGTACTGGGCTGAGTAATGTGCTGGATTCACTCAAGCCCGCTGGTCAGTCAGATAAAACCGGGTAGCCGGCACTAACTTATTGTTAGCAACACATTACGGGCAGAAATAGGGCCATAGTATACCCATTTGTATTAGTAGCCCGCAATGTAAATACAATGGTAATCGTTATCGGTTTTGGATGCCAAATGAAACTGATTTCGATTGGGTTGCGTAGTTAATTAAGTATATTTTAATATCTCGTTACGTATATCGGTTGATCCGATTCAATTACTAGATGACCTAAATGACTATCCTAAATGACGTAAAAATTATTTTATATACATTAATCGTAGCAATTTAATCAAGCTGTCTTAGTTTAATTAAAACTATCTCTGAATTTTCAGAACTTTACAACCGTCATCTTTACGAGTTTCTCAATCCGACATTTCACTTTTACGCAAGCATTTTCATAAGGTCTAGCGAAGATATTCTTTTCAGACTCACGCTGGTGAAGAATCTGTCAGACATTTTTTATTTCTACGTACTGAACTTCGTACTGAAAGCTTAAAACCTAATAGATAAAAGTAAGAGACTAAATACTATAAAACAAGTCAGGTAAGGTACGAGTATAGAGACACATTCGTCGCTATCGACTACGATAGCGACGAATGTGTCTAATCCTGCTACACCAGTTCGGACGTACAAATACGCTATAAATTCGGAAACTTTTAGCAAGCAATTTCCTTCGGTTTACGAGAGCAAGATTCATGATTCCACCCCTAGCAGAGTGGGGAACGATTCCGTTTCAGTTTTAAACTATGCTTTTAAAATTGTACCATGCCGGCAGCGTATTGTGTCTAAAATTGATTTAGCTCTCCCGTTTTATACGATTCTTAAGTTTCTGTTGAAATTGTTTTGTTTGCTATGCTTGTTCTATTAGCATGAAATTCTTTTAGTTTCTTTTGAATTCATAAATATATTGCTCTTTAAATACAAACAGACTTGTTAAGTCATAGTTAAAACAGATTCATTATAAATAAAACGCAGCAAAATATGCAACAATCTGTTCAGATGTCTATGTTGCACTTAATAGATAAATCCATTTCATATTTCTCAGCCAGACCCCGAAATAAAAACATAAAATTAAATATCCGGAACCCTTTTAACTCTGGGAGTTATATGCAAGAATCCGAGTGTACCTTTCAACCGCAGCCAGCTAAGAGCTGGCCAGTGAGAGCTGCTATGTAGGTATTTTAAATTGTACGTCTCTCCAACGGACCGCCATTTAACTGGAGTTGGATGGACAGCTAAGCGAGGAATGAGCGAGACCTGGACTGCGCTGTTTTATTGCACAACGAAAAGGTACAGTAAATCCACTTGTGATTTAGGTAACTTTTGTTAAAATCAGGTTTACGTGTTCTGGAAAGGCGTTTGTACATTTGTTGGGTTCAATATAGAATTTAGTTTTGAAATCACGTTAAACTTCAGCATCTCGTCTGGACATATCGTGCGTAAGGCACTTAACACAACACACACCAAAAATGGTGGGAGAAGTGGGCCTTCTGCACTTCCATTACGTGGTATCTTCACTCCGTTTCTTACAATAGAAAATCCTCATGCGAAACGAAGCAATAGCAAAGCGAGAGATGACTCGGATTACGATTAAACAGTGAAGGTTCGTGGCTCGGGATATGAAAGCTCAACATCATGCATTAATCAAGCCTGGGCGACTATCGTTTGTGCCAAGTATTCTTTTATGAGATACACTGACGCCAGATTAGTAGGTATAGCTCATTTAATTAATTATTACGGGTTAAGGATGCGACACTTTTCTGAGATGGGGTTCAACGTTTTTACAAGCCTTTTGTTTGTTTTCCGTCCGTTCTTGTGAAGTTGCAGATTTAAAAGACGACAGGTCTGAATAAAGCTTTTTTAGTGTTAAGTAATAAGTACCTAGAACATCAACACTTTAGCAAAAGCAATCAACTAAGCCAGATGTGCACTAAACACACATACAAAGCGATGTATAGAAACTCAAATGTCATTATCATTACATGGTGTGTAACGGGCGGGCAGTAGTCGCATGTCATGTGACGTCACTTGACATTAAACGTCACGATGACGACGCTACGATAACGTTGTTTACTGCCCATGTGAGGGCAAGTCAATACAACAGCTGCTGTGACCATACTTTAGATTAAATGTAGGACATACTCTGGTCAAAAATAGTAATTTTTCTTTTGATATTTCAAATATGGAAATCTATCAATTATTGACTGTTGTGTAATCGATTGTGTCTGTCGCATTGGACCTGGACGGAAAAGTTTTGAACAGGTTTATTGAAGTCCTAAGTACAACTCTGAAATGAAACTGCTTACAGTAATCTTCGTACACTTACAGTTTTTATTGTTTTGATATTTTATGTAAAGATAAAGAGTATATAATAATGCAGATAAAATGGAATCAGGAGTTACTAGCGGAAACCCAAAACAAAGTAATAGTAAGAAAATGCGGCCGGTGCTGCATACTGCGTGCAAGCATGAACAACTGCTTTTTGACTCGTTGATAGTTTTTAGCTTATGTTGCATCGAATTCAAAAACATAATTAGAATATCGTAAATCTATCAAAGTGTATGTCTCCAAAAACCTTACCGTGTGTTCCCCTTACTGATCACCTTACTCGCAATAAACATGGCACTAGCCGGCCATATCTATCGGGCGTGTCGTTTGATATTCATTACAGTTATGAATATTAGCTGCGTAACGACTGTAAAATATTGCCGTGTTTTATTTTACGATCAATAATAACTATTTCACGAATAATAAACGGGTCTTGACTTGCATTTTGGTGGGTAGTTTGATTATTACTGTCCATTAAGTGGCAATTGAATGTACTGCCATTAATATGGGTAGTTAAGACCGGCTTGCTTTGTGGTTTTCGGCTGCGTTTAATTCCTTTAGTTCTGCGCCTGAGTTCTGAGGTGAAAGCTGTAGAGGAATTATATTAGACTTATACAGCATAAGTCTAGTGACGATCTTTTCAGTCATATCCTTCTTGTAAGAGTGGTCGTGGTCGCCACGTAGAATATTCTGAAATGACCAATGTAGCTAACTTCATGACGTCGCGCTATTTCACCTCGTTTGCCGACATTTTTGTGCACCGGTTCGCCGACTATGGCCTTTATTTGCAAATGGTAACGCTTATATACGGCGAAAAAAAATCAAAAATATGAATTTTATTTCCTAATAAGTAGTTTATCAAGTGGATAACTGCGATTGTAATTGAGAAATTTCTAGCACGTCTATAGACTGTTCTAGTATAACTCTTGCTTTCAAGTACTTTTAGTTTATTTTACCTTATTTAATGCAATAAAACAAGATGGCAGCTAGCCAGTCGAAAAGCCAAAACAACAGAATTTACAACATAAAAGTTAGCGTGTGAAGGAACAATTAAGTGACATAAGTACATTCGCTTTGTTGATTGCCAACATCGAGTATAATTAACCCATGCTGTCTTACTCCGCAATTGGGTTTCTTTTTTTTATTGCCAGTGTTTTGGCAAATACTAAACGAATTTGAGATCAAACTAAATAACAAAAGTCATGAAAATTTGAGGTATAGCCTCTGAACTTTGAAACTGGACCAGTATTGATCTGGTAGAGAATGCCTACGAGATTAAGCCCGCCTTTGTGACTATGTGCATGAAGTGTAAATAAATAAATATTGGAGATGAAAAGAGAAACAAGCCTCGACTTATGACTTCAGGGTATTCAATCATATCTCACCGACCGCATTTTGCTCTCAAATTTGAAAATACATTCACCTAAGAGGAAAGTTTTGATTTTTTGTTTGTTTGGAACGGATAAACTCAAAAAAAAACTGGACGAATTTAAAAATTATTTCATCAAGATAAAGCTACATTATCAGCAGGTAACATAGGCTACTTTGTTAATTTCACTGAAAATACCTTTCCACGCGAGTGAAGCCGCTTTTAGAAGGTAGTGGTGAATACTGAGATACAATATACTGATTGAAGCTAGTAAACCCAGTGTTCGCAAGAGTGAATGAGGGTAGATTCATTACAGCTAGATCGTACTACAGGATACCGGAGTTACATTCAAGCTCGAAGTAACACTGACGTATGCAAATGGAAACCTTTGAATAAGTTACAGCGAGTCATACATGAATGACGAAGAAACCATCATAACCAAGTACGTACCTAGAGCTAAATTATTAATAATTATGAATGGAAAATAACTATGTGCTACGTCACTGTAGAGTGTCTGAACTAATTTTGATCGATTCTTTATGTAAACATACCTTTATCCACGAGAATATCAGCACAGGACATTATTAAAAAAACCTCTAATTTTCAATAGGGTGTTGAAGTTTGTATGAAGAAAATTCAAGATCTAAGTACTTGCGATTGAAAAGCAACTTCATAGCACATGTGTCGATATATCGAGTCTTTCTTTCAAGCGTTCCTTTCCACCCCAACTTATGGTAACAAATTCAGGCCACACGCTCGTGTCGCGTGCGTCTCTAATTCGTGTCGATGTCGTGTTGACCGCACGAGTGCTCGCGATCACGAGCTTCCTCTTAATGACGTCGCTGATCAAGACTTCGGGATGGGATAGTGACAAGAGCGGGAAAGATTATCAAGTATTCAGTACAGAAAGAACTGGTAAATGAGCTTGATTTCGAGATGCGCGTTCACTCGCATTTGAATTTAAAGAAAAAACTCATAAAAATAACATCATGTTGTTACCCGTTCATGATATCTTTATGAATTTCTTTTGTTTTTTGCTGTCCGTTCCTACCCAACACCCTGTTTCGCTAATTTAGATAGAGTTACACAACATGGACTCGCTAAAAGCACTAACAGCTTTGTAAAAGAAACTTAAAATAAAATGCTTACTGGAACCTTAAATAACACTACAAGTACTTTATGCTTTTTTTTAAGTTCTTGCTCAACTCAACAAATCTAACGCCAAGGTAGAGGGAAAACCGTCGTTTCCATGTCCTGGGCTTTAATTTTCCGCGTCAAGAGTCTGTGTTTACATGAGCGGCTCCTAAACACATCTAAGTAGATGTCGAAAGAATAAACGACATGACTTCTTGCTGCTAACTCTTATGAATATGTAAGTAGGTGTGCGGGTTACATGTTGAGTAAGATATAAGTGTGAGGTGTGGTTTAAGAATACTTATGACATGGCATGGGTTGTCTTTGAGAGGTACGAACCCTCCGAGCTCCGGTGCGAAATATTCACTCCTTAAGTGCAATATCAAAAACATGAAAAACGGGTGGCACGTGAATCAGTAAATCTGTCGAAGCGGTTGATAGAGTATCTATAGAAAATGAAAGACGAAATCTCACAAAATAAAACTTGCTACAAAAATAATTACACTGAAACCTTAACTTTTATGGCTCATTTAGGCCTACCAAAAACTGTGAAAACATTCTTATTGCCCTCCAGTTCGTTCCTGACAATATAAAGCCAATAAGAATCTTGGAAAGGAAACTAATAATGTTAGAGTAACTCCAGATCGATCGGCAGTTACGTGAAGGCGATCGTCGAACGAATCCAAGTCCGTAATGACGTTACGCAGTTTGCTGGGCCAGGGTGGGGAACAAACAAGGTAATGCACGTACAATCAACTAAGTTTCTATCTTGTGATATAGAAGAAAGTTATTGGGTGCTAGGAATAATCCGATGTTGATGAACGAATCTATTGGCAGGAACTTATACATACATATTTATTAAGTAGCTCTAGCTAATCAAGTGTGATCGTGGAACTAAATGTGTTTTTTATGATTTAATAACTGTGTATTAGGAATATTTTACAGGGAAAAACTAAGTAAATATTTTTAAAATATCTCACACGGTATTGGAATCAGAGGACAAAATAATAACAAAATACTTTAATAAGTCTTCTTCGTAAGAATTCTTTATTACAACTCTCACGTTATTAAAATAAATACTTGTTTAAATTTATCGCATATATATATTGAAATGAGATGAAAATACAAAAAGAAAATCTAAATTTAAAATGTTTACATATAAACTTCCTTATTAAGCGCATCTCGCGGGTAACACAGCCTACAGAATACGACCCGCATAATGCGTAAAATACACAGACTTAAGTCAATTATCTGTGCAAAACATGTCATAATAAACATAAGCGAACAAAAGCTCCGGGAAGGGGAGTTAGTAGACGAGCGCGAAATTTCTAACATAAATGTATGTGTGTGTGAGGCTGAATAGCGTAAGCGACACTATCAAACTGCACTTCGTATATTAAAAAACGAAAAGATAGACAGCTGTATATGTAGATTTTTACTTTGATATTGATAACATACGGATAAAAGGTGTAAATTTAAATTCCATTGATTCGGACTACCGTATTCTTAAGTGTGCCCTAAAAAAGTTCTGTTTTACACCATACTTTCACAAAAAATATATCGATTTATTTCTAATTCGTCGAAATGTCGTTTATGTTTAGTATTTTACTCCCTATGAGAGCGGTAGATGGAACCCTCATTTTTATGTGTAAGTAACGTGAATGGTTGCACCTCATCAGGATAATGGACACTTCAATACAAACATTGCAGGCAGTTTGCGACCGCGTCGCTGCTTCTCTATCAACAGAAAACCGAATAGTACCAGGCTACCCCACGTGAAAAAAAAAAACCTGGATTGTTTATTCAACTTTACATATTTACGGATAGCGAGATTTTTAACCAAAATATATTTTTATTGAGGGAAAAGTCCGGAAAGTTGGTTAATGGATATTCGCAATTTGTGACAGCGGCGAGTGACGTATTTCATATAGCTGTGATTGCGATCGACGTGAAATTACTGACAAGGCAACATACAATTGTAACAGCAAAAATAAAGTAATATTTTTCATGTATTGATTTGCAAATTGCCACATAAGTAAATAGATAGATGAAAGAATAGATGTTTTAGTTTTGTGCAAATCCTTGTTTGGGTTATTAACTAGAGTACTACGGACAGCACCCAGCAGTTTAATCGCATCGTCTTACATAAATTCACAATAAGAAATCTAATCACGTCTCTACATAAAAACGTCTAATTCTCATCACGGACTTTCCAAGTCCATCCCTCAAAAGTCTAAACTCCTCGACTGTTGTGTTAATTAGAATTCGTGAGCAATACTGCCTGTTTAAATTAAAAAAAATATCAATTCTAAAATTACTTTTGTTTCAGAGGGAAATGCAGAAAAATCTTTGAAGAGTTCTAATTAACATTTTGTACGTAAGTAAGTATTGAGAATAAAAATAAATAGTTACATACATTATAGTATATCCATTTTTTATTGAGTATTGGCCATCTATATCTTATCTATGAAATGTCTGGGTTGATTTGGATGAAATTTGGTATGGAAGTAGCCTAAAACTTGATGAACGTTTTTACCGACTACATAAGAAGGAAGTAATGTTTTTATAGCGACAAGTCCGTGGAAGCGAAGCCCCGCGCGTCTACTAATATATAATTATACATACCACTGAGTTAACGCTGACATTAAAATAAAAATAATGAAGCGTTTCGGTTTGTACGTAATAATTTCTACATTGTTTAAGGCTTTAGGGCGTAGTTGGTTAAGATGTAAGAGAAGGGAGAGTAAGTGATGCCTTTCGACACAGTACAAATAGATCTTTCTTACCGAGCTTTCGATATGAGATTCGTTTTAACAAACGCGTATGAGTTTCGTTTACCTATGATTTAGATTTAAAGATTTTGAAACACAAATGTTGTCTGTCTGATCTTTTAAACCTTCCCTGTATGAGAAGGAATTAAATCGGTCGAGCAGTTCTCTAGTTTTAGTGAGACTAACTTATTTTTATACATAAAGATAACGCGTCTCTTTTCTTATTCCGATGTCATTTCATGGAGACCAAATTGATAACTTTTTATGCATTTAATTTCAAATTAAGCTATTCGTGAGTAACAAAAGTTTATTAACATAATACAAAACAAATCTAATAGGTACAGAACTCGTTCAAAACTACAGGTAGCAACAGCATTGAGGACTGCCTCATCAAATTGAAAATTCAATACATAAAGTAGGTACCTACATTAATGATTAAATATCAAGTGACAGAACTCAATTTGTCCAACCAAATAATTAAGTACCAGAGATCATTTTCGAAACAACCTGTCACTAACAAAATTAATATAACAAGCGACAACAAAAATAAAAGGAAGGTAGGTAGGTATACAAATAATCCCCGAGGCAAGAGCAAGCCGAGCAAGATGAAAGTGGGCAGTCAATATGGCGCTAATGGATGAGAGAAGCCCGCGAAATAATCGACGTTTGTTACTGATAGAGGGACGGGGATAACCTGTCCGTTTGTACAAGCAAATCTCTTTATCTTTTGTAGACATGTTCATTTTGCTGGGTACCACGTTCTCGGTATACGATAAGATTTGGATATGATTAATTGACTCTTGATACATTTTTATTGATACGTGATACCAAATAATACTACAAGATTTTTAATGCAGTTATATTTTATCTGCAGTAGTAACTCATATTTTACATTAAAGTAAATATTTGGGAGAAATTATAGGCCTTATATTCGTTTTGAATGTCTCCTTTTTATTGCCAACGGGTAATCTGATTAATGTTTGGTAACTATTAGCTTACAATTTATGGTCGAATCGAGGCAGGTGAAAGCTTAGACAATGTAGTGTCTAGTATAAAATATATAAATAAAATTGGCCGAGTGCGAGTCAGACTCGCCCATGAAGGGTTCCGTAATAACTATAATAATATAATATAATATGTACATTTATTTGACGAATAAAAAAAAATTCTTATAACTAGCCATTTACATTTTTACAACTACGCTAAATAACTTTGTTTTTCATAGTGTTTGTATGAATTACAAAGTTATATTTGCGGTTTTATAAAATATGCTGTATCTCAAAAACTGCTGACCCGATTTCGTTCAAACCAATTTTGGTTGAAAGTTTACATTAAGATCTACAGACGAATATTTTTTTTTGATTTTTCACTCCAATATTATAGAAGTTAGAGGGGGGGGGACACATTTCACCAATTTGGAAGCTTATATCTTTTAAACGATTAACTTTATGAAAAAGTGGTTTTAGAAACCCTTATATCATTTTTAAAGACCTGTCTATAGATACCACACACGCATAGGTTTCATGAAAAAAATATTTTCAGTTCTAGTTCCATGTATGGGGACCCCCCCTTTATTTTAAATATTTTTTTAATATTTTTTTTTTCTTCAAATAGGAAAGCGGTTCACAGAATAATATCTACTAAGTTTCACATGTATAGTCTTAATAGTTTCGGAATAAAATGGCTGTGACATACGGACGGACGGACAGACAGACATATCGAAACTATAAGGGTTCCGTTTTTTGCCATTCGGCTACGGAACCCTAAAAACGAAAAGTCCTGACTGACTGACTGACTCATCAACGCCCAGCCCAAACCCTAGGACCAAGAATACTGAAATTTTGTACAGAGATTCCTTTTATAAAGTAGACAAGGAATAAGGAAGGATTTTTTGAAATTCAAACCCTAAGTGAGTTAAATAGGGGATGAAAGTTTGTATGGAAAATCGTTATTTTTGCAGTTTAAGCCATGAAAATTGGTGGTTATCATTCGGGTTAAAAATTGATAAGCACGTGTTTCAGTGTTTTTCGAAATTCAACCCCTAAGTGAGTTAAATAGGGGATGAAAGCTGATATGGAAAATTGTCATTTTTGTAGTTTAAACCATGAAAATTGGTGGTCAAAACTTAAAAATCACATGTTTCAGTGTTTTTGTAAAATCAGCCCCTGAGGGCGTAAACTAGGGGCTGAAAGTATGAATGGGAAACCTGTTCGTTTTGTAGTTCAAACCATGAAAATCTGTATTTAGCCTTTTGGTTGGTAGTTAATAATTACGTGTATCAACGTTTTTGATAAATGATCCCAGAAGAGGATTAAATTGGGGATGAAAAATTTGTATAAGAAACCCGTAAATTTTAAAGCTAAGCCACTATTGGTGCTATACAAAAATGATGTGCTATATGATTGAAGTACTCATTATTACCTACAAAAAAGTCCACGAGGGAATATATCTAACTATCATAGTTAAATCACAATAGCAACATTTTTGTTGTAAAATTTAAATAGATCGCTGGTAGAAACAAAAGTTGATTACATTCGTATCGCAATATTAATTCTTATCCATATAAATATTTTTATCAACAAGGGTTGCAGCAAAATACTTTTTAATTAATTCGATTTGGACACTTAACTTCGAAGTTATCAAGAGTATAAACATGTAATACGCGAATGGTATGCAATATAACATAAACTAAAACTAATTACTGGAACGATTTCAAAAATTCTTTCGACTTAATATATTATATTAATTAAAAGGCAAGCAACACGGGCTATATTTGAACAATTTATTGATTAAATAGTCGCCCATCCGTGAATCGACCTCGGTAAGTGTTCCTTAACTTTGAAGATCGACCCATTAGAATGATATTATTTAGCCAAGTAAGAGCTCCCACGTCGTAACAGTAATATCACAAAATAGTTGTGTATTGTTATTTGCATAAACGCTGTCAGTCTTGCTCATGTTTAGCGTTCCGTAGCCGAATGGCAAACAACGGAACCCTTATAAATTCGTCATATCTGTCTGTCTGTCCGTCCGTATGTCACAGCCGCTTTATTCGGAAACAATTAAGACAACAGACTTGAAACTACGTAGGTAGAAGTATTTTGTGAACCGCCTTACGATTTTTATCCTACTAATATTATAAATACGAAAGTTTTTGAGGATGGATGGATCGATAGAGGGATGGATGTATGTTTGTTACTCTTTCACGCGAAAACTACTAAACGGATTTGAATGAAACTACAGTAACATAGGTTATACATCAGAATAACACAGGCCACAATTTATAATGATTTTTTGTAATTTGGTCATAATATAACGATAAATATCAAGTACCTAAGTCAGAAAAAAATCTGCCCTCTGAGAGCTATCTTCGCGTGCGCTGCTAAAACCGTTGGAGATACACAAATATAATGTACCGTAGGATTGTTTGTCTTAAATAGTTCTAAATAAAAGACCGCGATAGCATATACCTTTTATGCGGACGCCACTATGACCAAAATAGTGAACGATAAATACAATTAAATTGGAGACCTTTTTTAAAATGCACATTTTAGATTAATTATCAAACTCTTATCAAAATCGATACATTTGTTGCTTTGAGTATTTAATGTAGATTAACTTACGTCTTTTACACTAAGTAATTTGAAGGCATAGTATAAAAGCTATCACGATGTGATTCAAGCATCGATGCGTCATGGCTAAGTGCGCAGACGTCGTTGACGGTTGTGTTCATTAAGCGTATTTTGTATACAGCATAATTTCGATAATTCCACCTCCAAGGGTTTCCCCTTAATATAACAGGGGTTCAAATATTGTATGGAATCCATCAGTTTTGAAGTTAGACATCTGAAATTTCGGATACGGAGTAGAACTTATAGTTAAAAAAAATGATTTGTCACGAGACTTTATTTGGCAGACCAAATTCCACGCAAGCGAAGCCGCGGGCAAAAGCTAGTAAAATATAATAGCAAGCATTATAATATTCATACTAACAATTAACGCGACAATAATTTATGAGGCAATAAAGATAAAACAACGTGTTTAGAACATTTTGCAAGCAATTTATCATTATGTCGATGACCCAGTCCTCATCTCACATAAAGTTTTCTCAGGAAAGGAATTTAATTATTATCAGTGGTCACACATGCGTCAACTGGACGTCCATAGACAAAATATATATAATTTTCTTATGTTCAGTCGCGTGTTGGCTCGTCGTTTATTTGACCCCAAGCATTAATTAAAAAAAAAAACTTTTTACCAAAAAATTAAACCGACTCCCAAAAACACTGGAAAGTGAAAAATAACTTTAATTTCGGTAGTCGGTGTCTTTAGTTTTGTATTTTCGTTTTTGGCACCGACTTCCGAAATTAAAGTTATTTTTCACTTTCCAGTGTTTTTGGGAGTCGGTTTAATTTTTTGGTAAAAAGTTTTTATTTCACTCTTTTTAGTTGGTCGATTTTTAATTTACCTAGTTAAAAGAGCCTAAATGTCAACTACTTATAACCTTTTACAAAATATTGCTTTTCCCAATGCTGGGCCGTTAATTTTTGAGGAGTTCTCCTGGTACTTCACCATCAGCTCTACATCACCATATGCATTGTGACGAACATAAAGTGCTTAACATCCATATTCAAGTATTCGAATCGCAATCCACGAAATACTTATTATTGAGTAGGTTCGGCGGCCATCTGTGGTCTTCATCATCAGTTCCACTTCCCCAAATGGTATTTTTTGAGAGCAACTGCACAAGTTACTATAAGAAATACCCAAAACGCTATAGGTGTGCCTATAATATTTGAAGAGTTCCCTCGATTTCTCCAGGATCCCATCATCAGATCCTGACTTGGTGATAAATGGTACCAATTTCGAAGTATACCCTTTCAAACAAAAAAAGAATTTTCCAAATCGGTTCAGCCGTCTTCGAGTAATCGGTGATCATACATAAAAAAAAAAAAAAAAAATATATATATACGCGTCGAATTGATAACCTCCTCTTTTGGTCGTCGGTTGAAAAATTATAAACAGAAACACAGACCTCCCAGGAATTACCATAACAATTGATGTTAAAATGTTTCATTGACTCTAAAAACGACTTCAGACTAAATAGTCTGAAGTCGTTTTTAGAGTCAATGAAACACTTGAAATACTAGGCAAGTTTTTGGTATTCTTATGTGTTGATGGGTCATAATCGTCAGTCCATTCTGTCTTATGAAGTTGCTTTTTTACTCTTCAACTACATATATCTTTATGAAAACCGATTCGTTTTTATTGAAGTCTGAAATTGAATTTCTTTCCCTATGATAAGTTGATCATTTAATAAAATTAAAATCGCTTCAAATTTTTTTCCTATTTCTTCGCTGAATTTAAGTCTTTGTCGTCTGTAAACAATGTGGAAGTATACAAACAAAACAGCAGTCAATACTTCGTTCGATCGTTATCGAGATTAATGGGCTTACTCGAAATGCTATCGAGATAATCCCAATCCAATTTCGTATTAAGTACAGCCATAGGATTGAGAGGCCAATCAAAAATTATCATATACGATAGTCGTCTTTCTAATTGCTATTGCGGTATTCTAAGTTAATCATTGTTTTCTATTCCGTTTAATAAAAAACATTAGTAGCTAAAATATGATACACAGCTTTCTATCAGTAAATCTGGCTCGGAAAATCGACCATAATGGCTGCAAAACCGGTACTTTGAACCGATATGCAAATTAATTACTTTATGGAAATAACAATTATATTATTAAATGTCGTTTAACCTATATTGCTAGGCGGTTCCGGGAATCTTTGGATTAGCGTTGTATATAAAAGTGAGTATGCTTGTGGCATCTTATATCAGAATACCAGAATTAAAATGTATAGGTATTTATTTATATAGCAACATAAACTGGGATTTTTTTCTTCCCCGCGGAAGTCTTTTTAACCAACGAAAGAAACTTTTTACTGAGTAGTCTGATTTCTTACATTTTCTCTGTAACACAAATAATTGCAAAAAACAACATGTATTAGTGTAGCAATTATGTTACAGGACTACTTTTAATTTTCAAAAACCGTTACAAAAGCTAAATAAAGAACACTGACCAAAGAACGTTGCGTGTTCGCGACACTTGAAGCCTACATTGAATTAATTAATTTCAAGTTTTCCATGTCCCAAACTTCCAGTGTTAATTGCGTTTTTGACTGTTGTTGCCGCCACTTCCTGGATTCGTCGAACTTAACGACGTACTATTTGATTACCTTGGGGCTCCTATGGTATTAAATTAAGAGTCGTTAAGCAAATTTGATGGTATGATATTGACGTTTGTCATCATTTCCTTTGAATGCCTGCAAATTACTTACGTGTTTGCGGTTCATAAGCTGCTAACTCTTGTCAATTTATATTTATACTCATCATTTCCAGTGCTGAAAGCTTTTGTAAAATTGAAAGGCTCGTGTTTGACCACGGTCTCATCTGATGGCGAGTCGATCGATCATGCCTGATTAGAGCCTATTTACTCTTGATTTAAAGACCACAGGATCAGACTCCGGCAGAGGCACAGAAATCTTAATAATAAGGCAATAGAAGTTGCAAAGACGCGTGACCTTGTCGCCGCGCATGTGTCTCGTAGAAAACAAGTGCGCGTGGAGCGTTTGTTGCGGTTACTTGTGTTGTTTGGGACGTGGAGAGGTAAACATGGTGTTTTGCACTGCAAAATTTGCAGCATATCCAACTGCGGAAACTCTTCCAAAATTTGTAACGTTACAAATAAAGGAATAACATTTCATATGTAATTACCTTCTTAATTTTTGAAATAATGTCATTATAATAAATATAATCAAATCAAATATTTTTGCCATCATTACTACGATTATCACAGAAAACTATTTCTTTCTCAATTTAATAACCACGTTTTATTGTATTCCCTTTTCTCCTAAATAAATCGTCTAAAAGCGCGTCGAGGATTGAAAAACTTTCAATAAATTAGTTATCTATTGTTACGAGACTCCTTGGCTATTAACGCTCATCGGAAAATTATCAATAATAATATGAGCATTACGAGCTTTGCACTGCACTATTCCTAAGTGAAAGTGAGCGCGCGATATCTTTCTCTGCTTTTCGCACACGTTACGCCACCTGAGATTATGCGTTTTTAGAAAATATTGCGGTCATCGCTAAAAGTTGTAGGCGATAGTGTGTATCTATTGTTTGTTTATGTGGTGGTAGCTGCGAACCGGCGACACGCGTTCCAGTATTAAAAGACAGTAGATAGCATTTCTATTGCCTTATTATTAAGATTTCTTTGGGCAGAGAATAGAGAAGAGCTTCTTTGCTGCTAACACAATATTATCTCCAAAATCGTTCGTGCGTAGACATATATGGTATCGTGTGCCGATAGCTCATCGCCGTACGTCTTCTGGTAAAAAAGGATGAGCTAGACAAAATTAAGTAGGTAAAGCAATTCTGTAACAGACTATTCACGACTAGCCGACAGAAAACCGACAGGCTGTCAACTCGGCGTCTATGTTCAAGGCATAGAAGCTTTGCCTCGACCAATCGGCCTCGACCTTCAAGTCTTAATTAATTAAAACATGGAGCAAATAACATCAATCACCCAGATTGAATATTGTCACAATCCCGCTCCGAATATTTCGCTATCGGCACTTCCACACGTAAGTAAGAAATTACACGCATACAAGAACACGAAGGAACAAATGCTACATCGTCAATCCCCCCGTGCGTCATTTTATCGCGGATGGTGGGAGCGTGCGGGCGGTAAATCATACGGCGTCATCCAATCTGCATCGGTGGAGCGCCTTAAGTGCCGGTGGCTGTGGAGGATTGAGGTACGTTACTGCTATTATGTCGCCAATACCGTTGGGTACATTCGTTTTTAATTCTGGTACGCCTGAGGTATGTTGTTAGTTCTAATGCTTGAATGTGATAGCTATGTGGAGTGGCTGAATTTTTAATAATGATTAGTATCTTCGAGAATAAAGACAAAAAAATTCATATATCTAGGGTTATTAGTAGATACTTTTTAAGTTAAGTAAAGACTAAAATATATCTCTTAAAAATCGATTCCTTTACAACATAAACAATAAATATTTACATAGCCTGAACCCTGATTAGTTCTCGATCAATGAAAGAACCTACCCACACACCTCCTTTAAACGCTACCTCCGTCTCCATCTTCGACCACATCATCACTTACCATCAGTTGAGATGGTGGTCAAACGCGAACCTATTATCAATAAAAGAAAAAAAGCCTCTTTTTAATTTTCAGGAAAGTATTTTATAAAAGTCTACGTAGCTGCATTAGCTATAAAAATTACCCACCCCGGTATCCTACCAGCGCGCGTCAGGCGACAGGTGTTGCAGTGACTGGCTTTCGTCGCAAGCACTCTATTTTTTTCCGAGACCCATTATCCGCACTTCCGGATGCGTTGTCTATTACCCAAGAAACAAAATAAATGTGCCGTGCCAGAGACAATGTGTACTTTACTTGGCTATAGTGGTGTATAATGGAACTAGGCAGTGCTAAGAAGAAATGGCGAATATTAAACTATTCATAAATAGATGTTTTGTATCGGTTTAAGCAATATATATTAAAATACAAAATAAAGTCAGTGAACGTTAAGTGCCATGACGCGCAGACAATAAACCTGTACGGTCAAAATATAAAAAGAGTGTCTGCGTTCAAGTACCTGGGACATTTTCTTACCGACGACCTTAAAGACAATGTTGACATTGATAGGGAGCGCAGGGCGCTGGCGGTTCGAGGAAACATGCTGGCCCGGAGATTTGCTCGTTGTAGTGATGAAGTCAAAATTACGTTGTTTAAGGCCTATTGCCAGACTTTCTACACGAGCAGTCTCTGGGTCAGGCATACCAAGAAGGCGCTGGATGTCTTGCGCATCCAATACAATAATATCTTCAGAATGCTGTTGAGACTTCCCCGCTTCTGTAGTGCGTCAGAGATGTTTGCGAAGACGCATACAGATGGGTTCCACGCCATCATTCGCAAAAAACTCTATTCGCTGGTCAGCAGAGTGCGGGCGAGTAACAACAGCATTCTGTCGACTGTGGCGGAGAGATTAAACTCTCCTTTTATGAGTCACTTTATGGGAATGACTATCAACCGGGGCACGTTTCCCATAAATTGATGGTCCTTCCCATAAAGCTAGTTATAATTTTATTTGTTAATATTATGTACTAACCCTAGCGTAAGCAGTATACTAACACATCTATGGATTTTTAATTATCTGAAATAAAGAATTTGAATTTGAATTTGTTAATGTAGACGTGGGACTTCCTGATGGCGGAAAGGCGGGACAGGTATATATGGGCTCTACCGCTACTACCCCAGCTGGAGCCCAACGATAGGCTTGAGAAGAGACAAGGCTCCGTCTTTCAATGGTGCGCAAGAAGACAGGGTGGTTACAATCAGTTAGAGTGCTTCAGACCCCTTTGTCCGCTCTAGGGGGAAGGACATCAGTAGGGATGTCCTCTGTATCCAGTTCGAGAAATATAAAAAAGTGTGGTCACTTAATACAAGACATTTCCCAAAAGTATTAAATATTACAAAAGTAATCCCTTTAATGAATCTATTAGCTAACGGAAACAATATTTTAATTGTGTCCCCGTAGCCAACCAGTACCACCACATAATTTCATCCTCAACTTATTAAAGCCTCATGAATTTTGTAAAAAGTTTGCAATAATAATCGATGTCGGAAAGTTTCCAACTTTTGTATTAACTGAACAATGTCAATAAAATACGAGTGGCGTTAAATCGCAATGTAGAAGTTGAACAGCGGTCAAAACTTATGACGAATTGATGGCACCCACTGAATATTTCATGTTAAGTCCCCTCCTTTGTTATATTTTAGTTTTCTTATTATCTCAAAGTACGTCTGGTCTTTAATGAAACAGGTCTTTCATCATGAATACTTAAAAAAATAGAAGAGATAAGTAAAAACAAAAATTAAACTCGGGTGTAATTACGTCGTCGCGTCGTAGCGAACTCGTCGACGTTCGTTGCGCCGTGTAGTGCTCGAGTAGCACGTCTACGAAATGTTAAAAACGAGTTAGAAAAAACTACTCTGTTAGCACCTTAACTATTGGATACGTAAAAATACAAACAAGGTATGTATTTTTAATAATTAACATTAAATATATCGACAGAAATAATTAACAAATTGATTCGTTAACCGAAATAAGAGCAACGTATGATCACAATGTTTTATGATCATACAACAACGTATGATCACAAAACATTAATTCATCGCATTTTAATTACTACAAAACTATGGGTTTTACCTTAACATTCTACTGGCATCGTAAATTTGACGAGGACAACTTTGCTACATCTACTTACATTTTATAAAAATTTACGACAGAAATATTGCAATAGAAAAACAAGTTTTTTATAACTATGTATCTTAAAGTAAAGAAGAGATTACTCTTCTTTCCTCTAGGATACCTACATAGTTATTATTTGTTATAAGATCTAAGCGTAACAAGGAAAACATGCATAGTAAAATCACAAATAATATTGTGTGAAAATTGAACGTTTGCAATTTAATTATTGTGTCCAAACCCCCGTTACCGTCACTGTCTGAATGACTCATTAGCTAATATTTCAAAAATTATCTAGACTTTAATTTTCGCGTAATTTCTTACATTCATCAACATCATCGTAACTAATATCGGAATACATATTCAGAAAACCCTCAATGGCATCGTCAGGTTAACGTTAACTCGGCACTTGAGGGTTAAGACATAAATATGATTCAATTATACTTATGAGAAACTGCACAACACACACATCCGTAAGTAATGCCCAACCGACTTAAATATCAGCTTCATAATTTACAATACCGAGTAATTGGTCAACAATAAAGTGTAAAAATAGCGAGGCTATCACTCGTGCACCAACAATTATCAAGTGAATAATTTAATTAAAAAGTTGCGAGTCAACGCTAGCGCGACAACGGACCGCGACAGCGATAAATAAAATTATTTCCCGAGCAGTGAGAGTTAAAAAAAAAAACAAAATCTGAAACCGCATGCAGTTCGCTAGTTCTGCGTGAAATGGAAACAGCGTCGGTTGTTGTTTGCGGTTCATACTGCACCGAAACTGCTGCAATGGAAGCGGTTCAGCAGCGAATGGAAAGATTCAATGTAAATACAGACATTGTGATTTCTATTTATTTGTAACCCAAAATATGGCTTCTGCGTTCGAAAGTAGCTTGTTTTGATTTTAATAGATAGCAAAGTAAAGTAAATGATGTATGAATGCACAAGTGATGGCAATGGATTTTTATTACACGGACTTGTACAGCTTTTACTTTCAATTATGTAAAATATTCGTTTCGCATTCCAGTAGAATAACTTCTGTAAAATAAAAGATTTCATATATGTCACTTACCTACATAATATTTTAGCAGCGACCTACTAAAAAATGTTGAGCTTAGACTCTTTAAGTAAAGAAACTATTACGACGGCATAAACAGCTTAATTTTCCGTGGAAAAACGCAAAAGACTTTTATTTCGATAGAGTAAATAGCGGCAAAGCGAGAACGCCGTGCTCGCTTCCTAGGAACGCTACGTAAACACCCATAAAGGTTGTAACTGGGCCCAGACCAACCGCAGCCGTATCCTGCGCCGAGACAGCAGCTGTAGGCGACAAAAGGCGCAATTAATAGTAAACAAGCGTAGAACGGAACGGGGCGGTAAGTAAAGTCCGCGTCCATTAGCAAACCGAGTAAAAAACACTTTAAACGCCCTACACAAAACACAGTGAACAATTTCGCAGCAATCCCCGCCAAGCAACGCGTTAACGCGTCTGATTTAACTTTATTTTCCGCAACATACAGAAATAGAAACGTGGATATATTCTATGCGGTTCGTCTATCGCGTTCACTGTGATGCAATAACTTGATTTCGCGCCCTGTTCCGCGGTCCGGAATCGACGCCGTCTAAATTGAAAAGGTTAGGATAGCAGACTTAAAAAACTTGCTGTATGTAAAACAGAAACTTTCGCGGACCCATTTTAATTTGAAAGATTATATTAAGATTTATTACGAGAGGATTGTTTGCGCCATTAACATTTTAAAAGAACATTTCAGAGTACAGTTAAACCCTCTTAGCAGTGTGCTTCTTTATAATATAATTTTAAAAGTCGTCTGCATAGCATTTTATGCGGAGATAAAAGTGTTGTACCGATAAGTATAAAATAAGAGTTAAGAGCGCCAGGCGTCCCTGACGCCCCGCATGCCAAACATAATTTATTTGTCGACTCCGTGGACCTCCTAACATAATTCTTTCACCGTGCCTGTCAATTTTTAATGGATATTACAATTTACCTTCTTCCAATAAATCATCAGGAAAAAGTAAAGTACCTTCCCTTGCTCTGGCGTTGTTACTATACATGCAATGTCCATTTGTTATACTGTGACCAGAGTATATAATTCAGGAAATTTCCTTAAACGAAGAGGGTATAGAATATAACATGGTAGGGTGACTGTAGCAGCAGTTTTCACTTCTTCCATTAAGCCCTCCTTGACTATAACTGTGCTAAATAGTGATATAAAGCCGAACATTTAAGCTAATACAACTATGAACCACTTTTTTTTAGAAAAAATAAACGCAACAACAGAGTTTCAAATAAAAACCTTTGTATCAACTTATATATGTAGTTTTATTTTACTACTTTATATAGGAAATTATGTGAATTAAGGACGTTTCTAAGTACATATAGTAACACGGTTAAGGCAAGGCGTTATATTTTTTTACTTTGTTCCCGATGATTAATGAGAAATTGTTGTTTTGAGTGGTGGTATCGTACACCTAAAACTGAAAATAATAAACGAAAAAAGGCACCTTTCTGATTGGTATTATGCTTATATTGTAAATTAAATACACATTCCGGTGCTTAACGTTACGTAGTCCGTTGTGTAGAATTAAGTAAGCTTAATTAGGTACATCTTAATCACTTTTCATTTTCTTTTAGAAATATTTGAAATGAGGATGTTTCAATTCGAAGAGGACACTGGTGTATCGGCGAAATTCCAGTTCATCACTAAAAAGATTTTGATTGTCTCATTCTCTTAAGTAGATACTTCATCAGACCTTCGTAAAATTCAAATGTATACGCTGCGGAAATACTCTCGTAAACCCTAAAAGATTCATCGATATTATTGTAATTAAGAACTTTTTGAACTCTGTTGTTATTTTATTTTACCACCGACAAAATACGTTGAAATTATATGGTCGTAAAACAATACAATACACAGCCCAGAAGCTCCAAAGATTAATATTAGTTAATTCTCATTATCTTCAGATACAATAATACAACACGTAGGCCATGACAATCCCAGTTCTATTCAAAGGTATAAACTTATTACAACAAGATTATCAGGAGCAATAATCCCAAATTTACATTTCATGCGAGTTGAATTTAAATGCATATAGCCATTAAAAACATTTACCTAATGTTATATAAAATTACGAGCGACCGTTTAGAGCTGTTAAACTGATTTACGTAACTTAATAATTATTCATTTTATAAAAATTCTACGATTTGAAATCATAAAGCTTGGCTTAGCGTGCGGTGGGTTTAATTCATCATGATCCATGTAGTACAATGCATTCATGTAAAAAAATTACTTGGTAGAATTGCGTGTCTATCATCATAGTCATATTCGTCGTGTGTTTATTATCCATTACTGTATTACATTTTATTATCCGTTCTGTAAATCAAATAAGTAATAAACAGGCTTGTTTTTTTATCGTGTCAAAAGTTCGTACATATGTGCTTGAGTTATCTTTTTTTTTTTTTTTCATTACCTTTTTTCAGAAAAGTCAAATAAGTTTGAGTAAAAGGGTTTTAAGTCAATTGTAATTGTTGGTTTTAAAAGTCACCCTTTTTTGCTTAGATATTCGAACAGCCAAATGGCATAATACCCCAGTTATGTATGTCTGTTAGCTGACGAAGGTTCACGTACAAATATAGGTCCGAATAAAAGTAACATTAAAATATCTGGCAACGCCGTGATTTTAGCGGGATCGACGCGGCGCGGACCATCAGACACATTTTTAGTGACCTGACAAGGGTTACCGGACATCATTCGGTACAATTTACGAAAATAAAATATATAGGGAGGTACATCGATCGTATCGGGCGTCGGCGAGCTCACAACGTTATTCCATTACGTGGGGTGGAAGCAGAATATCAAATGAGAGTTGACCCTTATATCTCGTGACTCGTCATTGGCCGCTATAAGATAATTGGACGATGGACATTATTATTTATCCTGGGATTCGCTCGCAAATATGAATGGTTAATTGGCGACAGTATGGGACTTTATTTTTTGGAGATTGTGTAAACGTGGGATAATTGTTGCACGTTCTTGGGTGATTCATGTATATATCCTACATAATAATCATTTAAAACAAATACATCGCGAAAACTATAATCGAATAATCTATGTTTATTTATCAGATTACGATTTAGCACTAGACTATCGGGTACTACCACTAGTGTTGCCCAAACGAGAGTCTCGCAAGAGTCTTGCAATTAGCGATTATCCTATTGATATTTATTAAACGGTAGTTGAGATCTCAGAACAATGTAACAGACTCTGTTACATTGTTCTGACTGTTATATTGTTCTGAGATCTCAACTACCGTTTAATAAATAGCAATAGGATAATCGCTAATTGCAAGACTCTTGCGAGACTCTCGTTTGGGCAACACTAACTACCACCCACTACCTAAACTTTTAAATATCATTAACTAGCTTTTGCCCGCGACTTCGTTCGCGTGGGAGGTTTTTCCCGCGTATAGCCCGATCCCGTGGGAATTCCGGGATAAAAAGTAACCTATGTGTTATTCCAGGCAGTCAACTATCCACTCACCAAATTTCATTCAGATCCGTTCAGTAGTTTTTGCGTGAAAGAGTAACAAACATCCATCCATCCTCACAAACTCGCATTTATAATATTATATTAGTAGGATGCCCACGACTTCGTTCGCGTGGGAGGTTTTTCCCGAGTACATCCCGATCCCGTGGGAATTCCGGGATAAAAAGTAACCTATGTGTTATTCCAGGCAGTCAACTATCCACTCACCAAATTTCATTCAGATCCGTTCAGTAGTTTTTGCGTGAAAGAGTAACAAACATCCATCCATCCTCACAAACTTTCGCATTTATAATATTAGTAGGAAGTAGGATAGTAGGATTTATTTTCATGTGTTCTATAATAATAATTAAAATAATATAATTATTTTAAGTGAACTTGCAACAGAAGTGGCTCTGTACCGGCGCATATTAATTCCACAAATCTCCTTAATTCTCCGATCTTTCGTTTAGTGTAAACTGTATTGAAATTCTTATTGTGGTACAGAAGTAAGTGGAGTAACACACCAAGCAGATAATATCGTTAACAGAATTCCTAGGTTTTCAAGAACATTGGTTTCATCACTAAGTTTTTCAGTCACATGCCGATTTGGCTAGCATATGTTATTGCACCGAATAAATAAATAAGCAGTTAAAGAACACAATATTCTAAATAAGAGGTTTTGTCGGCAACACTGACATTGGGGCCTATTCTTCGGTCCATTCTAAAAATGCTGCTGACCAAAAAGCATTAACCTTTTTAAACATTGTCATCTGATTTTTAAACCCGTGATTTTAGAATTTCTCTCCCCTCGCCCTGTACGGCCGTGTGGGCGACCGGCCACCTACGCAACCAATTTTCTGGTAATGTTACAAATAATTAAAAAAAAGTGGAGTAAAGAGAAACTTTTGTTTGTTTTAAAATGATACATACAATAATAAATTCCATTTCTTTTAAAGATAAATAAAACAACTGAGCTCCACGTAAAGACCGTTGCTCACTGAGTTGTTAAGAAATAGATAATGTACAATCGGAAAATTGTGTCTGTTTTTGTCCAAATAACCAAACATATCTCCTACGGTTGGCTTCAATTATCAAAGGAATATTATTGTCTTATATCTATCCCTTTTCCACCTTAAATACATCGTATAACACCATGTCTTTAAGAACATGTCCCAGCGTCTTAACGATTTAATCTGCCAAAGTAACCGCAGACAAGACTCCGTAAATCAGGTAGGGATAAATCTAACCGCCCAATCCAAGTCACTGAGCGAAAACGTGAATGTCCAATCGGAAGTCCTATTTGCGCCTAAAGCGTTTTTACTTCGTTTATGATTACGATACTTCAACTTAATGAGCGCCATAATCGTTTAATTAAAGGCGTTGAAAGCATTACCTTAATGCTTTCCACGGGAGAGTAATAACTTACGAATGATTAAATTCTGAAGTCGGCGGAGTGTTTTGACTGCACCTTCCATAATAAAGGCACGTCGATATTTTTACACCACCATAAACGAAGTTTTGAGCGGAGGAAGGGTTCAAAATTTTAAGCAAAAACGACTTAATACAAAATGAAGTTTGGACTTGCTTATTCTTCAGCTTAGGTAGTAATAATGGCTAGCGCTTTATCACTATTGGTGTCTTAGCATTTATCCGCAGCGACCGTAAGCCTGGATCACTAGAGACGCAGGTGTGCTAAGACCCCGTCCAGTTGAAACTGATAATTTCGCTCTACTCTGCGCTTGATACAGACAAATTTCGCTAAAATTCGCTGGGAAGGGTCGGTGGGTTAACACTAACACTTAAGCACTTGATAATTTGGAAATTATGCACCAGTATAGAACAGTTCGATACTATTGTAATATAATTTATTTCGTAGGTAGTTACAGCCCCAGAGTTGCGGGAATCTTCTAACGAGATACCGCGGCACTAGAACGCAAGGTCAATCGAAGGAGTAGTGTGGGTTCTTAGTCAGTAAAAGTCAGACACACCCTTGCTCCACAGAAGGAGGAGTCATTTGATGATTTTCCCACCCAGAAAAAAAAGGTATAGTAACAGTTGTAACAAACAAAGCTTGATTGGCATAACACGCGAATTGCATCTTGATGTCGCAGTCATATCAAAAACATGTGCATATTTCAACATATTCAGCATTTCGCTTGCACATTCAATCTGATGTACGCAATACTGTTACAAAATTGTCCGTAGGCGATTTTTCCTAGACCATGTAGAGTTTTTTTGTGATACTTTTATGCCTGCAGGTCAAATCCGCAACAAGGCCAGTTCTTGCTCATAAGCACTACATTATATATATTTTTTTTATTTAAAATAGGTTCGCGTTTGACCACCATCTCACCTGATGGTAAGTGATGTTGTGGTCGAAGATGGAGCACGCTTACCTAAAAGTAACCTATTCACTCTTGACTTAAAGACTCCTAGGTTATAGCTATCGGGAAACACAGACTCCGGCAGGGAATTCCACTCCTTAGCCGTACGCACAATAAAGGTATTCCCAAAACGTTTGGTGCGTATGGGTGGGATGTCCACCATGTAACGATGGCGCTTCGCCGTTTGTCTCGTAGTCCGATGATGGAACGGGCTTGGTGGAATTAGATTGTGTAATTCCATCGCACACTCCCCGAAATGTAACCGATAGAAAACCGATAGACTTGCAACTCGTCGTCGATGTTCAAGGCTCTGGAGCTTTGACTCGACCAGTGCATCACCATCAACAATATGTCATGAAAACTTGAAAACCTCACTTGCGGAATGAATAATCTGAACTATCGCTGTTTTACACTTCCAAATCACTGCACCTTTTAAAACTACACAAAATCCCATCGGAAAATCAGTTCAGTTTATGAGGAGGGCCGCGAACGGTTGCCTTTGTGTGTGTAGATTGATAAATGCGCGGAAGCACTCGGCGCCTAATGAATGGGGTGTGGCACGCACGCTGCATGCCATTGCAGTATCTGCAATCCTTGCTAACTGCACTGCCATAGCGCAACATGGAGATATTTACGATTTTCGTGCTTACTCAGCAACTAACACTAGTACAAGTAAAGAAAGGGTTAAGTGCTGGGCTTCGGTTTAACAAGATACATACCTGTATGTGTAATTAATATTATGATTTAGAAAGTTGAGAATCGGAAATTAGAGACTTAACTTAGAGAGGAAATTAAAAACGCTAAGAAAATTATACTTGAAATCTAATTTCCGAAAAGTTCATGCATTGTATGTAACAATAATAACCTAGAGGATATATTGAATAAACCATAACAAAATAATGTATAAAAACAAATAAATTAAATTATTTGAACATACTAATCGACTCAAATGGAAGATTCTAAATGTATCAAAACTCCATGTAAACAATATACAGTTAAAAAACTTTATTACACGAAAGAAACGAACTTAATGAATGCTTTAGAAATGGGACAGGGATGAAAATGAAAAGGAATGAGACCGTCCACTAACAACTGTTTTAAATATAAACGTTAAAACAATCAGCACGGAAACGAGGCATCCCTTGATACCTCGGACATTAAAACGAAAAGCAATTTCGCGAGGAGAACACTTGTACCTCGCTCCCATTCGACCAGACAGCCAGGCGATTCATTTCCCTGATGGTCAGCCATTACAACGGTCAAGATGGATGGATAACAAACCAGCAATTACACTATAAACCCAATGACAATCGAATGTTTACACTAATTGAAAAAGCCACACATGGATCGATTCATTTGAGAGCACTATATGAAATGAAAGTTGGACATGGCGTGGCGTGACGCGACATCTGATATATTAACTCCATTGACTTTACGAGCGGTGGTGACGATTATTAATCTACTAGGTCACCTCCAAGCTTATGTGTAAATATGCGAGTAGTCGAGAACTTTATTGAAAGCAATATGCAACTAGAAAAAAAACCGTTTCGTTCAAAAAATAAAGTCTAATTTACTGTCACTTAAAGAAGCCAGAATAATAAGCTATTAAATGTCGAGAAAATACAAAGAACTCAGAAAATAATGAAGACTAATTTCACAAGACCCTCATGAAAAACGAGAAAGACAACAAAAAGTGTTATAAAACGCTCAGGAGTGAGTAAAACTAAAACGATAATGGAGGAATTAGCGAGTTCGCGTCACTTGGCAAAGAATCCTAATCATAATAACTCAAGATCGTATCGCGAGTAGAAGGCGATGAACAAAAGGCTGCGGAGCAACAATGGCGCCCAAAGCGGGGCCGAGAGGCGCGCTAACAAATTACCAGCCCGCAGATAACTAAGCAATATTAAATCATAATAATTTGTGGTTGCAAGACGCAGCCCCTTTTTCGACATGTTGCCAGGATCAAAAGAAAGGGCTAAGGCTATTTTTTCTTTCGCTTATAGGGTACAGATAAGAATAACTTTATCGATTCTGATGAAACAATGAGTGTCTTAATCGTGGCCGTGGGTGTGACAAAACGACGTATTCAAATCACTCAAAACCTAACATCCGGCGGTAGTTGGCAACTCAGCGTGAAACTGCAATTTCCTCGCTCATAAAACAGGAAACTGGCGGCGTCGAGCGGGTTTCAGTGCAATCGCATCTTTTCACTCGGCTCCTTCGGCGGCGCATTAGCAATTCTAACCGTCGCAATAGTTACTCGGAAATTGTAATATTTAGCCTTAATAAAGCCATTCGTAACGCTGAATATCCGGAACAGACGTGAGCGGTAACGCGGCGCGCCCGGGGCTACTTGGAGGTACTGGCGCAGCGCGAATTTTCACTAAAGCTTTATTCACTACTACAGAGCTTTTTCATACGACGCAGCATATGAAGTCGGATGTTTATCTGTTAATTATACACGTTTCAACTGCAAACAAGCCAACAACATCGTGTTTGTTGATTTATGTTTCCAGTTTCTGCATGACTTGAAAGCTAAAAGCTCAATTTGTAGGACACCATTTACAATCTCAGTGCATTTTTATCTGTTTTTTTTTTTGTTAATTGAAGCGGAACAGATGAAAACGAATATTCGAAATTCTAACCGCTATAAATTTCGCACACGATCGATTCTGAAACGGTCTACGGCTATTGTATTGTATGGTGCGGCAACAGGATATAGTTTATTAATGAACCGATAGCGAGCAATATGAGGCACGGAACACATTCGATAAATTTACCGAATATAGCCCCGCGGACAATGGATACTTTGCCAGTGGGACGGTGCCATATGCAATCTTTTAAAATATTGTAAAAGCGAAATCCCGTGCCAAAATGTGTTAATTCGGCACTTATATAACACGGCACGATGAATTTGTGGAAAAATGTTACGTGGAAAATTCATATACAGAATTAAATTTAGCTTACATCGAGACTTGAGTAGAATTGAGTTTTTAAAAATAATTAGAACAAACTCTCAGACATCTTTAAGAACTGCTGTGTATAGGTATGTAAATCAAGCGCAGTCAGGCCAGAGAAAGGATCGTTTTAGTGGTTTTTATTTAGGTGCTTTCGGAAATAAAATTCTGAAAGATAAACCAAAAACAATATTAATGCACAATTCTTCATTCTAGAATGATAAAATCAAGAATCGAGAGATAATAAATTCATTTTACTGCAATTATAATAAGGATTACGGCCGTTTTCTTTATACAAATAAACGACATCTTTCGGAGGGTGCACGAACTACAAAGCAAGATCGCAACTCTCATCCCCATCTAGTTTACGCTGAAACCTACATTGGTGAAATTCAAAATGACGCCATCTATTCAAACATGTGGAAATCCGTTACTAGAACGTAGCGCCATCTAGTTTCAAACCAACGAGTCACAGCTGACAGTTGTATGCACTCAGTTCAGTCGTCATCCCACAGGAACATAAGCAGATTGTCGTAAGGTTGCCAATAGAGGGCAGTGCAATATAAGTTTCAAAACGGCTGTGATGTGTAATATGTAGGCTTAAATTTAAATATTTCATTTATAAATTTATTTTGTTTCTTTTCTAGTTATATTCTAGATACTTACGGGTGTGGTTTCGGCCTCCATTGTGCGATATTTTCGGGCTGGAACTAAATGTCTGAAACCAAGAAAATGATCCAATTACTATAAATCTCATATATCGAGTTGGTCGATGTTGAATGTCAACGACCTTCACGAGAAATGTCATATTTCTTACTCCGTCTGATTTTCCAGACGTATTAAGTAGGTACGAACTGGAATTACGGACATGATTTTCCTGTAATTAGTTCGTGCAAACTAATTAAGTTTGAGGAGTTCTTAATTCATTCATTTTTTTCCAGGAAACTTAATATTGTATCGGAGGACTTTGGCATTGAACATTTGTTTTTAGTTATGACGTTGGAGCTTGGAATGTTTTAACACAGTTAAAAGAGAATAAGCGGTACGCTGAATTTATATCACTTGGTAGTAACTTTTATCAGTTATTTTTAAACCACAGCCAGACACTTCAATTTGATTTATATGATAGTAGTATGAAGGTTGATTTTAATTGGTTTGCAAGAAGACGAATATACAGGTCACCTATTACTAGGCAGCCTGTAAGAATGTTCCTTAAAGTGATTGATGCATCGCCCCAATAGGTGATGGGAAACGCGGATGGATACCTACCATTCGAGGGTGCACGTGAATTTAATCGTATCCCGGGCCCCCCATTCATGGAACTGGTAGGAAATGTGGTGTTTTAGGCAATACGAATCCCACTTAACACTGTTCTCTTCGGACAGAGCCGGAACCGAAGCCCAACTGCCAGTATCGTCCGTATTACGATGTCATGGGTTAGTCAGATATGGTGTTTGGGCCAATTTAAGTACCTGTTTTTATATCACGTACAGCAATAAACGTTTTTACGTACAAAAATAAAAGTCTAAGTTCTTGCGTATACAATATCAGAAATAATTAATATCTGTAATCTTGAGGCCACACACGTATTGTAAGCGGGTATACTTAACGAAACTAACCACAAAACGCGACTTGACGTACATAAATTACCTTACCGTGACAAATCTGTGCATAGGTAGCTCTTAACCTTCAAGAAACCCCATGACCTCTAACTGGCAACCCCGAAACCGCGTCCCATAGGTTACGCGTTACGACCCCGAACACAAATCTAGAATTAAATTACTATCGGCTAGTTTTTACCGACATTTATAATGGGAGGAGATTACTGTTATGAGCCTTAATGGATTTGCCTGCGTTCTACTAAAGGTGGAGTGTTTTGTTTGTTATTTTCTTAACTTAGTTGGAGGGTTTGAGTAGGATATGCTCGGTTGAAGTGCGGCTGAGGACTAGAAAATGAAGCTCACTGAAGAGTTTCAAAGCTTTTTATTTAATAAGATACGTAAGTAACTGCTTTGTTAATTAATGGTATTTTAAGGCCGAAATGATCAAATTAGTTCTACACCATCTCTGTACTTCATAAACTTAAAATTGACATGCAATCATGTCAGTAAGCCCTTTGCCTAGATTCTTGATTATTAAGACATTTTTTGCAGGTTATCATCCGTTTATCATATGACTGCCTTCGTTACTACTGACCACCATTTTCTCCATATAAACGTGTCGCAAACAAGTAAGCAGATCTCTAGTGCCAAACCGCCTCAAGAGACTTAAAAAAATAGACGTAAAATATACGCAACGTAGAGCTAAGGAAATACAAGCAGTAATAAATTACCAGCTCGCTAACCCATAGTAACCCTTTTCAGTCACTCCATACCTGTCTTACGGGTAAGGGGATAACTGGACAGTCTTTGTATCTAGTGATTTTCTTGCGAAGAAAAATATTACTGTCCAGACACCTATTTTTCAACGCCTCACTATCAAGTTTGAGAAATAATCTGTGACTGTAGGAATAAACCAACCAATCATCCTAATCAATTTTATGCCATCGCTTAACTTGAGGTTGATACAGAAACGCACACATTGGACGATACCTACCTGTGTTTGATAATAACGTTCCAACGCATATTACTAAAATAGTTATCTTTATACATATAAACGTGAAAAGCAAAAAGTTGTGCCCCTTTTAACGATAATTACGCGCACGGATAAGTTTGAAATTTAGCACAGTTCAAACTGATTTAGAGAAGTGTACAAGTAATATTTAAAAAAAGAATGCATTAGAAATAAATTAAATTACTTTCAAAACCGGTCTGAAGTTAGCTACTTTGTTCAACCGCGCATGAACCATAATCAAGACAAGAAAAGTGGTTGCCATAACTTTGTCTTTATCTTGGAAATTCCACATAAAATTTACGATTTCTCACGTTTTTTTTAGGTACTTGGTGCAGCATCATCACGCGCGCCTCAAAGAGTTGTCAGCACTAGTGGCCATTGCTTGCCGGGATTGCGCAAATGTTCTAACGAGATACCGCGGCCCCGGAACTTAAGGGCAGCTGAAGGAACAGGGTGGGTATTTAGTCAGTAGAAGTCTGACACTCCCTTCCACTCCACCCAGAGCAGGAGAAGTCATTCGATGATTTTCCCATCCAGAAAAAAAATGGTGCAGCATCGTCTTCGTCAAAATCGCTTTCGTTATCTGATTCACTCTCCGAGTCTGAATTGTCTCGTGTCCCTTCCCTTATGACGAATTTACCTGTCATGCCGTCTATGTAATACGCTCATTTATATGCTAAAAACATAAGCATAACCGTAAAATATTGTATGAAACAATTAATTTCAATTCACATACATACAATGTTCCACTGCATTATGAATTGAACCAGATCAAGTCCCAATCTCACTTCCCACTTATATTATAAATATGAAAGTAGTTATGGATGTTTTTGTTTCAGTAACACACAAAAATGGCTTAAGGTATTTGGACGAAACTTGGCACACAGTTTACAACCTGAAATTAGACTAGAATATTTTTTATCCCTGTAAAATGTGGGAAATTTCCACGCGAACGAAGTCGCGGACATCGGTTATTCTAGAATTATAATTATTTAGTTACCTACTTATAATTATTGCATTAGGCAAAAGTAAAACAAAGATAATTTTGTGGACTGTTTGGATTTTAAAGCATAAACATGACATTATAATCTGTTATGTAATTACTGGAAACTGATAAACGCCGACATTTTAATGCTTCTGTAATGGCTCGGCCTGCATGAAAATACATCATTAATAATTATCCTATATTCTAAGTTATGAAATAGAATACCCGTGTGCCTAACGGTTCAGTCACCAAGACGTGAATAAGAAATTACGAGAGACAGATTGAAATGCTTTCATATTTATTTAATTTTTTTATTTACGACTTTTTACACTAATAATATACATAAACACTATTGATATCCAAGGGCAATAGTGTAACAACCACTTACAAGGTAAACACTACATGCTTATACATGCATTTATAGTAAACAATAAGACAATCTAAATATATATAACTCAAAGGTGACTGACTGACTGACTGACTGATTGATTGATTGACTGACTGACTGACATAGTGATCTATCAACGCACAGCCCAAACCACTGGACGGATCGGGCTGAAATTTGGCATGCAGGTAGATGTTGTGACGTAAGCATCCGCTAAGAAAGGATTTTGTGAAATTCCCACGGGATCGGGGTTTACACGGGAAAAACTTCCCACGCGGGCGAAGCCGCTGGCACAAGCTAGTCTTCAATAAAAAGCAACCAATTTTGATGAATTATTCTTCGTTTGTCCCGAGTGATGTACATGACTATTGAAGTTTTGTTTCATCCCAAATTATAGATACCTTAAAGGTATAGTCAACAAAAATAATAAAGTACTTATTTCATTTTGTTTTAAGAATAATTCAATAATAAAACAATTCTTAAGATTTAAGTATAAATCATCCCTAATATCCAGTATGACAATCAAAATCACAGTAATGTTATAATCCTATAATTAGCACGATCTAAATGTACAGAATAGTCAGACCTTTAGTTACTGAAAAAAAATTCGACCAAGAATTAAATGAGAGTACCGATCGAAAGGTAAAACAATTCAATTCAACAACTCTCAACAAACAATCATTGGTATAATTTAAAATGTGTGAGTCGGACTCGCGCACGAAGGGTTCCGTACCATTATCTATAAAAACGGCAAAAAATCACGTTTGTTGTATGGGAGCCCCCTAAAATGTTTATTTTATTCCGTTTTTATGTGTTGTTATAGCGGCAACAGAAATACATCATCTGTGAAAATTTCAATTGTCTAACTATCACGGTGCATGAGATACAGCCTGGTGACTGACGGACAGACGGACGGACGGACGGACGGACGGACGGACGGACAGACAGACAGACGGACGGACAGCGGAGTCTTAGTAATAGGGCCCCGTTTTACCCTTTGGGTACGGAACCCTAAAAAGTACGCCATATACAAACTTTATAGAGCTTGGTTTCAACATTAAGTAATACCTGCTCTTCTGAATAGATTTTAGTGACTTCAGCTGTACACCGTGGGTACAACTTACTCACTAAGGGCGGTTAAAGAGTGTTAACATCATACTGAATAAAATTTATCTCCCTGATAAGACAGAGTTTTCGATAGTTGATTAATTTTATATAAAATTAATACAATATTCAATAAAATTTTATTTAAAAATACTGAACTCTTTGTTGCTGATTGAGCAAAAAAAGCGAGTTTGACACATAAAATAGGACGAAGCAAGAACAATATTATTATAGAATTTCTATATTGGGACGAAGGAAGTATATTGTTTGGGATGAACCAGGGTTTTTTTTTATGTAGGAAGAAACCCCACTGGGTTTTTTTTTGTAAAGAGAACTAATAATGTGCGTAGAATTCACATTACTAACAATCTTGTTAACCCCTCCAACTAAGCTAAATATGCTTGGGTCTGATGTGAGTTCACGGCAATAGTGTAATGGCGGCTCCACATTAGTGCCGTAAATTCACGCGCGAATTCTCGCCGTGAATTCACGGCACAAGTCGTGCCCTCCACATTCACGGGATACTTCAATCGTTCGTGAAACCTGCCGCGAAATGGACGTAGAAGCTGCTGCTACATAATATAAAAACAATCCCCTTTAAATTGCAAATGATTTGAAAAAAATATCTGCTTAGATTGACCATTGCTGTAAAACATTGTACCTAGAGGTTGCAATCGAATATTCGAATTATTCGAAGTTTCTTTCCAAATTTATATTCGAATAGTAAATAAATAAATATTCGAATAACTACCAAAAAAATTACTAGTCTAAAGTCTATGTTGGTAGAACTTAAAAATTATTGTTGGCTGTTGCGAACAACAATTTTTAAGTTCTGTAAGTGAATGAACTCAACAAAATGGCGTCAAGTTACTCAAACCGTTATGCACTCACTGCCCTAATTTCAATGACAAGCCTTTCAGAAACTTAGGATTGGCAAGAATTACAGGTACAGGAAAATCGGAAAGATGTAATCATATTTTGCGGGTCAAATTAGGGTCCTACGATCTATCTTTAAAAGATGACGTAGTAGGTGTAGTGACAGACGGTGCTAGCGTTATGACTGCCATGGGTCGTCAAATACCTGCATTTCACCAATTATGCCTCGCACATGGAATTCAGTGTGCAGTGGTGGATGTCATATATAAGAACTTATATAGTCAGAGTGTAGAAATTGTCGAAAATTCAGAAGAAATAGACACAGAGGAGACATTATCTACAACAGTAGATTCAGAGGCAGATGAATCATAAGACGAAGAAACAGATGAAAATGACAATGGACAAGGTTGTAATGCAGAAACCAGAAGTGAATCCAGGCTTAGTGTCGAATACAAGGATTTGATTATTAAAGTACGACGCTACGACGCCCGGGGCGTCTCCCGCGGCGGCTGGGGCGTGAGGAAGAGAGTTGCCCCTCCCTCGCGCGCTCGGCCTCCTCCTTCGCTAGCATTACTGCCTCGCAGAAGGAGGCGATCGCATCCCATTACCTCTCGCTCCGCACCATGGTCTGAACCAGGGCCGGGCGCGAGAGGTCACCGCCGCCGATCGCCTCAACGAGGACACGGCGAAGCTCTGCCCAAGCGGGGCACACCTTTGCCGTATGCTCCACCGTGTCCTCCGGGTGGTCCACACAATGACGACACCCGGGCGTGTCTTCCCGCTGTATCCGAAACAGGTATCTCCCAGCCATGTCCGGTAAGCACCTGCGTCAGACGGAAGGTGAGGACGCCGGTGTTCAGTACCTACGAGCTTGATCTTTTGCAGGATTTATCTACGACTCTCACTATCGTAAAAAGCACTGTAGAAGTTATTTGCCAAGAAAAGGCAAATTTATTAACTGCGGAAACAGCCCTGCAATTCATGGTCACTAAACTACAAGAGAACAATGGGGTTATCAGTAGTAGACTCCTTCAGGCTTTAAAATTAAGAATCGCTCAACACCGACAAACAGATCTGGTATGTACGCTGAAGTATTTACACAATCCTAAGAAATACTACCAGGAACCATCTTCAACTGTCTTCTCTAAAGTAGGAAATGATGTTATCACCAAAGTCATAGTTGACATACAAAAAAAATATTTTAATCAAAGACCTTCAACGATAAGTTATACTGGCGCTTCTGATGACGAAGATGACATGTTTCTAGCAGATCTACAGCATTGTCAAAATGAAGAAGCGTCTAGAATCACAAATATGTCAATAAAATAACAGCTGCAGAAAAAAGAAAGATGATGAAATGTGTGCAAGGCCTTCTACATCCACAGCAACTTGCGAAGATGATCTAGACTCATCAATAAAAATGCAGATGGCTTTATATGATGCAGGAGCGCCAAGACAAATACACCTAACTCAGACTTATGACGTGTTAATGTGCATTCCACCAACTAGTGTAGAGTGCGAAAGGGTATTTTCTTCTACGAGGTATATCTGCAATCATCTCAGATGTAAATTAAGCGATGATTCCTTAGACGTCTTAAGTTTCCTCAGGTCTCACTTTCAAAGAATACGTAATGAAAATGAAAATGATACTGCAATGCCTTTACTACACCTTTACATTTGTGATACTTTTTGTTTTTATTATTAACGAGTTTAAGACTTTTTAAATTGTTTGAGAATTTTATAATTGTTTCGATTAACATGTTCAAGTGTAATCGTGAGATTTATAAGAACATAAGTTTGCTACTATGTTTAAGAATTTGATGATACTTTTTATTTTACTAAACACCGAGTTTATATTGTTTAAAGATAAATGATGATTCTATTCGTGTTGGTATGTTAGATTATTAGCAATGTTAATTATTGTTCTGTTCCTAAAGCAATAAAAGCTGATATTCAATGTTTTTCTTTTATTTTTAGAAAATATTCGAATGTTGGAATAATATTCGAACAGCACTAAAAATATATTCGAATATTCGAAAATCAAAACTATCGAATATTTGCAACTTCATTTGTACCATTATCGTCTAGCATAGTGGCTTGAGCCCTATGTACATCTGATGTCCATGATGATGTTATTAAACTGACTGATGCCTGATATCATACTACTACATACGTCCGTTTGCCTTTTTAGTCCGGAGTAAACTGGCATGGGGCCTTGAATGTGGATGTGTACGCATTAAAGCCGCGCGAAGGGGGCGCGAACCCTTTGTCGCGGGACAAAATACCGACACTGATCGGGGAACAGGCGTGAATGCGCGTGAACCCCGCGAAACCCGTCCACATTCACGTTCACGCCTGTTTATGGGGCTTCACGGAACTAATGTGGAGCCGCCATAATGGGTGGGGTTCGAACCAGCAAACTCGATCACAAGTCCGACACCATAGCCATTAAGCTTTTTACGCTTATTGGCGCTTGACGAGTCTGTAAGTTATTGCTGTCTATGTTTCCTAAACTACACTCGCACATACACTCGCGTCTATATGTTTTATCTAACTGTCCAGGCGCAAGTATGCTGGTAGAAATTTTATTAGAAATTAGCTGCACCTTTGTATTGAAGTATTATTTATTATGAATGTTTTTAAGTGTTATGGGTGTACGTAAATAAATAAGATGTCAGCATGATTACTAAACAAAACAGCAACTTTCTCCTGTAACTAATTCGTATGGGAACTATATTTTAACTACACATCGAGCACAATTTAATTTAGGGAGGAAAATCATCCAACGATTTCTTCCGCTCTGGAGCGCTAGGGACTTCTACTGACCAAAATTCCACACCCTGCCTCTAACTGTTCTTTCAGTTGACCTTGCGTTCAGGGGCTGCAGTGTCTTGTTTGGGATTTTAAAATAACTCTTAAGAACTCTGTTTACAAATCCTGTTTATAGGATTCCCTGTAAGACGAGGAACCTCGTACTTTGTCGTTCATCCGCCTAACTACGGTTTAACAAAATTACTATTGATGTTGTTAAGCTATATTATTCGTCCTAGTTGTAGATTTTAATCACACTTACAAAATGGTTTAATAAGCCATTGTTTTGGATACATGTTTGAAGCATTTGTTTTAGTTCATTTATTAATTATTTATGTACACACATGACACAAAAGAAAAAATATACAGACAAAAGAGCACAAAGGTGCTGCTTATTTCCTAAGAAATTTCTTACAGCAGACCTGCGGCAGGAGACTTGAAGAGGAGATGATAGACACAGTGTGTATGAATTAAATACTAACTACGACAAATAAAACATACTTATCTAATAAATTAAATTATAATGATATAATAAACAAATACATACATAGAGTTAAAATACATATTTATATTAATGCTATAAAAATATATACCTACTAGCTGACCCGCCACGACTTCGTTCACGTGGTATCCTACCCCTACCCAACCGATACCACTACCCCTATCCTACCGATACCCTACCCATACCCTACCCAAACCCTACACTACCCTACCAATACCCTACCCCTACCCTAACCCTACCCAACCCCTACCCTATCCCTACCCTACCTCTACCCTACCCCTACCCTACACCAAACCTACCCCTACCCTACCCTACCCTACACCAAACCTACCCCTACCCTAAAAAATAGATAGTAGCCGATTCTCAGACCTACTGAATATGCATATAAAATTTGGTAAAAATCAGTAAAGCCGTTTCGAAGGAGTAAGGTAACTAACATTGAGACACGAGAATTTTATATATTAGATAATAAATAATTTATATAAAATTACGGGATGTTCGATAGGTTCAATCAGAGATTGCTGCCACCAACAGGCACCAGTTCTTTTATATAGGTGACATAATCTGCCTATAACGTTCCCATAACATATACACAGGCCTCCTCTCTATATTTTTTTAGATTTTTCTCTCTATTATTTTAAAAGTTAGAAGGGGGACACATTTTACCACTTTGGAAGTGACTATCTTTCTAACGATTGACTTTGAGAAAAAATGGTTTAAGGAATCTCAATGTCATTTTTATTTCATTTTTCAATGTATTCAATGTCTATTTATAGAAACACCACACGTATAGGTTTGATGATTATTTTTTTAGATTCAGTTACATGTATGGGCAGGCCCCTTAATATTTATGTTTGTATAAAACTTGTAACCTATTTACAGAATACATCAACAAACAAGTTTCAACTCTTTAATTCTAATAGATTCGAATAAAGTGGTCATGACATACAAACGGACAGACAGATATGACGAATCTATGAGTTCTGTTTTTCGGCATTTGGCTACGGACCCCTAAAAAGCACGTAAAGAAAACTTCACCAAAATTCAATATCTGGTTCCTAAAACATGAACTGAACGATATCTCCATTATAATTCCATTGTAAATACTAGGAACACACAATATTCCCATCCAGCAAACAAAGTTATGAAAACCATATTATGAACGGATACCGGCTTAATAAGCTCTCACAGTAAGTAATTGTGTTAAAACCTATTGTATTACGTTAACTTTGCTACAATGCAGTACAATGGAGGTGAATGAGGGTATTATGCGATAATACTGCGCCGCCCCTGATTAATTTTGAGCACTGAGTGGGCTAAACTGTGTTTATTGTGGCCTTTTAGAAGATGGGTGTTCATTTTGAACAAAGACAGCTACAGTTTAATAGCTTACGGTTTACATTCCCGTTTACACAGAAATTTTAATAACTAAGATTTCTGTGGCCATTTACATTGATATCCTTTTACTGAACACTGTTCTCAGTTTATGTTCAGAAAATTGCTTTACTACTACGGACTACTTTTGGAGCTTGAAATTGGCTAGAAAGTCATTTTACCATTAGCATAAAGATGTCATTGTTTTTAGGGTTCTGTAGCCGAATGGCAAAAAACGGAACCCTTATAGTTTCGTCATGTTTGTCTGTCTGTCTGTCTGTCTGTCTGTCCGTCCGACCGTATGTTACAGCCATTTTATTCCGAATTTATTAGGACTATATGTATATGTGAAACTTGGTAGGTCGATGTATTCTGTGAATCGCTTTCCGATTTTAAAAGTATTTAAAATGAAGGGGGGCTCCCCCCATACATGGAACTGAAACTGAAAATATATTTTTTCATGAAACCTATGCGTGTATAATATCTATAGACAGGTCTTTAAAAATGGCATTGAGGTTTCTGAAACCACTTTTTCATAAAGTCAATCGTTTAAAAGATATACGCTTCCAAAGTGGTAAAATGTGTCTCCCCCCTCTAACTTCTATAATAATGGAGTGGAAAATCTTAAAAAAATATATGATGTAGATCTTAATGAAAAATTTCAACGAAAATTGGTTTGAACGAGATCGGGTTAGTAGTTTTTGAGATATAGCATATTTTCTAAAACCGCAAATATACCTTTCTAATTCGTACAAACACTATGAAAAACAAAGTTATTGGGAGTTTTTTTTTTTTATCGTGGTAAAATTATCAAATAAGTCCTCCCACTCCGGGCAGGGTGGGAGGGACTGTCAGACTTTTACTGACTAAAATCCACGGTGTTCCTTCAATAACCCTTTACATACCGGGGCCACGGTTTTTTTTTCTTGTTCTATTAGAAAAATATACGCATTTTGCGTTGGAACGAAGCAGTCGTTTTCATGAAACATAATAGTAGATGCTCTTAATCGTAAGTATTATTACATTCACTGACTTTACAGGCGGAGAATTATTGCATTGTTCAGATTTCACACAAAACAAGCTTATTTATAATTTATTGTTGACCCATGTTTATTGGATATGTAAGTCTTTTTACTTTGAAAGTCTTCGTTTCGAAGTTCTGATTTGATTTAATAACTATGATGAAGATGAACAAGTTTGCTATACTTGGGAAGAGCCTTAAATATATGGCACAGGAAATCAAAGGGCGTACTTGTGTTATTCTTATTATGCACTCATTTTTGTAGTTTATGAAACTGGACCTAATTAAGTTTCTTATTTCTAATTAAGTTACTAATTAAATTTCTTATTTTTTTTTATATCAGCGTAAACCAAAACAAAGAAGCTGATTAGTTATCTCTCGACTCACAAATTGAACAGCTACTTGTTTCTAGGGACAAAAATTCTGGAGTAAACTTATCTTGTCCAATTAAGATAATAAACAACGCAAATAATAATCATAAAACATATTTGTATATGGCAATATCTCAGCTCAGTATTGTTATTATACGTAATTACGAAGATAGTGTAACATAGATTGATAAGGTAATTTTTAAGAAGCCTATCGTATACAACATTACATAGCGTAATGAGCCTATAAATTTCCCACAAATGGAACACAGGCTTTTTCTCTGTAGGAAGCAGGCCGTAATCCACCACGCGAGCCTATTGCGGGTTGGTGGGCATTTAGGTATCCGAATTTTCAGTCCTAGAACGTTCTACACGATATTTTGCCGTCACCGTTTAAGTAGGCTCTTGAGAGAGTGACGCTAACCAGAAAAATGCAAAGCCAAACAAACTTGGATCCAGCAACAAATTACTCACAAAAGGAACAGGGGAGGAGATCGCGTTGAGACTAATCTTAGGGAACAATCATAGAGCTTACTAAACCTATCTATTAGGAGTACAAGACAAACCTTACTTACTTGAAATAAGTACTTATTACTATGTCGAATACATTTATTGTTAACTCTCACTTACCACTCACATGTAACGCACCTCACTACCAGGGCCGGATTAACCATTAGGCGGAGTAGGCAACTGCCTAGGCGCCCCGCATAAACTAGGGGCACAGGCCCATTGCACGCACCAAGAAAACATGTTTCTTCCAACGAGAATTCGCTGTGCGTGTGAACTTAGGGACCTCACTGCTATCTCACAAAATACAAATCGTTAAATTTAGTAGTAGAATTAAAATAATTTTAGAACAAATCTGGGAATAAGTAAACAAATATATTAAAAACCACAGCGTTTCCTCAGTTCACACACGATTTGGTCAGTCAAAGTAAGCAAAGGGGCCCCGAGAATGTCATTGCCTTAGGGCCTCTGACAGGGTTAATCCAGCTCTGCTCACTACCAATGAAAAAAAAATTTAGTTATGGTACATGGGTTTCGGAGATTACATCCTACGTACAAACAAATTTTACCTCTTTATAGTATTAGTATAGACTACTTTAATGGATTATTTACTTACTTATGAAACTAGCTGTTACCGACTTCGTTCGCGAGGAAGGTATTTCCCGCGTAAATCCCGATCCCACGGAATTTCCGCAATCAAAATTGGTTCGGAATTAGCCAAGAAAACAAAAGACAACATTTTGAAAAAGTTCATTTTTTATTATAATGTTTGTAGCTATGTATGTATGTTGTAGGTATAGACGTATCTATACACTACACTAATGGATTCATGCTTAAGAAATTGTCTTGAAAGGTTTGTCGATACTCCAACGTTTAAAAATGGCCTTTTGACTACTTTTAACGCAGAAATCCCACATAAATTCTTTGCTAATGATGCTAGAACAGATTTTTCATCTTAAAAAGACGCTTCATCCTATGCTGTACCTCAATGTCACATGACAAAGCTAAACTTATGAACTTTAATCAAGCGCTATGAAAACCAATAACGCCAATATATTTATGTAGGCCCAGCACAGCAACTCATCATCCGAACCCGTCACTCAGGGTGACAAGCGCTCGTCCTCGAAACATAAACGTGTGTATACCCAGTATATTAACATGGCGATTCAACACAAACTTTATTAGCGAACCAACTTTGTCCTATGTCCGCAGGCAAGCTACGAAATATCTAGATCGATCCAACTATTCGCAACTAAGTTCTAAATATAAAAAGTGTAAAGTTTGTGGGAAACCACAGCTGGCGTGCGATATACTCCTGAAATGGTACCACAGTATTTTGTAAACTTGCTGGTATTGGCACGACTAAGCCTTTTACTAAAAGGCCTTAACTAATACTCTTACAGGTTTGTTCAATGAACAATATTAAATGAATTTGAACCCTGTGCACAAAAGAATTACATACATTTTAACCACAAATTATCATTGGCAATCATAAGCATACCAGCAGCCTTAAAATATTATATTTTTGAAACTATATTCAATTACAGATACAAATAAGTAATGGTAATTTTGAATAAAAATTTTGGGTGCGGCCTGTCCGAACTAGGTTTTCCGTGTGCATCAGACCATTACTAGTTATACGACGTGTCTTAATTAGTACCTATGTATAATATTTGTGTTGTTTATGTATATCATTTTGATGTTAACCAGATATAAATGTGATACAGGTACGGGTCAGGACCAAATTTTTGACGTAATCGCACAACGGAAATCACAACGGAATGTGTCACACTGGAAAATAAATGTAGCACAATAGAATTATTAGGGTGTGTGTAAATAGTCGTAAGATTTTAGGTAGGTAAGTGGAATAAATAAAAAAAAACATATTTCGAGAAATATTTAATAAGTGGTACAATCCAAATAAATTAAATTACAAAACTAAAACTTTCAAATATAATCCAAAACAGTTTGATAAAACACTAACAACCTTGCAGGGTGCCTTGCAGGGTGTTACTTACTAACATCATAAGCAACAGCTTTTATTCTTTGACTTTAAAAAATTAAACAACAAAAAACAGCTGATCTATAACATTCTGGATCAGCTGATTTTTATGTTGAATTTTTAAATTTTATAAAACAAGAATTGTTGTTTATGATGTTTAGTAAAGCAGCCCTGCAAGGTTGTTAGTGTTTTACCAATAACCCAGTTAACTAACAAAAAACTTTGTTTTTATCACATTAATAATGTTACAAAACATAAATTTAAAACATATCAAAATCTTTACTAATAAGCTAATCAGTCATTGGTTTATATAACATTGCTTTAATTAATAATATTCACTTAGCCTAGAAAACAAAAATAAAAAAAAATGTACAGGTAGGCGAAAAATCGTAGATCAAACGAAACAGTTCGGGTCATTTGCAGAAAAAACAGAAAAAAAATTAGCCTAGGTACTGCTACTAGTGGGTTCTAAACTAACAATTTTTTTATTATTACCTACTGCAAATTATCCTAACTATCGCCCTGTTTCGTTTTATGAACGATTTTTCGCCCAGCCTGTAGACGTGAAAGTTAAAAAAATTGCCACTGCCAATGAAATATAAATTTAAAAATAAATCAAATTTATAAAATAAAATTATAGCTAATCAACTCAAATTATAGCTAAACAAAATAAACTTCGTCAAAATCATCAACCAAATAGTAATCTTTGGAATCTTGCATTACTCTTACTTTTTTAACGAGCGAATCGCTTGTAATAACATCGAGATCAACCTTTTTTGGTAAAAAAAATTTTAGCTTAGGGGCTTTTACAGTCTTCAAGAAGGAGATCGTAAATAATGTCTTACAATCTTCATTATGAATTTTCTGAACAAAACCTATATAGTACCTCCATATTTTTCTTACGTAGTATCTAACTAAAACAACGTCATTTATGAAAAATTCATTATTTTCCACATTAGCTTCTTGATTCATCGAGGTATTTACTCCAGAACAGGACGGAATAGGATTTAAATATACATATTCATGATTTTCTTTCTCCGATTGAGTTTCCACATTAGCTTTTCGGTTCATCGAAGTATTTACTCCAGAACAGGATGGAATAGGATTTAAATATATATATTCATGATTTTCTTTCTCCGATTGACTATTATTAGATGATGGTATTTTTCCTGAACTTATATCAAAGTTTAAACCTATTTCTGTGAGCTTTCCAGATGTTTTAAAATCAAAATACCTACTGTTTTCAGGCGTATTCCTTACATCGGCGAGGATTTTCACTCGAGAGTTTCCTTTCTTTTTCCCTTTACTTCCTGATCCTTTTTGCATGACACTATCTAATTCTATCTGTAACACTCTTTCTTCTTCTATGTTTGTTTTTAATATTACATTTTCTTTTGTTAAATGTTTTTCAATGTCTAGTTCAGTCTTATTTTGTATTTTTTTTCCAGATGACATTCTTTTCTCTGTTTTTTCTCTACAGGTTTCCTGTTCTTTAGGATCATCATCATCAAAATATCCAGCTTCTATCCAATCAGATTGATCACTTTCGGCATATTCTATCTCCGTATTAGTATCTTCGGAAGATGAATCTAATTGTATATTCTTTTTCTTGATTCTTTTTTCTTTTAGTTTTTTTTTTTTCGCCCTACTTGGCTACGATAGCGACGACATGCTCTTTCAGCTTCGATTACCACTGCTTTATTTTCGTTAACTTTTTTACGTTTAGCATCTCTCCATTGTTTTCTCACATCTTGTTTTTCATTTTCGCTCATATCAACTATTTTTCGTTTTTAGCTTTCGTTCTTTCCAAGTTTTTCTTTTTCATTTCTTCAAATTTTTGTGGATTTTCTTTTTTTAGTTTTTCGCGGTACTTGCTACATCTTTCTGCGGATGATAAAGGCATCTGAAAAGAAAAAGGTACACGGTCTACAAAAAAAAAACACCAACACTAACTGCTAACTTGGATAAGCTAATATCACGAAAGGTATCGAGAAAAAGCATTATTAGTTTAAATTGCATCAAAACTGAAACTACCCTCCGTCGTCTTGTCATGCCGTGCAATTTTAGTGAGTTTTGAGCCTAAGAGAAAATCAAAAATTGTTATTCAAGATAAACTTCCTGAAATCCCAAAGGAAGCAAAGGGGAGAGTTGAGCAAACACTTTTACAACAGCATGCTCTTTAAGAGTCCCAAAAAGGTAGGTATTTTAAATTTAGTAATAAAACATTCTATGAAAGAAAAAAATAAAAGCTTACGGGAAGCGGAACAGGCAACAATATAACATGACAACAAATCTGGCAAAAATTTAATAATTATTTAAATACAAACTTCATACCATGAGTATTATAATTACAGCCAGTGTTACGGAACAAAGACTCAATGATGTCTATGTAGCATCTAGGAGGTAAAATAGCAGCCGCTGTAGTTTTGCGGTGAGTCATAAACGGCACAGGAGGACACGGAGTTTTAGTGGGTTGGAGGCCCACATAATTATCTGCACTATCTTCTCGTGGTGGTGCAGTATGCATGAGCATTTCTCCACGCAAAAAAAAAAATAGGAAAAAAAGCAGGTTATATAGAGACAGGCATACAAAACTAACCTACTAAAATATTACCCTCTTAGGCTTTGGCGTAGAAAGTTAAAACTATTTTATAAATATTTAAACAATAATCTAAATATTTAAGAATCATATAATACATAGGTAGCTAATGAGATTAGAATGATTGTAAACACAGCTTTATAAATTTCCCTTGTGACACGTCGCATAATTTCGTGTCACAAATCGCACAACGGAATGAAAATTCTTCACGACCTAACCTTAAAGATGCAACAATTCACAAATTTAACCATTAATCGAACACTTCTGCATCCCTTTTAACAGTAAAGTTGAAAGGGGATTTATATATATATATCAATTTCTAGAAAATCGTAAAAATATTACAATTTTACTCACCTAAAGTCAGGAAATCTTAACGACACGCGCTGACGACACAAACACAATCTCAAATAACAGTTAAAAAACATGGCAGTTTGTATTCGAAATTCTGTTGCCAGCTTGAAGCCAATGTTGCCGTACTAAATAATCAAGGAACTTCCACACACGTTTATTGGTTTCGAATTTATGGTGTCGCACAACAGGAGTGTTACAACGGAAATAATTTTGGGACATATGTAAAATTACTTGTAAAAATTAAAACAACAATGGTTATTGTGTTATTATTTATAAAAACGATTACTGGTGTTTATAAGACTTTAATAATATTAAACTATAAATACTAGCTTACGTTAAAAAAAAAACAGAGGCAAAATATTCTTAGGTAGTCAAGCAAGGACATGCGTATTTTACATAGCGTAAAAAGACACCGAGACTGGTAATATATTTATTTTGACGAAATTAAGCTTCTAGTTTAATTATTTGATGAATAAGACTGTTTATAACATATTAAGATATTATTAAAAAATAACCAAAATTATTTTAAGGCATGTATTGCACGCAATATTTTGTCACCTATAAGTCGGACACTACAGCGTGTCTGTATCCGTCAAAAATTTGGTCCTGACCCGTACACACACACAATAGAAATATATTCTAAGCCCAGTTCTTTCTACGTTCTTGACAATCAATGTTTCATGTGTAAAAAATAAAATGTAACGCAAAACCATCGGTCGGAAGTTCACTCTAGGTTGGCAAATACGATTAAAATACGCTAAATCTATTTAAAATTAAACTTACACTCGGCCTGATGTGAATAACGTAAACTAGATTAGAATGTTTACTTACATAGACAATTTATACGTGTTTCTTTGAGAGCAGGTAAAATATCACGTGTTTATGTAGGTACTTATGGGAATAATTAAAAACGAAAATTTTGTAACAAAATAAATTGTATGAACTGAGAAACAGGTCCATTACATCACACCGTTCTCTAAAGCAGAAGGTATATTAACAGTTCGTAAACTAGTTATTACTTCACGTGGACGAAAGGGAACCCTTTGTCAGTTGGTTTTAAACCAGGACAACATCCATGTTTCTAAGGTTTCCAGAGCCTTGAACATCGGCGGCGAGTTGCAAGTCTATCGGTTTTCTACACAAACAAACACAAAATAATTCTTCCAAGCCCGTTCCATCATCGGATTACAAGACGAACCGCGGTGCACCATCGTTACATGGTGGGCATCGCAGCCATACGCACAAAAAATGGCAATACTGTCACAACTAGTGCGATAAGTAAAGAGTGGAATTACCTACCGGAGTCTGTGTTTCCTGATAGCTATAACCTTTAACTCAAGAGTAAGTTCCATCAAGAGTAAGGTTACTTCCAGGCAAGCGTGCTTCATCTTCGACCACATCATCGCTTACTATCAGTGGAGATGGTGGTCAAACACAAGCCAATAAACAATTTAAAAAAAAACCTGTTTCAGCTGTTAAAGCGTGTCCGAACGAACACCTAAACTGACTCGAACATCCAATAATCCCATCCTTAAACGTATACTGGACGTCGATATCCTGAATCCATTATTTAATCATTAAAGTAATATTTTTAATAATACCATTTTGTAAAAAAAAACTGGCCAAGTGCGAGTCGGACTCGCGCACGAAGGGTTCCGTACCATTTTCTATAAAAACGACAAAAAATCATGCCCAATATATGGTCTAAATATGGGAGCCCCATTAAATATTTTTTTTTGTTTAGTACCTACTTATTTCTTGTTATAGCGGCAACAGGAATACATAATTTATGAAAATTTTTAACTGTCTCACTATCGCGGTTCATGAGATGCAGCCTGGTGACAGACATACCGACGGACAGACGGACGGACCGACAGCGAAGTCATAGTAATAGACCATTTGGGTACGGAATCTTAAACTGCTTAAAAAAAATCTTAGAATTTCATAAAAATGTAAATAAGACATATACCTATATTACGTGAATAGTGTTAAAATTAAGACCCAAAACAATATGCACTGAATAATTAGCTTAATGTGACTTAAGATTCCTGCACAGTACATGAGTAGCATCCATGTTCTTATATCGTAAAACAGAATATTATCCAACCTTTTACCTAACCTCGCCTGATAATTTTATCTAGAAGCAGCACGGAAACAAGACAAATGCTCTATAAATACTAAGTTCCTGATCAGTTTAAATTAATATTACGTAGAGGGAAGCAAGCAATAAAGTAGCGAAATGAACTCTAAAGACCTTGACGTAAAGGTTAAAACAGGTAAGTAAGTGGCGGTTCTAAGGTGTATGTGGGCCACGGATTACGCTGATATTTGAAAATTGATCTCATGACTGTCGACCTGTGCGGTCGGACCACACCGCAGTTCTCACAATCAAATTACTTCTGGCACCTAAAAAGCCGTCTAACGTTTATTGAGAACCTTTTAATGTTATTAATACAAGCGCCCACTCCAACTTCGCGCAGGTGCATGTTATATAGGTACTATAAATTCTAATAGTGAAAACCGTACCAAAATCCTAACTTGATAAACTAGAAGTAAACAGAGAAATAGACAGGAGGCAGACGGCGAGAGAGGTTTATTTATTAATAGAAACAATCCGATATACAGATTGAAGTAAGAATAAAGATATTGAAGTACTGCAGTCTGCTGATTTTAATAGTAAGGTTAAAATGTCACAGGGTCAGGCCATTCGCCATTTATTGGGCTCGGTTCCAATCGCAGGCCGAGATTTTTTCTTTACACGCGTGACGTCATGCTCACTAGCTCAATATACATATAACTATAACTACCAACAGGTGTTCCTACCAAGGTACACGACTTGTTCTGCCATTAACAACTACTATTGAAGCCTATAAAAACAAAAGCTTGCATTTGACATAACGTGGATTTCACATTACCGCTCGCGCTGCCTTCCTCTTCGAGGAGTACGGGCGAATTTTTAGTTTCGTATTTTATTTCCCGTTCTTTGAAAACGGAGAGCGAACCGAACGAAACTGGATAAAATCTACAGTGCGATTAAGCTTCGTTCTTGTCAGGAGCATTGGTATTAAACGAGCGAATCTCAGTGCGGTGCCGAAACAACGGTCTTATACGGAGTTAGTCTAGAATCACAGCGTTAACTATTAAATTGTACTTGTTACGAGTAGGTCAATGAAGCGAATTACTTAATGTTTTAAGCTTTGAAAATGGATGAAAGATAGTTTTAACGGGTTGTCTTGCAGCTATCTTCTTTCTAAGAAACGTCACAAAGTCCTTTCAGCTGCATAGCGGTTTACTCTACTATTTATTCAGGGGAAAATCATCAAATCACTCCTCCCGCTATGGACTTTTACTGACTATCAAACCACCCTGTGCATTCAGTTGTCCTAGCGTCCTAGACCGCGATAACTCTCTAGAACCTTCCCACAACTACGGCAAGTTTTAAAAAGTACCTCACGTAGGTACCTATTATTTTTGTTTGGTTTTGCTTACATTTCGGTTCGCTCCAAACGCAAGTAATGATCTACTTATAAAAATATATACAACATGTATCGTAATTAACGCACACCCTCAAACACCCCAATTAGGGAATTATGTTATTATCATAATACATACTCTGAATTTTTAGTTTTACTTGTTTAAACAGATTTTTTAAGACTATAACTTCCTTTAAGTGAGTTTTATTTTTCTGTAATGTGTACTGAATGGCGGAATTTATATAAATCTGCATTTAAAAAGTTACTACTTTAATTTATGGTATAGCCATAGTTTGTTTTTCATCAAAATCATTTGCGACTAAACTACTTCTCCTATTTAATTAATTTTTGGTACAAAGCTTCAAAATGGTACCTAGTATACGCAGTTTAAAGGAAAGCCCCTCGGTCGTATCAACTCTGTATAAGGTATGTACATATGAAACTGATATCTTAAAATTCATCATAATTGCTACAAAAGTCTGTTTAACTAGATTAACTAAGGAAAGTAATGGTTCAGCGAGCGTCGTACGATTTCCTACGAGGCGGCTTGCGCACTGGCCGGATTCCCAACGTGGAACCTGAAAGCAGGAGCCCACGCGTCACTACATCAAAGGCATTAGTGCAGAAGCAGATCACGCCGGTCACAGCCCCGTCAGGTCCTATTGGCGGAATGGCGGGATATGCTTATATGCTCTACCGGCTACGGTACTATCGCGGCGCGCCGGCGCACAGTGGTCTGGAAATCGAGCTCCATACTCATAGAAACTTAAAGTAAAGAATTAAAAAAACAAAAATTGTAATGGCTCTGGTATATCTCCCTTTACATAATATTAACGTATGGATGGTACAAGTCACACAACGCGTGAGAAAAAAAAAGATTTATGTTTTTTTTGTATGGGAGAAAACACTAAAAGTACGTTTCTTCGAAACTTAATCGAACTGTTAGGCTGCTGCTTACACGAGCTATAGTCCCATACTCGACGATCAAGATGACATACAATTCATGTACCTTTAGGCACCGCTTCGCACGTAGCAGATTTTTGAGATTCCGAAATGAGATTTTTCAAATCTTTGCCGTGGTTAAATGACGTTGCCGATCGATGATGATGATGATGCTTCATGATGACAATCATTAAAAAAATATATTGATTGTATAGGTTTTTTTTATTTCATTCCAAGAATTAACTCATTTGTTAATCACCGTGATTAAGGTTAAGATATTATTAGATACTAATGACATGAGCATTAACTAGCTCTAGCAGGGCCAAATGGGCCCTCGTCACAATATAATTCTAATGTCTATAATATAGGTAACTAATTAGAGAATAGCGAACGATAATGTGGGTAGTTGTATAAAAATAGGACATTTGAGTCTAATTTAACAGTAGCTCTCAGTACTTGTGCGCGCTAACTTATTACCTTATACCTATTTGTTATGGTGTTGTGATGGAAGGTTTTGGTACCAATTTGGATATTTTCATGTTTGTGGCAAACAACAGTAGTTTTTCACAGCCCAATGTTTTATTTGAAGCTTTTGAGAATACTGTTGAATTGTCGGAAAATGAAAAGAAGGAATTGAAACAATTCTTTCAGAGTTATGTGAGTAACTTTAGGAAGAAATGGAGCTCGTGTAATCGCACGAGACATACATATATAAAAAGTATGTGACATGGCTGCAAGAGAACATCAAATGGCCTGAGGTTGTGAGGAAAAAAATGACTAATTCTGTAGTGTCGCTAGAGCAGCAACAATGTTCCAGTTCCGACTTTGGTGTAAATGAGGGTGCATCAACATTCTACACACCGGAGACGTGCAGTGTTGGAATATCAACATCAGTTGTGACGCCGAGAAAACCATTCGTGGAGCTAAGCCCACTACAGAAGAGAAGGAGAGTGGAAGAGCTCCTAACGCATAGCACTGAAAGCCTTGCTCATGCAACTGGTTTGAAAGCACAAAACAAGAATGTAGCAGATATCATTAAACTGGTATTGGAGCATCCCGAAGAGGCTACATAGATAAAAAAAATTGTTAAATACAAACTGTGCCTATATATTCCGCTGACAAATCTTTAGGTATTTTAACCTCATTGAAGCTTTCGAGGTGGCAGTATATAACATTAAGATCTTGTGCAAAAGAAGAACGAATACCACTGTATCCTTCTTATACTGCCATCCTTGAGGCGAAGAAAGACTGCTAACCCCCAAAAGATACCATTGACATCACGGAAAGAGAGGTAAAAGTAAAGCTTCAAGCAATTTTGGACAAAACTGTGACTAGGCTTGGAAAATTCTTACGTGTGGAATCTTCGCTGGATGGCAAAGAGTTGACACTTACGAGTATATGCAAGTGGGGCTTTGATGGTGCTTCAGGGCAAAGTTTGTATAAGAAAACTATGGCAGACGAAGACGATTCCAGTATTTTTATGTGTTCTTTTGTGCATCTGCGCTTGGTTTGTGGCGATGAAAAGGTATGGGAGAATCCAAAGCCATCTTCCACTTTGTTTTGCAGACCTATTAATTTAACCATTTTATTTTCAGAAAACCGGTTTCAACAGAAATGTTCAAGTACGGGTTATTTACTCTTCATGCTTGGATCAGGTGTATGGAGTGCCTTCTCCATATTTCATACAGACTGGACTTTAAAACATGGCAAGCCAGAGATGCAAGCAGTAAAGAGTCATTGAAGATTAGAAAACAAATCATACAGCAGAAGTCCCGTGATGAAATGGGCCTCCTGGTAGACATCGTCAAACAAGGTGAGATAAAATAACTTTATATCTACATTTTTTCAAGTAACATTATTAATTTACATCTTTTTCCTGCACAGAGTCAAGAATTTTTGTTTTGTTTCAGGTTCGGGAACTACAAATGATGGGAACACAGCTAGGATTTTTTTTAGTGATCCTGCGAAAACCGCAGGTATCACAGGATTGGATTCCTGTTTGATCCAAAGATTTTCAACACTTTTGCGTGTATTATTAGCTAGTGGGGAGCCTATAAATATTGACGCATTTGCAAACTTTGTACACGTTACTGCAGAAATGTACGTGGAGCTCTATGGCTGGTATTACATGCCTTCGAGTGTCCACAAACTTTTAATGCATGGTGCTGAAGTTATCAAACACTTCAATATTATGCCCATTGGTAAATTATCTGAAGAGGCAACGGAACCCAGAAACAAAGATTTCAAAAAAATCCGAGAACACCATTCACGCAAATTTTGCCGTAAAGCGACAAACGAAGACATTTTCAATGCTCTCCTTGTATCATCAGATCCCTGCCTGTCCAGCATAAGACCTGTGCTACGAAAGTCCACAAAAAGAGCTGTCACTGATGATATGAGACCTCTTCTCATTAGTGACGATTCAGATGTAGACAAAGAGAACATTGAATTTGTCGATGTTAATGTTAGTGCGTTAATTAGGGACTCCGATTTAGAGGACTCTGATGAGGGCGAAGATACTGTCTGTTAGCAGTAGTTTTTATGCTTACTATAGATAGTAGTCAAAAATATGTAAATAATTATAATTAAATGTAGTAGTCAGAGTTGTAATAGTGGTAAAAGACCGCTAAAATAGTAATGAATGAACTAAAGCTTATTTTACTACTATTTGAGCTATTTACCTATTTTTATAATTTTAATACTGGCTTTGTTATTTATTTTTGTTGTCCTTGCTATAGATATTTGTAGTGGATCATAATATAATAGATGTATTTTGTTGCAATGTCTTGATATAAGTATAATTTTATAATAAAAATTATTTATTTATTTCTACAAAATCGTTTATTTTCGAGATTTTTAACTTTATATTCTTTGATGAAAAAATTAAAATCATTTTACTACGCAATTTTTCTTTTAAAATGAATGTTTATAAAGCGATCGGCAAAACCACATACTTAAAATTCATGACCTCAAAAACTGCTACGTGCAAAGCGATACCCAAAGTTGCATTACATTAATGCTCATGTCATTAGTATCTAATTATATATCAACCTTAATCACGGTAATTAACAAATGAGTTAAGTAGTTCTTGGAATGGACAAAAAAACCTATACAATCAATATCTTTTTTAATGATTGTCATCATGAAGGTCATTAGCAGGCTAAACCTAACTATAATATAAGTTAATCGATCGGCAACGATATTTAACCACGGCAAAAATTAAAAAAAAAACACATTTCGAACATTCAAAATTTCAAAAATTTGCTACGTGCGAAGCGGTGCCTAAAGGTATATGAATTGTATGTCATCTTGATCGCCGTGTATGGGACTATAGCTCCTGTGAGCAGCAGCCTAACAGTTCCATTAAGTTTCGAAAAAACGTACTTTTAGTGTTTTCTCCCATACAAAAAAAAACATAAATCTTTTTTTTCTCACGTGTAGTGTGACTTGTACCATCCATACGTTAATATTATGTAAAGGGAGGTATACCAGAGCCATTACAATTTTTGTTTTTTTAATTCTTTACTTTAAGTTTCTATGAGTATGGAGCTCGATTTCCAGACCACTGTGCGGCGCCGGGGCTCGATAACCGGCTCGCAAGCAGGTACGGCTCCCCGTCTTTTAGAGCGATGTAGGTACTCTCGGGGCACAGCATCACTTGGCAGCAGTTTTTAATTTTTATTTCACAAATTAAGTATTAATTTCATAATTTCAAAAACGCCCCATCGAGCGAGTTGAACTAAATCTCTAAACGTTGTGAGATCTTGGCTAGGTCTGTCATCTCGCGAGATTTCATTCCCCACGGAACCTCGCCAAACAATGCTAATGAAACGATGACGAACAATTCCCAGAACGTACCATATTGAGATTATCTCAACAAGCCCGCACAAGGCCGTAATATAAACTTTCCCATTTTAGATGTATGTACTGCATTAGTCATCATAATGCATCAATAATGCAGGCCTGTTAGTGGTTTATTTATAAGCGATAAAGAAACGGAGCGAGGTACTTTGTCCGCCATTGTCTGTAAGACAATAAGTTCTGCCATCGAAACAACCGCCGAAGAACTGAAGAAAAGCGTAGAGCCTTTTCATTTTGCGCTTGACCAACTTTATGGGGTAAGTACGGCGATGCGAGGCCATTTGTTGATGTGAAGCCATGCCTATTCTAATGCAAGAATCATAATTAGCTGACTGCACGGCGCAAAAGAGGGTTACGTGTTCATCAGCGTATGTGCATCCCTTGGTGGCGCTCAAGAGACAGAACGCGTGGGCTGATTTTGTTAATTTTTAAGTCATTCGATTTAGCCTAATCTTAGGAGTCTATAGATAGATAGATAGAATACTCTTTATTGTACACCAATAATTTAAACTAACATTTGAATGACAATAATGCAAAATATGGTTACAATGGCGGTCTTATCGCTGATAGCGATATCTTCCAGACAACCTTTGGATGGACTTTAAGAACATAAAACAAAGAGGGGAGGGGAAAGTCAGTGTACTTACTTCAAATATATAACATACACAAAAAGTAACTAAAGTAGTTAATATAAGTATATATACATAGGTATATATAATACAATACAATACATAAATAAGTATAAATAAATATATATGTTTTGTATATATAAATATGTCATAAGGAGAGAAATACAAGGTAAAATCATAGAAGTGTATAAAAATGATTGACAACAGAGCTTTTAAAAGCAGCAAGTGACTGCGCTTGTCTAACTGACAACGGCAATGCGTTCCACAGACGTAGAATGTGTAGGCATTGAAAGTGTCAAATTTACCGATGATCTCAAACATGAAGGAACTTAAAACGTTCTTTGAGGTAAAAGGGAATTCTTGGATTGAACAGAATATTGTAAAGTAATGATAAAATATGCGCATTCCGGCGAAGACGGATAGGCAGCCACTTGAGCTTAATACGAAACTCAGAAACATGATCATATTTGCGCAAACCAAATATGAATCTGATACAGAAATTTTGGAGTCGCTCAAGCTTATCTGGAAAACTTGCATCAGCATAGTCAAGAATAGGAAGAAGGAGAGATTGGGCGAGCGCAGTTTTAGTGGCAGTTGGCAGGAAATTGCGCAGTCTACGCAAAGACCCCGCAGATGCAAACAGTTTACGACTCACTTCTTGTAACAGAGGACCCCAAGACAAGTCCTTATCTATGTAAATACCCAAGTCTTTTAATGCATCACTATAAGGTATTACTGCACCATCAAAAACAATTTGGGGAAGGTTCACCCAGTCAATTTTGGATCGCATTCTAGAGCTGCCAACCACAATGACTTGGGTCTTCGCAGGATTAACCTTCAAACCATGATCCAAGCTCCATTGAGAAATACGTGCTAAGTCATTATTCACAATGATCACCGCCTCAGACAGTTCATCTACGGGAGCTTGCGAATAAATTTGCAAATCGTCAGCATAAAGGTGGTAGGATGAGAGAAGTTCATTAGAACAAGAATTTATAAATACAGCGAAAAGAAGAGGAGAGAGAACGCCCCCCTGTGGAACGCCGGCAATGGTATAACACCAAGAAGATGATGAATCTTCAATGCGAATACATTGTCGGCGGCCACACAGGTAACTTCGAAACCAATCAATTGCTGTTGGAGATATGTTAAGAGAGCGGAATATACCGAGCAGGACATCGAAATCGACAGTATTAAAAGCGTTGCTGAAGTCCAGTAACGAAAGGACCGTCAACTTCCCATTATCCATACCTGATCTGATATCATCTGTAATTTTAACAAGAGCTGTGGTAGTGCTATGTCCTGAACGAAACCCGGATTGGTACAAATTTAGGAGTTGGTTTTTACAAAGGAAGGCACTAAGCTGACTGTGGATAAGGCGCTCGAGGACTTTGGATAGGAATGGTAAAATGGAAATATGGCGAAAATCAGAGAAAGAAATAGGATTACACTTTTTGGGGAGAGGAGTTATCTGAGCTTCTTTCCACAAAGATGGGAAAACTCCTGAGGATATGGAATAATTGAGGATGTGGGAAATGATAGGAAGAATTTCGTCCAGGATAGGGAGAATCATCTTACGACTAATACAGTCACTACCAACAGCATTTGAGATTATAGATAGCAAGCTCTTCTTAACATCACAACTAGTAAATTGATTAAAAATAAAAGGAGAATAATTGGGAGTAGGAAGTGATGAAAGATTATGTAGAGTTTTAGCTTTAACAGCCCCGCTGAAGTTAAAAGAGCTAGCAAAATATTGATTGAGTGATTGAAGGTCTACATCTTTAGGAATAGACTCTTGGCGTGATTTTCCGACTCCCATTGTTCTAAGAAATTTCCAGACTTTAGCCGGATCACCATTTTCAACAGACTTATGAATGCGGCGACGCTGGGCATCCCTACAAGCCAAGTTGCTGCGATTGCGGATAGCGACGTATTTATCACGGGTCAAGGTGCTAGGTCTGCTCTTGTATCTTGATTTTGCTGCTGCCTTTTTTTCCAAAATAATTTTCATCCGATAGCCAAGGAGCAGGCAGATGCTTGATCTTAACCAGCCGAACAGGCGCATGAATATCGTACAACTTGTTTAGGTAGGAATTCAAAATGTTGATTTTGTCATCAATTGATTCCTCATCAACAAGAGCAGACCAGTCAAGATTCTTAGCATCCTCACGAAGACTTTCCAAGTTCATTCCACCAAAACTGCGCTGTAGAATCTTTTTTGGTTTAGACTTTGGAGGGCGAATTTTGTAAGGAAAATTAAATCATGGTAAGAGAAAGCGTCTGCTGAGCATTGTCCATGCTTAGCGACATGTTGAGTGGAAGAAATAAAAATAAGATCAAGGAGCGAAGGAGTACAGTTAGGGAAATGATGAGTTGCACCTAATGGAAGAAGAGATAAATTGAAAGAAAGAGAAATAGACTGGAGCGAGGAAGAGCGCGAATCGTTTTTGAGTAGACAAGTGTTGAAGTCCCCCATAACAATAGTGTGCCTGTAAGAGGGCATAAGATTTACTAGGAGACTCTCAAAAGAGGAGAAGTAATTGATTCGCAGAGATGGACAGTAGTAGACACCCAGCAAAACCTTCGAATGGTGTAAATCAAGTTCTAAAAAGAGATGCTCGCCAGCATTTGACGGTGATGGCTGTGGTGAAGCATCAATAATAGTAAAAGAAATATTTGCACGCAAATAAATGGCAACACCACCACCGCCGCAGGCTGTGCGATCATTTCTAATTAGTTGGAATCCGGGCAAGGAATATGATGTAGACGGGAGACATGGTTTCAGCCAGGATTCGGAAACGAGAACTGCATGGACGTCCAAACTCGCAAGCATATCATGGTAATGAGCCGGAATACTTTGAGCGTTAATATGGACTACATTCAGATTTTTGGGAACATCAGAAAATTGAGACTGAAGGGTGTCAGCAAGATTTGGAAAACTATTGAAGCTGTTGTTGTCACTGCTAGCAGATATGAAGCTGTCATCATCACTGCTATTAACAATCATTTAAAAACACAAAAAATAATATAATATGATAATTAAATTAATAAGCGTATATATAAAGATAAAAGATCTTTACTAACTAGACTTAAAAGTCCACCCGCCAGTTATGTGTTTACAAAAAACATAAAATATAAACATAACTTATAAATTAATTAAGTAATAATAATAAGAAAAATGTTAAAGTCGACGAATATGTTAAATTGGGATATCATTATAGGTAGCTATTTGAAAGTTACCTACTTTTTGAAAGCCATAACGAGTCTGGACTGGTAAGGGAAGCGATTGAGATTACCAAATAATTTTTTATATTAATTAAACCTTGGATTACTCCAGGATTACTTAAATGTATGAGGAATAGAGACAGGCTTTACAAAAAATCTAAGCAATTTCCAGATAACATAGTCCTTAAAATCACTTACAGTAGATACAGGAACTTTTGTAATAAAATACTGAAAAAAGTAAAGAAACAGTTTGATACAGATGATTTAACTAAAGCAGGATCTAATCCCAAGTTATTATGGGATACAATTAAACGTGTTACCCACACCTCTAAAACTAAAATACCATCTAGTGATCTTTTAAAATCGACAGTACTCCTTCTGAATCTATAAACAGGGTCAATGATTTTTTTGTAAACATAGGGAATAATCTCGCAAATAAAATGAGACAGGACCAACATACTGCCACACTTCCCGCTCTTCAGATCCCTAATACCTCTATCAACTCTGGTTCTTTTGTTCTGTTGGAAACAAACCCCGAGGAGATAGCCGCCATAATAAGGTCTCTTAAACCAACTGCAGCCGTCGGTTCCGACGGCATATCCACCACCATAATACAACGATACTCTTCACTACTGACACCCATATTGTGCCATATTTTCAACCTTTGCTTTAACAGTGGCGTTTTTCCTTCTTCATTCAAAAAGGCTATTATCCATCCCATTTTTAAAGGGGGAGATCGGACTGATGTCAACAATTACCGCCCTATAGCAGTTTTAACTGCGCTTTCTAAGATCCTAGAACGTTTGCTAAATAATAGGCTCATTAAGTTTTTAGAGACCAACAACTATATATCACAAAATCAGTTTGGATTCAGGAAGAAGATATCGACCTCTGATGCGGCTCTGCAACTTGTCAGTGGTATCGTTCATAGACTGAATCAACGCAAAAAGTGTCTTACAGTATTCCTCGATCTTGCCAAGGCCTTTGACACAGTTCCTCTCCCTCTCCTAATACACAAGCTCGAACGCCTGGGTGTCAGAGGTACACAACTTAATCTTTTTCGATCCTATCTCACTGGTAGAACGCAAAGAGGAAAAGTCGAAAACTACCTGAGCGACGAACTGCCCATCTCGTATGGCGTCCCCCAAGGTAGTGTCCTTGGCCCTACTCTTTTTCTTATCTTCATCAACGACCTCTGCAACATTAATCTCTCATCTGGTAGCATTACATCTTTTGCAGACGACACAGCCATCACATTTTTTAGTGACTCTTGGACTTCTCTTCAAGCTGTAGCACAACAAGGCCTCAACCGTGTTCTCAATTGGCTTATCTCTCACTCCCTTAGCCTAAACTCTTCCAAAACCAAAATCATCATATTTTTCCTAAAAGTAACTTCACAACCAACTAGCCCTATTACACTAAAAACTCACATCTGTCAACTACAATCACCAAACTGTAACTGTCCCTCAATTTTCTCCATAGACACCATAAAATATCTAGGCATTGTACTGGATAAAAACCTGAACTTTAAAGCCCAGATTGACCAGTTAAGATGAAGCTGAAACTGGCAGCCAAATGTAGCAGCCAAACTGTGTAGTCTATGCTCCCTACTAAATCGAGCTGGAATATCTCCTAGACATATACTAGAAGGTCTACCATCGTTTATAGAATTTTCCACCGATGCGTACCATCAGGTAAATAGAAAATGTACAGATTTTCTCAATTTTTCAAAGTTTTCACGTGATTACCCGTGATGCACTCTATGCTTCCTACTGATTTGGGCTAGAATGTCTCCTAAACATATACTAGAAGGTCTCCCATCGTTTATAGAATTTTCCACCGATGCGTACCATCAGGAAAATAGAAAATGTACAGATTTTCTCAATTTTTTGAAGTTTCCGCGAGATTATCCGTGCTGTAGTCTATGCTCCCTACTGGATCATGCTTGAATGTCTTCTAGACATATACTAGAAGGTCTCCCATCGTTTATAGAATTTTCCACCGATGCGTACTATCAGGAAAATAGAAAATGTACAGATTTTCTCAATATTTTGAAGTTTCCGCGAGATTATCCGTGCTGTAGTCTATGCTCCCTACTGGATCATGCTTGAATATCTTCTAGACATATACTAGAAGGTCTCCCATCGCTTATAGAATTTTTCACCGATGCGTACCATCAGGAAAATAGAAAATGTACAGATTTTCTGAATTTTATAAGTTTCCGCAAGATTATCCGTGCTGTAGTCTATGCTCCCTACTGGATCATGCTTGAATGTCTTCTAGACATATACTAGAAGGTCTCCCATTGTTTATAGAATTTTCCACCGATGCGTACCATCAGGAAAATAGAAAATGTACAGATTTTCTGAATTTTTTGAAGTTTCCGCGAGATTATCCGTGCTGTAGTCTATGCTCCCTATTGGATCATGCTTGAATGTCTTCTAGACATTACTAAAAGGTCTCCCATTGTTTATAGAATTTTCCACCGATGCGTACCATCAGGAAAATAGAAAATGTACAGATTTTCTGAATTTTTTGAAGTTTCCTTGAGATTATCCGTGCTGTAGTCTATGCTCCCTACTGGATCATGCTTGAATGTCTACTGGACATACACTAGAAGGTCTCCCATTGTTTATAGAATTTTCCACTGATGCGTACCATCAGGAAAATAGAAAATGTACATAATTTCTGAATTTTTTGAAGTTTCCGCGAGATTATCCGTGCTGTACTCTATGCTCCCTACTGGATCATGCTTCAATGTCTTCTGGACATACACTAGAAGGTCTCCCATTGTTTATAGAATTTTCCACTGATGCGTACCATCAGGAAAATAGAAAATGTACAGAATTTCTGAATTTTTTGAAGTTTCCGCGAGATTATCCGTGCTGTACTCTATGCTCCCTACTGGATCATGCTTGAATGTCTTCTAGACATATACTAGAAGATCTCCCATCGTTTATAGAATTTTCCACCGATGCGTACCATCAGGAAAATAGAAAATGTACAGATTTTCTGAATTTTTTGAAGTTTCCGCGCGATTATGCGTGCTGTAGTCTATGCTCCCTACTGGATCATGCTTGAATGTCTTCTAGAAATATACTAGAAGGTCTCCCATCGTTTATAGAATTTTCCACCGATGCGTACCATCAGGAAGATAGAAAATGTACAGATTTTACATCTCAACTCGGGATGTGAAACAAAATACCTGCTTCTTTTGTTTGGTAACGACACTAGCCATACAACGAGTTACTCATCATAACCTTACGCTTAACATAGTCAATAATAATAGTTAATAATAATCGATTCAGTAGGGAGCATAGACTACAGCACGGATAATCTCGCGGAAACTTCAAAAAATTAAGAAAATCTGTGTATTTTCGATTTTCCTGATGGTACGCATCGGTGGAAAATTCTATAAACGTTGGGAGACCTTCTAGTATATGTCTAGAAGACATTCAAGCATGATCCAGTAGGGAGCATAGACTACAGCTTAGATATGTTTGCGAAAACTAAAAAATTCAGAAAATCTGTACATTTTCTCTATCCTGATGGTACGCATCGGTGGAAAATTCTATAAACGATGGGAGACCTTCTAGTATATGTCTAGAAGACATTCAAGCATGATCCAGTAGGGATCATAGACTACAGCTTAGATATGTTTGCGAAAACTAAAAAATTCAGAAAATCTGTACATTTTCTCTATCCTGATGGTACGCATCGGTGGAAAGTTCTATAAACGATGGGAGACCTTCTAGTATATGTTTAGGAGACATTCTAGCCCAAATCAGTAGGGAGCATAGAGTGCATCACGGGTAATCACGTGAAAACTTTAAAAAATTCAGAAAATCTGTACATTTTCTATTTTCCTGATGGTACGCATCGGTGGAAAACTCTATAAACGATGGGAGACCTTCTAGTATATGTCCCGAAGACATTCAAGCATGATCCAGTAGGGAGCATAGACTACAGCACGGATAATCTCGCGGAAACTTCAAAAAATTCAGAAAATCTGTACATTTTCTATTTTCCTGATGGTGCGCATCGGTGGAAAATTCTATAAACGATGGGAGACCTAGTATATGTCTAGAAGATATTTAAGCATGATCCAGTAGGGACCATAGACTACAGCACGAATAATCTCGCGGAAACTTCAAAAAAATCAGAAATTCTGTACATTTTCTTTTTTCCTGATGGTACGCATCAGTTGAAAATTCTATAAACAATGGGAGACCTTCTAGTATATGTCTAGAAGACATTCAAGCATGATCCAGTAGGGAGCATAGACTACAGCACGGATAATCTCAAGGAAACTTCAAAAAATTCAGAAAATCTGTACATTTTCTATTTTCCTGATGGTACGCATCGGTGGAAAATTCTATAAATAATGGTAGACCTTCTAGTATATGTCTAGGAGATATTCTAGCCCGAATCAGTAGGGAGCATAGACTACAGCATAGATATGTTCGCGAAAACTTAAAAAAAATCAGAAAATCTGTACATTTTCTATTTTCCTGATGGTACGCATCGGTGGAAAATTCTATAAACGATGGGAGACCTTCTAGTATATGTCTAGAAGACATTCAAGCATGATCCAGTAGGGAGCATAGACTACAGCACGGATAATCTCGTGAAAACTTTGAGAAAATCTGAACATTTTCTATTTTCCTGATGGTACGCATCGGGGGAAAATTCTATAAACGATGGGAGACCTTCTAGTATATGTTTAGGAGACATTCTAGCCCAAATCAGTAGGGAGCATAGAGTGCATCACGGGTAATCACGTGAAAACTTTGAAAAATTGAGAAAATCTGTACATTTTCTATTTTCCTGTTGGTACGCATCGGTGGAAAATTCTATAAACGATGGTAGACCTTCTAGTATATGTCTAGGAGACGTTCCAGCTCGATTTAGTAGGGAGCATAGACTACACAGTTTGGCTGCTACATTTGGCTGCCAGTTTCAGCTTCATCAGTTAAGTGGAAGAGTCCGTAAATTAATATATCTTTTTAAAACTTTAAGAAACACTGCAAATGTTCATTTGATCCGCTCCGTGTACTTTGCCATGGGCCAATCGGTCATCTCGTACTGTATCACAAGTTGGGGTGGTGCTGCCAAGACGGTCCTTAAACCTCTTGAAGTAGCACAAAGGGCCATACTTAAAGTAGCTACATTCCGTCCTATACTTTACCCAACCACTGACTTGTATCAGAAATGCAATGTCCTCACGGTTCGTCAACTCTACATACTCCACACCATAATGCTTCAACACTCCGTTACCCCATTCTCATCTGATAAAGTCACTCCCAAACGTCGTCAAAAGCTATGTGAAGTACCTCATTCTCACTTCGCTTTCACAAAACGCTTTTCTTACTACCTTGCACACTCCCTACATACAACAAAATAAACAAATTGCTCCCTATCTACCGATCTTGTAATGCTATTTGTAAAAAACAGACAACACAATTTCTACTACAAAGAAACTACGATGACACCGAAAATTTACTTAAATCTTTTATTTAAACTTGTTTTAACTCCTACTGTATGTTTTGCATATACACACTAAAACACACACACACACACACAGGCACACAAACACACATGCGCACACACACACACGCATACACACGCGTGTAAGTACAAAAATCATGCTTGAGTATTATTATATATATTTCTTTATTTTCAGTTTTATTTTAGTTTTAGATTGTAATTGCTCATTATTTTTATTTTTAAGATTGTTTAGTTTGTATTTATTTTCTTAGCAGCACCTACGACGTATTCTGCAATCTTCTTTCTTTTCTCTCTCATTGTAGAAATAGGCTGACGGTCCTTAACACAGATTACACTGTAATCTAAATAGGACGTCAGAATTCTAAACTGTTATTCCTTATTAAGATTGTAATACCACTGTACAATTATATTAATGTGAAGATATATAAAGGCAGTCCATAGTTTAAGTAAATATTCTTCGTTGTACCTACTTTAAGAGCGAATAAATAAATAAATAAATAGTTACGACAATTTAAACAGGGAGGATGGGTTTTAACTGTCGAGGGCCTGGAATCCCGTGGTTCAAATGTGTAAAAACCGAAAAAGTTCCTTAAAAAGTTCGCAAGTTGACACGGTGAGTTTTGTGTGTAGGGAACAGAATCGAGTGTTTAGTGATACATGTAACAATAGTAGCGGTGTCGATCACAAAAAACGAACGAGAAAGAGGGTAGACCGATCCGTCTGCTCATAAACGTCAACCCACAATTACTTCAGTTCATCCGTGATCATGGCGCTTGCAACAGTGCCGAAATATCGGAAACTCGAAACAAAAAATACACATGGTAAATATCCCGTTTTAAGTTCTAATTATACTCTCAGTGACCATGTTAGCTTAAAAACTAATATAACATTACTTAATCACAAAAAAAATTCGATGCCAGATATGGGTTGCAAGTAAGTAATTAAGCTTTAATAAAACCAATTGGTGATCGTACTATAATAATTTATCAACTAAGTACATCACACTTTTTATTAAATTAATTGTTTAAAATTTTTCAAAAGTTATTTTATGTTTTATTGCGCTTAAAATAGGTTCTTATGACCAGGTTGTCAGTTATTATTTTATAATAGCGTCTCCATAGGAACGGCTATAATAAGATATTAAAAGACTTTGGACAACATTGTGACGATCAGTGGACCTTTTAGTATAGAAAGATTTACATAGTTATTACAGGCGTACGAAAGCATCAAGAGGCGCATGCCTTACGGTGGGCGAAGATGCGCTGAAGAAGATCAGTCTCTATGCGAGCGCTAACGCAACTTCCATATTAAGAGTTAGGAGCAAGAATACATAATAAAGCAATTGAAAAAAATTAAACAAACAAAACGGCGAGACGACGACCACAGTAAAAACAGCCGGTGCCTTACCGTACCTGGACCGTGACCAATGGACGAGCCTGAGAATAGAACTTTTCATATGTACATAGTTTTAGTTAATAAAGGCGTTAATTATACAAAGCAATTAAACGACCTGCCAAGATCTAAGAAATAAAGATGTGGGTCATAATCAGTATTCCACTGCACTGTAAGACTTGAACACAAAAAACGATGACATACGTTTAACCAACTGCAAGCGGTACTTATGAATTTAGAAAAAAACAAAGAGCCCTCAATGTCGTGTAAGTGGCCAGTAAGTCAATAAAATAAATATAATAAAATTCAGACGATATTAAATTCGTAAGATTGTGGCTTGTTAAATTCTAAAACAGTTTATTTTTATTTTGAACTTGGTTACCACGTAAAGGTGCTTCAGGTTACCGTAGGTCAATAGATTACTGAAGGTTACGCGTGTTGATAGATTTAACGCAGTCCTCTACTACACTCGCGAGCAAAAGTATGGAATCACTTACATACTTGGAATTGATTCCGCGCGATCTTGAGTAACTACTTAATAACTAGTTAAGAATAATAAAAATGGTACCATTTTAAAGGTTTAACTGTTAACCTTAAATTGATACCAAATTCATTCCAATCACGCGTTTATTTAAGAAGCTATCCCGGATTACGTGAAGAAGAAGAGATCTATTTATACCCCGCTCTGCGTTCTAGAACATTCTTATACAATCGACTCACTGCCTAAACTGCCAAGAATATTCCAGAAGTTACTTGAGATACGCAGTACTGCTACTCGCCGCTAGATCGCGTTAGTGTCTCGAACGTATTAGAAGTCGGTCGAACTTTCTCGATACACTCAGTACTGCTATTCGTCGCCAGGTGGCGTTAGTGTATCGAACATTCTAGATGTCGGTCGAAGTTTCTCGACGTACTTATCTAAGCGACTGGCGTAACAGTATCAATTAAAATGTACAGTTTAACCTGTAAAATGGTACCATTTTTATTATTTTTAAATAGTCATTAAGTACTCAAGATCGTGCGGAATCAATTCCAAGTAAGTGATTCCATACTTTTGCTCGCAAGTGTATTTTATGTGTGCGACACAACATATTAGTCAATAAAATATTTATTTACCTTACAATAAAATCGATGAGACGCAGGGAATGTGAGAGTATTTTAACTTTATGGGCGTATGCACATAATAATTTATGAACAGTGGATTAAATCGAATTCGCAATTCAGCTAACTAATAACAGCCGTTAGAGTCGATCTTGAACTTTAAGCAACGCTTGCTGAGGTAAGTTCGTGGATGGGTGATGATCATAACATCCCCTTAATTACTACCACCATCCATACCATCTGACCATCTTAAAACTATCTCGGAAATCCCGATTTTAAGCCTTTGGCACCGGCTATTATTAGTGAATCTTTGGCTAAAGTTTGTCAGCAAGCCATGGTTTACCCAGTTAACTGGATTATGTTGGTCAGATAGGTCGGTCTTTATAAAAACACCAGTACGCAGCTGCATCCGGCTCGACGCTTATACAGTATATTAACTAACAGAGGGCGTGCCCGTTAACCCGCAATAGTATAGCATCCATACATGCTAAAAAAAAACTTTTTAACAAAAAATTAAACCGACTCCCAAAAAACACTGCAAAGTGAAAAATAACTTTAATTTCGGTAGTCGGTGTCTTTAGTTTTGTTTTTTCGTTTTTGGCACCGACTTCCGAAATTAAAGTTATTTTTCACTTTGCAGTGTTTTTTGGGAGTCGGTTTAATTTTTTGTTAAAAAGTTTTTTTTCACTCTTTTTAGTTGGATGATTTTTAATTTACCTAGTTACAAGAGCCTAAATGTCAACTACTTATAACCTTTTACAAAATATTGCTTTTCCCAATGCTGGGCCGTTAATTGTTGAGGAGTTCTCCTGGTACTTCACTACCAGCTCTACATCACCATATGCATTGTGACGAGCATAAAGTGCTTAACATCCATATTCAAGTAATCGAATCGCAATCCACTTAATACTTATTATTGAGTAGTTTCGGCGGCCATCTGTGGTCTTCATCATCAGTTCCACTTCCCCAAATGGTACTTTTTGAGAGCAACTGCACAAGTTACTATAAGAATTACCCAAAACGCCATAGGTGTGCCTATAATATTTGAAGAGTTCCCTCGATTTCTCCAGGATCCCATCATCAGATCCTGACTTTGGTGATAATGGTACCAATTTCGAAGTATACGCATTCAAACAAAAAAAGAATTTTCCAAATCGGCTCAGCCGTCTTCGAGTACTCGATGATCATACATAAAAAAAAAAAAAAAAAAAAAAAAAAAAATATACGCGTCGAATTGATAACCTCCTCTTTTGGTCGTCGGTTGAAAAATATTACCATTCGAAAACAAAATGTTTATTATTTTTTTAAATACCTACACTTCTGGACACATCTATTGGCCCACCTTGTATTTTCAGTTTCGTTTGGTCCTAGCTAAAATTTTATATTAGGTCGAGCAAAAAGTTTTTATGCAGTTTTAAACCTGGCACATTCACAATTTCATTCAATAGTCTTTTTTTGAATTTCGAACACAGAATTTAAAGAAACAAAAGACAATTTGGAGCCTGTTTGTTGATATCAAACAATCGAATACTAAGAAAACTTGGTTTTATTGGTTTACTTGGATTTAATTCTTGAAAAAGTGATTGATATCTTTGCTTTTGCAACAAACATTACTTATTCTTAACATTAAGGTGAGGTTCTATCAATAATCTATGGATACTTCACCTGAAGTCGCCGCCCAAGCTGTGGCACTTATTCAGGCCGGACACAGCCAAAGAAACGTGAGTGCTCAACTTAATTTAAGTCGATCTGCGGTCCGAAATGTTTATCGGAGGTACCTAGAGACTGGCGGCTTTGTTCGTCGCCAAGGAAGGCCACGATCTCGGGTCACAACTGAAAGGCAGGATCGATTCATCGTGACGACCAGCTTGAGAAATCGTCACCTTACCTCCATTGAGATACAAAACCAACTTCGCGACTTCCACGGAGTATCTGTGAGCGCTCGAACTGTTCGGAGAAGGTTAAAAGAACGCGATATGGTACCACACAAGCCAGCTAATGGGCCCAAACTAAAGCGAGCCCACCAAACAGCGCGCCTTCATTTCGCACGCAGTCATTTAAATTGGACACAGCAAGATTGGAGCCGTGTACTCTTTTCTGATGAGTCTAAAATTGTGTTACATGGCAATGATGGAAGGAAGAAGGTCTACCGGCGTAAGGGAGAGCGTTTCGCACAATGCTGCTTTGAAGAGAGGGTTGCTTATGGCGGTGGCTCATGGACTGTCTGGGGCGGTATATCCGCGAGCGGCAAAACTCAACTTGAGGTTGTTACAGGACCACGGCTGCCAACATTAAATGCTGAAAGATACATTCGTGAGTGCTTAGAACCTCACGTGATACCATACGCGGACTATGTGGGCCCAAATTTCCTTTTTATGCATGATAATGCAAGAGCCCATGCGGCCGGCATCGTCAGGGAATATCTTCGGGATGTGAACATCACAGTTATGGACTGGCCAGCCAGAAGCCCAGACATGAACCCCATTGAGCACATGTGGGACGAGCTAAAAAGGCGTGTTAGGGCTCGTCAGCCAGTTGCCCAGACGATGCAGGAGTTGAAAACTGCCATAGAAGAGGAATGGGAGATGATCCCTCAAAATTTCATAGAGCGGTTGATAAACTCTATGCCTAATCGTATGAGAGCTGTGGTAGATGCCCATGGAGGCAACACGCGTTATTAAATTAAACCTTTATTTGATAAAACATGTTTTTTATTCAAAAATTAATTGCCTTTAACAAGGCGCATATCCGACTTGTTAGGCGTAGGTCCATGTCGTATGGTATTCTGAATTCAAATTTAAAACTATACGATCGAAAAAGATGGTAAAATGTATCAGGTTTAAAACTGCATCAACAGTTTTTGTTCAATCTAGCAATCATATTTCGGTAGGGGCCATCGAAACCTAAACTCTAAGGTGGGCCAATAGATGTGTCCAGAAGTGTATTAAAATATTAACTAAAAATGTTAAATTGATACGTAAAAGAAACACTCTGTACACGCGTACTTGAAGGACGGCAAGGCAACGTCGCAATTGCCGTCCTTCAAGTAGTTACGCGTGTTTTACATTTTGTTTTCGAATGGTAATATTTTTTTAGCATGTATGGATGCTATACTATTGCGGGTTAACGGGAACGCCCTCTGTTAGTTAACAAACTGTATATAAAGATTGAGAAAAAGTCAGTAAGATTTGATGATGCAAGTCAGAAAATTATGACTATTAAAAGTCACGATAGTAGGAGTCAAGAAGTCAACAGATTAGCTTTGCCTTCAAGCTATTTGTGCATTATCTTCAGACCAATTAGTTAGTGCGAAATAAAAACTAAACTGCGTTCATCAATAACAAACTCGTAATATATCGCACAATTTGAACATACCAAACACGTACATATATGTATCAGTGTCAACCCTTTAAATAAAAGACTATAAATTCATCTCATAAGTAGGACGGCACGGTCTAATCGATCTGTAAAGAAACATACGCTCCAATTCAGTGAATGGCTTGATTTGCGTGTACAAATCGCTATTGCCATGTGTTTTACTAAACATGTAAGTAATTTCATTCGTTATCAGCATACGTATTGGGTACCTCCGAATCGATTAGTTATCAATACCTATTGATAGTAAAAGATAAAAATAATGGTTTGTTATTGTTATTCAGAATCTAGGTTAAAGACTTGATTTTTAAGCGGTAAATGGATGTTATCTTTGTGTAGTACTACTATATTGCTTTAAATACTTAATGACAGCCTACAAGTTATGAAGTGTCATTATAATTCTCTATCATTGGGTATCCCTGATGAAAAGGCATGTCATTACAGGACTTACAATTGAATCATATAAAATGCTACAATGAATTGAGAATGCGAATATAAATATATATATATATATATACATTACGATTTTATGAACTTCAAACTTGTATTCTATGCCAAACGCGGTTTCAATTAGCGCTTTGGCACAAACTGTAACGCTTGTTACCCGCTTGGCATTATGAGCATAATTTTATGTTCCGTACTTACAAACAATTTAATGACTAAAAACGACCAATGCTTGTAGAAATCTCATTCATTTCGGCGTAAGTTCCGACCGAGTTATAACAATGCACCTCTTGACGTCAAAAGCAGCAAAAACGAGATACTATATTACTATACAACTAGATTGCCCTGGCGTCGTAAGCAGGGGTTAGTAGGTCCGTGTCTTATAGCTAGGCGAACGATACCTCGCAGGATGTTAGCCAGACATGGCATTTAAATCAGTCTTTAAACGGAGGCCACTAACAATTCTTTTCAAACCCAAGTTTTTTAGTCAAAGTTTTTTAGGAAATAAGGTCAATCTTTTCTCCGTTCCTTGAGCCATTTTCCAACAATTGTAAGTTGAATCTGACAGATGGAATGCAAATTTCGCAGATGCGAGTATTACCCGCATTGTCCGTTCTCACGTTTTATTGTAAGCGATCTGGGAATTTCGTAATGACAGATGGAAGGAAAGGCATTTAAGTATAATGTAGGCGTTATGGTAAGTACTGACTGCAAATCGCTACAAACGGGTTGAATTCGTAAACACTTTACTTAGTAAGCTTTAAGATAATACGGAATCAAATCTATACTAATATTATAAAGCGGAAAAGTTTGTTTGTTTGTTTGCTTGAACGCTTAGCGCGTTCTTCGAAAGTACTGGGTGGATTTGGATGCAATTTGGTATGGAAGTAGCTTGAAGCTTGAGGAAGGTTATAGGCTACTTTTTACCCGAATGCAAAAAAGGAGAGTTATGTTTTTGCCGTGATAGAATCCACGGGAGCGAAGCCCCGCGTGAGTACTAGTTGGGTATATATGCCGGAATATTAATTATTTGATGAGATAAAGCTCGTGCATATACAGTTATATTACGGCGAATTATTTGATGCAGCTCTTAAATTATGGCATTATATGTATACGGGCGATTCTCTGTAACCTCGTAATCGGCTGTCCCGACCGATTATTTCAAAAAGTAATTAAATTATTTAAAAAATAATCACTCCTAATAATACTTTAACCCTAAAACTGTACGGGCCCTTTGTTTTTAGAACCATAACTATTTTAAGATTTTTTGTAGACGTGGTAGAAGCTCTAAAAATACAGTCCCCTGGTTGTCCCCATCACTCCATTTCCACCTAGAAATGAGATTTACGAAGAAGTTATTGAAACTACATACATTTGGCAGTTAATATCATAAAGAAAAATAATATAAATAAATTATTTTCGTAAAACAAGGTCTCATAACAAATTTTATTTATTTAGTAAACTCCTGTAAACTTTGTCCCCAGAATTTTCATACAGTCCCCTGCCAATAATGTAAATGTATAATAAAAGAAAACTATGATATTTACGAAAAAAATCTTGAGTGAAACCTAACGCAATTGCTGTGAAGCTGGCAACCTTGCCGAATGCGGCGTTGAGACGCCATTTCGTTTAATGTCAGAGCGTCATTTGTGAGGTGAACACGCGCTTGGATCGCTACCACACACAGTCCTCTGGTAGGTCATAATATGTATGTTAATTAGTTTAATAATCTCTATATAAAGTTTATTGTTATATTATTTATGTTTCAATTGATTGGTAGATTCTTAAAAAACTATTTTACATCATTTTTGTAAATATTGTGAAATCTAACCGAAATACACAGTCCCTTGGCAACAGTCCTCTGCCAGAAATTGCAACAAGAAAATGTTTTACACAACAGGATTATTGATTTTATGTATTGGTAGTGTAAAATCCGGTAATTTGTTTTATCAAGACAAGGCCTCGTCGAAACTAACGCTGCCAATTGATTTATATTGATTGTGGCGATTCGGACACATGTTTTTAAAAAAAATGGTTCTGAGAATACTTAAAGGAAAGTATTAACAGTTTTTTGAGACGTACTTATGTAATAATTTCTTCCTTCATAATATTTAATCATTCTTAATATTGCCTAAAGTGGCCACTTTTAGCAATTATTGTTCGCAATAAAACTATGTTTTTTATAATGGCAACCAAACTCTGAAGAAATTCCAGGTACTGAAAACTTTACATGAAACTACACCGAAAATGGCCATGGAAAAGGTGCACCGGATGGTATCGGAGCAACGTGCAAAAGAACAGCTGATTTTGTTGTTAATTCTGGAGGCGACATCAACAATATTGATCAGTTTGTTAAAGTAATCCAAGAACAATGTCTTGGCATCACATGTATCGCAATCGACGGTAAAGACGTTCAGGCAATGGTCGATAAAATGAGGAATCGGTCGATCAGAAGAGTATTAAAGGCACTTTAAACATTTAAAGTGCCTTTAAAACCCTTCTGATCGACCTTTATTCCAGCTCCATCCTCGGCTTGCGTAAATGTAAAACACTTACACCTAGATGGACAGTAGAAGAAGTGTTTACAGAGCCCGAAACAGAAGATCTTGCATCTGCTGAACCTAAATTGACACCTACACCAAACAAGTCCTCTCTAAAATTGGATGATGATATAGCAGGAACGGGTGGCACTCGGAATTCATGTTACAATACTGGAGATTACGTTCTTCTCAAATTTCCAACTAAAAATGTAGAATACCGTTATGCTGCCGTAATTAATGAGATTGATGACGATGAAAACGACTTACGTGTCACATTCCTCAAGATTTGTGACCATAAAGTGCACACCTTTAGAATAGATGATAATGACATTTCAGACGTGTTATTTGATCAAGTTATCCAAAAATTGGATAATCCTGACTTAATTTTAAAGGGAAAGAGAATATTTTATCAGTTTTCTACTCAAGTTGACGTTTTCAAGCGCTATTTTTTTTTTTTAATGTTAAGTTTTTTTTAATGTGATTCAATTTTATTATGTGCCTTATTAGAATTAGAAAAATCCTTAGGATTTGATTGGAGATTTCAGTTGAAATATCATAATATATTTAAGAGAAAATACTGTTTTCTAATAATTACAAGTATTTCAATGAATACTGAATAAAGCATTTAATTGTTGGTAGTATAATAATATGACTACGTTGATCTCAGTGTGTACAAATTCTATCTAGCACTTAAGATTAATTTTTGATATGAATGTTAATAATAATATTCCACAATATAATATTCCACAACTTTAAAGTAACTTTAAAGACTAAAACTAAAAACTAAACTTTAAACTTTAAAGTTATTATTTCTGTTCATTTTTATAAAGAAATTTTGTTTATTATTGATGCAAATATATATGTTATGAAAATAATAAATAATTTATTAATGTAAAATGACTTTTTTTAAAGTACGTCACATTCAAAACAGTTCCCTGATGTCTCAAACAGTCCCCTGTGATGATTTTTTTGGAAAATCGCTAATTACTTGGAAAATATGAATAAATTCAGTGGGCCTCCTTATCTAACTAAAATAGTAGTTAATTTTCTTCGAAATAGAACACAGCTTTTTGGAAAATATTAAAAATAATTGCCAGGACAGCATTTGTATGGGACCTGTACGAGCTTACAGAGAAATGCCCATACATAGACTAGCTTCTGCCCGCGACTTCGTTCGCGTGAGAGGGTTTTCCCGCGTAAATCCCGAGCCCGTAGGAATTCAGATAAAAAGTAGCCTATGTGTGTGTTATTCCAGGATATGAACTATCTAAGTATTAACCAAATTTTATTCAGATTCGTTAAGTAGTGTTTGCGTGAAAGAGTAACAAACACCCACATCTATACATCCATCCTCACAAGCTTTCGCATTTATACTATTAGTAAGAAGTAAGATTTTATTGTGCTACAAACAAGGAAAACATTGAAAGTGAACATTATATTCAACACAGTTGTACAAACAAGAGGGTCAAGAACAGATTGAACAGCTGACTCTATAAATACTTATAGCTCAGTTTTATAGTTTACCATAATGTTATAAGAATAAAGGAAATGTACGTGAAGCCCATAAGTATGGTTGCCTTTGTCACTAGTCTAGAGCCTGAGGTGTTTTCATTTAGTTACAAGAAATAAAAACTACATACAGAATGTGTTGACACCTATTAAATGCTACCTTCGGAGCAATCAGCCTACTACTACGTTATAACTAGTCTATTTAGCCGAGTTGAAGGGGTCAAGAAGAATGATAGTAATGCGTCATCGATTTTAATAGTCTTCATTCAGTTTATACACACTCTTTCAAAACGTATTCTTCTATTAGATGTTCTAAACAGTGAAAAATTTTAACGATAAGATTAGAGTAGGTAGATTGATTTGAGGTCAATGAACTGGCACGTATATATTAATATGGATATGCCTCCGGGATTCCGGGATTTTGTAATAATTTATCAATAAAGATGTTGATTTTGACATAAACTGCTATTTATTTCATTTTTACCTGTTTTCATAATCATAAAAAGTTATTACACTGAATGTGCAAAAATATTAAGGAGTGTAAAGTTATTTTTATTTAATTATTCAAGAATATAATAATTACAATAAACTTGCAAGAAATAACTACTAAATTAGTCATATCGCCTTAGAGTGAAAACCTCGGGAGTACATTTTTATCCAATTTTTTTTTATTGCGTTTCCAGAAAGCAATCCTAGAAACGCACATCCTGATCTCACTAATATGTTCATTCGATACTCGAAACGCTATCTATGAAAGTAAGTGAGAACCTCGTAAACACTCGCATCGTGTCGTCAGTTTAGCGTAATCAGGCCATGGATTATGCATTTCTGAACTGTTCGATATTACTTATGTATAATATTTTTCATATTATACATAATATCGAACATTTTATATAGATAATTAGTACACCGTGGACTACCCGCGTAATTATTTTCTCCTTCTGTGTCAAATCCATCCAAAGGTTGTCTGTAAAAGATCGCTTTTAGCGATAAGACCGCCCATTGTATAACCCTTTTAATTGTGATGTCCATAATTTTGTTTTTATTGTTATGGTGTACAATAAAGAATATATCTATCTATCTATCTATCTTCTGGATATAAAAACGGGTTAAAGGAAATGTTTCATTTTTATATAGGGCTCCAGCCATAACATGTACATTTCAGCAAAGCGGGGAAACTTACCCCTGAATAGAATAAAGTAACATTTTTTTCATAATATCAAATGGTTTTGATGTACAAAATAAAAATTAAAAATGTTTGACGTTTGTCCTAAGAGTTATGTTTTTTTTTCGCTCATCAGAACTAACCCACAGAACTCTATTACCCTAGCGGGGACCTGACCTGACTGACTAGTGACTGATAGAGTTCAAGTGATGATAGAAGTCAAGACAACAATAGTGGTTATTTTGAATTCGTTCAGAAACACATTTCAAAAGGACACTAAAGATTTTTGTAACAATGAAATCATCACACTTAATTATGTTTACTCAAAAATATGTACAAGAGAATAATAGTAATTTATTTTTAACACTACAAGAATACACACATTTTTTAATTATCTTCTACGTAACATTGATTTGATGAGACATGATTTCAGAACGAATGAAGTGTGTAAGCAAACGAGACGCCATGTTGAATAAAACATGGCAATAATTGAAAAACTATTATTTTTTGTACACAACAAATCAGGCTCAAATTCACCAGAGAATATTTTCCCCAATTTGTAGTATTTTTCCTCCTTTTCGATAAATGTACATTTGATGGCCGAAAATGAAACATCTCCTTTACATATAAATTAATAAAAAAAACATAAAGGAAACCGTACAAAAATTTTATTGCACGCAGATATTTCTTCCTCCTGAAAAGTTACTCCTTTTCACTTACGAGGTTTTCACTCTAAGGCGTCGATATGTAAGTTTCGAATGGACGCACATAAGTAAGATTCACTATATTACTTGATAAATAAGAAAAAACTATTTTAAACGTTTAACTATCGCATTCTATGAATTTCTAATGTAGTAGTTTAAAAATCTTTACATTCACAATATTTGATATCCCGTAAGTACCAAAATGAAATCCCGGAAGAAAGGCTTATCCATGTTATGATTTCTATGACTATTCATGATGCAAGTACGTAAAATCAATCTACCAACTCCGATCTATAGTATAATGACAGAGAAAAGTAACGGGTGCGGAAGGATGGACCATATCCAAAATTGGATTTCTACTTTACTTTAAAAAAAAAGAGAAAAACGTTTTACTTTTACTACGATTAAATCGATGTAACTGCTGACTGCACTAGGTTAAACACATCGACAGTCCATTGAACTATTTTAAAATCACTACGTGCATTCTCGCCACACCGCTCCATTTGCATACGTCCAAATTTTCGCAAACCATTTTCCGCTTAACGTTCATTTGTGACAGATATCCAGAGCTGAGATACTCAATTCGTTTTTCATTTATCCTGGCTTTAAGCTAAGAATAACCAGCTATCTTTGGCAGGATTCTGATTGGAGACTGTCTGTTCAAATTGCCGCCAAATGCCGTCCTAAATAGAGTTGACGTCGATGTGGCGTGTCTTGACTCAAACTTACGTTTAAGTCCCACCGCCAGCGAGGAAACAATTAACTTTCGGCTTATTTCTCGCTAAAGAAACGTGAGAGGATGCATATATTAATAGCCGATCGCTGACTGTTCACACTGCCGGCGAGTACTCGCTCCACCAGTTGGTCGCTCAGCGATGCTCGCTTGGCGGTCAGAACTCACGCCCAGAGACCAACCAAGGGTCCTTTTTCTGTAGTGCGGCTTTGAAAGTAGTTACACGTATTGTGCAGGGCCGCGAGCGGGTGGCGAGAGTAAACGCCCGTTGCACTCACACACTCGCTAATAGCCCAGCGACAGAACCATAGATACTGTTTTATATATTTCTATGGACTATCGGAACTACACGCACGCTACTCGCTGCTCGCCACTCGTTTCAAGTTTCCAGCTATTCACTACTCGTTCATAGTCGGCGGTGGGACAACTGCCTAAAGAGCTTACTCCCCTTGGGTCGTTAAGCATTAAAACTGGTGCTCAGGTAATTTTGAGCGGCAAGAGAACATCAGACAGTTTGATGTTTGGCTTGTTTGTATTAATAAAACGGGGTGAATCTCAAGAAGAGACGTAAGTACTTGCGTTATCCTTGCGCACGTTCGTCTTTATTGTATCGTTACGTTATCTAAGAGACGTCAAACCGTGGCGTAACTACAACGACTTAGGTTAGGTGATTCACTTTGAGTGTATTAAAACATAGCAGACAAGCATTGTTAGTGTTTATCAACATAAAGTAGGTATGTTCTTGTTTTAGAACAGGTGCCATGCAAACGAAAACCGCACCTGTCCTGTATTTTTATTACCTTAACACCTGTCCTTTAACAATGCAATATTAATGATAAAAATCAGAATTGCAAGTTAAGTTTTAGTGAAGATCACAAGACCGGAAAATACTTTACGAGTTTATTCTAATTGAATTACAAATCAAACAGACATAAAATACCCATCACCTGCATCGGTAACAAAATTATAGCTTAACGATGTTTTTGAAATACTCACGAGAAACCCGTGCTATAAAAATAAACATCCATAAACAGAAAATAGAAACATATTATACCAATTAACTAAATAAACACTTAACTACTTCGAAACAAGTTTACAAATCAACGCTAAGTAATTGCATTGAAACATAAAAGATAAGTTGGCAATATATTTAATCATGCACGGCGCGTAGACAACACCTACTTAAGGGTATGTACACATCGACTTAGACCAGGCGAGCGCGAAACTTATTTTGTATGAGAGACCACGCGGTATGTGAGCCGATCGAGCGAAGATCGGGCTACAAAATAGATCAGTAGCCAGTATGTGGTCGCACCCTAACATGAGCAGCTCAGAATATCCGCAACGCTAACGTTATGATAAATGATTGTGCCTACATAAAAATTATTGGGATCAACGTAACTTGGCTCAAGGTTAGAACATTATGGGGTTATGAGAACTATAATCGTTTTACCTACTTAGGGTCGTGCGGTGTCCGGGCAAGAGTAAGGTAAGGCATTGTCGTGGGTGTAGAAAAAGGTGACTAACATGCAGTATCGTGTGCTTGTGTACCCAGTTTATGATTTTGGTAAACTAAAGTGTGGTAAAGAAGCGCGCATAACCATTAGGGGTTTATTCGATTTTAACCAGCATAATCATAATAACAAGGTTCAAAATTAAAATTATATTTAAGTCTAGCAGTTGCTCGCGACTTCGTTCGTGTGGGAAGTTTTTCCCGTGTAAATCCCGATCCCATGGGAATTTCGCAAAATCCCGTCTTAGTAAGCATCGACGTACTAAAAGGAACCCCCATGCAAAATTTGAGAGCCCTACTATTTGCAGTTTCTGAGATTTCGTGATTAATCAGTGAGTGGAATTTCGCTTATCAACCGAAGAAAAAAACGGAGGAAGTTATCAATTCGACGCGTATATTTTTTGTTTTTGTTTTATGTATGATCAGTGATCACCGATTACTCGAAGATGGCTGAACCGATTTGGAAAATTCTTTTTTTGTTTGATAGGGTATAGTTACTTCGAAAATGGTCCCATTGTCACTAAGTCAGGATCTGATGATCGGATCCTGGAGAAATCGAGGGAACTCTTCAAATATTATAGGCACACCTACAGTGATTAGAGTATTTTTTATATTAACTTGTGTAGTTGCATTCGAAAAGCACCATTTGTGAAGTGGACCTAATGATGAAGACCACAGGAGTAGTAGTGATTTGCCGGTTCTGGCGCACCAATCCCGTGGCTCACCGGTTCTGGCGCACCACCGCTTCTGGCGCAATCGCGGTCCAGGGCGTTTCAAACCTAAAAAAAAAAAAAAAAAAAAAAAAAAAAGAAAAAAAAAAAAAAAAAAAGGTTTTGGGGTCCGCTGATCACGTTTCTGCAATCCTTTTTTGCGTAGGATGCATGGTTCCGGAGATACAGAAATCAATTAACAACAATCTGTTTCATTTCCGGTGACCCGAAACCCTCATTATCGACTTTCATTGTTCGCCTTTTCTTATCTATTGTCCGTGCGTCCGGCCGCTCACCCTCATTAGGATTGCATTGACGTTTCTATGTATTACTCATTGTTACTGCTACTGCTATTGTATACTTTTATTGTTCATAGACCATTGCTTACTTTGCTATTCGGAATCATCAAAACGGAATCAATAAAACACATGCGTCATTAACAAATTTTATTTTTATCTACAAAATATGAGCGGAACATCTCATCCACTAAAATATCGTTGTACAGTGTGTTCCCTGTAAATATGTTTGTAAAACTATGCATTGAACATCCCTGAAACTTATATAGCAAATACATTAAGCAATATTCACCACAAACTGAAGTCCAATCATTCTGAATCCTATCAATACTCCAGCCCCATCTTTTACAATTCCTTTTCAAAAACTCGAGATGATATCGCGCAGGTGTTCGCCCATACGAATCAAAATATTGACCGATGCCATTCGTATCGATATGTACAGCTACCCAGTGTGAACCTGGCTTATCATCCGCATCCAAATTGCATATTATATACGTTGGTGCATGGGTATACATAGGGAGTCTATTAGCAGCATAAACATTATTTTCTAGACTGGGATGAATCTTTTTCAGATGTTTTTGTACTTCTAGTGTATCCATGATATAGCATATTATTACACTACCAATCTATTCAATGGTTGTCATAGGAATGTTCAATTATAGTGATTTGTAAATATTAAATCGCATTATTTTGTAGCACTCACAAAACAGGTTGATGCCAGCAATGTGAGATAAGTTTGTTGACTCATAGAGTTACTATCAGTTTCCGGAGGAACGTGAGATAATTTTGGTGATTCATAGAGTTACAATCAGTTTCGTTGTATTTAGGAATTTGTTTTAGATAAGAATAGTGCTATATAAGATCGTACCATTGCCGTCATGCAGTCAGTCTATGGTCGTTTGACCGCAGTGGATTGTATACGTCTACCAATACTACGTTTGTGTTACTTCAACGCATCAATGGCCATGGAGGTAAGTGTTTATTCTATTGACAAACTTACTTGTATTCTTGTTGTTGTTTCCTAACGTGTGTGATTAAGTGTAAACAAATTGATATTAACATGATAACTGTCTTGTTGCAGAAATCATTCAACTTCGATGAAAATACCTATAAACAGTATTACTACTCACCGCTCTCCCCTCAACATGAAGAAGAGAACGATGACATCGTTATTAATAACACATGTGATGGTGGAAAAAGGAAATCACAACCGATTGATCATTTTTTTGAAGTGGCACCAAAAATAAAAAAGAAGAAACTGTTATCGTCAACCGTGGCACGAGCCGCTAGAGATGGTGTATCATACATTTCTAGTAATTCTGACGACGGAGACCAAGCGACGCATCTCATTAAAATTGAAATGTACGATATGAAGAAGCTATGTAAGATTCCAACTACTGATCATTGGAAACACGCTACCACGAGGATTAAATATTATGTAAAGAATAATAAGGATAGCATCTACAACAGCACAAACGGGCTCGTATACAACATTACAAAGACAATAGCAGAAAGTGAAAAAGTTAAAAAATACTTTTTTAACAATGACACTCATTAATCGATTAGTGAATGTGATTCTGTTTACTTAAATTACTTCTGTGTATTCATTAGATCCAAGGAGGTGTCGTCTTGTGGTGCTGAGAGAAAAACAAGATTAGAAGGAAGAGATGAGTGTGGCATACGTGAACAGATCACTTCATTGAAAAGCAAAACTACAAAACTGATTGGAGAAGAAAAAGTGAAGAATATGCAGTACCCAAGAGCTGAATATCCATTTTTCAGTTCAAAATCTAGACGGTTGTTCAGTTTCGGAGACTGGCCACTCGTTATGAAACAGAAGCCTGAAGATCTTGCAGAAGCCGGTTTCTTTTATACTGGTCATGAAGACAGGACCAAGTGTTTCCATTGTGGTGGCGGTTTAAAAGATTGGGAAGATGATGATGATCCTTGGCAGCAGCATGTTCAGTGGTTTAGTCAGTGTGCTTATGTAAAGTTTAAACTCGATCAGTGTTCTGTATAAGATTGAATAGGGTGTTTATAATGAAATAAAAAAATAGTATATTGCATATAATTTGTTTTATTTAATTTTATAATGTTTCCTTTAGTTACATACACATAACCTTAACTACTATAGTCTACAGTAACATTTCTATTTTTATCTATTTCAATAATATTATCAAACTCAGCATAAACAATACAGTTAATTGTTTGTATTAGTGAGGATTCAAATCGTACTTCTAATCTTACACTACCATGCTTTATGAGATTCCAATGAGCTGATGAGTTAGCTGATAAATCAGGAGTTAAATCAAATGCTAAAAGACAGTAACCTTTAGCATACTGTTCACGAGAGATTGCATTTCCTTCATTTAGAAAGTGAATACCAGTCCCCGAGAATAGAGTATGATATGCTGATGTAAATATATTATTATTAAAAGATGGTTGCAAAGCTTTTGAAGGTATTTGTTGACCATCAATATATAAGCTGAAAGAGTTAATACCATAGTTTTCAAAGTTAAATGGATTTTTAGTAAGCGAACCATTAAATGCAGAATTGTTTACAAATCCAATAATACATCTTTTGGGTACCTGTCCTAAGAATATATTATCAAGAGTTTTTCCTTGAACACCTGATGGAATTGTTAAAACTTTAACTTCAGCACGAGTAATAGGATATTTAGCAGTGGTAGAAGCTAAAACTTTCTGATGTGCGAGTAATACACTTGGATTAATTCGTGCTCTTCGAACAATAAGAGTTGCGTCTGTAATGCAAACTTTAAACTTTACATCATTTGACCCAGCAATTAAATTAAAACTCTCTCTTGATCGAACTAATTTTACACTCATTTCAACGCCATTCATTAAAAATTTATCTTGATTGAAAATGTCACCATGAAGATGACCAATCATTTCTATTTCCCTACTTTCATTAACTAATTCCTGTCTTTTAACAAATCCTATGTTTTTACCATCTGTGGAATCCATTTTTCCTGCTGTATCCTCATACCAAAGGCTACAAGTAAGATGAGATTGTTTAGCAGCAGGAGCATAGTTTAAAAGAGTTTCCATGTATGCTCGATAGGCATAGGTATTATTAGGTGGTGATACAAGTTTTTGGTTTAAATAAACATCAAGTTGACTAAAAAGTGAATGCAGCCAATTATTTACAGGTGCTACTGCGGTAGCTGATATCAAGTTTGATGAATCTTGATTTAATACTTTTGCCTTTATCTGGAGTAATGTATGAGACAAATCTATGTAGTCATCGCCTGTTCCAGGAACTTGAAACTCGATAGGTCCATCATCAGCAAGAGACGAAATTGGTTTATAGTGAATCCACAATCCATTTTCAATGCTTGTTTGTGTAGACGGTAATGCAAATAAATCTAATTCTGACTTAACGCACTCACAAGAATGATTATGAAGGAAAGACATATTTAATTTGAAAATATATCTTCGATGTTTTTTGGTTTTAGACCAAGTTTTTTCGTAGCTTTCACTTTAGCAGTTAGTGGTGGAATGAACGATGCCAATCGTTTTCTTTTAGTTATATATCCAGATCCTGTCATGTTAAATCGATCAATTTTGTTATCAGCCTTTCGTTTTAAGTTCGTACTAACTTGTTTAAGACGATCTTTTATTGAGGCTTCCATAGGACGCGCTTGAACCATATCCGATAAAAGTCCTACTCCAGCGTTTAATGCCTCCTTACCAACCACTCGAACACCACTTGAAAGTAAAGGTAAAACTGATCTAAATAACCCTCCTAAGAAGCTCCCAATACCATGACCGCGTTGGTATGGTGAACCCTTATAAATTACACCAACTCCTGATCCAGCTTGATGTGAATAATAATTTTCATATGGACATTTATGATGATCATGAGGAGAATACATTATTATAATTTGTGGAAATGTAGTTTAATACACACGGTTCCAAACTGGAATGGTATTTTTTGTCCTGTGCTCGATCTTATATCTATTTCCAGCGTATCGAACTCTCTTCGCATTACAGGTAAGTAGTGAGGTGGAGAGAAAACGTGCATTTTATTCGCACCATAAATGTATTTTGAAGGATCTAATGAAATGACTCTTAATAGCGGAGTCATAACATCACCCACAATCTGAGGATCGATAATGTCACAATATAGAAATAGTTGAGATGGTAACCCTAAGTGTAAATTAGCAGGACACTTCCCAAAATTTCTGTCTAGAAGATTTGTATTTGGTTCATAACCCAGTTGTAAACTTAATTTGGGTGATAATGTTACGGATGTTATATTTTTATCCAAAACAGAAATAGACACAAATTTTGTTATTTCATCATAACGAAATTTCAAGTTCTCTCTGATACCATTTAACGCTCTTAAAATATGTTCAACGTTATCATAGTTGGTAGCCGGAATATGTTTTTTGTAGTACACTGTTGATGGTTTATCTTCATTAGGCATTAACATGGTTTTTGTAATGTACACAACATTTTCATGATCTTGAACAGTAAACATGGTGCATGGATATTGAAACTCGACAACTCCAACCGACCATTCACCTTCTAATTTCATAGCTTTTGGTAATTTTGTTGAAAAATTTGTGGTCTTGTTATCAGGAAAGTATTCCATTGAACTATTGCTGAGCAAAGTTAAATAAAAACTTTCTTTATTCATATTTCTTTTAAACTAGAAGCTAAAATCCAACTGTTAAATTTATCTGGATAACCTTTCCACTTCACTAATACTTCTTTTCTGTTACCCGAATAACGAGTACCAATTATTTTATCTATTTTATATTGTGAGGTGGGGTTGTAAGTGACCTTCTGTAATTCTCTTTCATAAAAAGTACCAACTATTGCTTCATCTTGTAAATCTGTTATTGTATAAACAACCCATGGAGATCTATCAATTATTGAAGATATAATAAATATTTCATCACTCCAATTTGATTCATATCCTTTTTGGAAAACATGTTTATATTTAGTTATTCGAACATAATCACCCACATTGAAATTTGGTTTTGGATTTTCTAAAGAAAGTTTGTTTGATCCTCTATTATAAAGATTAGTCCAAACTGTCATAATATTGGCGGAACTTACATCACATGGGCACATCTTAATACTAGAGTGAATGCTGTGATTATAAGAGTATATTAAATCCTGTAAAACATCTATGTATCTATAAGTATTGTTATGAGTGAAATAACGCCACATTTTCATTTTTAGAGTTCTTTGAAATCGTTCAACAATACTAGCCTTAATATCAGGATTGTTAGTGGTATAGTAATTTATCTTTTTGGATTTAAAGTATTTTTGTACATCTTTTGAAACAAATTCTGTACCTTTATCAGATTGTATGTGAGTAGGTGTGGAATTACTTTCAGTAAATATACTTTCAAAACATTCTTTAGTAGTTTCTGAGTTTTTCTTTTTCATTGGTCTTGCAAAAGCATATTTACTAAATACATCAATAACACAAAGTATATAGTTGAAACCATCATTATATTGAGAATAAGTTCGCATATCACTTAAATCAGCTTGCCACAGTTCATTAATATTTGATAGAATGTACCTATTACGTGGAAATTTTTTCCGACTGGGTTTATGTAATGTATATGTTTCTTGTGATTGTAACCATTCCTTTACTTGCTTTTTATCCATTTTACCCTTCATGGCTTTTGATAGTTTATCAATACTACCAAAACCAGCGGGGTTAGATGGATCATAATAAATCCTGTTAATTTCTTCTAGTACGGGGTCCATTTTTCCCAATCGAGCTTTTTACGTATTTTAGTTATAGATCTTTTATCTCCACTGCTCGGTGTAGAAAACTCTTGAACTTCAATCTCAGAGGTTTTGTTCAGATCTTTTGCTTGAAGTTGGTTAATAAACTCACATCTCTTTGGATTTCCAATATAAGTAAGTGGTACTTTAATATCTTTTAATGCTTTAGCAAATCTATCCCACCCTATCGGATCACTTCTTTTTAAGGGTCTTAGTGAATCATTTATTAAATCAACAATATTACTTCCAGGAATTTTTTCATTATCAATTATGACTGTGCCTTCATTATCCCAATGTATTTTACTTTTACTTGTTCCAATTAAGTTTAATAATGACTCACCTTTTTTATTATATGTTTTTGGTATTAAACTGAGTATTTGAGTTGGTGTGTAAAGTGGATTTGTGTCATTTTCTTTACTTTTAATGGATCCTTTCTCATCCAACAAAGATTCAGCATCAACTGAACTTTTTAGATCTCTATCTTTATTTTTAAAACCAATTTTAGATTCATTTGAATCTTCATTAGATGTATCAGAATAAATTGGTAATCTGAGTGGTTGACGATCCTCTTCGGTAAAGTGAAGGTATCTTTGTAGTGTTTGTAAATATAACATCCACTTCTTGCGGTCTTCCGTCTTACTATTCATAATATTTTGCATTTCAATATCTAATCGAGACAAATTACTATTAACCTTATTTTCTTGTTTTAATTTTTCAATCAATCCAGGTTCAATAAGTATCATTTTCTTTGCATTTTCCATGTTAACTGGCTAGTCCACTTACTAATCCACTCAATATTGCACCTAATATTATTGGTAAGAAAGCCCCTCCTTTTTGTATGATTATATTTTTTCTTAGTTTATGTTTACACTTATGCACCAGTTTACGGAGTATATTTTTGTGTTTATTCAATTTTTGTTTATCTTGATCTTTAAGAGGTACCTTTCCTTGTAAAACGTTATGAATACATTCACAAATACAGTTTATTTCTTCTTCATCACATGTTTTAAGTAACGCTCTTTGATATTTTGGTTTAAGCGTATGCAAAGCGCTTAGCAAATGTTTATGCGTTGTGAGTCGACGATGCATCATTTAGAAATGATTTGAATTGTTTGATTCTTGGTGTATTTAAACTCTTTTGTGGGGACGTAGACTGTACAGTGTCCATTAAATGGGAAGACATTTGTCTTGATACGACAAAAATCATTGGTATTCTGTTTTAAATCAACCATTAAATATCCATGCGCTTCTAAAGTTGCATCCCTATAGGCATCTTCAATGAATTTTGGGTTGTCTGGTGACACTTGTCGTGCTAAATATCTTATTTGAGTTTTATCTCGAGGGTTTTTAAAATATATTATATAACTTGAGTTTAAAGAAATGTCTCTTTGACCTTTACCCTGATGAAATAAATTTTGTGTTAAATAAAATACACTCAGATTCCTGTGATGACTACCTTTTGTAAATATATCCACAATTCTTCCATCAGACTCTCTCATTAGATCATCAATAATAACAAGATGTGGGTTTTCACCATCAAACATATTAAGATTTGGAATTCCTTGATGATAGTTAACATTTGGTAAATTATATAAAGGTTGCATTTCATCAAAGCACCATGTGATCTGATTAAAATCACAATTACATATTTCTTTAACTGATTTTATGAAATTTGTTACAAAATTTGACTTCCCACATCCACTTGGTCCTGCCACAATAGCAGTAAACGGATGGATAAAGTGAAACATTTCACACGTCTAGAGTTCAAAGGGAGGAAATAAAAAATGAAAATTATGTTGTAAAAATTAAATATATATATATTGCTAAAATTATTACTTATCAGAACTTTACAATCTTCTCAAATGTATGTTCACCGTTTTATTATTACTTAGATATCATTATTTACAATCGAATAATTAAAACTAACACAATTAGTACATCAGAATTTTACAATCTCAAATTTAAACCTACAAATAAAAACCACAATTTTCTTACATTATTTACAATCAAACAATACATTTTAAATATGTAATAAACTATTATATAACATTATAGTAATATCATAATTTTACAATCAATATAAATTTCGTATAGGTACAGAAGTAAAAGTAAAAAGTATCAACACTTAACGTAATTTATAATGTCCCCAAGCCAATGTATCAATGTTGTTGTCCATAATACATCGTTTGCTATCATTATATGATAAAGATGCTTTATTTATTTTTTGTGTAAAAATGGTGTGTTTGATTGACTTAAACCGAAGCATACTACAATATTGCACATTTTTATTAAACAAACACGATTTGTAATTTTCCATATTCATTTTTTTGGTAACACTTTTGTTAACCCCTTTTGCCTTTGCTATAAATTTATCTTCTACTTCCAAGGCATACATTTTTGATCGCAACCCTACAAATTCCTTCAACACTTTACCATTATTCTCGTCTTTAAAAAAACCTAACTTCTTTTTATTTAATTTTGGATAATCATAAATATTATTTTCTGGATAGTCTGATGTATCAAAATAGTGAAGTAGGTCAGGTTTTATATCCTCATACAAATTATCTGTAAAAATTTGATATATCAAACTATCGGTATCGGTGTACAATAACTTAATTTTGTTATTAAACTTTTTAACCATGTAGTTATAATGAAATTCGTACATAAGGGTCTTAGATATATCTAAAATACAAAATCCTAAATAAATTGGCTTATCATAAATCAATTTTGTTTTTCGTAATTGTATTGCGACTAAATGTTCTGAAAATATTGATAAACTATGGAATTCTGGTTTTGCAATCAATTCCTGAGCACCTAAAACTTTACCACGATTATCCCAGTGAGTTAGTAGTTTAACGTTTACTCTTTTTTCAATATTTTCCATTGTCTTACCGAAGACAGAATTGTTCATTAATTTAAAAAAGTCTTTTTCAAAGTTTGATTTAGCTAACGTTCTCAAACTAGTATTTAAGTCTATGTATTTCTTTAGCCAAGAACTCTGTTTAAATTTTAAAATTCTATGTACTTTAATTAATTTAATTCCCATTTCAATGCATTGTTTTAAATTCCTGTAGTGAATGATGTATTTATTTTTATTATTTAAATTAGGAACTAATTTAGTTTCTTTAGTATTACCCACACATATGTTTTCAGGACATAATGGAAAGTCAGAATGCAAATTATGAAGTTCATCAGGATATTCCAAATCAACTTCTAAAACATAACCAAAATCAGACGTATCCAACACATTATAATCTGTATTACAATTTATCCATTCGAAACCACCAACAGGAAGGGATTGGGACATTGCCCAACCATATAAATTATTCGCATCAAAATATGTTAGATATGAATTAGGTTTTTCACCATCATAATCCTCCATGAATTTATTATTTGCTCTAGCAAAACGATTGCTACACTGAGATACACCCCCTCTAATACCAGCTTTAAAAAAAGCAATTTTGTCATAGTCCGTTAACAATTCTAATTCTATTTTCGTAAATTTTAACATTGCATCCCAACTTAAACCTGGAGCAGTATAGTAATGGGCAGGATCTAATCCATAAGTTTTAATACAAAGCTTTCTGAAGTTTTCGAATATATCGGTCAAAAGTAAAACATCAGTTTTTAAATACAAATCGGAATAATCAGACATACTACTACACTTAAAATGTTGCCAAATATCTTTTGCATGATTATAATCATCGTTTGAAATATTTGAATCTGTGAGTGAACTATAAAACTGGTGTTGATCAGGAAGTGACGGATGTTTCAAGCAATCACTATTACGCATAAATTCATAAGGATAAATACCTTTCCGTCTTAAACGTAAAAAATCTTCATTAATAGGATAGTTTCTTTTTAGTTCTTTAAACTGATCGTCATTAAGATTTTTAGCTAGCTGATCTAAACTACATGATAAAAATTTCAATGAATCTACGAATCTTAAACTTACAGGTTGATTATTTATTGTTAACTGTTTTGAAAATGATATGTATCGTTCTTTATTTTGTGGAATAACTTCAACTTTGCCATCATCGAGGTTTAATGCATGGACAATAAAATGAGCATCGTAGTGACCGAGGTTATGTAAAAATATTGGAACATAACGAGGGGTTCTGTACTTAGAACTACACACTTGATGCGCAACACCCCTAAAACTGCCAGTGTACCAATCAAAATCGTAAAAAGGATCTTCATTTAACTGAGTTTCACAAATATGACAAATGTTTGAATTTGAAATTTTAATTTTATCTTCATCTGATAATGGAACGGGACATTTTTGGAAACAATTTTTTTTAACTATTGTTTTCACATCTTCACAAAGGCGATTCATAAACACTTGTGCACAGTTTGGCCCACTATACGTCTCATATTTTGATAATCTGTCATCATATGAACATTTAATGTAATATCCGAAACTATACACTTCATGTTTTTGAATATTAATTGTACTAGGCTTGGATGGATCGTTACTACATGATTCTATTGGGTTCAAAAATGCTTCAAAGTCTGCATAAACCACAAAAGGCATTTCCAACTTTTTCACGAATTTATCAAATTTTATTTTATTATTTGATGTTGTTTTACCGAACCAATCCTTTTTGGAATCCTTACCGTTTGGTAATTCCGTACAAATGTGAGCGCAATCATATTGTTGATGGTTATTAAGTCTTTCCTCTGATGGGAAATGAAGTAAACATGAATCGCATATATAAACTGCGTGATGATTACTTGAGATTTGTGAGCTAACTAACCGCGATAACTTTTTAATATAACAGTAATGATTGTTAGTACCATTCGATAAATATAGTAGGTTGATATGATTAGGTGTACGACATTTTGTTAAATATAAAGGACCTACAACTGAATTACACTTTTTTTCTTTATTATACTCTAAACCAAAAACATTTATACTAATATTGTTTAATTTCTCTACTTTTGATATATCTACAATTTTAACCGGAAAAGAAATACCAGTAAATTTTAGTTTATTTTCATGAATTGCGTATGATGTTACGCGATCTACACTTTTACATACAGGATATAAACCGGAGAGTAATGCCCATTTGAAACACATATTATCATTATTTTTAACATTGATTACAGCTTTTTTTAATTTAATATCCTGAGGAAGATCGATATATGAACTACCACGTAAGGGGTTGAATTTGTTAACATTCATATCTATGTATTTAATTTGATTAAGACTCCAACCACTATCTTTTTTTTCAAATTGACAAATTTTACCAACAACAGTGTCTATTAATGATGAAAAAAATATATTTAAGTCATCACCCTGACAAATTATATAATTAAACGTTTGAAAATCAAATGTATTTTTAATATCTTTAGTTTGTTGTATGAAATCAGCATGCAATATGAAGTTTATTTTAAAAATTGTATGTTGTTGAATACATTCATTGATTAAAAATAAGATATCAATTTTTAATGAATTTAAAAACGATTCCGGTGTTTCAAAATATTGCCCCGATTGAATTGTTTTACTATTAATTCTATATGTTAAAATTCGGTTGCCAAAAGCGGTTTCAACAACTGTAACATTTGCTAGTGAATTATGTGATTTTAAAAGATTATTTTTGTGAACATTGCTTTTTAAATGGTTATTTAGATACCTTTTATTAATAAAAACATGACATGTGTCACATTCCACCTTATTGTTGTCCACGTTATTTGTTTCAGTCGATGATGTAGAAGCTCCTTCATCAAATTTTGCTTTCTTGGGAACCTTATTTTCGTCAGTAGTGATACCTCGTTTGATACCTCTTCCAACTTGTGGTTGACTGTAACAAAACAGCAAGAAAATTATTAGACAAATCTTAAAATAAAACAATACAACAATAATCTTTCTTATTGAGTTTGTACTTCTAATACTTACATCAACGCTGTTTCAACCATCGCACAGTGATTATACAACTCATCATCATACGATGAATCAAACAGTTCACACTTCTCCATTTCATCACAAACTTTAGGCAGCTCCTGATCGAATTCGTTGATGAATAGTTCCATATTCTCTTCCATGGGTGCGGAAAAGAAAGCACTGGTACACACTTCACTGAAGTTTTCCATCTTTATAGCAAAGAAGAAATTAGGTAGCACAGTAAGTAACAGTTAAGTGTTGGTAGACAAACCGATACCCAATTTCAAATAATGTTCATTACATAGAGTCTAGCAAAGGATTAGAAAGTCAGGTAGAATCTAATGAGTACACAGAAGTAATTTAAGTAAACAGAATCACATTCACTAATCAACTAATGGGTGTCATTGTTAAAAAAGTATTTTTTAACTTTTTCACTTTCTGCTATTGTCTTTGTAATGTTGTATACGAGCCCGTTTGTGCTGTCGTAGATGCTATCCTTATTATTCTTTACATAATATTTAATCCTCGTGGTAGCGTGTTTCCAATGATCAGTAGTTGGAATCTTACATAGCTTCTTCATATCGTACATTTCAATTTTAATGAGATGCGTCGCTTGGTCTCCGTCGTCAGAATTACTAGAAATGTATGATACACCATCTCTAGCGGCTCGTGCCACGGTTGACGATAACAGTTTCTTCTTTTTTATTTTTGGTGCCACTTCAAAAAAATGATCAATCGGTTGTGATTTCCTTTTTCCACCATCACATGTGTTATTAATAACGATGTCATCGTTCTCTTCTTCATGTTGAGGGGAGAGCGGTGAGTAGTAATACTGTTTATAGGTATTTTCATCGAAGTTGAATGATTTCTGCAACAAGACAGTTATCATGTTAATATCAATTTGTTTACACTTAATCACACACGTTAGGAAACAACAACAAGAATACAAGTAAGTTTGTCAATAGAATAAACACTTACCTCCATGGCCATTGATGCGTTGAAGTAACACAAACGTAGTATTGGTAGACGTATACAATCCACTGCGGTCAAACGACCATAGACTGACTGCATGACTGCAATGGTAGGATCTTATATAGCACCATTCTTATCTAAAACAAATTCCTAAATACAACGAAACTGATTGTAACTCTATGAATCACCAAAATTATCTCACGTTCCTCCGGAAACTGATAGTAACTCTATGAGTCAACAAACTTATCTCACATTGCTGGCATCAACCTGTTTTGTGAGTGCTACAAAATAATGCGATTTAATATTTACAAATCACTATAATTGAACATTCCTATGACAACCATTGAATAGATTGGTAGTGTAATAATATGCTATATCATGGATACACTAGAAGTACAAAAACATCTGAAAAAGATTCATCCCAGTCTAGAAAATAATGTTTATGCTGCTAATAGACTCCCTATGTATACCCATGCACCAACGTATATAATATGCAATTTGGATGCGGATGATAAGCCAGGTTCACACTGGGTAGCTGTACATATCGATACGAATGGCATCGGTCAATATTTTGATTCTTATGGGCGAACACCTGCGCGATATCATCTCGAGTTTTTGAAAAGGAATTGTAAAAGATGGGGCTGGAGTATTGATAGGATTCAGAATGATTGGACTTCAGTTTGTGGTGAATATTGCTTAATGTATTTGCTATATAAGTTTCAGGGATGTTCAATGCATAGTTTTACAAACATATTTACAGGGAACACACTGTACAACGATATTTTAGTGGATGAGATGTTCCGCTCATATTTTGTAGATAAAAATAAAATTTGTTAATGACGCATGTGTTTTATTGATTCCGTTTTGATGACCCCGAATAGCAAAGTAAGCAATGGTTTATGAACAATAAAAGTATACAATAGCAGTAGCAGTAACAATGAGTAATACATGCATACGTCAATGCAATCCTAATGAGGGTGAGCGGCCGGACGCACGGACAATAGATAAGAAAAGGCGAACAATGAAAGTCGATAATGAGGGTTTCGGGTCACCGGAAATGAAACAGATTGTTAATTGATTTCTGTATCTCCGGAACCATGCATCTTACGCGAAAACGGATTGCAGAAACGTGATCAGCGGACCCCAAAACCTTTTTTTTTTTTTTTTTTTTTTTTTTTTTTTTTTTTTTTTTTTTTTTTTTAGGTTTGAAACGCCCTGGACCGCGATTGCGCCAGAAGCGGTGGTGCGCCAGAACCGGTGAGCCACGGGATTGGTGCGCCAGAACCGGCAAATCACTACTACTCACAGGTGGCCACCGAAACTAATCAATAATAAGTAGTTCGTGGATTGCGATTCGATTACTTGAATATGGTTATTAAGCACAATATGCTCGTCATGCATATGGCGAAGTGAAGCGGATGGTGAAGTACCAGAAGAGCTCCTCAACAATTAACGACCCAGCATTGGGAAAAGCAATATTTTGTAAAAGGTTATAAGTAGTTGAGATTTAGGCTTTTGTAACTAGGTAAATTATAAATCGACCAACTAAAAAGAGTAAAATAAAAACATTTTACCAAAAAATTAAACCGACTTCAAAAAAACACTGCAACGTGAAAAATAACTTTAATTTCGGAAGTCGGTGCCAAAAACGCAAATACAAACTAAAGACACCGACTACCGAAATTAAAGTTATTTTTCACGTTGCAGTGTTTTTTGGAAGTCGGATTTTTTTGGTAATAAGTTTGTCTATAGGTATAAGTACCTATATAGATTGAAGATTGATAAATGAGAAATGATAAATGATCTTTAGTTTACAAATTGGTTATTAAATAACACTTTTACACGTCATTTTTTTCCGTAAATATTAACTAGATGAGGCTGGTGTTTCCTAACTGACTACCCTGAGAAGAAACACCGAAACAAACTCAGGGGTCCGTCTCTTTTAAAGTCTATACAATCTACACTGATTTAATTATATGGGAACCTTGTAGGTTTCAGTCTGAGGCGGTCTTTTGAAGAAAGATTCTCACAGATTTGAGTGGGCCTGTCCATACAGTGCAAGCATTTGTCAAATGACGTATAGCTCAACTTAGAACAAGGAGCTTAACGATTTGACGAACAATACCAAGGACCTTTGGGTAGGCCGCAAAAAGCACTCAATGGAGGAGCTCGTGGCTAAAAAATAATAGCCGCACAGATGAGCTTCAGGGTTAAGCAACGCTTGTCGTCGTCGTCGATCAGTGGGTGGGTACCCATCCATTTTAACATAATACCCAGATTCCTCCGTGTCACGGAAATCACGATAAGCCGTTAATCTCAGTTATCATTTGTACATCTTTGATAGTCGTCAGGGGTAGTCAGAAGCCAGAAAATCTAAAACCAATCTTGACAACGGGTATCGTGTTACCCAGCTACTTGGTTGCTGACCTCCTTCATGGGCAGCCGCAACATTTAAAACATTATTACTCAGCTGCATTAAGTTAGACTGGACTGGAACCCCGACAAATTTGGGAAAAAGCTAAGTTGGTGACGATTCAACATTTTGTCAAGCCATTAGAGCAAGCAATAAAGATATGCATGATTTAATAAAACTACATTAGAGCTCAATTTTCATATCAGTGACCGTATCTGCGGGTCAATGTCTCTTCGTTGGCCAAGGTTGGTCCTAATGATCATACCCGTATTCCCTGAACAGTTTCATGAGTATAGAGTGTCATCTATGACTGAGTCAACGCCTCTGACATTATTTCGTATGTTATAGGTGGCGCGCTAAGGTGATAATGATGTGATATGGGGAGAGCCCGTCCCCTCGCACCGGGCACAATACGGATCCCACCAATAATTGTGCGCACCCCAGCTTCGTGTGAGATTTTTCGGATAAACAATTGCATTGTTGGTGACTGTCTCAATACAAGCTTACTGCCAGTAGCAACATTTGCAAGAGCATCGGTCAATATTTGGAAACTTTACATGAGTTACGATTATACGCAACACTATTAACAAATTCCTATTTAGTTTAATATGTAGATTGTAGGTCCGGTAAAGTTATAGCATTTTGAGTCTGTATACACTGCCAGTGATAGTGAGGTAATAACAATTATCTCTTAAGCCAATTACTGAGTTTCATAGTATTGATAAAACTAGCTTAAACCAATAGTGACAAATAATTTATTTACAACAATACTAAATTTTACATTAACGCGTGCTCTGGATTGTCTTAGGATTAAAGCATTATCATTCATTCAAGCATTTTTCCCCAAATTAACATGTTACTAGTACTTATTAACTACACAATACTAGACAGAAAATTACACTATCGTTGAGCGTCTAATAGGCAACTTTTTCCCCGGACAACTGTTAAAAGGGTTCCAGGCGCGAAATCGCGGAAAGAGAAACATAATGAAAACCACGAGTATTCTACACATAAAGCCCACGGGTATGCGAATAGTGGCTTGTTCTTGGCCCTGAATCAACGATGAATCGCTCGTCTAACATTCAAATGGCTCCACATCTCATTACCTAACAGAGGCATTAGAGCGCTTTTCCACTGTGTCCGATCAGAAATCCGAACGTTACCTCGTAAACGCGCTCCCCTAAGCGGTCCAAATGCTTTTTGTTAATACTATAGGAAATTCGATTCAATTAGGCTAGTAAGTTATATATTTAGCAAGGCGTCTTCCATACAGTAACATATACTAGCATCTGCCTGCGGCTTCATTTGCGTAGTATTTTGGTGGAATTTTGGGATAAAATATAAACAATAATAATTCAGCCTATTACATTCCCACTGCAGGGACACAGTGGGCCCATAACCCACCACGCGGGCCCAGTGCGGGTTGGTGAATGTCGCATGTCTTCGAACTTTTGGTCCTAGAACATACCAGTTTCCTCCAATTCACCACTGGGTTATATTATGTTGCCCTTTAAACTCCTCTATCTTCCACGGAAAGTCCCACTAAAATCGGTTTAGCCGTTCTAGAGATTAGCCGGAGAAACACTAAGACAGACAGACAAAAATTGTAGAAAAGTTTGTTTGTGTTTTGCTTATATAATACTTTGAGAAAACAGACTCATTCGGGTTTTTGAAATCCGAACAGACTTCCACTTTATTTAAGACTAATATGTATAACTTATAATGTACTTACAGATGTACCTATAGATTTCGCAATGGGATCATTCTTCCGTTATCTCTAATAGAATGACGCTGTTTTATAGAGCCCTACTACCTATTTGCTATCGAGTAGAACACATACCTATACAATGAGTGATTGAAGTCTAGAAGACCTAAAACTGATTACTTAAAAAGCCAGGCAAATAAGCTTTTGTCGAATTTGATTAGACGGAGTCGCGTACAAAATCAAATAAATTTACAAAGATCAACGTTCCTTTAAGGGTTTAGACATGATTTTATGCTCAAGGTTAGTTATTACGCGATATTACTCCGTGGAATATACTACGGTATGTGCAAACACGATAACTGGAGATGAGGGCAACGACACCGTCTGATTTCATTACGAAGAAGATAAGATAAATCTTGACGTGATAGCGTAGCGCTAAGCAAGGGTTTGGGTGACGAATATTCATATTAGAGCCGACTGAATAGCACGATTTTGACACCATTCAGAAACTAGTCAACAGACTCGCGGCGCTTCGCTCGCGTGGACTTTATCACGATTTACATATTATTAACCTCCTTCTTTTGGAGTCGGGTAAAAGTCGATAACCTTCCTCAAGCTTCAAGCTACTTCCATACCAAATTTCATCCAAATCCACCCAGTACTTTCGGAGATTAGCGCGTTTAAACAAACAAACAAACCGCTTTAGAATATTAGTAAACATGTGTTGCTAACATGGTACAAGAACAATCTCCCTTACATCTTCCGTCTTCCCGATTAAGTTGTTACAGAAAAAACCTCAAAAGTGGATCCCCGGTTCAAGAGCGACACGTCTAATAACTCCTAAAGCTTGAGGTTGTGACTACGTAATTCGTTTTAATATACCTAATAAGCTACACGAGACATTCTCATGTTTGCTAATGGTGATTAATTTACTGCACGTGCTTCTACGAGTACGGCATGTGCTCCGCGTTAAATATAAAAGCTTGCCATAACTTAGATTAACTAGGTGCCTGTGAGTGTAGCTATAACTGCGTGAGTGCACTGTAGTTATCGCGAAAGTGATTCGTTCTTTTAACTTTTCACACTGGTTTTTCTCATGGCTTCGGGCCTCTGCTACGTACATTTTACGAAGGATACCCGAAGGAACCCTTTCCCTAAGCCTCCGCTGTCGCTGTACGTCGTATCTGTCAACAAACTGTACTGATGAACCACAACCCAAATACAAATTTACATTGCTGATGTGTGAGTGGTGGTGGGAGAAAGAAGAATTTTCAAAACCAAACCTGCTATTCTACTTGACTCAGTTTTCTAGTTGTCATGGATAATGTACCCTATATTCCCACCCTATGGTCTGTTAGGAATATCTTAAATTCTTATATTTATTATGATCTTCAATAAATGGCCTGTATACCTCTATTGATTGGTTAGTACAGAATCAGAGCAACTATCACTCTTTATTTATACAATAATTGCAAAGCCAGGTCAAAACACAGTCCAGTTCCCAATAAATTAATCAGTAAATCATGTCAACACAATCTAGTCTATACTAACAAATATATTGTTACATTTGTACTAACTATGATCTTTGTTGTAAAATTTCACAGTAGGTTTTCTAATTTTAGCTATTAAGAAAATCAAAATAATATATTAACCATTCAGACAGAGAACTATGAAGTTTGACATAGTTATAATTTAATGGAGAAGGACTGCAGAATGCTAATATTTTTGTACTAATGTCTGCAAATTTAAAGATTTTCTTGGAAGATTTAATGCCTGACTTTTGGCTATTTTGTGACACTTATTCCCAATATGTTATCTGTTTTTGTACAAGAAAAAAAATTTTTTTAAGTACTTGTAACATCTATCTGTTAAATACAATTAAAATACGTTAGTGACATCTATTATCATATTTACATAGGTAAAATATCAGTGGTATCTTGCTATTTTCTGCTCAAAGCTAATATTCAAAGATAAGCAAGCCTTTAAAATCATCGTTTGACTTGTCTCGCTTCAGCAACTAACCAGCATTTCGAAAAGGCCAGTTACAAGAGCTAGCTATTACTTTGGTCAAAGGCTAAGCAATACCATACAACATGGCAATGCTGCCAGTCTCTTGGGTAGATTACCAGCCGACAGTGTTAAGGAAGAATTTTTAATGTTTTATTTTAGTTTGTGGTTTACTTAGTTGATATAGTATATAAAACATATTTTATAGCATAATTAATTAAATAATTATTTTCTGCCATTTAAAAAATTAACCTAATAGTTTTTTATTATATTATGGTTTAAATGGTTGATAAGCATGGGAATGAACCAGAGTCAGATTAGTTACAGGAAAAATATAAACAGTTAATTAATTGCTCTAACCATAAGTTAATGACACATCAAAGCATTAGGTATTTAAGCAATTATTTTTCAGTGTGATTCATAAATTATTTACTAATTGCATTGATAAATAAATTCATAATCTTTGCATAGATTTATTGTGTTTTTTGTCCTAACCAAGCATCATGTTAGGAATTGGTAAAATATATTTATCTTTGTGGAAATGCCTTGAAAGTATTGTTTTTTAATAGCTTGCATGTTAATCTAAAATAGGGACAGTGTGACTAAAACTATTTTAGGAAAAGTACAGCACAGTATGATAGGAACTCCCGACACAATAACTCATCTATGCAACTTTTTACTTTTAAGTAATATTCCAATAAAAATACACAGATTATTTTCGCATTTTACATTTGTATATCTGAATAGGTAAATCTACCTTGATAGAAGTTAGCATATGACATCAATTGAAACCATTACTTTGGCCTGTATTCTATACTCAGCCATCATAGACAAAAAATATGCACATCTCGAAATATATTTTTAATTTAATTTAAAAATAAAATTATGAAGTCATCACATTACATGTGAATTAGAATGTGGGACATAAATCACAGAGGCAGATGTCTTATGATTCATGGGATAATGTTATCAAAACATCTGTGTCCAAATTATAAACACAATGTGTGTTCCATGCTGTAACAAGACTGCCATGCTGTTTCATAAATAAAAATCTCTATGTTTATTTTTTATCTGTTCACCACTTCATATCTGAGATTTGGATGTTCTAATAAAAGCTGTACCTATAAACTTTTCCTACTGTTCGAAATTCGATAGTTTTGATAAATTTATAAATGGAATATTAAATTAAAAATCATAAACATGATCAAATATTCTGATCACACTGATCAGTCTGCAACTCTGTAGCACATTAGTTTCTGTTAACAAATGTATGCATTTGTAAGCTCGTGTAAATATTAGAAATGCAGTTGCAGTGCAAGTTCTAGTCTAAATTATTTTACTTACATGAATCTGTACATGTATTTTTTCAAATGACACTTGTAACACTTTAACGACACTTACACAAGCATTCTATACGAATGCCGCGTTTAAAAGCAATGTTTATTACAGTTCACTTCGAAGGAGCTTCGTGATAATTCGCCAAAAGTTATCATCTGGCGATAACCTATGAGACTCGAATCAATTGAGCCTAGAGACATCAATTGCAAACATCTACAGCATAAACAATTCGTTTGCCGTCATAAAAAATCACATTCCCGGCTGAACCACATTTATGAATCCTCGTAAATCTCAATAAATCCTCAAATATAGAAAGAAACATAAAATAAATACATACCCTTATAAGTACAACCAAGATAGAGAGTTATCCAAATGTTCAACCACGAAAACCATTATCACCAAAAAAACACACAATACACAGGTTTCACTAGCACATTATTATTAATAAATTGTTTAATCCACACCCGCGCAAATGTTAAAAATCAGTTTCTTATTGACATAAACACAAACTGAGCGTCCGCCATATGCAGGTACGTTCCGCACATACGAGAGCTTAAAATTTTCGTCCGGCTTGTTCAAAACATAAGTGAAGTATCAACGCTTTTGACTGGTATTTTACTAAAAAAATATTTTACAGTTTTCATTTATTGATGAAATAGATATTCTACTTAACATTTAATTTTTTTTTTAATCAAGATATACACCTTAATTATTTAAATTTTTGAATTTTCTCTTAAATATATTTTGTTAAAAAATGTCAGAGATTGTAGTTAAATTGGACCGTCACTATCTTCTGAACGCACTTCAATTTGCTTTTGACTTCACCCTGGTGAGGCGACCGCTGCAACTTCACCGCGCTCCAATCCCGACGAGCTTTGATTTCGATTTACGGAAGAGTATAGATGCCTGTTAGAAAAGGATGGATGATATTGTAGTCAACGGCCTCTGTGAACTGTGAAGATACTGCGTGAAACGAGCTATTATTTTAGTAGACTGTGGCATTCTCTCGTAGCACTTCGTACTCGTAGTAAACCGTAGCACTATAATGAAAACTTGTATGATTAATCCTACGTTAGTAGGTACATAGCTTAACATGAACATTATTATTAAAATGAACCTGCATACTTTTTTTTTTAATTTACTTTAGGTTCACCCACAGCACATACATACACATACATATACTTAATCATACGGTAGTATTATACTATATAAAGCTAATTCTAATATATATGCCAATTACAGGTAAACACAACATTGACAGCAAAGACGCCAGATTACCGCTTAATCGCTAACTTAAATCTAGGTGAACAATTGATTAATATAATGGAATATGTTTTTTTTTTACGAAGAAAGAAATGGAAACGAGCAACTCATTTATAAACTGTACAGAGAAATTTGACTACGTTTAATTGGTGTCGAGGAGGCCAAGATTTTTGACACAGACGGTTGAAGTTGAACAGTTTCCAGCTCTAGTTGTTTCCTATTTTCAGATCTTTTTAATATTGATATTCACTTTATACTTATATATCAAAAAAATATATACTTATTAAGAATAATAATTGTATTCTATATGAATATTATTAAATGATTTCCCTTGGCTCCCCAAATTGAATCCCCAAGGCTGAGACGAAAAACTAAAAAATCAAAAAATACCAGCTGAATTGTTATTGTTCTCACTCGTCTTAAAGTGCACACAAACACAATCATAGTAGACAGGTTATGTACATAGACGAGTTAACCCTGAAGAAGCCATTCTTCATACTTCTTCTTGAAGTGTCGTCTCCTATTGCAGCCTGCACGGACCAAGAATTCAGTACACTTTTAAGTTTTGATATCCTGCTAAGAAGTGGCCTGTTTTTCTTCTTTTGCTTTAATTTTTATCTTAAATTATAAGTTTTGTTTTTTAGTTGCAGAGTCCTATATTATAATTTTTTCAGCAAGAAACAAGAACCTGATATAATTAGGTACCGGAAACCATTGTCAACCGATTAATGAGACTATCCATTCGAGTTAAGCAATTATTTTTGTAATATTCGAGTCAGAAAAGGGAGAATTGGAATATAACGACAAAGTAATAGATCATGGGCGAATAAAATCCATAAAACACATCCTGCTCCTAACTCCAGCTTCTATACTTTATGCGATCCAGATATGCACGGCCACAGATTCAGATATATTTTTATTAAGACATTTATTTCAAGACTTCTTTCGCATTCACGCTGGAGCGACATGAAAACGTTTTGTACGTCTGTGAGCTCTTTAATTCAGCTTTTGCAGCCAATAACCGGCATGTGGTACTCATAGTGGGACAAATATTCGTCTACTTGCCACATAAAAGCGCTTTATATTGCTTTATTCGCTTCAATATGACGTATTACGGTATAGCGACATTTTATGTGCCTGGCTTGTTATAAATGTTTTGGTTTTAAGAAAACCGAGGTGTATCAGGTGGTAAATCTGAGGGAACGGTATGGCAGTGCCCCCGCCAAGTCAAGCTTGCTCTTAGCATCCTCTGATGATTCCTGTTTCATTTCGTTTTGAATAAGGATAGATTGTGCAGCATTTTTATACTTCCCATAGGAAGAAACCGGAACTCTAAATGTGAAATGTATTATTTACTTTATTAGTGTAAGAAAAAACCTTTGATAGTTAATGAAATAATGAAATAATGATGTTTATTTTGCAAATGGGTTATAAGTAACACTTTTACGTCATTTTTTTTCGTAAATGTAAGCTAGATGAGGCCAGTGTTTCCTAACTGACTACTCTGAGAAGAAACACTGAAACAAACTCAGAGGTCAACGTCTCTTTTAAAGTCCATACAATGTGTAGTAATCAAATCATATGAGAGCCATGTAGGTTTATGCCTGTGGCGCCCTTTAAAGGACAGAATCATACAGTTAAAAAAACTATTATATTATCTATATGAATAAATATATCTACATAAGACCACATAACTTTCTACGAATCTTTACAGCTGTTTGCGAGACTTGGCACGCTTTTTATATTCATGTTTTTGATGGGTTTCCCGATGTGGAAATATTTATCCGTGGCTAAAGATGGCCTGTAGCCTTGCCTACCGGGCAGCTCAAAGTAGGGTAGTAGACAGACATACACCTCACTTCCACCCTTCTGCACTGTGATGATTGCCGATGTCCACCCCTGGCTAATGAATCGTCTTGGGTGAGGCCAAGGATTAGCAAAAGAGAACTTTCGGCTTGAGTGATAATAATGAACTTTAAAGTTACAGGGCTGATAATATCTTTAGTTGTAAGTAATAGTAGAATAATAACGTTCATGCGTCTCCTTTCGGTTCAACTATTAAGTTTATTACTTCGAACACACGTACGTATTCCAATACATACCAAGCCTGGCTTAAGAAAACCGAGGTGTGTCAGGTGGTAAATCTGGGGGAACGGTATGGCAGTGCCCCCGCCAAGTCGAGGTTACTCTCAACATCCTCTGAAGCATCCTGTTTTATTTCGTGTTGAATAAAGATAAATTGTGCAACATTTTACTTATTTAAACTTCCCATAGGATGTAACTGGAACTCTAAATGTCAACTGAATACCTTATTTACTTTATTAGTGTAAAACCCTTCTGTACTGTGATGATTGCCGATGTCCATGTCTGGCTGATGGATCGTCCAGGGAGAGGCCAAGAACTAGCAAAGGAGAACTTTCAGCTTGAATGATAATCATGAACTTTAAAGTTACATGGCAGATAAAATGTTTAGTTGTTAAGTAATAGTAGCATAATAACGTTCATGGGTCTCGTTTCGGTTCATTTATTATGTTTATACCTTCGAACACGCTACATTTTCAAGTACAAACCAAACCTGGTTTTTTGGTACAATATAAATCAAACTGTATAAACTGAAAAGAAAAAAAACGTACTCTCCCAATGTAAACGCACCATCGCAACTAACTACCCGAGACAGGTCGTATGCAAGTCGTAAATGTCGCGTGAAAGTGAAACTTTACCCGCCACTACAACATAGTAACTATCTACTTTTAGCTCACAAACTCATGTCTAAAGTGGTTTCTAAAACTTTCGCACTAATTGGAATTCTGCATCTCAGTTATCCCAGCGGTCCCATCGCTCTGACGAAGTCCCCTAAATTGTGATCATAATATAAATGGGTTGGTTTTTATTTGTTCTCAGGTTCCTAAATATCGACCTACTGAAACTGGTGGTTTTAACCAACACTAGGAGTAAGGAAAAAAATGAATAAATGTACTTCCTAGTTATAAAAATGTATCGAATTTAAATGTCACCTATACCTATGCAGCCCCTCCTTCTGCGAAGCCGTCATGCCAGCGAAAGAGCCTCTTTCTCACGCCCCAGCCACCACAGAAGACGCCCGGGCAACGGGTATCATGATCCGATGTTCTGCCACAATAGGCGCGAGCTTGCGAACGGTGATCAGGGGTAGCTCACCGTCTTGTAAGAAACAGGCCCGAGTCGGCAGCGCGTCGGGTTGTGGAGGTCAGATTGCCAGTACTCAGCTGCATCCTGTAAGACTAAAAGCCAACTCCAACATAGTTGAGCAAATGTTAATTCGCGTGGCAGGTTTTACTCGCATGAATTGTTGCACGCCCAGCGCTCAAATGAAGAATTCCGCCATTCCTGCGAAGTAAAAGTAACCGTCACGGGTTCCAGAGGATTCTAAGGAGGAATCGCCGTCAACGAGTCAATAAGAACCGCTGCGGCACAGCTCCTAAGGAGTCCGACATTACTGTGCAGTTTGTAGACACAACAAGATACATATATGAATAATTAAATTTGTTACTTGGTCACAGATGCCTGAAAATAAATTATTTAATACTAGTACTCACGCGGGGCTTCGCTCCCGTGGATTCTATCACGGTAAAAACATAACTCTCCTTTTTTGCAGTCGAGTAAAAAGTAGCCTATAACCTTCCTCAAGCTTCAAGCTACTTCCATACCAAATTGCATCCAAATCCACCCAGTACTTTCGAAGATTAGTGCGTTCAAGCAAACAAACAAACAAACAAACTTTTCCGCTTTATAATATTAGTATAGATTTTCATTGGAGCATAGGATGTACTACTGCACGCTTAAAAGCTTTAGGAAAAGTCCCCGAATTTATAGCACAGTTACCTACATATGTGAGCTATTACAGGAGCGAGAGAACTACAGGATTGGCAAAGTATTTTGGCAGGTATGTTGTCCCAGCCAGCCGCACATTCACTACGCACAGGTAAACAGACATACAGAGTTACTTCCGCATTTATAGGTAACTAGTACTCACGCGGGGCTTCGCTCCCGTGGATTCTATCACGAAAAAACATAACTCTCCTTTTTTGCAGTCGCGTAAAAGCTTCAAGCTACTTCCATACCAAATTGCATCCAAATCCACCCAGTACTTTCGAAGATTAGCGCGTTCAAGCAAACAAACAAACAAACTTTTCCGCTTTATAATATTAGTATAGATATGAGTCAGTATGAACTTGCCCAATTAAAAAATAACGATGATACACAATAGGAATATTCCAGGCCAGCGATGATTAAATTTAATTCCTCGAATTGGCATAAATTACCTTGCTCATTAGCGAAAATATCTAAATATATCCCATGGATTATTCAAAATTATTTAACGTACGTGTTTGTTGCGAACATAATTATGTGAATATGTTTATTTTTGGCAGCCTTGTTCCCTGTGTATGGACCTGCTTCCGTTCACTGTATTTGTGACCTGAAAACATTAGAGACCTGAAAAGCACATTATTTAAAAAAAAATGGATTTTCATACTTCTAAAGAAACGCAACACAAAACGCCGGTTTACAGCCTGACTTCATCCACTACTGGGTAGGTACCCAGCCTACATAGGTATGTAGGTCGTTCTTTGTTTGTGCCAAGTTCCACTTTCTTGTGCCAGTCGCATCCAAGATTTACCCGCGATTGTACGAATATCGTCAATATCTTCACATACACATTCTGATACTCAGAAATAAATAAAATTCTCCAGGGTACTTCCCGCGAACCTAGAACCAAGAAGGTTCTAGGTTAGCGGGAAGTAAGAATAATAATAATAAACACCTCGCACAAAGCGAGGTCTACTGATCACTTAAAAGTTAACTTTTTTGAAATTAGGAGTTAAGAGAACTGACCGTTACACATAAGCTATACATAATTATATTTGTATATAATTATGAGAACACGAGAACATTTATTTCATATAAGTATCAAACATAATCCCATGAAGAAAAGTATTAAGTATTTGTCCTATTTCAGGACACTATTCACCTGTACAGCAAGTTTTATCTAAATCCACAGTTTAGACGTGGAGAAGTAAGAAAGCCACATTTAAGTTCACATTGTGGAATGCAAAAAATTATTGATTGATTGATTGAAAAATGCACAGACAGACAACGAAACTTTATTCATAGTATTTTCTAATACTAATAGTACTAATCGACGGTACCATAAAAGTCTACTTACAAGTAACAAGACTCGTAGCTAAAGTTGAAATTTGAAAATAACTAAAATACTATTTGAAGTAGGTACAGTATATCAAGTTCATTCAACTGCTCCGACACACTGCATTAGGTATAACAATTCCCTACATGACTCGAAGCATGGCGCGGGCGTTACAACCCCATTGGGTTTATTGCACCCATGGGAAATATCCGTCTGGTTACTGTCTGCTAGCTAAGAGAGCTGTGGAAATCAAGGCTTAGGGTTTAGTTCCCGGGAGAGGTTAGTTATTGAAGCTAGTAAGAGTTTTTTATTGATTCGATACTTGTTCATACTCGTTTTGCTTTAGTCAATATATATTCACCTGTAACCCAGAATCCTCTATAAGGTTCCATCTATCCCTTTACCAAAATTCATCAAAATCGGCTCAGAGATTGACATATAATAACGAAATGTAAAGTGATAAATCTTTAAAATCACTACCGTTTTTGGACTGTCCCATTATCTAAAGTCATATCTATTTCTAGTACAGTGTATGGAAGCCTCAATCATCACTGATTGCATCATCTTTTCCAACGAGCTAGGTGACATCTATGGCATGCAGAGCAGATGAAACGCCTCTCCATCCTGTAATGCAACAATTCATCTTGTGGGGCCGAGAGCCACTCTTCGTACAGAGTTGATCAGAACCATTATCTGAGTATGTAAATGTTAACCATCTCTCATGTTCTATGCACTACTATCCTTTCAGCGCCTTGATCTTGATGACAGACGAAACGAGTTAAGTGTGCACGGCACGGGATGTGAGGCATGTAAACAGAGCGCCTCCCAACCTCTCCTCTCTTCAGCGTCCACCTCGGCCATGATGAGTCCGAAGTAGTCCGTAACGCAAATGGTGAGCGGCAGTGGCGGTACCTTCATATAAGCCCAAAAGCCCGGCATGCCTTACTAAAAAATGCTCGATAGAGAATCAATGTCAAACCCGAACTATTTAAAAGTTCGCGCGCTTAATTCTTATCAAAATAACACAATGTATCTACTGCTACACTACTACACATCGCGATTGTTCGCGCGCAGAGTTTCGCATTTGTAGCATCTAATGATCTACATATTGCTATCTCGCTTACACGCACCGGCTTTTACCGGGCTTTCAAATACTATATCTGCCACTTTCGCACATATAGCGATGTGCCGTATAACGAGTTAGGCCTTGTGCATAGAACAAATCGATCACTATGGCAGATTTAAGCAGGGCTTTTGGTATGAAGTTGCATGCGTATGCGTGACCTTGTCAGCTTGCCAACTCTGCAGTGTTGCCGTTTTAGCCACACGTTGAAAGATCTTAGAGATTTTTAACGAGTTTGGAAACTTTTTTAACATTTAGCAACAATAAAAACTAGCGACTTTTAAAATAACGAAATTAAATACAGTCAAAACCGTTTACAACAACATCATTTAGAACAACATACCGGTTATATAGACCAAAATCATAGAAATCATACAAAATACTTTGTACCTTGAAAACATCACCGGTTATTACGACTATCGGTTTTTACAACCAAATATGAGTGGTCCCTTGGATGTTGTTATAACAGATTTTGACTGTATTCAAGCAATATCTTAAAAATAAAAAAAATTTAGCTAGATTTTTCATATACCTGGCGACTTTTTTTGCCTAAATGACAACACTGAGTAGTTCCCGACATCCGAGAGTGCAACTAACTTCAGTTTCATTTGCTTGAGTGGGAAGAGGTTTTGTTGTTAAAGTTTTTTGTTTGTTTTCTAAGATTTCCTCAGTGATACAATTGTTTTGGTGATTTACCCACAACAATGGAGGTAATTGTACCTTGTGAGGATTTAAAATGCGTTCAAGTTTTCATTGGCGAAGATAAGGTAAAATCTTTAAACTTTGCTCAGAAAAAACAGTTAATTTCTTCATTAAAACCGACGCCTAATCTGTGTATTTCTCAGACTAGTAAATCGCATAAACGAAAATTTAATAGATCAGTGTATAAAACTAGTTGGATTGTTGGCTGTTCGCACACTAATAAGTTGTATTGCTGGTGCTGCATATTTTTATCGAATGAAGATTCCGTTTGGAATACATCTGGTTATAATGATTTAAATAACATATCTGGCGCCATTAAAAGGCACGCAAATTCCCATAAACACCTGTGTGCAATGGTTTCTTTCGGTTATTTTGGTAAACAACGAATTGAGACATCTATATCGCGCCAGTTATCTGAGGAAATTTCAAAATATAACACGCGCGTTGAAAACAACCGTAGTGTTTTTCAAAGATTAGTCGATATTGTTTGTCATTTAGCACAACAGGAACTTCCTCTAAGAGGACATGATGAGTCCAAAACTTCATTAAATAAAGGCAATTTTTTAGAACTGGTCTCGTTAATTTCAAAATACGATGTCGTTTTAGAAAAACATATGCAGCATCAGGAAAGTGACAAACCGGGGCCGAGTTATTTATCTAACAAAACTCAAAACGATATTATTCCGTAGCCGATGTGATGCAAACTTACGAAGATTACGAAGTTAGACAAACAAAATTTGTTTCAATTATTATTGACGAAACCCCCGATGTTAGTCATAGAGAACAACTGTGCTTGATTCTCAGATATTATTATAAAAATGAAATTCATGACCGTTTTTGGGGCTTTCTTAATGTGTCGGAAAGTCGCACAGCAGACTCACTCTCTAATATTATTTTAGAATTATTGAATAGACATGATTGCATCGCAAAATTAGTAGCGCAAAGCTATGACGGTGCTAGTGTAATGTCCGGTGTAAGAAATGGAGTGCAACAAAAAGTTAAAGATGTTTGTCCACAAGCAATTTACATTTGGTGTAATGCGCATATTTTGGCCTTAGTGTTGTCTAAATCATGCAATAGAATTCAGGAGGTTAGTTTATTTTTTTCAGCCCTTCAGGCTTTGTGTAATTTTTTTAGTAATAGTACAAAACGAGCTGCTTTTTACGATACTCATTGCAGCAAAAAATTGCCTAATGCTCCCGCAACTCGTTGGACATACATGTCGCGAGTTGTAAACACGGTTTTTGAACAAAAAAGTAAACTTATTGAGTTGTTTTCTGATCTGTGCGACAATCCACAGAACTGGGACGGGGATACGATTTTAGCTGCGGAGAATTTTGAAAACACTTTGCGATCTTATAATTTCAATTTTTTTATTTTTATCTTTCATCGGATATTTGAAAAAAAATGACTGCTTGTACAATATTCTACAAAAATCACAAGTTGATGTCGGTTATTGTATTAATAAAATAAAGGAATTTCAGGCATGGTTACGTGCTGAATTTCAATCCGAATTTGATCAAATTTATGAGAACACGTTGCAAAATAACTCGGCTCCTCGTTTGAGACGCAACGTGCGCTGTGCAAAAACGGAATACAGACGACTTTTTGTAGAAGTAATTGATAACATTAATACCGAAATTACTGACCGATATTCTGAAATTTATAAATTAAAGTTTTTCCAACTGCTCAACAACAAAAAATTTGACAATTATCACTCACATTTTCCTACAGAGGAATTAGATTCATTATTTGACATTTATGCAAACTATTTCGACAAACAAACATTAAAAAGCCAATTGATTTGCTTGTATTCTAGTCCTGATCTGAAAGATCGTAATGTTTTCGAATTAATTGATTTCATTCATGAGAATAACCTCGAAGATGCCTTTCCCGAGCTGTTAAAGTTAGCGTATCTTGTTGTAACTATTCCGGCTACAAGTTCTTCCGCGGAACGTGCTTTTTCGTCTCTTAAACGTATCCATACCTATCTGAGAAATACACAAGGTCAAGAGCGTCTTTCCGAATTATCAATGATAGCTATTGAAAAACAGTTGTTGGTAGAATTAAAACGATCACCAACATTTTACTCTGATGTAATTAAATCATTTCTTAAGAAAGATAGACGATTCCAATTAGAATATAAATAATTTATTTAAATTCCTTATTACATTCTATCTAGCTATTTTTTAACTTTCGTTTTGTAACTTTTTGTTTTGTTTTTTTTTTTGTCTGTAACCTGGGTCCTGTTACGAAGGAAGCAACTACTTACCATAACTTTGTTCCCTCAAGCAATGAAGCAAACCAAACGGCTTTTTTCAAAGCCACCGGAGGTATGCAATTGCTGATATGTTTATTATATTCAATCTAGCACTAGCATGCCTTCAGTGTGCTTTGGTTACCTCATTCACCGCACGACAAGCAAGAGTGAAATTGAAGAAAGAAGAGGAAAGAAGAAGATGGATGTATTCACTTTTAATTTATTGTACCTAACCAGTAGTTTATGAGAAAATTGCGATGATACATACGTAGGTACCTACATACTCAGTCGAAAACTGAACTTTCTTTTTTTGAAATCGGTTAAAATTTTATTGGGCTTGCGTTATTTTGAAACCCTAGGCACGCCACTGGTGAGCGGTCGATGAAATGAGTCAAGGCGGGCGTGTGAATGGTCTCCTGAAGCCGATGTCTGCAATCCGGTGTCTCCATCAGAGGGCGCAGTAGTTCTCTACCGCGCATACCGATAAATTAATATTATTACCTACTAGCTACTATGATTTTTTTTTAAGTTACCAGTTATTTTTTTTTTTTAAGATTACTATCAATATTTATTACTTTGGGGAAAATCTATGCACCTATACATATATTAAATATGAATGTATTTACTTAGGTTGAGTGTTGGCATACCTTTATGTATAGACTAATGACTTTTGTTCCACATGACCTCTTGAGCGTCCTAGGGACAAACTTAGGGTTCATTGAACTAGCTAAGCAATGTGGGTAGAATTTATTTATTTATTTATTAAAACTTTATGCAACACAAAATGTACAAAGGCGGACTTAATGCCATAGGCATTCTCTACCAGTCATACATTTACATTATATTTTATATTTTTTATATTTTTACATTACTAGCAATCTTGTTAACCCCTCCAACTAAGCTAAATATGCTTGTGTCTGGAGTGGGTTCACGGCAATAGTGTAATGGGTGTGGTTAGAACCTGCGACCTCTCGATCACAAGTCCGACACCTTATCCACTAGGCTATTGACGCTTACTTATTTACTCTCTAATCCTTCAATTATATTCGCACCAGACACTACACCGAACCGTTGCTCCGTCCTGAAGTTAAGTTTCCTGAAGTCTGAATTTATCTGTTGGAATATACACTTAAATAAAAACCCTAAACTACATATAGACATCTAAAAAACTAAAATATGGCGTCCAGAAATTCGTGCGCATAGCTGCCCACTGGTAAAGTGCCCAAAAGACTGGTGGCATTGCCACGCTGAATGGGAATGCTTAACCTCTGTCCAAGGTAAAAGCCAGAATTTGGGTCACGTGAAGTGTCAACTAGGTGCCTGGATAGATCTTTAAATAATTTGTGAGCACTCGGACCCCACGATTCCAAAGTCTCCACCCCAAACGGCTCGAAAATATAACCTCCAAAAAGGTTATTATTTTATTTCCGCCACTTGAGGTGTTCAGGAGCTGCAGCGGCAGTGCCAGCACAGCAAGACGAGCTAGGAAGATGGTATAGTGCAAGAGTATTGACACAAATTGCGTCCCACACTAAAGGCCTACCCATCTTCCATGGAAATAAAGACATGCCGACGGTGACAAGAGCCCGTCGGATAATGTCGTTAATATTCGCGTGCCGTGCTATGCGACCCGCGCTAGGGCCACATGAAAGACCGTGGTGACAGAGGCTGTTAACAACTACGCCACAGTGGCAGCGACGAGCAGAACAACAGGGAGCACCTAATCGAAGGGAAGCAGCGAGGCAGAAAGTAGTATCATCGAACAAGGTGCTTATGTTCGACAACGATAGTGCATGAAGCCAGAGACCCGACTTCCATTCACTCACAGCCAGCAGGCGCGCACGCTCTGCAGCCGAAGCAGATGTGGCAATAAGGCACTCTGAACTAATTTACAGAGCGGGTCATTCCACTGCCTCTGAGATGATGGGTTGTCGGGTGGACTTAGATCGAGCGAGTCTCCAGGTGTCCATAGGCTCGGTGAAACACGGCACATTGAAATCAACTAGTGACGGAGCTAGGATATTCCTGATTAATTTCTCAGTGCCGTGAACTGAGAATATAACAGGCGGTAGACTGATACTAGAAATTTTGCGGACGCCGAGACCTCCCATACTAACAGGAAGAGTAGCTTGTGCCCAAGTTCGGTCGTCCATTGCCACATTTAAAATTTCTGTCAGAGTATGCCGAATAATTTGGTAATTTTTTCCAAAAGTTAGGATGATGCCAAAGATGCGAAGCATGAAGAAAATATATTAATTTAGGTCCAAAACTAATTTTTGTGAAAAGTTAATATTTTATGCGTACTGATAATTTTTAAATTGTACACATAATTTTTTCTGTAAATTCAAACTACTGAGATGTTTCCTAACTGACTGCTCTCTCAGGGTAGTCAGTTAGGAAACTTACAAACAACGAAACAAACTGAGAGGTCAGTCTCTTCACATAAAGTCCATACCATCTGTACTTGTCAAATTGTATAAGAAATGAGAACCTATAGATCTTGTAGATTCATGTCTGAGGCGATTTTTGAAGAAAGATGCATGTACAGATTTGAGTGAGCCTGCCCAGACAGGGCAAGCATTTGTCAGATAAAGTTTAGCTCAACTTAGAACTTTAAGGAGCTCAACGATAATTAGCTTTAACTATTTTTATCGTTCTTGGACATATTTCTTCAATACCTACTACAAGCCTATTCATTATTCAAGTAAACTCAAGCGCCATTGCGCGATTTCAATAAAATGTGCCGCCTCATCCAATTTATATTATATAGATTGGATCACAATGACTAGGCGTCCTTCGGAATAATTAGGTCAGGGGCAAATACAATTAGTCAGCGGATCTTTGCACAACAATGAAGACGAAATCTAAAAATATGGTAGATACTTACTTTCCAGTAGTTAGCAGTCATTCTTAACCTAGCCAGTACCACGTTGCAGAGTAAGTATCAAAGTGCTTCCTCAGCCCCGGCACAAGTGTGCGACGGAACTTGGGGTGTTTTTTTTCGGTTAGAGTCTGACAGACCCCTTCACCCGCCTCGGGGTTGAGGACATCGACCTTATAAAAATAAACCATAAGTACTCAACCTGCAACCCGCAGCACTGCGGTCGTATGGGCTTGCCAAGCTATTCTGTGTAGTTCTACTTGGACAGGATCAGAACTTTTCTGGCCCTGTAGACTAGCTCAATAGAGTACATACTAAATTACGCTGTGTATATTATATTGATTTATCCTTGATGTTTTCAGTTTGTAACAAATTCAAAATACTAGTAAGTAGTCAAGTACTACAGTTTATTGCGGTTCAGTATGCTAAAAGAAGAAGTAATATGAGGCCCACGAAGATAGAACATATCTATTGATCATATGAAACCTATAAGTGCTTAGATGCAGCAGATCTGAATCAAATTGGCCATGAAAGACGTACAGGAGGCCGGGTGATCTAACAAAGATTTTGTTTACGCAGGAGTTGTCTGAAACCCTAAAAAATGTGTTTGAGATCGTTTCACTTACTTAGGCGCTATAGTCAGGATGCAAACGGGCGATGCCCGCGCCGTATGTCTAAAGATAAATTAAAAAAAAAACCACTGAATTATTCGACCCTTTTTTTATCTAGGATAATGTCATCTAATAGCTCGAAGGGTGGCGAAGAAGGGAATGTCAGACTTCTACCAATCAAATACCTACCCTATTCCTTCAGTTGCCCTATAGGTTCGGAGCCACGGTATCACGTCAAAATATTCCCGTAAAGCCAGCAGACCTTTCGGGCCGGGTGAATGCTGCTGACTGCTCCGCGCACGTGGTGCTCCGACACGCCATCGACCCGGAACCTTATTCGACCCTTGATATGACATTCTAAGTGCCTTAGGCGCCGTAAGCGGTTGCCTGCTCATTTAAGTAATTTAACCAAAAATCCGCAGCAAGTGTCCATTTAAGTAATTTAACCAAAAATCCGCAGCAAGTGTCCATTTTCCCAACAAAGTTGTATGAGTTTGTATCCCTTTTCGTAGAACCATGGCAGCGACACATTAATTAGGTCAAGGTTTGCTTCTCCTCCATCCTTGTTTATGGTCGGTGATTGATCAAGAACGCTTTATTAGAAACGTGTGGTAAATATCCACTCTCATGAGAGCCTCATAGGTAAATAATAACCGCCGTGCTGATCGACAAGCAAGGCTTGTCGAAGTCGTTACGTGGTGGTGTAATGTGACCCTGACATTTCTCCATGTTCTGAAAATTATTCAAAATACCTCACTTGGTCAATATACCGTCTTGTCATACTAAAGCCCGATTTACACTTCAACAAGTACAGTAGCGAGTTAACTTGCGTCATCGGCGAGTTAAGTTGTTATTGTAGTTTGAACGGCAAAAGCGAGTTAAGTAGTAAGTTGTTGATTAAGTTGAGTTAAATAGATCGCGATCCTATTTTTCGGCGAGTCCAGTGCGAAGTAGCCCCCTCTCTCGCGTCTCCCGCACCCCTCCAACTTAACTGGCTGGCATGTAGACGGGCGAGTTTAGTACAGTCCATAAATTTGTAGGTTACTGGTAGGTTGAGGGGGGAGTTGAGGGGGGAGTTGCGGGTCGAGTTGCGGGTCGAGTTGCGGGTCGAGTTGCGGGTCCAGTTGCGGGTCGAGTTGCGGGTCCAGTTGCGGGTCCAGTTGCGGGTCGAGTTGCGGGTCCAGTTGCGGGTCGAGTTGCGGGTCCAGTTGCGGGTCCAGTTGCGGGTCCAGTTGCGGGTCCAGTTGCGGGTCGAGTTGCGGATCGAGTTGCGGGTCGAGTTGCGGGTCGAGTTGCGGGTCGAGTTGTGGGATGAGTTGAGGCATGAGTTGAGGGGCGTCTCGTGGGGACTTGAAGTAAAGAGAGAGAGAGGGCAACGGTATACCTTTGAAAATTTCGTAAATTTTTGAAGGTTTCACTTCTACCACGTGTGAATTGCACACATGTTTTTTTTTTACAATTCCTTCACTAATTAATCGAAAGGAACTTCGTTCCATCCGGGTGTCGCTTGACACCTCTCAAGTTTTTTTATTTTCTTTTTTTCTTCTCGGGCAACTTATGACTACTCACTCGCCTACGTTTGGACGCTACTTACAACTTACTACTTATTACTTAACTGGCTGAGTTCTTAACTGGCTACTGTACTTGTTGAAGTGTAAATCGGGCTTAAGCGATTCTCCTCTACATTTATTGTGTGCACGGCCAAGGTTTGGAACTCTCTGCCGGCTTGTGTGTTTCCTTCCGCATATGACCCGTCTGCCTGCAAAGCAAGAGTGAATAGGCACCTTCTGAGCTCGCTTGTCCCAGTCCATTTATCGCTTACCATCAGGCGTGATCTAGGTCAAGAGCGGGCTCATCAGTACCTAGTAAAAAAAAATCTAGATCTTTGTCAGTCGTGACAGGTACAGCACCCAGAAAACCTGAAATACCTATCTTGTTAAGGGGTATCATTTTACTTATTTGGAGATCATTCCGACACTCGGTCAGTATAATATATTTACTGGTATATAGGTACATCCGATGGCGGCTGGAAGCTTAGAAGACTGGTATAAAATGACTAGTAAGAATTACGGGCAACTGTTGGAACAAGGTGGGTTTTTAGTCAGTAGAAGTCTGACACTCCGTTCCGCTTCACCCAGAATGGAAGGAGTCATTTGATAATTTTCGCACCGGAAAAAAAGGAATTACGATTACTAAATAAGTACACAATTAAATCACACGTTTATTTGACTGGGAATTGGTTTTATTTAATAATTAGTTCAGCCCGTATACTGTCACCATTGCATTTAATTGATACTTAGGTTCTTACTTTAGATACTTAGTTGAGCATTTTATATGATTAATCTTTGACAAACCAGCCAGTGATTTGGACATTTCGCCAATCGACAGCGATAATGATAAACTCGTTGATGCCTTATTAGTTATTCCTGTTTCTGTACACACTATGTAGTTAAATCACGTGGCCGTGGCAGAACACAGGACGACCTAGATAGCTTCCTTAAGAATTGGGAGGATGAGGCGCAGAACCGAGATCGCTGGAAGAAATGTAGGGAGGCCTTTGCCCAACACTGGGACACTACAGGCTAACATAATAATAATGAATAATTACTTAATTATATCAGTTGTAATACTACTGACATTAAAAAAATAAACTCGCATGCAGTTGGAACACATCGCATGACGTGTTCCATAAGGTTTTATTACATAAGTTGCATACGAAAAAGTATGGAACGCACAAGGATCGTCGCGAATGTCCCTAGGGCGCGGCTGTACAACACACTGCTTCATAATTGCATTTGAAGCCCCCTTCTGCCAATATTGCCTGCACTTTGCAACTGGGCGATTCCACTTTTCGAAGGAACGAAATCATGTCTTCATATGAAAGTAATGATTTTCATTTTTAATGTAATGCATAATACATTACACGTCCCTTTGATGAAACTATATAGTCGTATAGAAAATTAGCTTATTCATTCAGATAACAAAGTTGAATTTTATTACTTGCACTATTAGATATTATCCCTCGAATGCAGAATGGCCCAACTACACTGACTCGTATATTTGGCCCGCTATTATTTTGAAAGCAAGACTGGACTTTAGGGGTGTCATAGGGCAGGCGTTTTACATTTAGAATATGTGCTTGATCGTATTATTAGCGTAATGGAATAAATCTTATTCTTGTTACAACGTTTAATTGCTATTTGCCTGCAGTATAATTTGGTAGGCTATTAAGCTTTAAGAGTGTTAGAAAGTAATGTTTGAGTTTCTATTTTTATGACAAATAGCACAATGATAAAATTTATAGTGAATCAATAATATCATCATTTCTAAATTTTATTGCTTACTATATAGGTAAGCCACCCGAAGTAAAAAAATGTATTCTAAAATTTAAATTTTCGAACAACGCAGTGACTAGTGATGCGCTGTTAACGCGCCGTAAATAGAGTATAAAATGTTCCCACAGATAAGTTGTGCTCGATGCTTTGTGTGCAACAAGCGCGCGACAAATGGAGCATGATATATGGATAACCATTTATTTTGTACAATAAATTGTTTTGGTTAAATTGCGTTACAGGTTTTGTAGAAAAATATCGGATTACTGTTGTTATTTTATGTAATTCTTACAATATTATTCTTGTTATATTATTTTATTAAAAAAAATGCTTGTACATAAAGTAATTAAGCAAAAATGTTTGAACTTACCGACAAGTTAGTAACATTTTATTTTTACAACTATAGCATTTTAATGTCTCCATCACGGCTTTCTTACAAAGGACAAATAAAATATATAGGTACGTAGTAAGCTAGGCTAGCCATCGGTAAAAACCTTTTCCTGGATGTCAAAATACTATTCCAATAGCACAAAGCATTTACTTCAATATTATAATAGATGCCAAATACTTACTTCAGAAAATACCTCCATCACTACTCATCAATAAAAGCTGTACATAATTATTTTTAGTCTGTGCAACACAATTTTCCCGCCGATTTACAATATCCAATCCAATAAGTTTTCCTTCATTCATAATAAACTCAGTCATAGACACGGTAATATTATCTATACAGTATTGTAATTCTGCCGTATTTTAGAAATAAATGCCTACAGCCGCGCGGTACGTAGACATGCGATAGGGTTGCCCGCCGGCCGCCTCAGGCCGCCTCAGGCCGCCTCCAGCATTTTAATTACATTTGCCTACTACTGTATAAATAATATTACCGCGACAAGATGGTGGGAAAATACGATAAAAAATAAACAAGTAATTAAGAGAACCGCCACCGATAAGGACGCTTGATCAAAAAACTTGAAAGAATCCGTATTGAGATATGTCGCCAACATTCCGTCTTTGCCTTGACGCAAATCGATTTTCATCCTTGTGTTCCTGGATTCTTTGTATATCATGTACGTGTTTTTAAAAAAAAACCTACGAAGTTGTTTTATTTCGTAGAATATCATATGGTAAATCTGTAGGTAATTAGAAATGCGGACTAATGTTATCATAAATTCGAAAATGTTGAAAATTTTATTCTGCGAGTGTTCCTGAATTAAATATTCAGATATTATGTATATTATACATTCAAAGATATTCCTACAGATTTAGAAATAAGTAATATCTATGGAACTTGTAAAAATACAGGTTGGAAAATAAGTCCTGAAATTGAACTAAAATATTTAGCAGCAGATTGAAGTTAAGCAGAGTGAGTGTTACCAATGCTTGGTAACACTCACTCTGTTTTGTCGACTAAGGTACCTACATGTTCTGTAATAATTTTTTTTTCGTCACCGGTGACTGTTTCTCGTGCTTGTTTTTATCTATTTGCGTAATTGTGGAGATTGTGTTTATGATGAACAGATCTTTTATCCGCAGCTCCGCAAGAGCGATATAAATATAAAGTGTACGTGAGATGTTTTGTGGAATTCGAGGCAAGACAAATTTTATCCGATCTCTACGGTACAAAAGAACCGCTGAAATATCAGGTAGAACAGATTTTTTATACAGTCAAGTAATGACTTGTGATGTGTGTATTTCAAAGTGCAATATCTAGTATAAACCTTTCATATAATTATTTAAGTATACATTTATGATTTGAGGATATGTTTACAAAATTCCTTCGAAATGCAGTGTGTTTGTATATTTTTGATACTTTTTTTAATGTTGCATAAATCACCGAACAAAAATAAATATAACTAGTATTATTTAGGGTCAATTGACATCAAGGTATTTTGAAATATTTTTCCCTTTTATTAAGTAATTGCAAATGTTTATTTGTTTTTATTTTATTATTATTGAATAATAAAAATAATGGCTGAACAAGATTTTCACGTTTCAGAGCATTTCAGTTGACGAATGGAAAAATTCATGTCAACCAACATGTCATGAAAATAGAAAAAGATTATTATCGAAGCAGGCAAACTCTGTATGTATAGAGTGACATTGAAAAAATAACATAATTAGAAAGAAGATAGCCAACAGAACTTTGGCAAAGGCTCACACCAAGACATTGATGAAGACTTTTCAGGCGTGGAATTCATAGAAAAGGTAATCACTTTTGTTTTTATTCTGATATTTTTTAGTTTTTTTTTTAGAACATTGTGACTTACTATCATTTTTATGTTAAAGCACTAACTACGAAACATTTTTGCCTGTGGTTATAAGAGAACTTAGATTATGGGACACAGTCGCACAGTAGCAAGGCTTCCAACTTATCATTGTTTTCTACTAAAATCTAATTGAATTGATGTGGGGTCTTGTAAAACATAAAATTGCCTCACATAATGTGGGTTCTGGTGACATAAATAATTCTGAACAAGCTTTTCAGAGCTTCACCATTTTTTATAAAACCCGCTACCACCCAATATAGTGCGTAATAGAAAAAAACTAAGCACCAAAACTCTTTTCGTCGTTCAATATAGAGTTACAACATGCACGATAGTGGCGCTACCATTATTTTCACGACTTTTTTGCCAAGCTGTAGCTGACCATGCTAAGTTGATTCCTAGTTTAAATATTCATATTGTATATGAAGTATTTTGAATTAAGAATCTTATAATCAGCCGGAAAATTGCTTACTCAACCTCCATCTGCAAACAGCTACCTAATATCTGAAATAACTTAGTAAAACAATGTAAGTTACTGTTATACTGTGTTTTAAACGTTCTACTGAGTGAATATGGCTAATTTTATCACCCATTAAGGTGATTATAATATTAGCTTCGCGATATATTATTCTCAGCTGGAGCACTGAGATTAGAGTGTGAACAAATGAAGTTACGTAAATTGGGATAATGAGAATATGGTTTTCATTAAAAACCACCGATTTAAAAGGTAGGTACTCGCAAAAATCGCCTTTATATCCCTAGCTTTAGCAATATGGGCACGCCGCAATTGCGGCGGTAGGACCTCTCTTTGAGGAGTGGCTAGATCGGCGTCACGGCGTCCTGACCTACCGCATGACGCAGGTCCTCACCGGACACGGAAGTGGTCGCCTCCTTCTGCGAAGCAGTCATGCTTCCGAAGGAGGAGGCGGGCCGCGTGAGGGAGAGGATGGCGTCCTCCCTCCAGCCCAGCCGCAGTGGTAGACGCCCACGGCGTCGAACGTCGGCCGACGATCTCCGGCCACCGTAGGCGCGGGCATGCGGACAGCGAGTAAAGGGCAACTCGCTGTCCGACCATGGACCATGCCCGGGTCGACGGCGCGTTGTGTTCCACGCGCGCCTCAAAGAGCGTCAGCAATATGACGAGGGCCCCCTGTAGAGGGCCGAAGCCTGTCGGGGTCGTGGGACTTATCCCATTACCGTGACCCCGGAACGTAAAGGGCTACTGAAGGAACACCGTGGATTTTAGTCAGTACAAGTCTGACAGTCCCTCCGGCCCTGCCCGGGGCGGGAGGACTTATTTGATGATTTTACCACGTTAAAAAAAAAAAGCTTTAGCAATATTGTATAAGAGTTTTATAGCTAGTTTTTACACTAATCAACCTTTAGCCTAAAAGGACTGGAATTGTTTAAAAGAAAAGCCAAAAGTTGATTAGTATAGAACTAGTTAAGAGCTTTTACTCTTCAAGGTATTTCTATAAATTAGCAATTCCTAATTTTTGGAATGAACACATACAATATTTACATTAGTATTACAGTAAGATAACTCACTCTTATACTAAGATATTCTAGAGAAATTTCGAAAAACAGTTTGAAGAGACAGTGAGAGCAATTTTAAGTTTTCTATAAAAAAAGTGAAACATCTCTTCCCGCGTTCATAACCAGGTTTTTGGACCTCGTATCTTCTATAAACTTATTAAGTTTAATTGGTCCTTATTCCTCCTACAAATAAAGCCGTAAGATTTCCTATAAAATACCGGGAAGAGTAAACAATACCTATACCGTCTGTATATATACCACTGCTGTACCAAAAAGTTTTAATAAATCAATTCTATCAGTTATGTATCCCGATCTTAAGAACTGCAGCTCGACTTTCCTAGTAGAAACTAGTAGGTAGATAGTCTATGCCAATGGGTTATTTATTTATTTGGAACAGTAAAGATTATATTTGACTTTTTTTGCTAACACGTTTGGTAGTATTTGTACTCATATCTCGTGCTGTAGGTAAGCGGATGATGCAGGTTTTTAGGTTTGAATTTGTATATTTATTTCTATTTTATATGGGTCTTAGACTTTTTTTATATCCTAGCAGAAATAGCATACAGGCACAATTTGGTTTGATGTTGTGTCGATTAACCCACACCGGTAGGTTGTAACGGCTGAGGGCTGCGGGTGCACAAACTATTAGACCCACAACCATTACTAAAATGCAACGATATTTAATTTATAAAATTATTATTCATTTAGCAGACATGGGCATGAAACTGACATACCGTGTACCAAATATAAACGGACCGGACTAAACAGTCATTTTCAAATACCTACACTGGTTTGTTTTATTTACGCTTCAGGGTAATCCGAATGCTACGCCTGCTTTGTTTATGCAGTGGTATCAGGCCGTACTGTTGGGTTACGCAACGCTTGCCTTTGTTGGTTAGCAACTAGTGGAAGCGTTGGTTCTGTCTAGACTGAACTACGCGGATACAGTATACGGGCTCATTCATAGGGTGCAGAATGCTTGCGCTCGATTTTGTTACAGCATTCTCCGTAGAAGTCACGTGACACCGTTTCTTATCAAACACTTTACGCTAAAAATGAAATCGAGACGTAAACTGCACCTGGCGTGCCTTCTGTACGGCGCGGCGTGGTCAAATTTCAAAAGCCGGACTATCTATATAATAACCTAAGTTGGATCACTAGCAAAAGAGAATGTGGAAGGAGGCAGTGTTCACAACTTTCCTCTCAGCCACATAGGACGGTAGCTTACAAAGGTAGTTTTCGCTATGTGGCTTCAAAGGTGTAGAATAACCTGCCGCCACTAATAAGATCGAGCAACACTATCAGCACCTTCAGGAAACGCTTACGGCAGTATTTAATAGATGCACAAATAAAACTAGACATGGTCAACCAAAATATCTCACTTATCTGATTAAATCTGAAGTTGTGGATACTAGTAGGTGCAGGAATACTGCAAATACTTAACCTATCTGATTTTGCAAAGGATTTGTTTGTGTTTTGGTTTCGTGTAAATGGTATACTCAATAAACTATTAGGTACAAGACATTAAATTATTATGCAGCAAGCACACTTCTTTTTAGATCGCGAACAGACGCTTCAATTATTTATTTTTACGTATGAACAAAACATATAATATATATTATATACTAGCTGACCCGCCACGACTTCGTTCGCGTGGTATCCTACCCCTACCCAACCAATACTACTACCCCTATCCTACCGATACCCTACCCATACCTTACTCTACCCCTACCCTACACTATCCCTACCCTACCCCTACCCTACACCAACCCTACCCCTACCCTACTCTCCATTTTATTTAGAAAACGTTTGTATAGGAAATAGAAAAGGGCTGTTTTGACAGTTTTCCTGGATTTTTTTTTTCTCTACTTTTAAACCTCCCCTAGACCTCCACGAACATTTCAAAACCAAGATAAGATAAATCCGTTCAGCCGTTCTCGAGTTTTAGCGAGACTAACGAACAGCAATTCATTTTTATATATATAGACTAGTATTTGCGTGTTGCGCGAGGTGCAAGCACCTCGCGTGCTTGTGAAAAAAAAAGTGGGGGGGAGATGGGGGGGTTTAGTATTTGCGTGTTGCGCGAGGTGCAAGCACCTCGCGTGCTTGTGAAAAAAAAACAAACAAAAAAAAAAGAGGGGGGGGGGGGTGATGGGGGGGGGGGGTTGCACAAGTATTTCGACTAAAGCATTGCCCCTCTAAATGAATCTGAAAAAAAAAATGTTCCAAGTCTCTTAGATTCCGAGATCCGCCTAAAGGGGAGGAGAAGGGGGGCGGGGGGGGAACTTTGAAAAATGGTTTGTACTTTACCGAGCCTCCTCTATACGAATCCGTAAAAAGAAAAAATACGGGTCTCGTAGTTTCCGAGATACAATAGGGGGGGGGAGAAGGGGGGGGAAAAAGGGGAGGTTTGGCACTTTTCCCGTAGGTTTGAGAGTTACTTGTTTACGAATCTGTCAAAATATACCCACCTCCCCATCCACCATCTGGGAGAACAATTCTGTCAATGAGTGAGTCAGTGAGTGGTAATTTAGCTTTATATAGTATAACTAGTATTTGCGTGTTGCGCGAGGTGCAAGCACCTCGCGTGCTTGTGAAAAAAAAATAAAAAAAAAAAGAGGGGGGGGGGGTGATGGGGGGGGGGTTGCACAAGTATTTCGACTTAAGCATTGCCCCTCTAAATGAATCTGAAAAAAAAAATGTTCCAAGTCTCTTAGATTCCGAGATCCGCCTAAAGGGGGGGAGAAGGGGGGCGGGGAGTGGGGACTTTGAAAAATGGTTTTTACTTTACCGAGCCTCCTCTATACGAATCCGTAAAAAGAAAAAATACGGGTCTCGTAGTTTCCGAGATACGATAGGGGGGGGGGAGAAGGGGGGGGAAAAGGGGGGGTTTGGCACTTTTCCCGTAGGTTTGAGAGTTACTTGTTTACGAATCTGTCAAAATATACCCACCTCCCCATCCACCATCTGGGAGAACAATTCTGTCAGTGAGTCAGTGAGTGGTAATTTAGCTTTATATAGTATAATAACTAGTATTTGCGTGTTGCGCGAGGTGCAAGCACCTCGCGTGCTTGTGAAAAAAGAAAATGGTATTTGCGTGTTGCGCGAGGTGCAAGCACCTCGCGTGCTTGTGAAAAAAAAAGGGGGGGGGTGATGGGGGGGTTTAGTATTTGCGTGTTGCGCGAGGTGCAAGCACATCGCGGTTCTCTTTAAAAAAAAAAAAAAAAAGGGGGGGTGTGATGGGGGGGTTTAGTATTTGCGTGTTGCGCAAGGTGCAAGCACCTCGCGTGCTTGTGAAAAAAAAAAAAAGGGGGGGGGTAATGGGGGGAGATGGGGGGGTTTAGTATTTGCGTGTTGCGCGAGGTGCAAGCACCTCGCGTGCTTGTGAAAAAAAAAAAGGGGCGGGGTGATGGGGGGAGATGGGGGGGGTTTAGTATTTGCGTGTTGCGCGAGGTGCAAGCACCTCGCGTGCTTGTGAAAAAAAAAGTGGGGGGGTGATGGGGGGGGTTTAGTATTTGCGTGTTGCGCGAGGTGCAAGCACCTCGCGTGATTGTGAAAAAAAAAAAAAAAAAGAGGGGGGGGGTGATGGGGGGGGGTTGCACAAGTATTTCGACTAAAGCATTGCCCCTCTAAATGAATCTGAAAAAAAAAAATGTTCCAAGTCTCTTAGATTCCGAGATCCGCCTAAAGGGGGGGAGAAGGGGGGCGGGGGGGGGGGGGACTTTGAAAAATGGTTTTTACTTTACCGAGCCTCCTCTATACGAATCCGTAAAAAACAAAAAATACGGGTCTCGTAGTTTCCGAGATACGATAGGGAGGGGGGAGAAAGGGGGTGAAAAGGGGAGGTTTGGCACTTTTCCCGTAGGTTTGAGAGTTACTTGTTTACGAATCTGTCAAAATATACCCACCTCCCCATCCACCATCTGGGAGAACAATTCTGTCAATGAGTGAGTCAGTGAGTGGTAATTTAGCTTTATATAGTATAACTAGTATTTGCGTGTTGCGCGAGGTGCAAGCACCTCGCGTGCTTGTGAAAAAAGAAAATGGTATTTGCGTGTTGCGCGAGGTGCAAGCACCTCGCGTGCTTGTGAAAAAAAAAGGGGGGGGTGATGGGGGGGTTTAGTATTTGCGTGTTGCGCGAGGTGCAAGCACATCGCGGTTCTCTTTAAAAAAAAAAAAAAAAAGGGGGGGTGTGATGGGGGGGTTTAGTATTTGCGTGTTGCGCAAGGTGCAAGCACCTCGCGTGCTTGTGAAAAAAAAAAAAAGGGGGGGGGTAATGGGGGGAGATGGGGGGGTTTAGTATTTGCGTGTTGCGCGAGGTGCAAGCACCTCGCGTGCTTGTGAAAAAAAAAAAGGGGCGGGGTGATGGGGGGAGATGGGGGGGGTTTAGTATTTGCGTGTTGCGCGAGGTGCAAGCACCTCGCGTGCTTGTGAAAAAAAAAGTGGGGGGGTGATGGGGGGGGTTTAGTATTTGCGTGTTGCGCGAGGTGCAAGCACCTCGCGTGATTGTGAAAAAAAAAAAAAAAAAGAGGGGGGGGGTGATGGGGGGGGGTTGCACAAGTATTTCGACTAAAGCATTGCCCCTCTAAATGAATCTGAAAAAAAAAAATGTTCCAAGTCTCTTAGATTCCGAGATCCGCCTAAAGGGGGGGAGAAGGGGGGCGGGGGGGGGGGGGACTTTGAAAAATGGTTTTTACTTTACCGAGCCTCCTCTATACGAATCCGTAAAAAACAAAAAATACGGGTCTCGTAGTTTCCGAGATACGATAGGGAGGGGGGAGAAAGGGGGTGAAAAGGGGAGGTTTGGCACTTTTCCCGTAGGTTTGAGAGTTACTTGTTTACGAATCTGTCAAAATATACCCACCTCCCCATCCACCATCTGGGAGAACAATTATGTCAATGAGTGAGTCAGTGAGTGGTAATCTAGCTTTATATAATATAACTAGTATATGCGTGTTGCGCGAGGTGCAAGCACCTCGCGTGCTTGTGAAAAAAAAAGTATTTGCGTGTTGCGCGAGGTGCAAGCACCTCGCGTGCTTGTGAAAAAAAAAAAAAAAAAAAGGGGGGTGATGGGGGGGTTTAGTATTTGCGTGTTGCGCGAGGTGCAAGCACCTCGCGAGCTTGTGAAAAAAAAAAAAAAAAAAAAAAAAAGAGGGGGGGGGTGATGGGGGGGGGGGTTGCACAAGTATTTCGACTAAAGCATTGCCCCTCTAAACGAATCTGAAAAAAAAAATGTTCCAAGTCTCTTAGATTCCGAGATCCGCCTAAAGGGGGGGAGAAGGGGGGCGGGGGGGGGGACTTTGAAAAATGGTTTTTACTTTACCGAGCCTCCTCTACACGAATCCGTAAAAAGAAAAAAATACGGGTCTCGTAGTTTCCGAGATACGATAGGGAGGGGGGAGAAGGGGGGTGAAAAGGGGAGGTTTGGCACTTTTCCCGTAGGTTTGAGAGTTACTTGTTTACGAATCTGTCAAAATATACCCACCTCCCCATCCACCATCTGGGAGAACAATTATGTCAATGAGTGAGTCAGTGAGTGGTAATCTAGCTTTATATAATATAACTAGTATTTGCGTGTTGCGCGAGGTGCAAGCACCTCGCGTGCTTGTGAAGAAAAAAAATGGGGGGGGGGGGGGTGATGGGGGGGTTTAGTATTTGCGTGTTGCGCGAGGTGCAAGCACCTCGCGTGCTTGTGAAAAAAAAAAGTGGGGGGGGGTGATGAGGGTTTAGTATTTGCGTGTTGCGCAAGGTGCAAGCATCTCGCGTGCTTGTGAAAAAAAAAAAAGAGGGGGGGGGGTGATGGGGGGGTTTAGTATTTGCGTGTTGCGCGAGGTGCAAGCACCTCGCGTGCTTGTGAAAAAAAAAAAAAAGAGGGGGGGCGGTGATGGGGGGGGTTGCACAAGTATTTCGACTAAAGCATTGGCCCTCTAAATGAAACTGAAAAAAAAAATGTTCCAAGTCTCTTAGATTCCGAGATCCGCCTAAAGGGGGGGAGAAGGGGGGCGGGGGGGACGGACTTTGAAAAATGGTTTTTACTTTACCGAGCCTCCTCTATACGAATCCGTAAAAAACAAAAAATACGGGTCTCGTAGTTTCCGAGATACGATAGGGAGGGGGGTGAAGGGGGGTGAAAAGGGGAGGTTTGGCACTTTTCCCGTAGGTTTGAGAGTTACTTGTTTACGAATCTGTCAAAATATACCCACCTCCCCATCCACCATCTGGGAGAACAATTATGTCAATGAGTGAGTCAGTCAGTCAGTGAGTGGTAATTTAGCTTTATATAATATAATATACACACATATATATAAATAAATATTATTAATTATTTATTTTTTTACAAAGCTGGTTCACATCCGGTAGTCACTTCAACACTAGGTTCGGTTGAAAACCAGCGTCAGGTACTAGTTGTCTGGCATTTTGCTGAACCGAACCTTTTTGGCGCAGTCGCGAGGCACACGTAATTTTTCTATTTTCGTGTAAATGCAAATATGTACTTAAATTGTTTTTCATTTCTTTTATATTTGGTTTCTTTCCTTTTCAACCGACGACCAAAAGAGGAGGTTATCAATTCGACGCGTATATATATATTTTTTTTTTTTTTTTTATGTATGATCACCGAGTACTCGAAGACGGCTGAACCGATTTGGAAAATTCTTTTTTTGTTTGATAGGGTATACTTCGAAATTGGTACCATTTGTCACCAAGTCAGGATCTGATGATGGAATCCTGGAGAAATCGAGGGAACTCTTCAAATATTATAGGCACACCTATGGCGTTTTGGGTATTTCTTATAGTAACTTGTGCAGTTGCTCTCGAAAAGTACCATTTCGGGAAGTGGAACTGATGATGAAGACCACAGATGGTCGCCGAAACTACTCAATAATAAGTATTTCGTGGATTGCGATTCGATTACTTGAATATGGATATTAAGCACTTTATGCTCGTCACAATGCATATGGTGATGTATAGCTGATGGTGAAGTACCAGGAGAACTCCTCAAAAATTAACGGCCCAGCATTGGGAAAAGCAATATTTTGTAAAATTTTATAAGTAGTTGACATTTAGACTCTGGTAACTAGGTAAATTAAAAATCAACCAACTAAAAAGAGTGAAATAAAAACTTTTTACCAAAAAATTAAACCGACTCCCAAAAAACACTGCAAAGTGAAAAATAACTTTAATTTCGGAAGTCGGTGCCAAAAACGAAAATACAAAACTAAAGACACCGACTACCGAAATTAAAGTTATTTTTCACTTTGCAGTGTTTTTTGGGAGTCGGTTTAATTTTTTGGTAAAAAGTTTTTATGTATACTTACTTTGTGTTGTCTGCTTTGTGGTATGTGCCGAATAAAGTTTTTTTCTTTCTTTCTTTCTTTCAAAAAAAAGCTATCTTATTGATAGATTTATAAAAGACAATGAGGCTAAAGAGCCTCCATAATAAATATATGACCAAATATACAATTATAACTAACTTAAGTAAAGACGATATAAAAGAGAGGTAGAGATTTTTGTGATATCAAAATAACTGATTCCTCGAGTCTAGTGTTGTTTACACGTTAATAAAAACAAACTTTAAAAAGAAAATTCATCCCTTTTGTCCGGTCTAACCTCTGAAATGGTTGAACCGCTTTTAAAGAGACTTTCACTGGAAGATGTTATTAGGCTACATGTTCATTCATTTTCTTTTAACCTGAGATTTAAAATAAAAATGCGAATGTAATAGCGACTCCCACGCGAAACAAATCGTGGGCCCGACTTGATTTTATTTTATTTTACATTCATTAAGGACAACAAACAGCAGTATATACGATATTTCACCAAATTGCTTTAAATAAAACCCATAAAAAGCTTTATTTATTGGTGACAAGATGAGAGAAGTTCACCATCTTTAAAGTATTTTATATGAGGTTCTTTTCAAATAGTTTTCTGTTCTCAAATTCTAAGTAATTCGCGGTCCGCAACAGTTGGCATTCGAGACATGAACCATGGAGCGGTTTCTCACTCGTTGAACAGATTACATCATGCACTATCGTATCTCGGAACTCAACGATGCAAATAATTCCAAAAACCCTACTCACGTTCTGCAAAGGTTTCTACGAAAGTTGTACTGATAATGAGCTTGCGTTGCTGTGTATGTTTGAAAGGAGATCATATCAACATTTCTGTAGCGTAGGTACCAGATTTTTACTTAAATACTTTTACAGTCTACGCGTAGAAAAATGTTTGTAAAAATATTATTAGAGCATTGAATGAGATATTTACTATGTATATTGTTGTTTCGAATTTTCGATATAAATATAGATACAATGTGAATTTCCGGTTTTATGTTCAAATGATATTGCTAGTGACTATGTCAGTTAGAGAATGTTTGTTGCCTCCAAATTAGGTACCTATTTCAGTCTTGAACCGTTGCTGGACCTCGGAACGACCTTGTTGTAATGATGGCCCTGTGGCAAAGTAATAATATAAAATATGATAAAATATAACCACTTCTACACTGTAAACTACTTCTACGCTGTAATTAATTTGCAATTTGACATTAGTTCTTTCCAAATTTACGTAGTCCAGCCAGATGTAGCTGAGTATTTGCAGTTTACATAATATAATATTCCACAATAATAATATAATAATATTCCACAACTTTCACACAACGCCATCTAGTCCCAAACTAAGCAGAGCTTGTGGTATGAGTACTAGACAACTGATAAACATACATATATATTTTTAAATACATACATGTTATAGATAAATTACACCCAGACAAAGAACAAATGATCGTGCTCATCACACAAACATTTGTCCTGGGTGGGAATCGAACCCACGACCTTGAGCATAGCAGTCAGGGCCACTGACCACTATACCAACAGGCCCGTCTATACCAACATGGAGTGACTGCTTATCTCATCTCCATGACACAGTAACTGGGTATTGGCAAGACTGGTGGTAGATTTCCTGGCCTCTCTGTACCTGTAACGAATTTCAAAGATCTTCGAATTGGCCGGGACCATTGGCATAAGTTGCTTTTCGTGAGAAATCGGAGTCTCGGCATGCTAAAATGACCTCGATAGACTCGTGGGACTTTCAGAGTTTAGCGACAAGCTCCTGCTGCAGCAACAGGACGAATAAATATCATTATAACTGTTAGACGACAAAACAACACACAAAACGAAAAACAAAATAATCCTCGTAACAACGTTATTCTTGTAAGCACAACTGCAAGAAATATCAAATCTCACTGAATCCCAATTAGCCCAGTTGCTTCCAAATTGACCCAATTTACTGTAGCTACTAAAAATAAATACGAAACTGAAACACGGACGACACAATCTGACCATTTTGAACAAGTCACTCAACTGTTTTGAACGGAATGAAATGGATTGAACGTAACTATAGTTATCCGATAGCTTTGCGGGCTAACGCTTCGGCTAATCCGACGATACCAATTAGTTGTTAAATAAACCACTTAACACAAATACGATTTGAACAAATCTATTTATTTGGCAGCAGTGGATTTCAAAGTTTTTTAATAAATCTGTTAGGAACATTTTATATTGAAAATAATGATGAATCAAAAGATTACATATAAATTCTTATTATTATTTTTTTTTTGCTTTCTGTCATATACATAATATGTTGAAGCGTCAAAAGCCTAAGGCCGTGCGCGCACTGCCTTGCGGTGGCCGCAATTCCGGTAGTTCTACCGCACCGGTAGACTCACCGCAGTGCGCGCACTTCTATGACACTCCATACTTCACAAATTTTGCGGTACCGCAATTCCGGTAGTTCTACCGCACCGCAAAATTTGTAATGCGGCAATTAGATTGCCGCCTGTAATTCAGCAATTAAGTAGAGATTTGAAGCGGAGGGCGGAATGATGGATTGCCATCCGAGTTGGTACATTCTCGAATGTTCCACCTTCCTTGAGTCAAGCTCCAGTAAACTTGAGGGACCGGTCAGCTTCAATGACCTACATACGTGTCAAACCGTAACATAATTTATATGCTCCAAATGGGTTTTAGTAGTGAAACAATGGAGAGAAATCTTGGAAAATAAGTTTGATCTCCTCCATTCTAACTTCATATTTCTTGGAAATGCGTGAATTTGGAATTAAAATTTAATTATATCATTACAAAAAAATATACAATACTAAGTTCCGGTAAAAGATAGCAAAACCATAGGCCAAGGACTTAGTCAAGAAATTCGTTCGTACCGAAAGTGGAGTTTTATATTCCGGGCATAAAATGCGAAGCACCAGTTAAAGGCCATACAATTCCATATCGATAAATTAACTCAATAACACGCCATTTCACGTTCCATTTAAACGTACACGTCAAAAATATTCGCGGGCCAAACCGCAGAGGAAACAAAATGGCGGCCTGACATCAGCTGCTGGTTGGGCCCGCGCTTTTCACATTTCCCGCCAAAAGCGAACATTTACAGCGACCGCATTCATGTCGCTGTCATTCGGGGAAGGCCGATGCCGCGTACTCCGGAATTGATTCACGGCATGAGTGTGATGGAACAATGCAGATGCGTTTAGCCAGAGTATTCTGTAGCTTTTAACGTAACTACTAGTGAAACGAGCTTTGTAAACGGCAGTAGGTTTTTATAACGTATAGGCTGGATCACTGGATGGTTGACCTAGTTTTTTTCTAGCAAAATTCGTTTGGAATATAAAAGCATTTTTGAGTGTCATGTGTACGTGTACACAGCGGCAATATTAAATTGTAACAAAAAGCTTTTTCCGTTCAGGTTTTAGTAAATCGAATTTGGTATTTTTGACATCGATAACTTCACAGTCGGAAATACCTTTTAGCTGATCATAAAAAGTACCTAATTCAACTATAACCTTATATTCATATGTAAAGCCAACATAATTTACCACTAGATATAGTCCTGTTCACCTAAGTGGGGAGCATAACTCATAAGTCATTTATTTCGGAACAATATAGGTCGTGTAGAAATTTTGTAAAATAAAACAATACCATGCAAATAAAACAAACAAAAAGATACATGTCAAAGAAAATAACAAATTCAAAACGATAAAATCCCACATTCAATTTACAACAAGTAGGTAATCGTATTTACAATAAAATAATCAATCAAATAAAAAGGAAAAACAAATATCAGATTAGTGTAAAAAAGATCAAGAATAATGCAATACAAAATTAAATTAAATAAAAAATGTGTAAAACAGATTAATAATATGTCATCTTATTGTATGTGAATGATCAATAATAAAACTAGAATGTCAAACATAAATAAAAAAGAGAAAAAATAAATAATAAACAATTTGTTATCAAAATGTCCGTAATAATATATCATATAATTGTAAAATGAAGTGTCAAAGATAAAATTTTTAATTATTCTAGAAATAATAAACAAAATAACAAAATTTAATCAAAGTGTTATTATAAAACAAAAATAAAAACAATAGACAACATATCATTAAAATTAATATCAATATAAAACAAAAATATTACGGTTATCGCTTATCATCTAGGTATTCATCGATGCTGTAATAGCCCTTCCTCAGTAAATATGTCTTCAATTTGTTTTTAAATAAGTTGGCGCTATTTATGCTTTTAAATTCTAATGGAAGCTTGTTGATAAATACTGATTGGTACCTAGGACTGTGATGTGTGAACTACATTTAGTTTTGGTTGGATTGTGTTAGGCAAGTCTTTCCTGCGTGTATTAACTCTAACTTGTCGTTGTTCATCAGTTTCAAACATAGATAAAATAAATAAGTAGATTTGGTCAACAGACGAAATTATATCGGAACCGTGTGTCTCCAGTTAGGCGCTGGGCGGGGCAACAACTACACATGCAGTTTAATAAAATCAATAGATACGCACTCGCGCACACACCCGCATTTCTTAAACAACGACACGACAACAACGTACTATACAATCAATAATAAACCTTATTCCGTCAAACACAGCGTGTATTTACCATGCACCGTAGAATTTACCCACACAAAAACATCGGTCGCTATCGTTGTGCTGTGCAAAAGCAATTTATTTTACATATACGCTAGTGATTGACTAAATCTGAAAGTTATCGATTCTTCCATTTATTATTGTACAATTTTTTTTGGGCACCTGAAAATGAACCAAATAAAAAATGGCATGTCCAGAAAATATTACAATAACAATAAACATATTATTAAGAACATAACATTACATAATTATTATTAAGTACTACCTACTAAGTATTAAGGGCTACCCTGGCGCTTTCGACTTAAATCTTAATATTTAATTATCATAGTGATAGGTCAAATAGAAGTCGATGTTAACTTACATTACACTCTTGATCGGAACATACCAGCCGTATAGGTTGTATAGAATCCTGAAAAGTTGATTGACTGATTTTATGAATACCCTAAATCATGAGAATAGCTTTCAGTAATAAAATAAAATTTAACACACTTCTGCAAATATCAGTTGTACTCTTAATTTTGGAATTGTCCATTCAAAAAGCCTGCGACTTTTCTTTAGAGACTAGAACATTTCTGCGTTGAAGTGAACCGAGCATATGGTGCTATTTTTTGTAGGGTACCAGTTAGGTGGCATGCCTGTGGCATCAATCCATTCCTTTTTTATGTTACCATCTTTTGGGAAGCTGAAAAGTACGAAAAGCACTTATTTATCATTTACATACATCCTAAGCTAGTTCTAAACGTCACCATATAATAAGCATCGCAATAATTACGTAACACACTATAAATCAAGATCTGAATGATTTTGACGTATATTGCTAATCCATTGCTTCATATGTTTGAAATATTGGTCTGCTCAACAACGTAAATACCGCAGTGAGTGTTGTTGATTTAGCATAATGAAACCGATTCCTACTGTAAGTGTGTTACGCAACTATTACCTGCGGGGTAACCGCAGGTAATAGTTTAGTAGGTTATAATAGGTTTTTGTTATAAGAAAAATCCTAGTTAGTAGAGAAATTGTTAAATATATGAAAACAAACACACATCCATGCATAACAAATAAATAGCATGAATATATTGACTTATTTTAAGCTCAATTCACAAATATATTATCTGAACCATGCCGATTATTATAATGCATTCGAAGCTTCAATGGAAGCAAAATACAAAAACCATAAAAAATAAAGAAACAGCATGAGGATAAGGCATAACATACGATAATTCTAAACCGAAAAACACCACCGATTATTAACCTAAAATTAAAGTAACTTACTTTACGAATATTGGTTACGCATTTCTCTACTACTCTGTAAAAAAATCAAAATAAGTAAAAAAACATTATTTACATCGATCTTCCAACCGGGCTAAAACGGTTGACAGATTGAAAAATAAACTATTGTAGCGACGGCGCGGAACTCCTTACGCATGCTGCGGGCGTAAAATAAATTGTTTATTTTTTTTAAAATTTTGTACACTTGACTTTTCAACGTATTTTTATTTCTGTCATCTCATGTAAAATAAAAGTTAAACATATTTTCTTAGAGGTTTCCGTATGTTATAAAAAACTTTTTACCAAAAAATTACACCAAGTCAGGATCTGATGATGGGACATCATCAGATCCTGACTTGGTGACAATGGGACCAATTTCAAAGTATACCTTTTCAAACAAAAAAAGCATTTTTCAAATCGGTTCAGCCGTCTCCGAGTAATCGGTGATCAATTGATCATACATAAAAAAATAATAATAATATACGCGTCGAATTGATAACCTCCTCTTTTTTATGTCATCGGTTGAAAAACCCCTAAACTATAATAGCAATATTTCATTCGTCAATCGACATTGCTGTCGATAGCCTACGTTAGTGGATCTGCACAAGCACATCACTAATTCGTCGCAAGAAGTGGCGGCCTCACTACGCGATGAATCCGCGTAATACAGTTTCGTATGTTATGTTTACATTGCTTGTCCAGTTACTTAGTGACGAACTCAGGTAGTGGTTAAGGAGCAATGTATTTATAGCAAAAGGAGTACAGTCGCTCTGATATTTGAAAACAAAAATAACATAGTAAAACCAAGAAATATTTTACGATTTATTGTTTTTCATGATTTTAAAGACAAATATTGTAAAATACTTGTACTTACATATGGTAAGTGATTCCATGATTCACATAGATTTGATTTTGGCTTCGGTTTTTACAAGATACCACAGAACAACTCGGCATTCATATATGTTATCACGATCGCCGTCGAAAGCGCACTAGTTCGCGGAGACGGCCACTTGCCTGTGACATGAGCCCTGCGGCCATGTCGCGCGGACACCGATACGCCCCCTTACCACTTCTCTGTATTTTTGATTTCTGTGGTTTCAAAGGACATCAACCACTCAGTATGGCGTTTGGGCCAGAACATGAACATAAAAATATTGCACTATTTTTGATTTTATTGAGTGGCTTACAGTACAAAGAAAACATATAGATAAGAAGTTTTGTACCAAATTGATTAATATAAAAAAATCGTTTATTTGTAAAACTCCCTATAGCTACTACCTAGGAGTCTTTAAGTCAAGAGTGAATAGGTTACTTTTAGGTAAGCATGCTCTTTCTTCGACCACATCATCACTTACCATCAGGTGAGCTAATCATCAGAATCCATTTTGAATAGCACAAGTCGTCAAAAATAGCCAAAGTCGAAATAATATTCACAATACGATACGAAAAAGAGCGCAAACGCAAAGCGAATAACGATCGAATGGAATGACATTGACAATCGTCACTAGTCGTGGGTGTTTTGACAACAAACCGTTTTCAAAGACCGTTTTACGTTCTGCGACGGTTAAACCGTTTTAAGTTTGTGGGTCCAATCAATCTTCGTTGCACAAACCAGTTTTCGAATTACTTGATGCGATTTTGTATTTTACAATTATGAAAATACAGTTGAGAACTCATTGATTAAACGATCACACTTGTCGCGACGTCGTTCCGTTTCGTTTCGCACAAACAGTTATTTCCAATAATTCCTGGAATTGGAATCAGTGAGCTTGAGTGTTTTGTTTACATTTTTTTGGTCAGTTATAATCTTGCACTCGCAAACTGAGACCTCATTATTTGTTTTGTTTTTTTACAAATTGATCTGCTTATGAGTGAATTGTAAATATTCAAGTGTACACATAATATTTAATAAACTAATTATATTATATATAATAATTTACAACCCATCGCAACGCCTGTACCGCGAAAATACACCAGAGATTTTGCTCGCATTTCGATAAAGACGGTAAATATAAAAAAGCTAAATGCCATTTATGCCACGAATAATTAAGCTAAACATCATAATGTTGTCCGATAAAACGTTTTATTCAGTAAACCGTTTCATACATTTGCAACTTGAACCGTTTGTACTTTGTACATTGCAAGAAACTTTGTTGCAAAGACAACCGTTTTCTGCAACCGTTTTCGTCGTCGGAAAAACGGTGGCGTTTTGTTCATCCACGCACCCCGCACGCTGTACCGTAACTGTCACCATACACAAACAAAATAATCAACAAAAATCTTTTTAATTCGTTTTTAATATTATTTATTTTGACACTCCCAATTAGAGACCAATGTTCATTAAATATTAAAACTAAATAATCTATGAATTCCTTTTTTCCCAATACGTCTGTTTGCGGTATGGCCCATTTTGGTTGATGTCTTTTGTGCAAGTTCTTGACGAAACTGGCTAGCAGCACCAGTATACAGGGTTAATTGTAAAACACCAAAAACCTCTCAGGACTATGTTACTAACATCATAATCAACAACTTTTGTTCTATGACTTTTAAAAATTCGTCATATTTTAGTTCACCAGATTTTCATACAAAAATAAAAATATTTAAATTGAACGCCCTAAATGTTACGGAGTATATGCGAAACAAAAGAAAGTGATAGTATAAATCGTTTTCTTTTGCTTCGCATAGACTTTGGGTGTTTTACAATTAACCCTGTATAAAGACATGGCACTGTTAAAATATTGAGTTCTATAAAATGATCTCTGCACGAATACGTCTGTTTTAAGCGAAGCATATTCTCCTTAAAGCTCTTTTTTGAATTACAAATGCCGAGTGGATATTGTACTTATAGCTGCTGCCCCAAAACTCGATACTATATCTAAGCCTAGACTCAACCAATCCAAAGTAAACCATCCTAAGCTGGGCCAAGGTCAGTTCTTCCCTCAGGCTTCTGATTGCATAGCGTGCAGAGCTAGCGGACTTGAGTAGGTAAACTGCAAAGTTGAGTGGGTAAACCGAAAGAAGGAAGCTTAGCAATAAGGCTATCGTGCCAGACCCTGTCAAAAGCCTTGGAGATGTCAAGGGAAACAGCAAGTGCTTCCCCTTGCTTCTCAATCGCCTCACTCCAGATATGAATGGCATACGCTAGAAGATCCCCAGTTGACCAGTTTTTGCGAAAGCCGTATTGCCGGTCACTGAGGATGTCGTTGGCTTCTAGGTATGCCAGGAGTTTACTAATAGGTACACGCTTCATACTCTTACAGAATATGGACGTGACTGAAATAGGCCTGTAGTTGGCCGGGTCAGCACGACTGCCCTTTTTGGGTACAGGCTGTACGTTAGCCAGCTTCCATGCTTTCGGCACCTTTCCAGTCTCTAGCGAAAGGCGAAACAGGCGTGTCAAGATTGGAGACAGTTCAGGCGCACAAGTTCTAAGAACAATTGCTGGTATCCCGTCGGGGCCACTAGCCTTGTTCACGTCAAGATTATGCAGCACTCTACGAACGTCCTTCTGATGGATGCGAATATCCGACATACACGTCTCGCATCCAATAGGAGCATCAGGAGGGTGAGCGCCACTACTCGTACTATCCAGACGTGAAGAGTCCGCGAAGAGAGCGGCAAACAAGTTTGCTTTTTCCTCAGCGGAGTGAGCCAGAGACCCGTCAGGTTTGAGCAGTTGTGGTAGTGAGGGGCGACAGAAGTTCGATTCGATCAACTTTGCCAGGGACCAAAACGCTTTGCTGCCAGCAGGGTTTGAAGCGAGTTTGTTCCCAATTCGGCTAACGTGGTCAAACCGAGCTCTCCGCAAAACCTTCTTGCTGGACTTGGCAGACCTGTTAAAGGCTCTCTTCTTCTGATCCACGTCATTTGCTTTGCAGTTTCGAGCATCGACCCATGCTAGGTACGCCGCGTGTTTAAGCGCTTCAGCGCGATCACATTCGGCACCAAACCAAGGTTGAGCTTTGCCGGACATTGTTAGGTCAGAGAACGGAATGTAGTACTCCATCCCTTGTCGCAAAAGCAAGTAGGCTGCCAAGGATAACATGCAAAGAAAGATCGCATGCCATCCCAATCCGCTGACTTGTATCGCCAAACCCGCCGAGTGCCTTTAAGGCTGAGATCGGGTGGAGAGTAGACGGATACAGTGTATTACATTCTCTTTGGACATACTAAACGTTGTCATTCAGTTTATTATATTTTTATCTCGAATTGAACGGACATCATATTACGCATAAAACCTTTTTAAATAACCCACGAACGTGCCAGTACTATTTTCTGGTGCTTATTGTATTCCATTCATTTGGCATTCAATAAAAAATAACGGTGTATTTATTCCTCTATTGTGCTGAAAGGGCTGCAAATGGGAAGTGAACGTACCTACTCGGCATCTGGGTTAGTAAAAACGACGCTCTAGCGATTCACATTGACCTGAAAGTACAGTGCCATCTGCTTTATTGCAAAACAAAGCTGTCTTTTGGTACTTCGAGTTCAGTTTGTTGAGTGTTTTGGCAATGTACGCCTTATAATAGTTCAAATATTTAATGTTGAGGAGACATTTTCTGTTACAGTTAACCAAAAACTTATAAACGTAGGCTTCTGTAGAAACAATGAGTAAGTTTAAGTATATCTTCAAACGTTTGCTTGCTGTGGATCTTCGTAAATGTGCCTAATTAAACTGGTCAAATTTAAAGGCAATATATCGAATGCAATTTTTCGCTAAGTCTTAAGGCTTGTCCCCATTGTGAGTAGCTGACTGTCCGCTGACTGTCTTTGAGAGACGTATCGGTCGCTAACTCAATGTCGAGTGAGAGGCGAACTATGACGTACTAGCTGCGAAGCGCTGGTGGACTTTTGGGTAATAAACTGGCAAACACGTAAAGCTGCGCAGTCCGCCGGCAGCGGCAGCGGCGCGGCGTAGTGAGCTAACTGAGCTTCGGACCGCGAGCATTATGCCCGCCTTCCACTAAAAAAGGGTAATGAGCAGAAACTGAGCTGATGATCTGAGCGGACCGGAGTAAAAATAGTTGTACACTTCCACTAAGAAAAAGTTTCAGATTTTGACTTCCACTGCCAGAGGGCTTTGCGGAGCGAGTGAGGCGGGAAATTAGCGGGGTCGGATGAGCGAGTTGTTTGCCTTCCATTGCCAGCGGCGCGGGGCGATGAGCGAGGAGGCTCAGTGCCAGGCGATCCACAGAGGAAGCAAGTCGCGCGGTAAATTTTGCGATAACGATGTCTGACGATTCCAGTGAAGAGGTTTACGTAAATACTATAAATAAATGCTTGCTACTTGGGGGGAGGTGAGCTGAGTCCGTTCAAAACTCGCGTGTGACGCCATGACGCAGCGGACCCATTTTAACTTGCTCAATCCGTTCCGCATACTCGCTCGTAGTGGAAGCATTTGTATGAAATTTAGCGTTGCGAGTTGAACTAAGTCCATACGGAGTCCGTTGGAAATCCGCTCAACTCTGCGACCACTTTTATAACTCTTTGTACTCTTTTGATCCGCTCAGTCCGCTCATTCACAGTGGAAGCACTTCTATGAAAAAAGCAGTTGCGAGTTAAACGGAGTCCGTACGGAGCCTGCTCCGCTCGCAGTGGAAGGAAATTAGTCTCTGCGACTCAGCCGCTCACTGAATGAGCCAGCAAGCGAAGCACTGAAAACTACGTATATTACGCCCTGTTGGACACTATTAAACAGTTAGCCGTAAAACTGTGAGCCTAACGGGGACGAGGCTTTAGTGTGTTGTGGAGCGTGCGTGAACGTGATACACCAAACGAACTTGTACAAACCTCTATCATATCACAATTAGTTTTGTAACCCATAAGTTGTGTCGGGACTCGCCACGACCCAACACAATAATTTGACCGGACCGTTAAGAACAAGTAATAAATGAGTAACTATGTGACAGTGGTGGTCTAGTAGTTACAGGCACGACTAAGAGTAAGTCGTGAGTTTGTGTCAGTTCCGTCCGGTAAGGACCAGGTCCGAGTCGACGGCGCGCTGATAATTTTCCCACCGAAAAAAAGACAGGCGTATTACTTTAAGGGTCAAATTTAAAAAAAAATAAGTTATGGATATGAAACAGATAGGAAAATGATTTCGTTGTAACAGAGAAGTAACAAAGAGGAATTATTAGGGCCAGTTTATAATCACATATTTTTTATAGAAAATTAGAAGTTATCATAAAAAGGAAAATATCCTATTCAAAATGGCTTGAGATAAAATGCAAACAAATATTAAAATTTATAAACTTAAATAAAAATTATGCTATGAGTTTTGTAGTTCATATAAATTGATACACAATTTATATGAACTACAAAACTCATAGCAGTTCATATAAATTGTGTATCCTAATTCTCTTTTTTTTTTTTTTTTTTTAACGTGGTAAAATTATCAAATAAGTCCTCCCACTCCGGGCAGGGTGGGAGGGACTGTCAGACTTTTACTGACTAAAATCCACGGTGTTCCTTCAATAACCCTTTACATACCGGGGCCACGGTAACGGGATGAGTCCCACGACCCCGGCAGGCTTCGGCCCTCTGCAGAGGGGGCCTCGTCATGTTGCTGACGCTCTTTGAGGCGCGCGTGGAACACGACGCGCCGTCGACCCGGGCATGGTCCATGGTCGGACAGCGAGTTGCCCTTTACTCACTGTCCGCATGCCCGCGCCTACGGTGGCCGGAGATTGTCGGCGGACGTCCGACGCCGTGGGCGTCTACCACTGCGGCTGGGCTGGAGGGAGGACGCCATCCTCTCCCTCTCGCGGCCCGCCTCCTCCTTCGGAAGCATGACTGCTTCGCAGAAGGAGGCGACCGCTTCCCACTCCCTCTCGCCCCGCAGCATGGCCTCGACCAATGCCGGGCGCGAGAGGTCTCCGCCTATCGCCGCCGTGAGGACACGTCGGTGCTCTGCCCAGGCGGGGCAGTCTTGCACCGTGTGCTCTACGGTGTCCTCAGGGCGACCCTCGCAGTGGTGACACCCAGACGTTTCCTCCTTTCCCATCAGACACAGGTACCTCCCGAAACTTCCGTGTCCGGTGAGGACCTGCGTCATGCGGTAGGTCAGGACGCCGTGACGCCGATCTAGCCACTCCTCAAAGAGGGGTCTTACCGCCGCAATTGCGGCGTGCCCGGCCGTCGGTTGCGACAGTCGTTCCCTCCATACTGCCCTGAGATCGCGCCGGAGCTCTTCCCGCCGCGCCTCGACTTCTCGAGGCAGCGGGGATACGCCCCGGCGCTGCGCCTCCACGCGCCATTCATAGACGCGCTGGAGGGCAGTCGCCTCCAGATCCCAGGGCAGCAATCCGGCAAGGAGGTTGGCCGATTCGCCGGCGATCGTGCGGTATCCCCGGATCATTCGGATAGCCATGACCCTCTGGCATGCGACCAACTTTAGTGGTCGCGTCCGGATGCACAGGGCCCACACTGGGGACCCGTAGAGGGCCATGGACCGCACGACGCCGGCGTACAGCCTTCGGCAGGAGGCGTTTGGCCCGCTGAGATTAGGCAGGAGTCGCCTGAAGGCGGCTGCTGCCCGGTTCAGCTTTGGGGCCAAACTCAGGAAGTGCTCCCTGAAGTTCCACCGGCTGTCGAGGACGAGTCCCAGGTACTTCATCGTCCTCCCGACGCCGATGCGAACCCCCTCCACCGTTATGTGGGACTCGGACCGTGGCGCGTTCCGACCGCCATGGAAGCACATGGCCTCGGTCTTGTGCAGCGCCACGTCGAGTCCCAACTGCCGGATCCTACGAACGACTGTCGCAACCGCTTGCGTCGCCAGGTCGGCAGCCGCCTGGTGCGACTCTCCCTGCGCCAGGACGAGCGTGTCGTCAGCGTAACATACTACGCTGACGCCGTCAGGGAGGTCGCCGCGCAGCACCCAGTCGTATCCGATGTTCCACAGGGGCGGCCCCAAGACCAAACCCTGTGGGACACCGCACGACATCTCTCGCCGGTTCCACTCTCCCCGGTGACCGGGGTAGATGACGGCTCTGTCCGTCAGGTAGTCCTCGACTATGCGACGGAGGTAGGTCGGCACCCGGTGATACCGGAGTGCCTCCCTGATGCAACTCCAGGGCAGGGTGTTGAAGGCGTTGGTGATGTCCAAAGACACCGCCAAGACGACCCTGCCCCGGGATACCGCGTCCCCCGTCGTGAGGGCTCTCACGCGCATGACAGCATCCACCGTCGAGCGCCCCCTGCGGAAGCCAAACTGGCACTCCGCAAGATCCGGGCCCACCCGATTCAGGTGCCCGAAGAGGCGGTCTGCAATCACTCTTTCCAAGAGCTTGCCCACCTCGTCGAGCAGCACGATGGGCCGGAATGCGGACGGAGAGTCCGCAGGGCGCCCGGCTTTCTGGATCAGGACCAGCTTTCCCGTCTTCCAGCGAAGCGGAAACTGGCCCCTCTCCAGGCATGCGCTAAAGAGCCCCCCTAGTCGAGGCCCGAGAGTCTCCGAGGCCAGGACCCACGCTTTCCCTGGCAAGCCGTCGGGTCCTGGGGCGGTATTTTCGGCCTTGAGCCGTTGTACCGCCACTCTCAAGTCTACCTCGGTCACCTCTGGAGCGTCGTAGACGTCGTCGTCGCTGTGGTCCGCGTTTGCGCCAGCTTCAGGTTCCGTCGGAGACGGAGCCATGGGCGGGGGAGCGTGCTCCCCTCGCGATGGGAACAGGGCGCTCACCACGTCCTCCAAGAACTGAGGCTGGAGACTCTGCGTCAACGGGGGAGCCCAGGGGCGGAGCTTTTCTCGCACCCACTTGTAGGGGCGGCCCCATGGGTCCCCGTCCAGAGTCGCCAGCATCTCCTCCCGGGCCAGTTCCTTGGCCCGCCAGATCTCGTCTCGGAGGACGGCCTTCGCTGCCCTGTAACCCTCGTACAGCTCCGCCTCTACAGTCGCCGCATCCGGAGGTCGGGTGCGGCGCCTGCGGAACCTGGTGTACCGGCGTCGCGCCGCAACGCACGCTTCGCGCAGCGCTGCTAGCTCGCTCGACCACCAGTACAGCTGACGCCGGGCGCGTCCTTGCCGGACCCGGGGCATGGCCACGTCGCAGATCTCCGACATGGCCTCCCGGAACCACTCCGCCTCGTCGTTTATGTCGGCAGGCCTGTCCGGGGGTGACCCCCAGGCCTGCACGATCGAGGCTTCCAGGAATAGCTCCCGGTCCATCTGCTTCAGCGCCCATCGCGGACCACTCAGGTCCCGTCGGACCGGCGCGTCTGGGGTCTGGGTGGAGACGTCGAACCGGATATACCGGTGGTCGGAATAGGTCTCCACCTCCTCCATAACGCGCCAGTCGGTGACGCGCGGTGACAGGCTGGGGGTGGCGAACGTAACGTCCACCACCGACTCGCCCGTAAACCGCACGCACGTGGGGACAGAACCCCGGTTCTCGATCACCAGGCCCTGCGCACGGGCCCAGTGCTCGAGCATCCTGCCCCGCCTATAGTCCGTGGACCGGGAACCCCAAGCCGGACTCTTGGCGTTGAAGTCCCCGAGGACGAGGGCGGGGAGGGAACCGAGGGCGACGACGACGTCTCCCAGCTCCGTTAGGGAGTTCTGGAACTCGGCGAGAGTTCGGTTCGGGGAGAAATAAACGCCTACCACAGCGATCTCTCCGAACCGTGCTGCGACGATCCCACGCCCTCTCTTGACGCGATCGAGGGGCGGGGTACCGGCGGCGGCCGACGAAACGAGGGTCACCGAGCCGTCCAAGTCCGCCACCCAGTCGTTCCTGGGCAGGACAAAATACGGCTCGGCGACCACGGCGACGTTGATCAACCACTGCGCCATGCTCTGGAGCAAAAGTTCCTGAGCAGCGGCGCAGTGGTTGATGTTCGCCTGGAGGAAGCGCAATGGGGCCATTAATCGGGATCCATTGCAGCCTCCTCCAGGGCCCCTCGCGGGGGTTCAGCCACGACGGCGACGGCGGTGGCAGTAGCGACGGCGGCGGCGGCGGCGGCGGTGGCGGTGACGACGGCGGCAGAGGGCCTACCTCTGCGCCTGGCTTTGGTGGGTGGGGCGCAGGACTTGCCCCCAGCCCGGTGATCGGCCGGCTTGCCAACCGCCTCACATGCGAAGCAGTGAGGCGGGGCGGAGCACGAGCCGGCCTTGTGACCGGGCTGACCGCAGCGGAAGCACCTATCGCTGCGGTCTACCTCCGAGGTGCACACGCATGCCGCATGGTTGCCCACTTGGCAGCGGAAGCACCTCAGGGGTCTGGGGTCCAGGACTTTCACCTGCGCAGACACCCAACCAACCAGGAGCCTTCGGCCCTCCTGGATCTTTTTGGCCGCCGGGACGGGGCAGCTAACCGTAATGGTTTGCCCCCCCGTGAAGCCAGGACGCAGGGCGCCCGCCCTCACCTGATCGGGAGGGCACCCCCCAGTCCTGGCTACGGCGGCCACCACTTCCTCGGCCGTCACGGAGTCATCCAGACCCAATATGCGCATGTCTGCGCGCTTGGTGGGTCTGGAGACTCGGGCCTCCTCCGCATTTAAGGACGCTCTGAGCCGTTCGGCCAGAGCGTCAGCGGTAGGGCCACTGTCCGCGCCGGGGATCTCTAACATCCGAGCCCCCGTCGCAGTGACCCGGTGACGGAGGCCACCGGTGATGCCGAGCTCCGTGATGTCTATCACCTGCCGCGCCTTCGCGAGCACGTCGCGGTACGACACGCCCCTCTTCACCGCGTCCGGCTGCAGTGTGATCACCACAGCCGCGGTCTTGGGGGCGCGCAATCGCGCCGCGGCGTCTCGCCGCCGCCGTCTTTCCCTACGCCGCGAGGACCTGGCTGCGCCAGCAGCCTTCCTCTTCTCCCCGGCCACTTGCCAGTTGACGCCGGCCGGAGGAGTCTTTGGAGGAGGCTGCTGGGACGGCTGGTTCCCGGCCTGGGCCTTCTTCTTTTTGGCCGCCTGCTTCGGCCCCGCAGGTGTCGGGGTCGGAGGCGGCTTTGATGGGCCCGATTTCGGCTTGGCCGGGGCCGTTTTTGCCCTCGCAGGGGCCGCCGTCACTGGTGCCGTCCGCACCGTGGCCGTCTTCGCCTGAGGCGGCCTCGTCGTCGTCTGGGGAGGCTTGGACGCGGCCGCAGCCGCGTACGAAGTCGCCGCCAGCGGGGGTCGCAGCACGCGGCTCTCCAATACGGAGAACCGCTGCTGGAAGGCGGCCAGCTCCTGTCGCACCAGGTCGAGAACCGAGTCCTCCGCTGGTGTGGGCCGGCCTTTCTCCTTTTGGCCCCGCGGCGGCGCATTCCGCTGGCCGGCTCCCCGGATTGCGGCCAGGTCCGCCTTGAGGGCGGCGTTCTCCCTCTGAAGAGCGTCTATGGCGGCAGTCAGGCGGGTGACCTCCGGCCGCAGATCGGACATGTCGTCCCTTGCAGCCGGAGCCCCGCCGTAAGTCCGCGCGGCCGCCTTGATGGAGGCCATGGCTTCGCCGATCGCGTCCTCCTTACTCTTCCGGTTGCACTTCCGCGAGATGGTACGGATGGCAGCCGCCACGGCCTCTTCTAGTTTGGCCTCGCTCGGGGCCAGACCAGTGTTGGGCTCTCCAGAGGGAGGCCCCCTCCCCGAGGTCTTGCCTCGGCCTTTACCCCGCACACTAGTGGGGATCTTACGGGCCGAGACAAGCCCCTCCTCCGACGACGACTCATCGTCGCGGGGGCGCTTGAGGAACTCCTTCCTCCTGTCGGCGCCCCCCTCGTCGCTCCTCACTGCGCTTCCAGAGATCAAACTCTGGAAGCTCTCGGCGTCCGATGCCGAGTCGGTCTCCGACCCGAGCACCAGCGCCCCCTTCCTCCTCGGAGCGGCGCTCTGCGCTCGCTCAATGTTCGGTGCCGGTGAGGTGGACGTGCTGGACAAGTCCAGCGACTCCACCTCACGGGCACGTGAGCCTCCCTGGCTCGATGCGGCGACTGCCGGAAATCTGGGAAAAAAGTTGTTGCTGTCCCCCCCAGAGTACGGTGGGACTGACCGGACGTGTCCGGTGCGGGACTCCCCAGCTGCGGAGCAGCTGGGACCCGCCTGGGTATCTTTAACAAAAACCTTATCTGCCATGTCATCCTAATTCTCTTGGAATAACAAAATAAATAAAACAAAATAAACAAAATAAATAAAAAGAAAGAAACAGGACATTTTTGAAGTTTTTATTTACCTCTTGTCTCAAGCAAAGTTGAATAGAATCTATAAAAGTTATTTCTTTTTGGTCTGGGTGCATAAACGTGACGGGATTAGTAAGATTTTAATAAAACACCAAATTTAGTGATAAATTAGTTTAATTATCGTAATCAGTTTACAATTTTAACCAATTTTTTTCATGCTGTTTCATTTCAGCACAAATACACAGTGAGTTTCGTTAAAAGTAAATCAAAGGTCAAAATAATAATTAGGTACATTCCAACCCTCTATTTCTGAAAGGCTGATCGAAGCAGCTCTGTCAAATCACCTATCAAGTGTAATTTGGGTTTTAAAAGGAAACTAAACTGACTTTCTACTGCTCATGAGCAGTAATCCTAAATCCCTAGCTTCCCTTTCCCTTTCAATCTGTAAACTATCAAAAAATACTATTCAACACTACCTCAAAGCAAAGACAAATGTAACGAACGATATTTTTATACCATAAAAAATCTATTTTACGATGCCAGGAGGCTTAGATTAACCCATTTTAAAGTTTTATGTAATGATTTTAGCTTAAATAAAAAATAGAATAACTTTTATGATTTGTTTACATTTTGCCTAATTAATCTAGTTTGAATAGGGTATAGGCATGGTAAAGGTACAGCTGACACACGTGGGTGTGCACCTTAAATATTATATTCATGACGCCACCAATAAATCGGTGATTGCACATCGATGAAATACATTTTTCACGTTTTATATTGTCTGGAGACAGATTTCGATCGAATCTATCCATATTGTCGTTTCGTGAAGATTACCTTCACAAAATTATCAATATAAAAATAAGAAAGAAGTGGGGTAGGTATGATTAAAATGTAGTTTTATTTGCGTACAATGTGAACAAACCTTAACCGTTCATATCTATTACGTCACAGAAAAAGTAACCGATATGATAACATATATGAATGAATTGCTTGTGTCTAACCTAAAAAATGTCTTTCGCAGTATCAATTCTTACACTCTTACGAATCTTTTTCTATAGCAATTGCATCATTACCCATTTATTCTAAGCTGTGTTATAAAACAATAAAAGTACTTACCAATGCTTTAAACGGCTCACAGTAAAATGTAACTCTCAATTGTCGAATAATCATTGCACCACAAAAACGACACCGACAGCGTATGATCAACAAAATGGCCGAACGTTTTTGATTCTTCAATGAGTAGGACAGTTAAGTATAAAGAGTAAGAGATAGTAAGATAAAGAGAATAAAAATATGACATAACTGAAAGGAATAATAGAAATTAGTGAAATCAGGACACGCATTAATTAATTAATTATAAATTACACGTTTTGTAGATCACTATATATTTATCGAGTTCATTGGGCTTGAACCATACTCTATTAAGAAATAAAATGCTACTGAATTGTAACAGTAATATTGAATAATAAAATATTTATAAAAGTACCGCCAAGAATGTTGACACAGGTTGCCTCTATGAAACAAAATCTACCTCTTGGTAGATATTATTTGAAATTATTAATTTATTAAGATTTATTTATAAAAATAACACTGTTGGACGAAGTACAATATTTTTGAATATGACCCTTATGTAATTTTCATCATCATTATTATACCCAAAATGGAAAAGAAAACATTGTGAGGAAACCGGTATATCCTAGAATCAAAAAATCCGAAGGCAGGCGACTTTTACCAACCGGAAAACATTGCTGTGCCATATAAATTTTTTCTACTAAAAAAATAGCATACTAAACGTTGACCTATTCCCATATAAATTCATATAAATCGGTCAAGCCGTTTCGAAGGACAACCATTCTGACACGAGTTTTTTAAATATATTAGATAGATATGGCGAATATGTATCTATACATTTTTTTTTTCACTACTCATAACAATTTTAGTTAGCATCCTGCAGGATACTGTTAGGCTGAGACACACATTTAAAAAAATGGGCACGGTACGTTGCAGTTGCAGTACCACTTTTTTATGTTTGTTTAAACTCACTCACAGAAAAAGCCAGACCCAGACCATATGTTTTTCGGGAGGAAATCATCAAGTTACTCCTTCCGCTCCTGGGAGTGGAAGGGAGTGTCAGACTTCTATTGACTAAAAACCAACTCTGTTCCTTCAATTGTTCTTGCGTTCCTAGGCCGCGGTACGTACATTCTAGCAAGCCGGTCATCAATGTCCTCGTCAGTGCTGCTGACTGCTCTTTGAGGGGTGTGTGGAACACAACCCACCGTCGACCCGGTCCTGGCCCTTACCGGACGGTGAGCTACACCTACTCGCTGCCCGCAAGCCCGCAAGCACATCTACCGTGGTCGGAGATTGGCTCGCGAGCGCTAACGTAACGACCCGTAACATGCTAACAAAACAAAACTTTTACCAAAATAAAATTATGTATAAAGTGAATTTTTACTTATTACATGAGAGTCAGGTTTCCTCTTACAGGAATCAATAAAAATACATTTATATTGTGAATGTTTTATTCTGTCACAACTCACAATCATGAGTGACAAAGACACAAACAACATCAACGGTGCCATGATCTCATTTCGCTTTTCTTCTAAAACCATTTCCGGGCCTCACCTCACCTTTATGTTCAAAGGATCGTTTTTAATGAAAATGCTACCCATTTTGATATGCAAATTTTATGTAATCTATCGACCGTCAACGATAGACTCTTACCGAAAGAGTATGTGGGGCATACGTATATAAGTAAAAAATCATACAAAAGTGGTAAGTTCGGAGAGAAATGGGCCCAAGGCTTGACTGGACTTGAAGGATTGGACTAACAACCAAAGTTATAGACGGTGAAATCTTATTATCTTAATAATAATTAATAATATTAAATATCGTTTAAGATTTCCCACAGGCATTCTTTTTTAAAATTACGTTGCATAAGCGAATAAAGAACTTCATTGAAATCGTAGATCCTCAAAAATTCTGAAACTAGCTCGATGAAATAATAGTTTCTGCTACTAAACATTTACCAAAATAAAAATATCTTCGCAAAACAGAACGAATTGAAAACATTTCAGAAGTAGAACGTCAAAAAACAAAAGACACCCGCTTTATTTCAGACTTAGGGCCGGTTTCACCACCTGTTATTAAAGTCCCGAATAGCCTACTTATCAAATAAGAACTGTCAAACTCACAACAACTGTCAAAAAACTGAAAATTTAATCGACGAATAGGCTAACCGGAGATGGTGAAATCGGCACTAAATACTGAACTACATCCGAATCAAATCTGTAGATTCAAGTTTAGAACGCCACACACGTTTGCCATCAACGGCTGATATTCTCGAAGTATTGCAAAAGGTAAAGCGGAGTCGTGTCTCATGAGTCATTCCAGCCGTGCCCACTTCCTAACAAACTCAGCTTTATAGTAAGTTCTGAGTTGTGTAAAATTCTGTTTCTCGCTCAATATGAGAATAGAGTTGGTAGTCGTATAATAATTTTCTAACGTGTCCTTTAAGTCCTTTTTTTTCTACCTGGGGGACATTTATGAAAGGTCTCATTGCATCGTCTTCTTCGCTTTTGGCTTAGGTACATTTAAATCTCCATCCAGTAGTAACTCCTTAATATTCTAGAATTTTTAAACAAGCATTTATCAACAAAATGAATGAACATGATTAAAAAACAAACATCGGAATATTTCGTGACTAAACGCTGTGCATATTAATGTCAACCACCTCATTACACTCAATTTGTTTTTAAACTGTTAACCGTTAACTACACGCGTCTTAAATGTGTACCTTTGGCATAAGTAGGTAGGTACAATAGGTATGTCACTTAGCTTATCATCAGTGATCGGAGTAGGTAGATTGAAATGGGGTCATTGATCCGATACGTATATATTAATATGGACATTCCTCCGGAATTGGTGGATTATTAAAAAAAAACCGGAACTTATGTAGGAATTTTATTCTGCCAGAGTGGAAGGAGTCATTTGATGATTTGCCATCCTCAAAAAAAAGGTAGGAATTGTAATAAAATGAGCAATATTATTCTTTATTATTCTTCATATTTTTTTTAACGGCACACAGTCACGATTTGACAAAACCCAACGACCAATCAGAACAAAGGATCATGGGTGGTACAATAACCGGTTATCAGAACAATGCGTACGCCCGCCGACGACATGCCAGGTAGCTCACTCGTTTACTTCGGTTCGTAGAGTGCGCATCTTTGTTTGTTACTGTGTTGTGAAAACGTTACTTGACCCTGGCTTGTGTACATACTGACTTCTGGAATCTGCTCTAAACCACGATTTGGCTTGAATATACGAACTCAGATTTTTCACTATTGAATTGGATCTACATATTTAAACCAAGCTTTGGTAAGTAATATTTTACTAGTTACAAAGAGTATAAAGCATGTTTGGATGTACTATAAGAATATTTTTAGTATTGTGTTTGTTCGCTTAACCTGCTGAACATACCATGAGTCTTAATATTGTTAAATCTTTAATAGAGTATGAACCAGTGAGCTTAGTGCGAAACAAAATTATGATATTCTAGTAATGTAGTCGCAATTCAGCTAACTCCACTATTAACCGACATTTTACTGGAATCCGTATATAATTTGAATGCCCTGTGTGCTGTGTCCTCTTGCAATGTATTGGTAAAATAAATTACTATAGGCCTTATCTACTTCTCTACAAAATATTCTACGTAACAAGCCCTTTCATTTGATACCCATATTGATGGGATTGAAAAAAAACTAAGTTGTCCGCCATCTTGTAGCGGCAGCCATTTTGGATTGACAATAATATTGAATATACATAATTGTATTGTCACCAGAATCAAAGGCGAATACCAAATTTTAGATCAATCGGTTGACAGGAAGAGGGTGAAATTTCAATGACTAAATTTGATCCACGAAAAATAAAACAAACGGAGTAAGCTAAATAAACTAAATAAAATGTATTTTTTTCATGTCTTTGTTTTAGGTGATATATACGAGGTTCCATCTCTACAACAGAGTTCAGATATGGCAAACGTCAAGGCTGAAACTGTAGAAAAATGGATATCCGGTCATCCCGAACTACTTTACGATCACGCTAGTGGTACAATATACTGTTCAAAATGTGAAAGCCATTTGAAAACCATAAATAAAGGAAACGTTAAAAGACATATCGAAGGAGCAGTACACCAGGGAAAGTTTGAGCGGCCCGAAGAGGAATTTTATTTCGATCTTATAAAATTTCTCATTTTGTGCAATATTCCGTGTTCTCAGATGAAAAATACTACTTTTCAAGATTTCTTTAAAAAATATATGTGTAGTACCTGTTGTTGTACGTGTACTAATCGTACTCTGCCAGATGAATCACAGTTACGGAAAGTTTACTTGGACAAGTTTTTTAAGAATAAAATCAATTCGATTCGGCAAAATTATAAAAATGAGAAACTATGGATATCATTAGATGAAACGACAGACTTTTTAGGTCGCTATATAGTCCATTTTTTAATAAAACCATTACATCCTAGCAATTTGACTAGACCTTATTTGGTAGCATGTAAAATGCTAACTGTAGTTAATGGACAAACAATCACGCAATTTGTGTTAGAATGTTTGGAAAACTTTTGGGAAGATTCTTTTGAATCGAAGGTAGGTAACATTCTTGTCCTCTGCACTGATAGCGTTGCATATATGCTGTCTGCAGGACGAAATTTAAAACAATTCTTACCTGAAATGAAGCACGTAACATGTTTGGCGCACTCTCTTCATCGCGTATCTGAGCAAATTAGGTTAGAATATCACGATGTTAACATTTTAATAGCAAATGTTAAAAAGGTATTTTTGAAAGCCCCAAGTAGAGTCAAAATTTTAAAAGAAAAATATCCAGATTTGCCGCTACCTCCCCAACCAGTTGTTACAAGATGGGGCACTTGGTTAGAGGCAGCATTTTATTACGCTCAAAACTTTGAAAAAATAAAAGAAGTATTATCTTGTTTAAGCAGCTCTGATGCGGTATCTATTCGAGAGGCAAAAAATATTATAGAAAAAGAAAATTTAAAAGAAGATTTAAATTACATTAAAGACAATTATTTTATAATTCATTTGTCTTTAAAAGAATTGCAAAAGCATAATTTATCGTTGACAGATTCACTTTTAGCATTTGACAACGTCAGAGATGCTATAAATCAGTGCAATTCAGAAAATATAAAAAATAAAATAGAATGTGTTACGGAACGAAACCCAGATTTAGACACACTTAGAGAATATAGTGAGGCCATTGAAAAAAATGAAGCACATAATTTAATACCTTTTTTAAAATTTGCTCCTTTGACATCGTCAGATGTAGAACGGTCTTTTTCCATTTATAAATGGATTTTAGATGTTAAAAGAAATAGGTTAAAAATTGAAAATATAGAGAAACTCATAGTTATATATTTTAATTGTAAAGATCAGGATTACCAGGATGCTGACATTGTAATCGATGAAGATTAAAAATGTGAATAAATGTAAAATGTACATATTTAACGATAAACAATGTTGATTTTTATCTTTTTTCTTTATTCTACCCCTTTTTTTTGGTCCTAAAATCTGACTAAAATCAACCTGTTCCTTCGTATGCCCTTTACGTTTCAGAGTCGTGGTGCATCCTTAGAACAGTCTCACGACCCCAGCAGGCATTGGCCCTCTATGGGGCCCCGTCATTTATTCTACCCTTAATGCAAATTACCATGACCACTATGAAAATATTTAAATTTAAGTGCAACAATTTATGTCTATCTATAAAAGTTCTAGCCATAAAAGGCTAAAAATAAAAAAATAAAAATTAAAGCTTCGATCGGAATTAGATTGTTTTTATTATTCAACAGATAAATAATGAATTAATTTAGTTTTTATACCTTCCTTTAAATTTTGAATTGAGTAGGAATAATATCACTACCAACATTAACAATGTTTAATTGAATCCGGAAATACTGGAATTACTTTCCGGGAAAATGGCTTATCCATGTTATTCTTTCTGTGTGCATTTATGATACAAGTACCAAAAATCAATCTACCTACTCCGATCACTGCTTATCATCTATACTAATATTATAAAGCGGAAAAGTTTGTTTGTTTGTTTGCTTGAACGCGCTAATCTTCGAAAATACTGGGTGGATTTGGATGCAATTTGGTATGGAAGTAGCTTGAAGCTTGAGGAAGGTTATAGGCTACTTTTTACGCGACTGCAAAATAGGAGAGTTATGTTTTTACCTTGATAGAATTCACGGGAGCGAAGCCCCGCGTGAGTACTAGTGTTGCATAAATTCTGAGAACTACTAAAATAGTGTATAATGTTATTTTTGTCTAACTACATAAATGTATTGTATTTATGTGTTTGTAGTCAAATTTATAATGACATAATAATTATATACATTTATTATTTTATTGACATACGTATATTAAATTGAATTACATAATTTTTGACAAAGTTCCTTAATCATATTGTAATATTATTGTTGTATGACTTGATTTTGTACGCCATATATTGGCAAAACATAGTGCGCATATTTTTCAATACTGACTATTTGTAAACTTACTATGTTTGACAAAATATATGATTGATTGATAGTGACTTAGCTATGTATTATTTTTATTAAATGCTCATATCAAACCATATGTCAGTTGAGTATATCGTAGTCAAAAGTAAGTTAAGTAAAAGCCACCACCGAATTTCTAAAATGATCTTAATTTTATAAGGTGTCAATCGCTACAAAGCATTTTGAGTTAAATACGTAACGTACCTAGGGTAAACTCATCTAATTCTGTGATTCGCCTAATTCAGTGATATTTGGTTTGAGCGCTATTTTAAGGCTGTACGAGTGAAATCAATGACTTGAAATACAACCTTATTCCTCTTTTATAAAGTAAAAATTCGTCTGTAAAGTTTGGGGACGCTCGAGTGAGCGAGATAGCAACAACTGACGGTTTTGTCAGTTCGCGCGTAAATCTCGCCGATTTCGGCAGTGTATGTGAATTGGTGGCGAACTTTGCTTATTTATGTAAGTATTTAGCCGATTTATTAGCTTCTTTTTAATAAAGTGAATTATAAATGATATTCCCTTGATATGGCAGTAAAAAATTCGTCATAGTTCCGCGTCGTTTTAGTGTTAGAGCTTATTTTGTTCGTCAAAAATATTAGCGTTTTAGCAGTTGAGTGGTTTCTGTGCTATCACAGAATTATAGTAGTAATGTATAATTATTTGTGGTTTTAACTGAAAGTATTGACTTATTTTGAGTTTAGTGGACAAGATTGATGTTATTTTATTAGTTTTATCTTGTCTTAATTAAAATGACGACTTTGAGCCAATATTATATATTTTGCTATCACGGAAAAGAGTGACACTTTTTGGACTTGTCACGTAACTACGTGAGTGGTTTTATTACCAAATTTCGCAGCATTTGTTTTATTAATACGAGCTGAACATTTAAACAGACGCTAAAAACTAAGCAGGTATGTATTTAGTATTATAATTTGCTTGTTTACTTACAGAACCTGTGAAACAACAATTTAAGAATAAAAATAGGACTGAAGACGAAGATTGGCTATGTGAAATATTTAAGAGATGGTTGGTACTCAGAAGATGCAGCTTCTAAAAATGGAGCAGACTGGATTTCTTGTTATTTCCGCTTCAAAACGTACCACGTACATTGCCAAAGTCAAGAACTTGAGGTTAATGCGACGATTTTTAAGTGTGATATGTGTTACGCCGAAGAATTCTAGACACTACAGTACAATAATACAATACAATAATTTATATTTTATCCAAAGATATTACTAAAATGTTTATCCTTGTTTTTTAAGTTTGTTTCGTTTTTTTCCTATGTTCATTTTATGATATTCATTTAATACAAATTTGCTAAAGCAAGTTAACTTGCCTAATTCCGTTATATCAGAATTAAAGTAGTAGCTATCACGGACTTAAAGAGGTCACCACGGAATTAGGCAAGTTGACTTGCTTTAGTAAACTTGGTATAACTCTTAGGTTTCTAGAAAAAAATGTGATTAACTGTGCCTATATTCCTCATAAAAGACTGATTAAAACTCATGCTAAGTCTGAATGAAAGTAATGAATAATTTATTGGTATTTTATTACTCAAAATGCCTTTGTCACGAAATTAGATGAGTTTACCCTACTTCTAGTTTGTTGGGATTAAGACAATGATCACTAGTCCAACATGAACAGAAAATAATGAGGTTAATTTCCGTCTGATCCGTCGCATCCGTAAAACACAAAAATCCAAACCAGAATATTGTGATAAAAAATACAGAGAACAAAAGTGTTTGGGTTTAAAAATCGATCAAGGCAAAGACATCGATTACGACCCAAAGCTATAAACTTCCTAAGCACAGACATAAACAAATTCAGCCTACAAAAACCGTAAATAATCCTTTCAAACGCACTTTACTATACCCAAAACGTGTTCCTGAGAACATAAACCGTTACAAATCCGTAGTAATCTGTGATGTAGTCCCAACCCTATGTGCACAGGGTGATACGTCATGTCACAAACTGTATGACAAAACAGGATGTCCCCGGGCGAGACGGGGAGGGTTTTAAGGAGCGTCGCCGTGTTAACATTGACGCTGTGATATGAGATTATAACAATACTTATCGAAGTGGACTCGGTTAACTTTACTAAATTAAATAGATAATGTTTGAGTTTCATATAATTTTATGAGCGTCTAGGTGTTAGACGACCTAAAATTTGATGTTTGAGTTAATAACTAGGAGAACTGCAATATACTCAAGAGTAGTTTGATTGATGATGATGAGCATTCGACAAAAAAAAGTGATTGATATCTCGATATTGAATTGATATTTCTAGGTGATGTCTAGTCGGAAATCATGGCTTGCAATTTGGTATCAATAAATCCCTGTATTAAGAGTTAAAACTATCGGATACCGACGCTTATTTTTCGAGGAAAACTGGTTGAAAGTATCGTGAGCGCAATATCTACTCTGTTCTGATAATCCAATCGAGTCACTTAAATTACCAATCTGTTCCGTTCATTCTTCTGTATAGCGCAGAACCTGATTTAAATAAAACGTACAGCGGAGAGTACGTGACCAAATATATTACTGTGATAAATAACAACACCAAGTTCTCTCAACTGTCTCTACGAAATGACTAAGCGCTGAAGCTGGTATTTACTTCAGAACTAGGCAAACACTTGACATTTCCCGCCAAAACACTCGCTTGTCAAGTCACTCACTCACTCCACTTACCCACTCCAATATCATTTACCGTCACATTACTCACGTTTGTCAAGATTTAAAAACCATTAGCAAGAGGAGAATCTCAGAATCCGAAAATCGTTTTATCTGTGAAACATTCAAATTAAATACCGTCCGTAATGACATTCTCTTTCAATCCACAGGGGGGTGAAACGGAACTTCTAATAACATTAAATCGTCAGACAATAACACTCTTGAATCATTGGTGCCGAAGCCGAGTAAATTACATGTCAAATGGTCGGAAATCCAGAAATATTCCTCGATAATTTTCTCGAGGATGTTCCCCTCTCCCGGCCGCTTGATGGGACGCCCGCCCCCCTTCTGCTCTGGTGACAAGGATATCTAAATGTCAATATAAGTTTGAGTGGAGCACGGAATTCCTGGCTGACGGCGGTTTCCAACGGGTTTCTTGTTAACGCTGTTTATGAAAACTCCAAATAGTTATTTGCTATTCTCTGTTACCAAGTTTAACATTGCTAATAAGTTGATATTGATTAAAGTTCGCGTCAAATGTTAATGAGGCGGTAAATTTCGATTTACGTTCCACGAGCCGAACCAATTATGCCTTCATTTGGTTTTTATCGAGTTATTTCAATGAGTATGTTAAATATTAAAGCTGAACATAGCAGAAAATCTCGTGTAATATTTACTTAATTGAATTTTAATGCATTTAAAAAGTGAGCCTCGTAACGTCAGGAAAACTTTCAAAAAAGGAATAGTAAGTTAGTAACCAGAGACTCTACTCACTTCTAGATTTTACATTGCCATCTTTAAAATTTATTACGCTTTCCACGAATTCATGAGAGCGTAAATAGTATTAAGTGCACTCTGAACAATTTTCACTTATAAATCTCGGCCTCGAGCAACTTATGAGTTTTCAGAAAGGGGCGAGTCTTTTTATTGTTATGCAATGGTCTTACGCGCAACCAGTGACGGTTTTTTAATCAACATAACAAAAGTACTGCGACGAATGCAAAAGAGGAAATCTATTGCTTAAAAAGCAATCTTTTAACATTGTCCCGGTAACATTTACAAAATAAGAAACGTTTGATTGATATTTATTAAAATATAATAAAAATATGGGGTATTTTGAATCACATTGATTATATGATATTAGACCACGTCAGAGGCTCTTGAGGCGGTCTAGAAACTCTGACACTAGGGTGTATGGGGTCGTTAGATCTTACTACCCACACGATAAGAAGAAGATTAAACAACAGGCAGAGAAATCATAAGCAAGTTCTCGTTGAACAAAACTATTCAAATGCCCATCATACTCAAGTTTTCCTTCACTCTTTAAATTCCTGAAAATATACACAATATTTCTTAAACATCAACTTGTATTTTTGTCTCAAGGTCAAACTGAGACGTTCCAATTCTTACAGAAACATTTCTCAAACAAAATCCATAAATACTACAAAACATAAAGCATTAATTTCTTCTTTGTACCCGTTACTCCAATATTCCTTAGAAAAATGCAGAGTGACCGTGTAGCACGGTTGCAGTCCCAACCACCATTTATTCAAATTTATACAGACCTCTGATGCCAAAAAGCAGTATGATGAAGATGGAGCACGCTTACCTAAAAGTAACCTATTCACTCTGGACTTAAAGACTCGTATGTTGTAGCTGTCGGGAAACACAGACTCCGGCAGGGAATTCCACTCCTTAGCCGTACGCACAATGAAGGTATTCCCAAAACGTTTTGTGCGTATGGGTGGGATGTCCACCATGTAACGATGGCTCTTCGCCCTTTGTCTCGTAGTCCGATGATGGAACGGGCTTGGCGCAATTAGATTGTGTAATTCCATCGCACACTCCCGAAAATGTAACCGATAGAAAACCGATAGACTTGCAACTCGTCGTCGGTGTTCAATTTTTTTTTTTTGCATCGGGTCCACTATAACATTTCGCATCACAAGAGTTTGAGGAGAAATCGAAACCCCAGTTAGAAAATTAAAAAACTATCTTAATTTTACAAAGTTACTCAGTTTATTTGCTACGTTTGCACACCAATATGGATGTTATTAAAGTTTCATAGATTATAAATACACTAGGATTTCGGTAGAATTAAAGATACATTTTTCCTAAAATACGTTTTACAAAATCCTTATTTTTTGTAACCGAGCTAGCCACTTTGAGTGAGTTACCACTTTTTGGCTTCCACGGGTAATATACAGCCCCGCGATTTCTGGCAGGCCCTCATTGAGCTGAGCAATTTGTAAATGGAACGCGCCGAGAGAAATGATTTACCTCCCGCGGAGACGCGTGCTTACAGTAGAGTAGTAGTACATGCCTATGTTTCTGTGGGTCTGAAGTGCTTTGTTAGTGGGCTAAAAGGGCTTCTTAGGCCTCGTTTACGGAGAAGCGGCACGTCGCGCGTTGGGTTGGGCGGCGCGGCCCGCACTATATTCAAATATATGGCGTTGTATGAGAGCGTTTACGGAGAAGCGATTATATACGCTTTTGCTTGAAATGGAGCGTTTTGCGGCCGTGCCCGCGGATAGCATTGACGCGTCTCACGCGGCGGTGCACGCAGTGGTGCACGCAGCGGCGCACGCAGCGGTGCACGCAGCGGCAATTCTCGATGAAGCGATGTCGGTTTGATTGAGTGTCCCTACCCCGCAAACGCCGCAGCAATACCCACCGCGTGCTTCGCTACACGCTTGAGGATTCGCCGCGGGCGCAGCGGCGGGCACCGCTACTCTTCCCGCCTCGCATCTCTATGAACAGCATCGAATATTGCTATAAGTTTGTGTTTACGCGTGTGATGATGCGTACCGCTTCACGCGCCGCGGCTCCGTAAACAGAAAAAACGTCCGACGCGCCGCGAGAAGCCACGCCACACGCGACGCCCGACGCCCCGCGTGTCCGTAAATGAGGCCTTAATCGGGGATATTGATGCTATGTAGGAAGTTTTACATAGATGTTAGAGTACCATTTTGATTGGTTTTATATCTCACTGCGTTTAGGTAAAAGCTTTTAAGTGACCCAAAATGTTTTAAAAATAAAACATTTTGGGTCACTTAAAAGAGTGACTAGTGACTATTATATAATGAAGTCACTTTTACAAGTGACTTCATTATAAAATAGTCACTTGTAAAAGCAATCAAAATGTTAAAAAAAAACTCATAATGTTAGAACCATCCAGAACATCACCTTAAATAAGCTAGCATAAACGAGCAAGCGACTTCGAGCTAACTCCAACGCTGAAACATTTACCGTTCGATATGTTGGTCGTCTTTTCTCAGTGTTTCCGAACCCATCGTATATTTTCCCAGTAAATAACTTTAGACTTTCTTCAGGGTCACGGGTTTACGAGTACAAGGCACTGTGTCGAGTTATAAAATTGGCACGATGGGTTGGATGAGGATGCAAATATTTGCCTGCCTAGTCACGCCATTTGAAAGAAAAACTGTGCAAGAAAAGTATTTGTTCACTCTTTCGCTAAAAAATCCTCTCATGGATATATTTTTACTGACTACGGATGGCTTAACAACTCTCCAATAAAATTATGATAGGCGCAATAATTTTCTATTTACATAATGAATATGAATGTTTTGTCAGACATCTTTGTTATCGAACTTCTCCAAAACGGCTTGACCGATATTTATATTTTTTTAGTTTTTGTAGATCTGAGAACAGATCGTAGGCTATTTGTAGGGTTCCGTAGCCGAATGGCAAAAAACGGAAACCTTATATTTTCGTCATGTCTGTCTGTCTATCCGTCCGTCCGTATGTCACAGCCATTTTTTTTCCGAAACTATTAGGACTACACATGTGAAATTGGTAGATGGATGTATTTTATGAACCGTTTACCGATTCTTATACAAAAATTTAAAAAATATAAAAAATTAAGGGGGCTCCTCATACATGGAACTGAAACTGAAAATATTTTTTTCGTCCAACATATACGTTTTTGGTGTCTATAGATAGGTCATTGAAAATGACATTAAGGTTTCTAATATCATTTTTACCTAAAATAAATCGTTTAAGAGATAGACACTTCCGAAGTGGTAAAATGGGCGTCCCCCCACCCCTCTAACTTCTATAATAATAGAGTGAAAAATCTAAATAAAATAAATGCTGTAGATCTTAATGTAAACTTTCAACAAAAATTGGTTTGAAAGAGATAGTGTAAGTATTTTCTGAGATATAGCACATTTTCTAAAACCGCAAATATAACTTTTTATTTTATATAAACACTATGAAAACAAAGGTATCTTGTAGTAGTTAGTAGTTACTGCGGAACCCTTCATGGGCGAATTTTACTCGCACTTGGCCTTTTTCTTTTCACTTTCACACACTTTCACTAGAAATCCTTACTAATATTATAAATGCGAAATTAACTCTGTCTGTCTGTGTGTTATGCAATCACGCCTAAACTACTGAACCTATTTAAATGAAATTTGGCACGAACATAGTCTAGAGCCTGAGAAAGGACATAGGCTGCTTTTTAATGCAAGAGGCTGTAAGGGGTTGAAATAGAGGATGAAAGTTTGTATGGAAATTACGTCATTTTTAAAGCTAGAAGCTTGAAACTTATTTGTTAGACTTTTGATTAGAAAAATGTACTAAGCAGTAAAATGTTGTAAATAGATTATTTACGTATGAGTTTTATTTTCAAAATAATTAGTCTGAAAAATTAAAATGCTGCCGAAAGTCACTAAACCGCGCGGACGAAGTCGCGGGCACAGCTAGTAATTATATAAAGCAAACAATAAACATTAGGTACTCATAAACTTAACAAACACAAACAGATTTTTGTGCAATCAAAACGCAAATTACTACAAGCTGTTTGAGGTTTTAAAAGCGACTCCATCCCAGTTTTACAGCCGGTTTATTACCCGGTAAATTGTCAGTTTACCTCTCCCCCAAACGTGGGCAATTCAGCTCCGTTGTAAGTACACAAATATCAATTTAGTGCTTAAACATCTGTGGTAAGTAATTGCTGTTTCTCAAAAACGACAATGTGCGTCTTGTACGATGCAGTTTGTCCCCTTTGAAAAACATTTATTTAAATTGAGACATTACGTCCATTTGATTTTTTTTTCTTAGTAATGATGTGGATTTTTTTTTTATAGAGAACTTCAGCTATCTGGGTAGGATTCACATTACTAACAATCTTGTTAACCCCTCCAACTAAGATAAAATGCTTTTTTCTGGAGTGGATTCACGGCAGTAGTGTACTCGTAATGGGTGAGGTTCGAACCCGCGACCTCTCGGTTTCAAGTCCGACACCATAGCCATTAGGCTATTGACGCTTCTTAGGTTAGGTTATTGATTCTTTGTGACCTATATTTATATTACCGGTATTACTGTTACCGTATGTTCTAATATTTATTTATTTAGGTAAGTCTACAATTCTTTACACGTGGTTTACACAGAACTGAGTACGAAACAGTCTTAGTACGTTTATAAGTTCAACAATTAATTACAGGTATAGTATACATGGACTAAAGATGGTTACTAGTTATGTTTTAGAATACCTATATTATATAAACAGCCAGTGCGCCAATTCAGACGACGATACGCTCTACGGGGAGGGGCAAGCATGCCATTTCCTCTAAAACTTAAATTCTACTTAGACTAATAGTATATCCCTATCTTGTATTTAGGTATATTAATATAAGTTCTTGATTATGTATTCTTTAGTCTATGGTTTCTAATTATATGATAAATTATTTGATTCCCAAGTAGACGTGACAAAATTTTCAAAATTGGTATGTTCGGTTTTGCCAATTCTTTACACGTGTTTTACACAGAACGGAGTAAGAAACAGTCTTAGTACGTTTATAAGTTCAACAATTAATTACAGGTATAGTATACATGGACTAAAGATGGTTACTAGTTATGTTTTAGAATACCTATATTATATAAACAGCCAGTGCGCCAATTCAGACGACGATACGCTCTACGGGGAGGGGTAAGCATGCCATTTCCTCTAAAACTTAAATTCTACTTAGACTAATAGTATATCCCTATCTTGTATTTAGGTATATTAATATAAGTTCTTGATTATGTATTCTTTAGTCTATGGTTTCTAATTATATGATAAATTATATGATTCCCAAGTAGACGTGACGAAATTTTCAAAATTGGTATGTTCGGTTTTGCCAATTCTTTACACGTGTTTTACACAGAACGGAGTAAGAAACAGTCTTAGTACGTTTATAAGTTCAACAATTAATTACAGGCATAGTATACACGGACTAAAGATGGTTACTAGTTATGTTTTAGAATACCTATATTATATGTATAAACAGCCAGTGCGACAATTCAGACGACGATACGCTCTACGGGGAGGGGCAAGCATGCCATTTCCTCTAAAACTTAAATTCTACTTAGACTAATAGTATATTCGTGTATATCATATCTTGTATTTAGGTATATTAATATAAGTTCTTGATTATGTATTCTTTAGTCTATGGTATCCACAGATTACTTTTTCAATTGTCGATATGTCAACGCAACCTCCCCCGCAGGATGCGGGTGAGCATCTCTTTTTGGAAGTTAACCTGAATCACGTGAAAGTTGTTCTAGGTGTCTATTACAGTCCTTCGTAACGTGTGAATTTCTTTTCCTCCTTTGAAAAGATCCTTGAGGATCTTACTCCGTCTTACAGTCATACTATCATTATGGGGGATTTTAATACTTGTTTATTGAAAAATTATTCTCGTTCTTTGTCACTTCAGTCAGTACTACAGTCGTCGAACTTGGCTGTTCTTCCGTCAAGTGCCACACATCATTTCCCGAACTGTAATCCTTCGCTTTTGGATCTTGTAATTGTCTCCTCTAACCATCATGTCAGTAAGCATGGTCAATGTACGGCTGACATGTTTTCTTACCATGATTTAATATTCCTTTCATACAAGATTCGCCCTCCTAAGGCCAAACCTAAAACTCTTCTTCTACGCAATTTTAGTGATATGAATGTTGATAATCTCCAGAGGGATGCTAACGACATTGATTGGGCGTCTCTTGTAACTGCCGAATCGGTCGATGACAAAGTTAACTTGCTCACGGATAATCTCGTACAGCTGTACGACATTCATGCCCCCATTCGTGCAGTCAAATTAAAACATCTTCCTGCGCCGTGGTATGATGTAAGAGCTGTCATGCACAGGAAGGCAGTATGCAAGTCTAAGTTCAGATGTCACCCCTCACCATTGAACCGGGAGATGTTTGTGAATGCTCGCAATCGCAGCAATAGGGTGTGTAGGGATGCAATGTGCCGCCATATTCATGATTCAGTTGAAAACGGTGATCCAGCTAAAGTCTGGAAATTTCTCAAATCGATGGGAGTTGGAAAATCACGCCCAGAATCGATTCCTAAAAACCTAAATATTGATCTGTTGAATCAACACTTCTCATCCTCGTCCTCCTCTAATGGGACAATAAAGCCTTCATTGTCCCATTAGATAAAGATAATTTATTGTATTTGCCTTCATAATGAAGGCAAATACAATAAATTATCTTTCTAACCTTCCAACTCCAGATCACTCCGCATTTAATTTTAGTCAATTTTCTGATTGTGATGTTAAGAAAAGCATAGTTTCAATCACATCCAATGCCGTTGGTAGTGATTGTGTCAGTCGGAAGATGATACTCCCTGTCCTCGATGAAATCCTTCCTATCCTTACCTATATCCTTAACTATTCTATTTGCAATGGTGTCTTTCCATCGGTATGGAAAGAGGCCAAAATTATTCCTCTACCCAAAAAATTGAATCCTACAACTTTTTCAGAATATCGACCTATTTCCATCCTGCCTTTTTTATCTAAAGTCCTTGAACGCCTTGTCCACAATCAGCTTAGCTCTTTTCTTTGCAACAATAGTCTGCTGAATCCTTTCCAATCCGGCTTTCGTCCTGGTCATAGTACCACTTCCGCCTTAGTAAGCGTTACGGATGAGATAAGGTTGGGCATGGATAAAGGAAATATGACGATTCTTTTCTTGCTAGATTTTAGCAACGCTTTTAATACCGTTGATTTCGAAATCATGCTCAACATACTACGCTCTATTAACATATCTCCAACAGCGATTGACTGGTTTCGTAGTTACCTGTTTGGCCACCGGCAACGTATTTGCATAGATGAGTCCTGCTCTTCTTGGTGTAGTACTTCAGCCGGTGTTCCTCAGGGTGGCGTTTTATCTCCTTTACTCTTCGCAATATTCATAAATTCTATTTCTAAAAAACTTCAGTCCTCTTACCATCTTTATGCTGATGATTTGCAAATTTACAGACAAGCTCCCTATACAGATTTGCATACTGCTATTGATATCATTAACCAGGACTTGGCTTCTGTTTGTGAATGGAATGAAGCACATGGTTTGCAGGTTAACCCGTCAAAGACCCAGGTCATTGTGGTTGGTAGTTCCAGGTTGGCACCTAAGGTAAAATGGACGCAGCTTCCTCAGGTTATTTTCAACGGCACTGCTATTCCATTAAGCGAGAAAGTTAAGAACCTTGGGGTTTGGGTTGACAAACATCTTTCTTGGGGTCCCCAATTACAAGAAGTCAGTCGCAAATTATTTGCTTCTGTCCATTCCCTAAGACGATTGCGTAACTTTCTGCCAACTGCTACTAAAATTGCGCTAGCACAGTCTCTTTTACTTCCCATCCTAGACTACGCTGATGTCAGTTATCTTGATCTTACTGAGGCACAATTTGATAAACTTGAGCGACTCCAAAATGTTTGCATTAGATTTATATTTGGCTTGCGCAAATATGATCACGCATCCGAATTTCGTACGAAACTCAAATGGCTTCCAATACGTCTTCGCCGGAACTTACACATTTTGTCTCTACTTTACAGTGTGCTGTTTAATCCTAAAACCCCCACTTATCTTAAAGAACAATTTAAGTTCCTTCATGACACACATGCAAAATCTCTGAGGTCATCAGAAAACTTAAGACTTGCAGTACCGAGTCACGCCACCAATTCTATGGTAAGTCATTCGCAGCTCAAGCAGTACGGCTGTGGAATGCTCTACCCGTGTCAGTAAGACAAGCACAAACACTATCTTCTTTCAAAAACTTAGTAAAAGATCTTTATCTCTCTCCTTAAATTGTTGTTATTATGTATGTCTTTGTTTCTTTCTTTTTTTTAATATTTATATGTATATATATATATGTTTTGAGAACGTTATTTATTGTTTTGTATTTTATATAGATAAATAGTAGACCGTGGACTACCCGCGTATTTATTTTCTCCTTCTGTGTCAAATCCATCCAAAGGTTGTCTGTAAAAGATCGCTTTTAGCGATAAGACCGCCCCTTGTATCACCCTTTTTAATTGTTAAGTCCATAATTTTATTTTACTGTTATGGTGTACAATAAAGAATATATCTATCTATCTATCTATATGATAAATTATATGATTCCCAAGTAGACGTGACAAAATTTTCAAAATTGGTATGTTCGCTTTTGCCAATTCTTTACACGTGGTTTACACAGAACGGAGTACGAAACAGTCTTAGTACGTTTATACGTTCAACAATTAATTACAGGCACACTATACATGCACTAAAGATGGTTACTAGTTATGTTTTAGAATACCTATATTATATAAACAGCCAGTGCGCCAATTCAGACGACGATACTCTCTACGGGGAGGGGCAAGCATGCCATTTCCTCTAAAACTTAAATTCTAGTTAGACTAATGGTATATCCCTATCTTGTGTTTACTTAGCGTAGGTATATTAATATAAGTTCTTGATTATGTATTCTTTAGTCTATGGTATCTAATTATATGATAAATAAAATAATTCCCAAGTAGACGTGACAAAATTTTCAAAATTGGTATGTTCGCTTTTGTATTGTTTCTAAAATTTCGAAGCGTAAGTTGACAAATATACTTCTATAGAAGTTTATTTAGGTTAACAGAAAATCTTACATGATTCGAGATGAGGTGAAAATCTAACCTTCGAGGTTGCTTCGCCACCCTTGCATTCAAAATTCTTTTGGTTTAAAGAGCCTTTCCAAATACGCAGATAAACTTAATTCTGATTCGATTCGAATGAATTAAAAAAAAAAACTGTACTAGACATCATAATAATATACGGTTACTGGTGAAGCCTTAAGTTTAGATAAAAGCTTCTTTAAAGCGTCTAACACGCTGTGACAGTGAAATTCCAGCTGAAATTGTAAGGCCGTATATTCTCCTCCAACATACATATACCCGGGTCACTTAAGCGAAACCCTGATGGATCCACGTCTGACTTAACAAAAAAAATTGGGCCACCAACTGTTTAAACTCGACCATAAATTCAATTATAATCATATCCTATAGGGCTAATCTATGACGGCACAGATTAAACGCATAGGGTCTCCGTCCCCATAAATTGTAGTCGTGCGAGCGATTCATAAATTGCCTTCGCTCATATATCGCGTGCCAAGTTGTGTACATAATTGGTTTCGGACCCCATAGCCTAGGAACATGTGGGACGATGTATGACCATGTCTCGACACATCTCGGGCGTTAGGTATGTATTATGAGATTTTGGAGTGTACAATTTCTGCTCTAGACTTAAAAGCAAGTTCAATAAAGAACTCATTCTTTTCGGGCTTTCCTAAAGGTTTGAATCGTTTATAGATACCTCGAAACATTCACAATCATAAACTTCAAAGTTATGTACTTCAAAGAGTCATATTTAAATCCATGTTAAGTGTGGGTCCATTATGGTCGCTTCCTATATTCATACCAAAAGGCTCAAGCCGTTACTTATGAAAATGTGAGTGTGTTGAAAGTCCTTGATATAATACTACAATAATATAATCTTTGGGCAAATGTAGCTGCAGTACGTACTAGAAGGTGTCAACGCCTTAGTGCCCCGCTTTTCTAAGTTAAAGTTCCGAGGAAAGCCACTGCTACGTTTTATATTTTCCTCGAGTTCCAGATCAAAATATTTCATTTGAATGAAAAACTTTTGTGCAAAACGAAAGAGGATCGGAATTTCTGTGATGTTTATGTTTCTTTGAAAAGATTTTCGTCTGGCTCTTATTGTGATTAATTCTGCTTTTGAGTATTTTTTCTAGATTCTGTCTAGTTTTGTATGATCAATCAAAATAAACATTTGAAAGCTCTAGACTGAGTACAAAACTTTCCTAGATTATTAAAACAATTTATTTTAATAAGTATTAGCACCATTTCTTTCATACCTAAAAACTTGAAATCAAAAAGTTACCTAACACGAAAACTGTCATTGCAGCCTCCCACCAAGATTTATGCCAAGATTAACAAGGATTTTAGAAAAAGGAATTCGTAAAACATCTGAGAAACAGGACAAAGCATTACAAAAGAACAAAGGAGGCCATTGGTGTAGGATTTTGTGTTCCTGCATGCATGAAACCGTCCATGTTTTAAAACCAGTGTTTAAGTGAAACGAAGAAAGTAACTACGTACATTTTATTTGAATTTAACTTGAGTCTAACTATGATGATGATACGAAACATAATTCCTTGGAGTGTTTAGTTTACTTAAATTATTAAGTAAAAATACGAATGTATGAATGAATATGAATTATGTAATTATACTGATAATAAGCAGTTTTGGTGTGCAACTTAGATTTCGGATGACTGATGGTGACAACTCATCTAACAGTCTTACCCAATCTTAGACAATTATTGTTTTTGTGGAATATATTTTATTTCACATAAGCCTACTTGGGCACTCATAAAACGCTAGTGTAGGTTCAGGAGTCGGTCTGTGGATGATAATGAGAAACCGACTTTTTTTAAGTTTTTATTTTTAAGGTTCCGAACGTCCATATGCAAACTCTACCCTTATAAACATAATTTGTTTGGTATGTAGGTTTGGTTTTAGGGTTCTGTAGCCGAATGACAAAATACGGAACACTTATAGATTCGTCATGTTTGTCTGTCCGTCCGTATGTCACAGCTATTTTATTCCGAAACTATCAGGACTTCACATGTGAAACTTGGTAGGCCTACCTACTATTTTGTAAACTTCTTTCCGATTTTATATATAAAAAATAACTCCCTAAACACTTTTTTTTCATCAAGCCTATTCTTGCGTGGTGTGACGACTGATATTGAGGTTCCTTAAACCATTTTTCTTAAAGTTAATTGTTTAAAAGATAGACACTTCCAAAGTGGTAATGTGTCCCGTCCCCCCCTAATATAATAGAATGAAAAATCTAAAATAAATATGCTGTAGATCTTAATAAAAGCTTTCAACGGAAATTAGTTTGAACCAGATATAGTCAGCAGTTCTTGAGATATGGTACATTTTCTAAAGCCGCAATTATTACTATTTGCGTAGTTACTATGGAACCCTTCATGGACGTGTCGGACTAGCACTTGGCCAATTTTTTACAGCTAATAATAATAAAAAAATAATTTAATAATGTAGTTAATATGTTAGAAATAAAGGAAATAAATAATTCTGACGTTATTTAAGGTCAGATACATTTTGAAAGAATTTTAAAATTGTTCCACAGCTTATTTCAAATAATCAAATAATTTTAATCTCCGAATATTAGTTAAGAAGAAGTAGACTGTATATAATATAGAACTAGTACAAAAAGCACTCCTTACTTCTATTCTAAATCCATCTACCAGAATAACCCACATTTGATACCTCATCCCAAGTTTAAGGCACCGACAGCAGCCAACGACCACTTGGACAGTTTATCAGCGAATGTGTTTGAAATTGTTAAAAGTAAGTGATTGATCACGTGATATTGACACAGGGTTTATATGGTGTATATTTGACATTTTGACAATAGTCTTTGCCACTCTACTGCTGCCAGAATATCACTTCTTTAAAACCTCTATTATATATAATAGAATAACTGGCATGCAAGTCGCACTCCTGCAAGCCCAAGTTCAGTTTAATAAAACAAAAATATTATCTAAAATTTACATATCATCATCATCCTTATCATTAAAATCAAAATTCATGTTTCTATTACAATATAGATAATTTATTTAAATGAAAGTATAGAGATAAGAGACGGTGAAACTTTCATTAAAACCGTGAAAGCGATTTTTACATGGCATACGACTTTTTGCCGTAACTTAGTAAAATAATTACATTATGTTAAACTAATATACCGAATGTAAGTTATAAGTAAAAATTGGTTTGTATAAAAAAAATCTAATTAACGACCTGTATTTTAGTCTTAATATTTAGTTTAAAATCATATGTTGTCATATATCTACCCCTTAAGTCAATGTAGGTTTTACCGGCCAGACGTTTCATAATACCGGAGTTTACACCGGCCTCTGAGAGGAAATATTTAATCTTCATGACAGGTGCTTCACGGGGACGGCGACGAGGACCCAGCATCAACACAATAGCTCCGATTTATCACAATATTATTTTCTCGATTCTTTTTCGTTTTAAAAGACTTGGATAGTGATAATAAACAGGATGCCAAGGTATGTATAAAACCATTAGACTCATGTTTAAAAGATATTGCGGATAATTGTGATCTGTAATGTGGAGAACCGGCATTGAATGTTCTACATTATTGCAGGTATATTCTGTTTTGCTCAGCTGTTTACTCTTGACAGTCTTTGGGTTTTAAATGATGCATACACACAAAAAAATGAAGAGTACACAATACAACTTAAACCTGAAAGTTAGAGTTATTACTATAAGTTATTAATATTAACACTTTAATTGTCCATGCATTACATGTAATGCACTGAAAACCTTGCTTGATATGTCCGTGCATAATTAGTGTTATGTATGACTAGTGTTGTTCATTGGTGTCCGTTTTAATCAAATCAATACTAAGTCCCGTGAAATACGGAGCCCGCACGTCGTAGACATAAAAACCTGTTTTAAAAAAATAGAAACATTCAACTTAAATATAATTAATTAATTAAATCACAAAAATCAAACTTAAAAGCATGACACTAAAAATATTCTACTTAGGTAGTGAACTTAAAATAAAAAACACATCGGCCTAAATAGGGTTCCGTAGTATCTATTTGGTATTATTTAACAAACAAAATAAGTCCCCACCGCAGTCATTACAGTATAACAGATTTAATGTTACATTTATCTACTAAATGTCGTGATAATAAATCCCCAAAATCGTTCACTACAATCCCCGCAATCAAATAAAAAAAAATTAAAGTTTCTCGAGTGTTTCACCGTTTTTGAACAACACTATTTGTTAGGTAGTCCGTGCTCAGATGTCCGTGCATTACATTTAATGCATTTTTTTTTAAATATCAGATAGCTACCTAGGAGTCTGTAGACGAAACGCTTACCTAAAATGTGACTTCGTATTAACTTAAAATGTAATATAATTATTGGACATTTGGTGATCGGCACGGAAATATGCTTGGGACAGTTAAAGTATTAATTTTCTCCACCACAACAATATAATACAGGTCCAAAAATAAAAATCATCAAAGATAAAAGATTTATTTATCTTTGATAATTTTTGTTTTTGGACCTTCATACTATAAAAATATATTTATTTGGACTGATTGAGTCCAATTAAATATATTTTTATAGTATTGATAGTTAAGAGTTTGTTACAGTAAACATGCATTTTGTTGTTCAAATATTCTAGCGCTGGTTGATCATAATTCAAAACTCCATTCTTTCCAAACTCCTCAACTTTATTATTTGCCATAAATGTTGTTATCCTGAACTTGAAACAGATCAAAGTTGTATTAATTCGTCAATAGCGGCAGGTGTTCCGAGACTTGTTTCTTGCATAACTTTCTAACTTGGGATAAATATTTACTTATCTAATTTTAAACTCTCGGCCAAAAATTTGTTGCCAATTCCTTGAAATTCGCCAGGGTGAAATTCGGTTGAAACAATTACATTAAATATTTTTTACGAGAATATTTACCAAAAGTACCTCATAATTGCATGGACGGCAGTAAATTAGTAAATGGCGCCTGAAAATAAAGTGACCACACAATCATTGAAAACTAATATTGCGATGGGTCCTATGTATATGGGCCAAACTAACAATTTGGCCATTTTGACTTTTTTATGGTAAACGCATCTTATCGATATAAAGAATTATGTGAGCTATTAAAAAAAAAAGATTTCTGCATAGAAACACAATTTTTTATTTTTTTTTTATTTTTTATTTTTTTTTATTTAGAATAGGTTCGCGTTTGACCACCATCTCACCTGATGGTAAGTGATGATGTGGTCGAAGATGGAGCACGCTTACCTAAAAAGTAACCTATTCACTCTTGACTTAAAGACTCCTAGGTTATAGCTATCGGGAAACACAGACTCCGGCAGGGAATTCCACTCCTTAGCCGTACGCACAATGAAGGTATTCCCAAAACGTTTGGTGCGTATGGGTGGGATGTCCACCATGTAACGATGGCGCTTCGCCGTTTGTCTCGTAGTCCGATGATGGAACGGGCTTGTTGGAATTAAATTGTGTAATTCAATCGCACACTCCCCGAAATGTAACCGATAAAAAACCGATAGACTTGCAACTCGTCGTCGATGTTCAAGGCTCTGGAGCTTTGATTCGACCAGTGCATCGTTGCCAATGAGTCTTTTGGCCCGCTTCTCGATAGACTCAAGCGCGTCCAGTTGGTATTTAGCAGATCCATCCCAAAGATGAGAGCAGTACTCCATACACGACCGAACCTGGGCTTGATAGAGATTGAGCAACTGTTCGGGTGTGAAGTACCGTCTCACCTTTGCTAGGATTCCCAACTTTTTTGAAGCTAAGCTTTATTACAGTATAACGGCGTATGTGACATGAATTTAAACGTACAAGGTCCTAATAGTGGTTAGAGTCTTATACGCGGGGAGTTGCCGTGCGTTTATTTATTGTTTGGACCAATCAGCTGATTTGACAATACATTGAACGGAGCAACGGCCGCACTGTGATGAATACAAATTGTAATTGTTGTGTTTTTGGGTTAATTACAATTTAGTTTAATAAGTAAAAGATGACATCCAATTATCGCGCTAAGTTGTCTAGAAGTCGGAATTTAGTGAAAGAAAAAATATTATCCTACCTGCATATCACAGTTATTATGAAAATTTAGTAGCATCTAATGAATGACATTGCGTCAACTAATGAAAGTGATAATGAAGAAAATTAATGAAGACTTTTTAAGAATTAGCACGGGGAAGCACTTGCTGTTTCCCTTGGCATCTCCAAGGCTTTTGACAGGGTCTGGCATGATAGCCTTATTGCTAAGCTTCCTTCTTTCGGTTTACCCACTCAACTTTGCGTTTTGATTGAAGACTTCCCGAGAGATCGGTCCATTCGAGTGGTCATTGATGACTGCTAAATTGCCAATTGCCAATTGGCTATTAATGTCGGGGTCCCTCAGGGGTCGGTTCTCTCAGCACAGTTGCTGAGAGATATGTGTCCAGCGTGCGTGCTGGTGGGTCAGATCCAGTCTCTCCATGAGGACATGGTTAGGCGCTTGAACTTGTCCTTGAAGGCTGTCTCCGAATGAGGTGATGCCAACTTGGTCCAGTTTAATACAGCTAATAACCAGGCTTGTCTCTTCTCCTCAAAAAGGAGCCAATTCGAACCGGCTCCCACTTTCTGTGATGTAATCGTGCCGATAAACGATCATATTGAGCTTCTTGGGGTTACACTAACTTCCACCCTCAATTTTGGTCCATTTATCGAGGCTAAGGCTCAACTAGCATCAAAAAAGTTGGGAATCTTAGCAAAGGTGAGACGGTACTTCACACCGGAACAGTTGCTCAATCTGTATCAAGCCAGGTTCGGTCGTGTATGGAGCTACTACTGCTCTCATATTTGGGATAGATCTGCCAAATACAATTTGGACGCGCTTGAGTCTATTGAGAAACGGGCCAAGAGACTCATTGGCATCGATGCACTGGTCAAGTCAAAGCTCCAGAGCCTTGAACATCGACGACGAGTTGCAAGTCTATCGGTTTTCTATCGGTTACATTTCGGGGAGGGTGTGATGGAATTACACAATCGAATTCCGCCAAGCCCGTTCCATCATCGGACTATAAGACAAACGGTGATGCGCCATCGTTACATGGCCGACATTCCACCCATACGCACTAAACGTTTTGGGAATGCCTTCGTTGTGCGTACAGTTAAGGAGTGGAATTCCCTGCCGGAGTCTGTGTTTCCCGATAGCTATAACTTAGGGATCTTTAAGTCAAGAGTGAATAAGTTACTTTTAGGTAAGCGTGCTCTATCTTCGACCACATCATCACTTACCATCAGGTGAGATGGTGGTCAAACGCGAACCAATTAACAAAAAAAAAACACTAATGTTGATTTTGTTGATTTTATTACTTAATTATACTACAGAGATTTTTTTTGTTTATTTACACAAGATAGGTTTTTAATTTTGTTATTTTTTTATAATTTTATTGAGAAAATAATAATGTGAAGTAGGTACATTATTTTGTTAATCAAACTAAGATCTTCAGTAAAAGTTTCGTTCTTACTTATTTTTTTTTTGTTTTTTTTTCATAAGTGTAGTTTTAAGACTACTTTAATTTTTATATCAATAAATGAATAAAACTATTGCGTGTTTTTTAATTATTGAAATGATCTAACTGAAAACTGAGTTAGTAGGTAAGCCGATTGTAAAACGTATAAGTGTCAATGTGACATAAATGACTAAATAGCTTATATTCTAATTAATGAATTATCAACTACTTCAGTTGTTACTTGATTTTATGAGTAAAAAATATAAAAATATATAACGTATGCTAATTAACGTAATACGCGTATAATGGCCAATAACACATTGGCCCTTTAAAGTGTTTTTAGAGAAAAATAATTTTAACAAAAACTAACGTAGAAGGGCCAATGTGACGCAAAAAAAAAACCGATATATGTATATATAAAATACTATAGTACAAATGAGGAGGATAGTTGTCTTAGCAAACAAGCAAAGATTCGTAAACTTCGGTTTTATCAATCTGAAGTTATAGTAAATAGAAACTTTGGAAGCCTCTCTTGTAAAGTTGTAATTTTGCACTTTGGCCCATATACATAGGACCCATCGATTGGTGTTTAGTATTAGCGAATACAAAACAAATTACTAGTTTAGTTTATATATAAATTCTGTATTAGACATGTAGATAATACATATCTTGATTATAAAAGATATTGATATATATATATTGCATCTTTTTATAAAAAATATTAACCCCCTTTTTATTCATGTAAGTCTTCGCCTTGAAGCCCCTTGTTGTTCCCCTCATCGCTGTAATTGTGGGGAAGTGGTCAACAGCCTCGGGCACCATGGTCTCTCTTGCAACCGTAGTGCGGGTCGATTTGCACGACATGCCAATTTAAACGACATTATCCGACGAGCCCTTGTCACCGTCGGCGTTCCAGGCGTGGAACCCAATGACCTGGTGCGTGACCATGGCAAAAGACCGGACGGCATGTCATTGTTTCCTTGGAAGATGGGTAGGCCTTTTTTTTTTTAACGTGGTAAAATGATCAAATAAGTCCTCCCACTCCGGGCAGGGTGGGAGGGACTGTCAGACTTTTACTGACTAAAATCCACGGTGTTCCTTCTATAACCCTTTACATACCGGGGCCACAGTAACGGGATGAGTCCCACGACCCCGGCAGGCTTCGGCCCTCTGCAGGGGGCCTCGTCATGTTGCTGACGCTCTTTGAGGCGCGCGTGGAACACGACGCGCCGTCGACCCGGGCATGGTCCATGGTCGGACAGCGAGTTGCCCTTTACTCGCTGTCCGCATGCCCGCGCCTACGGTGGCCGGAGATCGTCGGCCGACGTCCGACGCCGTGGGCGTCTACCACTACGGCTGGGCTGGAGGGAGGACGCCATCCTCTCCCTCACGCGTCCCGCCTCCTCCTTCGGAAGCATGACTGCTTCGCAGAAGGAGGCGACCGCTTCCCACTCCCTCTCGCCCCGCAGCATGGCCTTGACCAATGTCGGGTGCGAGAGGTCTCCGCCTATCGCCGCCGTGAGGACACGTCGGTGCTCTGCCCAAGCGGGGCAGTCGTGCACCGTGTGCTCTACGGTGTCCTCAGGGCGACCCTCGCAGTGGTGACACCCAGGCGTTTCCTCCTTTCCCATCAGACTCAGGTACCTCCCGAAACTTCCGTGTCCGGTGAGGACCTGCGTCATGCGGTAGGTCAGGACGCCGTGACGCCGATCTAGCCACTCCTCAAAGAGGGGTCTGACCGCCGCAATTGCGGCGTGCCCGGCCGTCGGTTGCGACAGTCGTTCCCTCCATACTGCCCTGAGATCGCGCCGGAGCTCTTCCCACCGCGCCTCGACTTCTCGAGGCAGCGGGGCCCGGCGCTGCGCCTCCACGCGCCATTCATAGACGCGCTGGAGGGCAGTCGCCTCCAGATCCCAGGGCAGCAATCCGGCAAGGAGGTTGGCCGATTCGCCGGCGATCGTGCGGTATCCCCGGATCATTCGGATAGCCATGACCCTCTGGCATGCGACCAACTTTAGTGGTCGCGTCCGGATGCACAGGGCCCACACTGGGGACCCGTAGAGGGCCATGGACCGCACGACGCCGGCGTACAGCCTTCGGCAGGAGGCATTTGGCCCACTGAGATTAGGCAGGAGTCGCCTGAAGGCGGCTGCTGTCCGGTTCAGCTTTGGGGCCAAACTAAGGAAGTGCTCCCTGAAGTTCCACCGGCTGTCGAGGACGAGTCCCAGGTACTTCATCGTCCTCCCGACGCTGATGCGAACCCCCTCCACCGTTATGTGGGACTCGGACCGTGGCGCGTTCCGACCGCCATGAAAGCACATGGCCTCGGTCTTGTGCAGCGCCACGTCGAGTCCCAAGTGCCGGATCCTATGAACGACTGTCGCAACCGCTTGCGTCGCCAGGTCGGCCGCCGCCTGGTGCGACTCTCCCTGCGCTAGGACGAGCGTGTCGTCAGCGTAACATACTACGCTGACGCCGTCAGGGAGGTCGCCGCGCAGCACCCAGTCGTATCCGATGTTCCACAGGGGCGGCCCCAAGACCGATCCCTGTGGGACACCGCACGACATCTCTCACCGGTTCCACTCTCCCCGGTGACCGGGGTAGATGACGGCTCTGTCCGTCAGGTAGTCCTCGACTATGCGACGGAGGTAGGTCGGCACCCGGTGATACCGGAGTGCCTCCCTGATGCAACTCCAGGGCAGGGTGTTAAAGGCGTTGGTGATGTCCAAAGACACCGCCAAGACGACCCTGCCCCGGGATACCGCGTCCCCCGTCGTGAGGGCTCTCACGCGCATGATGGCATCCACCGTCGAGCGCCCCCTGCGGAAGCCAAACTGGCACTCCGCAAGATCGGGCCCACCCGATTCAGGTGCCCGAAGAGGCGGTCTGCAATTACTCTTTCCAAGAGCTTGCCCGCCTCGTCGAATTTTTTGAAGCTTTATTTTAGTTTTTTTTTATGGTTTATGGGCTTGCGTTTGACCATAATCTCACCTGATGTTAAGTGATGATGTGGTCGAAAGTGAAGCACGCTTGCCTTGAAGTAACCTATTCACTCTTGACTTAAAGACTCCCAGGTTATAGCTATCAGGAAACATAGACTCCGGCAGGGAATTCCACTCCTTAGCCGTACGCACAATGAAGGTATTCCCAAAATGTTTCGTGCGTATGGGTGGGATGTCCACCATGTAACGATGGCGCATCGCCATTTGTCTTGTAGTCCGATGATGGAACGAGCTTGGTGGAATTAGACTGTGCAATTCCATCACACACTCCCCGAAATCTAACCGATAGAACAAACTATATACTTAGTATATACAATATACTAAGGAGCCAATTTCAACCGTCCCCTTCTTTCCGTGGTGTACCCGTGCCGATAACTGATCGCATCGAGCTTCTTGGGGTTACATTGACATCCATCGTTAATTTTGGTCCGTTTATCGAGGCTAAGGCTCAACTGGCTGCCAAAAAGTTGGGAATCCTAGCAAAAGTGAGACGGTACTTCACACCGGAACAGCTGCTCAACCTCTATCAAGCGCAAGTTCAGTCGTGTATGGAGTACTGCTCTCATCACTACACTTGCTCTAGGCTTGCAACACGCAGGCCTCGGGAGGCTTAAATACCCTCCCACTAAAGAGCGGCCACATCACCTTGGGGAAGTGATGTGTGTATTACCCACTATCGTATCGTAAATGAAATGGTAAAAGGTAAAGATTGTGCTTCGTCGTGCGCCCCGGTTGACGCCCGGCGCTCGCAGGTATCCGGGCCTGTGAGTGATAAATCTGTTACCGATGGATGCTCAGGGGTAGGTGACCAGGCCCCTGTAGCGGATATGGTTACTGGAAGCAATGTGTCATGTGACCCGGTTGACAACCGGCGCTCGCAGGTATCCGGGCCTGCGAGTGTTAAATTGGTGACCGACGGATGCGCAGGGGTAGGCGACCAGGCCCCTGTAGCGGATATGGCTACTGGAAGCAGTGGAACTCGGTCGCGTCGGACGTCTTCCGTCAGGAAGCGTCCAGTGAGCCAGTCCTCGGAGGAGGAAGGCCTGCCGGCCGCCAAGCTGCCGACTTCGAGGAGGGGTCGGCAGGCACCGAAAGGGGCGAGCGCTTCACAGCTGCGGAGGGATGGGCGCGGGCGGTTTGTCCGCCCCAATACCCCCGCGGCTAGTGAAGCAGAAAGTGACATGGGGGTCACCACAGAGGACCCTGGCGATGGCGGCGAAAGCTGTGCCTCGCTGGGGAGCTCAAAGGCGGAGGTCAACGCCGCCAACGCCTTGAGCCAGCTGGCTCTGGATGGGGTGGACTTAGTCCTGAAGGTTGCCACCAAGTCTGGCAGCCTAAAGGGCACGTTCACCCGTGGCTTGAAAGAGGCTGCCGCGGACATCAGGGAGGCGGTTGGCACCCTCCTCAACAGAACGGCCTCTGACGAGGTCGCAAAGTTGCAGGAGGAAAACAGCCGCCTCCGAAACGACTTGGAAGACCTCCGGCGGCAAGTCGCTCCGCTAAGCGAGGAGCAGCAGCGACGCACGTCCCCCGTTGCCGCACCTGTGGTGGCCACGACTCCCGCACTGCGACCGGCAAGCCCTCGCACCGATGAAGAGGTCGAGCGCATTGTCCGGCTGTGCATGCTCCAGTGCGGGAGCATGGTAAACGCTCGGATGGAGGCGATTTCTCGGCGTCTCCCAGCGGAAACCCTCCGTCCGCCTCTAGCGGCTGACACGCGGAGGACTGAGGAGCCGCCGAGACTTGCGCCTCGAAAGGAGAAGCCCGCGGAGGGAGCTCCTCCGAGCGGCTAGCCCACGACTGCCGGGTCTAAGGGTGAGACCTGGGCGAAAGTCGTGGGCCGCAAGAAGGCCCGCAAAGGCGCCAAGAAGGTCGCAGCAGCAGCATGCGCCCCAGAGGTAACCGCAAAGGCGGTTGCGCAGCCTGCGCCACGGACTGCGCGACGGACTGCCAAAGGCGGTCGCAAAGGGCCGACGATACGTACCCCGCGTTCCGAAGCTGTGACGCTCACGTTACAGCCTGGGGCTGCGGAGCGCGGCGTAACGTACCAGTCGGTCATTGCCGAGGCCAAGGCCAAGATCAAATTATCTGATCTTGGCCTCCAGTCCGTCCCCCTTAGGCAGGCTGCCACGGGTGCGCGGCTCTTCGAGGTGGCAGGTGCTGCGAGCGGCAGTGCCGAAAAGGCGGACGCTCTGGCCGCCAAGATGAGGGAGGTCCTCAACTCCGAGGACGTCCGGGTCTCCAGGCCAATGAAAACCGCAGAGGTGCGGATTTCTGGTCTGGATGACTCCGTGACCTCTGAGGAGGTGGTGGCGGCCGTTGCCCAAAGTGGAGAGTGTCCGCCGGGCAATGTGCGGGCTGGCGATATACGCGCCGACGCCACCGGACTCGGCGTAGTCTGGGTTCGGTGCCCTGTGGCGTCGGCGAAGAAGATCGCCGAGAGCGGCAGATTGCTGGTAGGCTGGGTTGCAGCGAGGGCGAAACTCCTGCAGCCCCGGGCTTTGCGGTGCTTCCGGTGCTTGGAGAAGGGGCACGTCCGCGCAAAGTGCACCACCGAAACTGACCGTAGTGATCTTTGTTATCGCTGCGGTCAGCCCGGCCACAAGGCGGCCCAGTGTTCCGCGGCACTCAACTGCATCTTGTGTTCGGATGCAGGGAAGCCAGCGGGACACAAAGTGGGCGGAGGGGCCTGTGGCGCGCCTGCCAGCAAGGCCAAAAAGAAGAAAAAGAAGAGGAGCACCAAACCTGCCGGGGAAACCTCGCCTCCCCCGCAGGCTAGTAGCTCCGCGGCCGACTCCCGGCCCAGGACCGTTGCCGAGGGAATGGAATGTTAATAATGCTCCAATTCCATTTTCTCCAGGGCAACATCAACCACTGTGCCAGAACTCAGGATCTCCTACTCCAGAGCATGGCACAGTGGTCGATTCACGTGGCTGTGGTCGCCGAACCGTACTTCATCCCCGCCCGTCACAACTGGCTGGGATGCGCTAACGGTTCGGTGGCCATTATTGGCGAGACTCTGACCGACCCGTCTCGGGGCCGCGGCTGGGTTGCTGCGGTCTCGGGTGGCATCGTCATTGTGGGGGCGTATTTCTCTCCCAACAAGAGTCTCGCCGACTTTGAGGGTTTCCTTGTCGAGTTGGGCGCCGTCGTAGGCCGCCATCACCCTCGTCCCGTTCTGGTGCTCGGGGATCTCAACGCCAAGTCATCGGCGTGGGGATCTCCGGTCACTGACCCTCGGGGCGAGGTGCTAGAAGAGTGGGCGGTGACGACCGGTCTGGTCGTCCTGAATCGGGATTCGGAATACACGTGCGTGCGGCAGCGGGGCGGGTCGATAGTGGACGTCTCGTTCGCTAGCCCCTCTGTCGCCGGCCGAGTCCGCGACTGGCGTGTCGCCGTGGAGGTGGAGACGCTGTCGGACCATCGGTATATCCGGTTCGACGTCTCTGCCCAGACCGCGAGCGGCCGCCATCCAACAACCCCGATTAACGACGGCCCGCGTTGGGCGCTTAACCGCATCGACAGGGAACTACTCGAGGAAGCTGCATTAGTCCAGTCCTGGACCTGGGAGTCGACGACGGACGGCCCCGTCGACATTGAGGCGGTGGCGCTGTGGTTTCGGGGGGCGATGACGCAGATCTGCGAAGCGTCCATGCCCCGTGTCCGCCAACAGTCCGCAAGGCGCCAGGTGTAGTGGTGGACCGCCGAGATCGCGCAATTGCGCGTAGCGTGCGTTGCGGCTCGCCGCCGGTACACCCGATACCGGAGACGACGTCGACGGGATTCTGCCGAGGAGGACGCGCTGTATGAGGTGTACCGCGCGTCCAAGGAGACTCTGTAGCTGGCCATCGGCGACTCAAAGTCGCGCGCCAGGGAGGAGCTGCTGGGGTCCCTGGATCGGGATCCGTGGGGGCGCCCCTACCGTTGGGTACGGAGCAAGTTGCGTCCCTGGGCGCCTCCACTGACGCGAAGCATGGAACCCCAGTTGCTAGAGGCGGTGGTGTCGGCCCTCTTCCCAGGGCGACCGGAACACGTTCCCCCGGCGATGGCTTCGCCCTCAGCCACAGACTCTCCAGAAGAAGAGGAGAGCACCGATGTCCCCGAGGTGACGCAAGCAGAGATGGGAGCGGCCGTGTCGCGACTCCGGGCTAAGAACACAGCGCCCGGACCCGACGGAGTGCCTGGTCGAGCTCTCGTCCTGGCTCTGAAGGAGCTAGAGCCCCAGCTGAGGAGGCTTCTCACGGCATGCCTCGAGCAGGGTCAGTTTCCCAGTGTGTGGAAGGAGGGGAGGCTGGTCCTCCTCAGGAAGGAGGGGCGCCCCGCGGACTCGCCGTCCGCGTATCGGCCCATAGTGCTGCTTGACGAGGCGGGCAAACTTTTTGAGCGTATCATCGCAGATCGCCTCGTCAGCCACTTGTGCAGGGAGGGGCCAAACCTGGACGACAACCAATTCGGTTTTCGTCGGGGGTGCTCCACCATAGACGCCATCATGCGCGTGAGGGCCCTGGCGGAGGAGACGGTGTTTCGGGGTGGGGTGGTGGTGGCGGTGTCTTTAGACATCTCCAACGCATTCAACACCCTACCCTGGAGTTGTATTCGGGAGGCCCTGAAATACCATCGCGTGCCTCCCTACCTCCGCCGTACAGTAGGGGCTTACCTGGAGGGTAGATGCGTCACCTATCGGGGACGTGACGGTGCTGGTCGGCACCTCACGTCGTGCGGTGTTCCACAGGGATCAGTCTTGGGACCGCCCCTGTGGAACATCGGCTACGACTGGGTGCTGAGAGGCGAACTCCCGCCGGGCGCCGACGTGACGTGTTATGCGGATGACACGCTCGTAACTGCCCGGGGGAGCTCGCACAGGGAAGCGACGTTGTTAGCCACGGCTGCGGTGTCACAGGTGGTGAACCGCATCCGGCGCCTGGGCCTGGAGGCGGCCCTGAACAAGTCGGAGGCCATGGTGTTTCATGGCCCTCGACGGGCACCGCCGCCGGGATCACACATCGTGGTCAGCGGGACCCGGATAGCTGTCAAGTCCACCATGAAGTATCTGGGATTGGTGCTCGACAGCCGATGGGAATTCGGGCCCCACTTCCGGCGGCTGGTGCCCAAGTTGATGGGCGCAGCGGGCGCGCTTTCAACGTTGCTTCCCAACTTGGGGGGCCCGAGCGCCGCCTGTAGGTGGTTGTACGTGGGAATCGTGCGGTCCATGGCCCTGTATGCGGCCCCTGTGTGGGCGCTGGACATGACGGCCGGCACTCTCGCCATTCTGCGCAAACCGCAGAGGGTGATGGCCGTCAGAGTCGTCCGCGGGTACCGCACGATTTCCTACGAGGCGGCTTGCGTCCTGGCCGGATCCCCGCCCTGGGACCTAGAGGCGAAAGTACTCGCGTCGTTGTATCGATGGCGCGAGGAAGAGCGGGCACGGGGCTCGAGGCCGGTGCAGCGCCAGATCGCGCTGCGCCGAGAGGAGCTCCGTCAGGTCTTGGTGGCGGAATGGCGGCAGAGGCTTCTGCGCCCTACCGCCGGCCTCGCTACCGTCGAGGCGATCCGGCCAGTACTCGACGACTGGCTCGGGAGATGGCACGACTCCCTGTCTTTTAGAGTGACACAGGTGCTGTCGGGGCACGGCTGCTTCGGCAAGTACTTGTGCCGCATAGACAGAGAGCCGGACGCTCGGTGCCACCACTGCGTCCATTGCGAAGAGGACACGGCGCAACACACGCTCGCCGAGTGTGTAGCTTGGGAGGAGCAGCGCCGTGTCCTCACAAATGAAGTAGGAGGCGATCTGTCGCTGCCGGCCGTAGTGCAGAGTATGGTCGGCAGCGCAGAGTCGTGGGACGCGGTGGTGTCCTTCTGCGAGGACGTGATGTCGCAGAAGGAAACTGCGCAAAGGGAGAGGGAGATCTCCACTCCCTTCCCTGGCCGCAGAAGGCGCACTGGGCGCAGGGGAAGGGTGGACAACGCCCTTTTCCAGCCCCCATGAATGGGTCCAGGGGCGAGGGGGGGGGGGAAAGTCCCCCGCCCCCTATTTGATGGACACGAGTCACAGGCGCGCGTGGGTGTCGGCGCGCGCCTCTGAGGCGATGCACGGGGTAGCTCAACACCTCACTACCCCGTGCAGGAGGCGAGGCCGGGACAGACCCGACCAGCACTAGTGCGGGGCTGCGGAAGAATTAGGTTTCCCGCGGCCCCCCACGCACGTGTGAGGAGACACCGGGGTGGTTTTAGCCGGTAAGAATCCGGCACACCCCTCCGCCATTCCCCAGGCGGAGGTAGTCCATGAGGATTTCCCCCCGTTAAAAAAAAAAAAAAAGGCTTGCAACACGTCGCCGATGTTCAAAGCTCTGGAGCTTTGTCTCGACCAGTTTCTCGTTGCCGATGAGCCTTTTGACCCGTTTCTCGATAGACTCAAGTGCTTCAAGCTGGTATTTGGCAGATCCATCCCAGATCTTGTTTGGTTGAGTAATTCATAAGCCAACCTTCGGACTGTATCATCAGACTAGGGGATACTGCCATGTTATTGCAAATTTAACGACCATTCGTTTACAGTGCAGGCTATTCGGTTGTGGAATGGATTGCCGGTGTCAGTAAGACAAGCTCAGCCACTCGCTGTTCTTAAGCTCGGTTGCAAATCATTTTATTTCAACTTATGATTATTCCTTTGTTAAAACCACACGATGTTAAAAAACACATTATATATTTATATATTTTATGTACTTATGTTTTGTATTTATAATATATGTATAATTATATTTATATTTTGTTAGTGTTTCTGTTTTGATGAGTATTTGTAAAGTAGTACACTAATATTAATAGCCCTCCCTATTTTAATTAAAGCTCGAAAAGTCCTTCCCAAGGTTGTCTGGAAGATATCGCTCTCAGCGATAAGACCGCCATTGTAACTATTTTTTTTTACAATATTTTTATTTAAGTGTCATTCAATTATACAATAAAGTATATTCTATCTATCTATCTATAAACTTAAATCATCAATCATCTTAAATTCATCGTTTACGGTGCAGGCTACTCGTCTGTGGAACGCATTGTCGGTGTCAGTTAGACAAGCACAGTCACTTGCTGCATTGAAAAGCACTGTTGTCAATCATTTTTAGGGTTCCGTAGCCGAATGGCAAAATACGGAACCCTTATAGTTTCGTCATGTCTGTCCGTCTGTCTGTCTGTACGTCTGTCCGTCCGTCCGTCCGTCCGTCCGTATGTCACAGCCATTTTATTCTTTAAACATCTTTCCGATTTTAAGAAAATAATTACATAGGGGTTTCTAAAACCACTTTTTTTATAAAGTCAATCGTTTAAAAGATATACGCTCCCAAAGTGGTAAAATGTGTGTCCCCCCTCTAACTTCTATAATAATAGAGTGAAAAATTTAAAAAAAAAATTAGGTCTATAGATCTTAATGTAAACTTTCAACCAAAATTAGTTTGAACGAGATCGGGTCAGCAGTTTTTGTGATAAAGCATATTTTCTAAAACTGCAAATATAACTTTGTAATTCATACAAACACTATGAAAAACAAAGTTATTTGGCGTAGTTGTAAAAAATGTAAAAACCTAGTTTTAAGAAATTTGTAAGGTTTCTTTTTCTTCATTAAATATACATATTATATTATATTATTATAGTTACTACGGAACCCTTCATGGGCAAGTCTGACTCGCACTTGGCCAATTTTTATACACTCCTATGATTATACCTTATATTTCTCTCCTATGACATTCATTCATATCGACGCCGGAAAGGAAAAATTATCCAAGCGACATCAGACTAACTTTACAGTAGAGCAGTTTAAAGTTTGAATTTTCAGGAAAAAAATCGTGTAAATTCTTATAATGGTCTAAAAGCCTAATTCTTAGAAATTTATTTGGATATTTTTTTATCTACATTATAGTATACTATAATGTAGAAAAAAAAATTCAAACTTTAAACTGCTCTACTGTAAAGTTAGTCTGATGTCGCTTGGATAATTTTTCCTTTCCAGCGTCGATATCTACTTTAACAAGATTTTTTGTATTTTATAACACTTGAAGTACAAGTAACAATGAGAATAAGGTTTGCTAAAGAATCCACTGACTCGACAAACGAAGAAATCGAATACATATTGTCAAAAATAGAACAACTAGATGACAGTCAATTCATAAATGATGGTTTGACATTAAGTCAAAGTATGCAGACAAATACAGACTATGGTGGACGCTAAAGTGTGCAATGCAGCTACGCAAACCAGCTGTGTTATTCTGTAAGACCTCTTTCTAAACTTCGAATCTGAATCCGCTGTGAGTTTATTGATTGGCATTCTAAAAACTCAGTTGTTAAATCGAATTTACACCAGCGCTACCCTTGCGAGCGTGTCAGCGAGTTGAACTAAAGATTTTGACAGATAAAGTATGAGATGACGTGAGAAGTGGCATTCGGTAAGGTAATTCTTCCGTCACTTCGACGCTGTTTACAGAATGCAAAATCAACGTCACTTTGAACCATAAGCGAAGTGACAGTGAATAGCTATGTGAGATGCGAGTTGTTGTTCGAATTTTACAGAATCGACGTACAGCTCCACAATGAGATGTTACATTTGCGGAGCTACTTCTAAGCAATTCAATAATTGGAACATCAAAATGCCTGTAGATAGCCTTGGACTTTGGCTTATCTATCCTTCACGCTAGGATTCGCTTGTTTGAAAGTGTTTTGCACCTTTCTTACAAGCTTCCGATAAAAAAATGGTAAGTGAGGTCAGATTCGGATAAAGCTACAGTTAAAGAGAGAAAAGCCAATATACAACAAAGATTTAGAAAAGATACTGGATTAATTGTGGATGTGCCGAGAGCTGGGTTCGGCAATACCAATGATGGCAATACCAGCAGGCGATTTTTCGCTGACCCACAGAACGCTGCAGAAATTACCGGTATCGATTATAACATAATATTCAGACTTAAAATAATTCTAGAGGTAATTTCAAGCGGCTTTAAAGTTGACTTAAAAAAATTTGCTGATTACTGTTGGGACACAGCAAGTCTACGTCTCGCTCTATGACTATGCACAAATAAGCAACACGATGAGCCCGACTATGCACGAAATTTTGATGCATGATGCTATAGTCATGGAAAAGGCGTTATTACCTATTGGACTGCTATCGTAAGAGGCTGCTGAAGCTAGAAATAAGCATTTCAGAATGTATAGATATAATTTTGCGAGGAAGTTTTCGAGAGTAGATTGCAATGTAGATGTAATAAATCGCCTTCTACTATCCTCGGATCCACTGCTCACAAGTCTGAGGCCAAAGCCAAAGAGAAGGCTGCATCCTTTTTCAAAAGAAGCGATAGCTATGTTGGTGCCACCTTCTCCAGAATCTGAAGATGATTCAGATTCAGAAACTTCGGAAACAGAAGAGGTTGAAGAAAGCAACGATGAACCCTGGCATTCTCCCTCATCAAATTAGATTTTATATAATTAGTTGCTCAATAAAGCCTATTCCAAATCATTAATATTTTTTTTTATTTTAACATCATATCATTATTTAATTATTTCTACTGAACATCTAATACATCCGCTATAAAGGCCTCCCTCAATATCACAATGAACGTTCTTTAGCTTCCTGCGTTCCGCACAGAGCTCTGGACAGGTCGTATGTACATTTTAGTAAGTCCTACCTATACGTTACAACAGAAAAAACTGCACAAATAATTTCGCCCGGCTAGGAATGCGAAATACCCGTCTGTGCGCGTCGGTCGGTAGCTTCGGTTTGTTACTGAAACCGATAATTTCAAATCTTGAGTGAGATTGGTAGATAAATAGATAGAATACACTTTATTGCACGCCAACAATTTAAACACACCCGATTTACAATATTGCTCAACTTATGGCTACAATGGTGGTCTTATTGCTGATAGCGATATCTTCCAGGCAACCTTTGGATGGAATTTATGAACATAAAACAAAGAGGATAGCGGAAAGTCAGTGTACCTACTTCAAGTGTTATAAAATACAAAAAATCTTGTTAAAGTAGATATCAACGCTGGAAAGGAAAAATTATCCAAGCGACATCAGACTAACTTACTAAAACTACTTACTAAAATGTACAGACGACCTGTCCAGAGCTCTGTGCGGAACGCAGGAAGCTAAAGAACGTTCATTGTGATATTGAGGGAGGCCTTTATAGCGGATGTATTAGATGTTCAGTGGAAGTAATTAAATAATGATATGATGTTAAAATAAAAAAAGTATTAATGATTTGGAATAGGCTTTATTGATCAAATAATTATATAAAATCTAATTTGATGAGGGAGAATGCCAGGGTTCATCGTCGCTTTCTTCAACCTCTTCTGTTTCCGAAGTTTCTGAATCTGAATCATCTTCAGATTCTGGAGAAGGTGGCACCAACATAGCTATCGCTTCTTTTGAAAACGGATGCAGCCTTCTCTTTGGATTTGACCTCAGACTTGTGAGCAGTGGATCCGAGGATAGTAGAAGGCGATTTATTACATCTACATTGCAATCTACTCTCGAAAACTTCCTCGCAAAATTATATCTATACATTCTGAAATGCTTATTTCTAGCTTCAGCAGCCTCTTACGATAGCAGTCCAATAGGTAATAACGCCTTCTCCATGACTATAGCACCATGCATCAAAATTTTGTGCATAGTCGGGCTCATCGTGTTGCTCATTTGTGCATAGTCATAGAGCGAGACGTAGACTTGCTGTGTCCCAACAGTAATCAGCAAATTTTTTTAAGTCAACTTTAAAGCCGCTTGAAATTACCTAGAATTATTTTAAGCCTGAATATACAGGCTTCTGAGAGTGTTCGTGGGCCGCTGGGACTCGCCGATGTGGCGGCACTGGATGCGACTACACACTGCGGGTGGTCGTGTCCAGGGCTTGCCATAAACTGGCACCCCTGTGCGGTACCACCTTACGATTACTTTTATTTTATGTTATTTTTTTTTTGTGTACTAACAATAGCTTTATAAGATTTGTGTTACTAACAGAATATGGACTACTCGTCTGAAATAAAAGTCTTATTATTATTATTATATATTATGTTATAATCGATACCGGTAATTTCTGCAGCGTTCTGTGGGTCAGCGAAAAATCGCCTGCTGGTATTGCACACCATTGGTTTTGCCGAACCCAGCTCTCGGCACATCCACAATTAATCCAGTATCTTTTCTAAATCTTTGTTGTATATTGGCTTTTCTTTCTTTAACTGTAGCTTTGTCCGAATCTGACCTCACTTGCCATTTTTTTATCGGAAGCTTGTAAGAAAGGTGCAAAACACTTTCAAACAAGCGAATCCTAGCGTGAAGGATAGATAAGCCAAAGTCCAAGGCTATCTACAGGCATTTGGATGTTCCAATTATTGAATTGCTTAGAAGTAGCTCCGCAAATGTAACATCTCATTGTGAAGCTGGTTTGCGTAGCTGCATTGCACACTTTAGCGTCCACCATAGTCTGTATTTGTCTGCATACTTTGACATTAAGTCAAAGTATGCAGACAAACCATCATTTATGAATTGACTGTCATCTAGTTGTTCTATTTTTGACAATATGTATTCGATTTCTTCGTTTGTCAAGTCAGTGGATTCTTTAGCAAACCTTATTCTCATTGGTCTACAATAACGTGGCAAGGAGGGAGTCGGATTTTGCCATACAATTTTTTTTCCCATATTTTAACTGCAGCGATACTAAACAGCTTTGGAAGATGTTGGAGTCAGTGGAGTCTTCATTGTGCATTTTTTGTTTAAACTGGGACTGTTGCAAGCCGTCAATAACCCCACTTATAAATAAGCTCCAATGAACCACGTTCTTCTTCAGTTAAATAACTTAAATTTTCTTTTAAATAAGTAAGCAGCCTAGTAACCGTGCGAATTAATAGTTCTTGCAAATTAACTTCCGCAATAGTTTCAGTCACAGTAATTGACGACTTTGGTGGATAGCACTTTTGCTTTTCTTTCTGTATTATGCTATAGCAAGGGTAATATTTCTTATTGTAATTTCTGATGATCTCATATTGTTTTCTTGATAGATCAGCTTCAACAAACATTGATAGTGCTTTGAAGGGAAATAATTGTGTGTCACTAACTTGCAAACATTTAGAATAAGATTGTTTGTATTTTTTTGCTCGCTTCGGTGACTTCATGACTTCTGACAGTAAATGTGATGTATTTCTACGGCCAGACGTCTCTAGGCTAGTTTTGGCTGCATGTACTAACACTTCTTGACTAGCAGTTGACTGTCTGTAGTTCACTGGTTTTCTTTCGCTTGTTCCTGTCAGAGAGTTCATGAAAAGGTTTTGATGGGTGACCGGCATGCTTTTGTGGTTGCGAAACAATAGGTATCTCGAACGTTCCTTGAAGCCAAGTTGCATTGGCAGTAACAAATTTAGAAAGTATTCTTTTTGCCTTCAACCACCTTTATTTTAATTCACTTTTGAAATATTAAATATTATGTTTCAAAACCCTTAATTGTTCTTCATTAAAGTTGTCAGACGATAAAAGATAATGTTCCAAATAATCGACTTTATCGTCAAAAGTGTGTAAATCTTGTTGTTGCATTTTATTGAACAGGTATTCTCTAGTTACAATTTTGTAGTTAGAGCCCCCTTACCAGGGGGGTTACCACCCTAAAACAATAAAAAAGAAAACATTTCATAATTTGTTTGAAAATAACGGTTAATACTTTTTAACTAACACCAACACTAACGCGTGAGTTTTGTCGAAAGTAGCGTAAAGTAGCACTCAATTCCTGATATACCTATCATCTGACAGTTTTTGTTATGCGTTACAATAGAAATCGTTACTCAGAAGCACTCGGAAAGATAAATATAATCATTTTGAAATGTACAAAAAAAATCGTGACAATTATAAATTGACTTTAAACCTTACAAATACATGTAAACGTTAGTGAATCGTAATAAATAAAACTGTTCTTACCTGTATTATGATAATCCATAGTAGTTTTCACTAAATAACTCACGATAAAAAAGCAGTGAGGTCTCAAACACGGTACGTTTTTAATGTAGCCAGTAACTGACGCGAGCGCATGCGACAACGATCAAGTTCCAACTGATTTGTGGCTGATTGGTGAAGGCACAAGTGCCTGGAAAGGGTCGTCTATTGTTCAGCAGCTACCTGGCTCCCTGACAAGTATTAATTTTTGCTTTTGTGTTGGAATTTGTTTTTATAAATTTCGCCCGGCTAGGACTGCAAAATACCCGTCTGTGCGTATACGGACCGTGTCGAAGTCAACACGACTATGGGTGATGGATGAGACAACATTCCTCACGTAGTAAGTATTTCTATTTATTTATCATCCTATAGTCTAATCAACCAAAAAGTTGCCAATTATTAATTCGTTACCCTAAAAAAACAAAAAGTTTATTAAAAAAGTATTTTCTGCAAATTACAAACTATGAACATGTACTCTAGTTTTATTATTACGTTTAAAGTATAATAAGTGAAAACTTAAATTATTCTTTGAATGAATGTAAAACTTACAAACGTATAACACATAAAAATAAACATAACTATATCAGAAATGTATTTGCGAACTCACTAGCCATATAAAAGCAATTAAAGGCTTCTGTGGTTTTTAACATAAAATTATTTAAACTCAGCGATAGACATTTCAACATAAATTAAAAAGAAAACAAAATACACTTCTCATGAAGAAGAAGCCGCTCCAGTGGTGGCATTGCTGGATTCTGGACTTAGTCAGCGTGTTGTGGCTGAAAGATTGCATCTAAGCATGTCGTCTGTTCATAGAGTCTACAAACGCTATCGGGAGACTGGTTTGTACACGCGCCGTTCAGAATCTGGCAGGAATCGGGTCACTTCTGAGCGAGATGATCGATTTATTGTAACAACTTCTTTACGAAATCGACGCTGTAATGCTTTTCAACTGCAGCAGCAGCTTCATGTTGTACGTAGGGTGGCTGTAAGTGACTCTACAATTAGAAGAAGGTTGAAAGAACGTGGACTGGTACCTCACAAGCCAGCAAATGGGCCGAAATTAACTACAAACCATCAAAAAGTGCGCCTTAACTTTGCACGTGAGCATCTAAATTGGTCATACCTCCAGTGGAACAAAGTCCTCTTTTCTGATGAGTGTAATATTATACTGTATGGTAACAACGGAAGGAAAAAGGGCTACAGAAGATGTTCAGGACTGCAAAAGGCCCAGTGCAACGGTAACTGGGGTGTCCTAAACTTTTCCACGATACGTGGAGCTTAAACGTTGCTTTTCAAACAAGAAGGTTACACAATAATCTACAGGCTCTCCGGCCGACAGCAAACTATAGCCTCCGGGGCCCTACAAATAGTTACAAATAACACTCACCTGAGCTGTAGACGGCAACCTAGGATCTGTTTGATCACGTCCAAAGTGTTTGTATGTAATATGAGGGTGAGTAATTGAAACGTGTGATGTAAGTTACGTGTTCCAGGACGGTCACAAGGCGTCGATCTCCAGATGGCGCGGTCCTGACCAGCATCACACCTAACTCGTTTCCAGCAAGCGCGCGCTACGCGTGGTAGGCAATAAGGCGATGTGTTCCAAGAAATATCACTGGATTCTAGTCAATTCGGAATTACAAAGTTCAATTAAACACTGTTCACAATCAATCTGCTCATATCTCGTGAGATCCAATTCGATTTCCAACAAATTCCGCGTGCCACGAGGTGACGCAATACGGCGTATAATTCAACAATATCCCGGGGTTTTCGGCAAGTGGGGATTTCACTTCAACAACAAATAATTCGCGACCCAATTATCGGTTTCAACACGCGAATCCAACGATATTTTACCAATTATAATTATCTCAACAGGTCCCAAAAAGCGGACGACATTTTTCAAGCGCAAAGTCTATCTGTCAAAGTCAAGTAATGTCAAAATCAAATTCTTTATGTCAAAAGGGTGCGTTCTGTTTCACGTCGGACCGAACAGAAGAGATGGAGAACGCTTTGCACAATACTGCATTGAAGAAAACGTCAGCTATGGTGGCGGTTCGTGGATGGTTTAGGGAGGAATCAGCACTGACAGTAAGACAAGCTCTTTGTATCTGGGCCACGTCTGTCTGCACTAAACAGTCATCGGTACATCGAACAGTGTCTTGCCATATGGACATTTTATTGGCAACGGTTTCATATTCATGCATGACAATCCTAGGGCTCACACCGCGAGCGTCGTACGAGATTATGTTACCGAAGTCGGTATCTCCATTATGGAATGGCCTGCAAGAAGCCCGGACATGAATCCGATTGAACATCTATGAGATGAATTAAAGAGACGAATTCGTGCAAGAGAATCTGCCCCAGAAACACTTAGCCAGCTGCAAAATGCAATCCAAAAAGAATGGAATGGAATGCCACAAAATTTGATTGTGACTCTCATCCGATCGATAAAGAACCGTATGGAAGCAGTTATAAGAGCTCGGGGAAGGAATACAAGTTATTAAATAAACGTTTCTTAGCTTTTTTTCATGTACGTGTGCTGTTTTATCAATTTCCTACATACTCCACACAGGGTAAAAATGACTTGTTAAACAAAATACGAAACCTATGAAACTTTAATTTGAATTTAGAACATTAACATTAGGATTTGAAAACCTCATATTATTCACTATTAAACGACATTTGACCTATATTCCTAAACTAGCGACCCGCCCCGGCTTCGCACGGGTGAAATGTTTATATTAAACTAGCTTCTACCCGCGACTTCGTACGCGTAGGAAGGTATTTCCGCGCAAATCCCCATCCCGTGGGAATTTCGGGATAAAACGTAGCCTATGTGTTATTCCAGAATGTCAACTATCTACATACCAAATTTCATTCAGATCCGTTAAGTAGTTTTTGCGTGAAAGAGTAACAAACATCCATCCATCCTCACAAACTTTCGCATTTATAATATTAGTAGGAAGGATATACTATAGAATGTCTTTATATACATCGTTGACAGCCTTTTAGTCATTCGACATGCATGTTCTCTTTAGTAATTACTTTTGAAAGTGCGACACATAATTTACCATGGGAAAAACATTCAATGCTCAAATCTAAGCAACATAAGCACGCGCGCCGTGTTTCCGCCGGCACCGCGCCGCAACCGCTATGTCCTTGCATTTTAAATCTGTAATATCTTCGAAACTATTTATTTAAATTATATTCTGTAAAGGGCAATATTGATTTATATTAAATGCACAATGAATTTATGGTACTTAATTGAATAAGGATTAATGCTGTATTGCTTAAAATCGCTTTGTAAAATATACTCGTATTTCTCGTAAAAACTAAGGATAAAATATGGTTGTTGTGGGTTATCTATAAGAGATAGACAGATGCCATCGAGGACGTTTTTGTTGACCTTTTTAAGGTGTACAATACTGTTGTACATTATTTTCATCTATCTCGTAGGGTTCAGCCAGCGTTTGCAAAGCAAGCGCAAAAAAATGTGTTTATTTGCGACATCACATTAGAAACCTCAAAAATTATCAGTATTCCTCTACTATATTATGCATGTTATATACTTAAAAACCTTCCTATTGAATCACTCTTTCTATTGAAAGAAACGGCATCAAAATCCGTTGCGTAGTTTTAAAGATTTAAGCATACATAGGGACAGACACAGGGAAGCGACTTTGCTTTATACTATGTTAAGATGTAGGTACACATTTTTTTGATAATCCTTACAAAATATAAACTTGCAAGGTGTTTCGATTTTTCTGATGAGAAGTGTATATTAGGCTGTAATAGTTTGACTTTTACTGTTAGTATAAATGCAAGTTTTGTCACAAGACGTTTCCCAAAATGTCCACCCACTTTTGTTCTTATAAAACAAAAACCTAAAACAGTGTTCTATTTTGTTCAAGTATAACAGTGTACTTCTAGAGATTTATCACGAACGTTTCATATTATAATAGTTGGCACCACTGGGTCGCTTCGCAACAAAAGTCTATTAGGGAAGTTGGAAACTGTGTCTTAGGTCCTATCTCGGAGCCTCGCAATACATCTACAATATTACTTGCTTATCTAAACGAGACGTTTAGAGTTACTTTACTTGCTAATGGAAAGTGAAAAATTTACCTGTTTCTTAAATTATGTCAATTATCTTTTTCTGCGCTAGGTAACCGTCGCGTTTGTGCAAACTGATGAAGTAAATATAATGAATGCAATATTATGCTTGGGTTAACCAAGGTTTTTCATCAAGGCATTTCCTTAAGGTTAAATAATTGTCGGTAACGGATGTTTGAAGGGTTCAAGAAGGTAAAAACTGACTCTGACTTAGTTTTAATACAATCTTTCTTATCATTTATTCATATAGTATACCCATATATGTACATTATACATATGCCTCAAATAACTATTAAAAAGCAAAAACGTTTTTCCATCGGCCTGGCAAAAAAACCCGAATTAAATTTTACTACCCAAACGAATTATTCCTCGAATATATCACGGGTTAAATATCCGTGTGGATGTCACAATTCATATTATAATAATAACGTGGAAAACCGCGCAATGATCATAAATTCAAAACGTGTGTTTCACGCACCGATGACTACAGATTGCTGTACACAACATTCTGCCAGAATACAATAATTCGGCTATGTATTGTAGCTTAGTAACTACCTAGCCTTTTTTTTTTTTAGCGTGGTAAAATTATCAAATAAGTCCTCCCACCCCGGGCAGGGTGGGAGGGACTGTCAGACTTTTACTGACTAAAATCCACGGTGTTCCTTCAATAACCCTTTACGTACCGGGGTCACGGTAACGGGATGAGTCCCACGACCCCGGCAGGCTTCGGCCCTCTACGGGGGGGCCTCGTCATATTGCTGACGCTCTTTGAGGCGCGCGTGAAACACGACGCGCCGTCGACCCGGGCATGGTCCATGGTCGGACAGCGAGTTGCCCTTTACTCGCTGTCCGCATGCCCGCGCCTACGGTGGCCGGAGATCGTCGGCCGACGTCCGACGCCGTGGGCGTCTACCACTGCGGCTGGGCTGGAGGGAGGACGCCATCCTCTCCCTCACGCGGCCCGCCTCCTCCTTCGGAAGCATGACTGCTTCGCAGAAGGAGGCGACCGCTTCCCACTCGCTCTCGCCCCGCAGCATGGCCTCGACCAATGCCGGGCGCGAGAGGTCTCCGCCTATTGCCACCTACCTAGCCTACAGCCATAATAACATGCTTTATCAATATAATATATATCTTTCATAGCAGTTTTTAATATCGCAAATATGTAGTGCCTCGGAATATGGGTACAGTTTAGCAAGGTAGATTTTGAATGATTTTATATTATGTAAATGTGTTAAAATTTTGTCAATTTAAACTTAGTGAGGTATAAAAGCATGGACCGGTAGAATGTGAAAGTTAAGCAGCTACATAGTTATTTTTTTTTAAAGAATGAACTCAGTTATGTAATAAAATGGGCCAGACAAGAACATAGTAGTCGACACCCTTGAGGGCATTTAGACTAAGTTAACTCGGGAATAACTTTTCAACTAAGATTTTCTGGAGAAAATTCTGGCTCAGAGCCGTTAGCTTCCAAATGAACTCGCTAATTCCTAAGACAGTTAAAGCTCTGAAAGAAGATCTTATTCTTAAAGCCAAAAGGTCGCAAGAAAAGGGAAATTGTTTAGCGAGGTCGAAAAAATGGGACGAATGATGCAGATACTGCGAAAGTTATACTATATAGTCCTCTGTTCCTTTATATCAAACTTTAACGGACTTACATTACTTTTTCTAATGTATTTGTATTGGATATCAAAGTTACTGGTGTTCTGGAGGAGTCTTCCCATTATTTCAGTGTCCCAATATTGTTTACTTAGAAACTTTTAGGTTCTGTTTTGCTTTTTGCTTGGAAACAATAACTTAGATTTGTTTAATATTTAATCCACCTACCGAGTTTTTAGTGTAGTTAAAAATATTAAGTTAGTACAGTTATATCATTTCAATATTTAGAAAAAATACGTGACAAGGATATTGGACAGAAGACAATAACTGTACTTGTATAGTATAAATCACTAGCCGTTTCCTGCGTGAAAATTTTGGACATTTTCCTGGAATAAATAGTAGCCCATGTGCTATTTCAGACTATAATTTACCACGGTGTTAAGTTTCATCCAGATCCGTTCGACCGTTTTGGCGTGATTGAGTAGCAAATACCTACCCTTACATCCATTCATCCATACAGCATATATAACACTCTTTTGCATTTATATAATTAGTATATAAGTACCAAGAATTTCCAAACCTTTTAAAGAGATCCTAATACAGGAGGATACCTGCAATACACTTTAGATAAGAGTAGTACTCACGCGGGGCTTCGCTCCCGTGAATATTATCACGGTAAAAACATAACTCTCCCTTTTTGCAGTCGCGTAAAAAGTAGCCTATAACCTTCCTCAAGCTTCAAGCTACTTCCATACCAAACTGCATCCAAATCCACCCAGTACTTTCGAAGATTAGCGCGTTCAAGCAAACGAACAAACGAAATTTTCCGCTTTATAATATTAGTATAGATTTAGACAAGTTTTTTTTATTGTTCTGTATTATTGTGTATTTCCTGCCACATATAACCCTTTAAAGCAAGAGTTAACAGGCATCTTTTCAAGCTCGCTCATTCGATCATAGACCTCATGAGCTGGCTCATGGACCATCAGGTGTTATCGGAGTGAAGAGCGGGCTTATCTATACTAATATTATAAAGCGGAAAAGTTTGTTTGTTTGTTTGTTTGTTTGTTTGTTTGTTTGTTTGCTTGAACGCGCTAATCTTCGAAGGTACTGGGTGGATTTGGATGCAATTTGGTATGGAAGTAGCTTGAAGCTTGAGGAAGGTTATAGGCAACTTTTTACCCGACTGCAAAAAAGGAGAGTTATGTTTTTACCGTGATAGGATCCACGGGAGCGAAGCCCCGCGTGAGTACTAGTTCGTAATAAAAAAAATATTACTGATGAGTCCTCTCTTGACTTAGATCACACCTGATGGTTAGCGATAGATGACGTCTACGATGAACCGAGTGAGCTCAGAAGGTGCCTGAATTATTGAAGTCATAACACTTAAAAAATAGCACAGTCAAAAAAGTATCAGTGCTACACGATTGACCTTTTTTTTAATAATACCGGGATCGTGATGAATTATAGAAACATGGAAGCACGCAAAAAATATAAACTTGCTAGACCTTGATCAACATTCATAAAAATTATTCCAAACAAATAAACTTTCTTTCATCCACTAATTGGCTCTCATTTCTCACCCTTAATTATCTCAAATATAAACACTTGGAGGCAGCAGAAAGAAAAATATTTGTCCCAGCCTATAACGAGTGACCTCATTAGTGGTCGACTTTCACCAATTTCCTTTTTAAAAAAGAAAATTAAAGAAACCGTCAATAAACCGCCATGTTATCGCATCAGAACATTCTCTTCCATGTGGACGACCAAAACGAATGTTTCGGTTTCGGCTATAGCAAAATATTCAGTGCTGATGGCCATTTAAGTATATAAGCAAAGAATTCATGCATTGAAACAGATGTGTATATGACGTTTTAACTACCAGGATTATATTATAGATGGGAGACGGATCTATATAGGCTGTATAGCAGTATCTCTTTATTACAACGGAATCGCAAAGATGTTTTTAGTACCACTGTAATGATAAATATTAGGAGCTCCCAGATACTAACTGCTGCCCACAACTTCGTTCGTGTGGGAGGATTTCCCGCCTATATCCCAGTCCCGTAGGGATTCCGTGATCAAAAGTTTGGCCGGGATAAAGATGTGTTAATCCAGGATGTCAACTATCTATTTACCAAATTTCATTAAAATTTATCCAGTAGATCCGGAGACTACCCAACTAGCAAAATACCCTTACAAACAAAAGCTTGTAAGAGCTGTGGTTTCATATAAGGTTTATACGTGTTCTGATTAAGCCAGAAACTCTAATAGTGTTATCTTATAAGTCTATTTAAGTTTTAAGAGCATTCATACTTGTAACATTATTCTTATAGACGTATATAAGAAAACGTTATATAGTATTACTAAAAGCACTGGTCTTATAAGCGCCTATTATTTTACAAGTCTAATTGCCTTTGATTCTTAATTAAAACTTATAAATGCATTTTATAAGTCCATTTAATCTTATAAGTGACTATACTAAGTGTTTTATTAGACTTCTGTTGAACGAGTGTTTTAAAAGTGTGATTATCTCACCTAAGACATATTAAAGAGTAGAAGCACTTTTAAAAGTCTTACAAGTGTCTTAACAATTCTCTATTAAGTGTTATTTATTTTCTGTGTTGTGTTTGACACGAGAAATATCGAGTATCTCTCCGAGCATCTCGTGCAACTGACACAAAAATATTTTTGATGGTTCCGTGTAAAATAACGACCTAAGTATTAAAAAGTCTACCTACCCAAAGTTTTTCAATATGTAGCCTGAAAGTGCGTTATGATTTCATCGATATATTTATAATTTTATTTATATATTATTATGTAATTAATAGAAGTTTATTGGTTAATTAGTTACACAATTCACATTCATCACTTGAGTAGTGGTCGTAAATTGCAAATTTATGGCAGCCTGTGCACCAGAAGAAATCCAAATACAATAAAGTCATGATATCATTTTGGGACGTTGTAAAATGTTGGGGCAGGAACTTTGAAGTAGGATATCCACAGGCTATACATTTTTCACACAATACAAAGTGCGTTATGTTCAATGGCCAAGTTTCATTCTTAAGCATTCGGAGCTTTTTTTTACTTATGAAACAGTCGACATCCATAACTGCAACCATACTTTGTGTGTAATTGTCCTAAAACATAATATAAGCGTATTTACATTGAATTAACATAGTGGATTAATTATTTACTTGTACCTATAATGACATCGTTGTTTGGTTTGCTTTTACTTATTAAGGAACCCTAAATTATGAGTAGTATGGCCATGTAGACAACGGTTTTAGGTTTAATTTGACTTTTACGAGAGCGATATAAACCTTACACAAGAATACTAGACTTATATTGTTCTGATAAAGCACTTATGAGTCGTGGTTGGTCGTAATGGCGACATTTTGAATATTATTTCACAAATAATTATAATTATATGTAATAAAGGACACATTTTTGAGAAGGCCCGTGAAAATACTGTTATTCAAATTTCAAAATAATCGAGAAAATCTACTTCGCAACCTAATAATCGCTTAAAATGCGTGACAAACTAAGCTTACATACTTAGGAAAATGAAATAAAATATAATACTTACGTTCTTTAATTATTTTCCCAAAGTTTCTCTTTACCTCACGGCGCGGCGGTGGTTTGTGATTACCGTTGGGCTATAAATGATATTACACTTAAAATAGCATTCGTAAGAAGACTTTAAGCTTATTTGCCCTTAAAGCAAGCTCTTGTAAGTCACTTGTAAGTTTGTTTTTCCTTATAAAAGTATTAGCAAGAGTTTTATAAGTTTGAAAATACACTTCGCGAGACCATTACAAGCCAATTGTAAGGGTTAATATACTTATAAAGTGCGCCCAAATCCACACTTATATGTGTCTATAAGTGTGATATAAGACTGAAAAAAATATGGTCTTGGGATATTTGTAAGAGTATTTTTTGCTAGTTGGGTAGCGTGTACAAACAGACAGACTTCTTTTTTAATTTTTTTGCCGTATTACCGTTTCTTTACCCATCTCAATTATTATTTTTGTATAAAATTTAAATGTACAGACACACTTTTTTTACTGTACTTGCTTCCTTGCGATGTGACCGAAATATTCAAGTATCCTCTGGAGACAGATAGTGGAGAGTCTTGTCTTTACTATTAGTTGTTTATGTATCTATATGTTAATTCTACGGGCTATCCAGGGAATACGTAGAATTCTTATTTAACACCATATTTTCAAAGATGTAGATAAGACTCCTGTTTGCTGCTTTCAGTAGTTCACTATGGAGAACACGAGAGTTTGGTCTAGCTTCTTTTTTTTTCAGCGAGATGTTTCTGTCATCTTACTTACATAAAGCTACCTAAGTTTAAATAAGTTAATGTTATTTTCTTTCTTTCTTTTTTTATTAGAGAATGTGGGTACAATTCACATTACTAGCAATCTTATTAACCCCTGCAACTAAGCTAAAATAATATGGTTGTGGCTTGAGTGGGTTCACGGCAATAGTGTAATGGGTGGGGTTCGAACTCACGACCTCTCTTAGCCATTAGGGTATTGACGCATTTGTTAAAACTGTAACAAAAATTGTATTCTGTCATAGCGTTCGATTTTAATATGAATAAAGACTAGATTCAATGAAACCCCTTTCTAATACCGACCTTTAAAAAATTAATACACGCCTTTAATTTACGTCTCAATTTCTCACATACATATAACCCTCTTATACGATTAACTGCGGGTTACTCATAATGGTTCAAATTCCAGACACGTTGTCCTGCGATGACGCGAGGATTCCTAGCGAGACGGCTCGTAATCCCGGCGGCCATTTTGAAACGTTTGAATAAAAAACGGTCCCTTATTTCAGTAATGGGAATATAGTACCTACTGAAGTTTGTTGTGTCGTTTGAGGCTCTTGAATAATCATTTAGTGGAGTGCTAGGGTTTTTTATGACTGATTTTATTATTTACTGGCGTTCATTATTCTTATGGCTCGCACATCCGCACATACATACAGTCTTTTGTTTCTGGTTTCTGCCTAACTTTTTCGATAATCACCATAATGAGTAAACTACAAAATAAATCTTAATTAAACTATGCAGTACTGCAATATCTGTACTAGGAATAAACCTGTATCACAGGCGGAAGGAGCACCAACAAATATTTAAATTTTACGTTAACAGATTTTTTAAACAATGTTTAACATCAACTATACCTACTAAAATTATAAAGCGGAAGAGTTTGTTTGTTTGTTTAAACGCATTAATTTTTTAAAGTAGGTACCTACTGGATGGATTTTAATGAAATTTGTTATGAAATTAGTTTGAAGCTTGATGAAGTTCATAGGCTTTTTAACCGACTGCAAAAAGGAGGGTTATATTTTTATCATGATAAAATGTCCACGGGAGGCGGAGCCCCGCGCAACTAGCAGTTACGAGGGGGTATAGTGATAAAACTAGAACTTTATTTTGTTACTATAAACTTAACCCTTTCGCGGACGGTACTCGATCATGTGGTATATGTAGAATGACACATCAATTCTTCATACAAAATGGTTAGACGTTTATTGACGTCGAGTCGTATTTTTCGATACATTTGGCCAATAGCGGCACTGTCGTTATCTAACGTCAACATCGTGCGTATTCTACGAACCACCAGCGCACGAGCAGGACGTCTTCTTTTTGAAGCACCAAAAATCATAATGTAATGTGACAGAACAATTTTGAAATTTTCATGCGTTGTGGCGGAAAGACGTAGCTAGTTCAATTTTGTATTGCGAGTCAACGTGACTAAACGGTCTGCTTAAAACAAGTAAATTAAAATAGACGTGGTAGTACGTTCTGTCACCACTCGTAGCTGTCTTGGAACGTATATACACGTCACCGCCCATGAAAGGGTTATAAACAAAATCTTGTGGGAATGTATGCTTCTAAAAAATTTATAGCCATATACGGGTTGATCTTTCAGGTTAAGCAACAGTTGCCTATTACTGTTGTTGTTGCCAAGCTTTGTCCGTCGGGCGACCCAGTTTCTGGGTTGTGGAGGTCAGAAAGTCACTCGATCCGTTTCGAATACTGGTACTCAGCTGTATACGGCGTATATAGGCTAGAATCTAATCCCATCATAATGGGTCGGTTAGGAGCCTATTTCTTTACTTTGTTAATTATGAATATATTAAAAGGACGAACAAATTTATTTTCGCACTAGTTATTATGAAACCTATACGCATAAGTACACAGCTGATCACAGCTCAGTCAGCTTCGTGACAGTTGATTTTCTGGATTGGATGGCATGTGAAATGGTCTTCGTATAAAGATAGATAAACTCTTTAGTGTACACCATAATATAATAAGTCTTTAAGTCAAGAGTGAATAGGTTACTTTTAGGTAAGCGTGCTCCATCTTCGACCACATCATCACTTACCATCAGGTGAGATGGTGGTCAAACGCGAACCTATTCTATATAAAAAAAAAAAAAAAATAATAAGTATCTATCAACTAAAAAGGGTTATTCAATGGCAGTTTTATCACTAAAAGCGATCATTTACACAAAAACTACAGAAAACCTACCACAATTTGACAGTCTTCTTATTTGTTGGATACAGTAACGGTCTTATCGCTAACAGCAATGTCTATCAGTCACACAAACTTTGGATGGACTGATTGAACTTAGTATAAAACAGCCCTGTTACATACTCCTCTACATATAAATTTATCTAGCCGTCCCTATTTATGCAAAATTTCACCCTAATTTTCCCATAAGCCGGAATTGAACTCTCAACACAAACACATACCGTCCCAAAATAAAGTGACGTAAGTACAATCGTTACGGTTCGGTTCAAAGATCAGAGACAAGTTAAACGTTTGCTAACCGAAACAATACCGAAGTTTGAACAGAAATCAATGGAGGACCCTACTCAGTCGACGAAACTGTTTTATAATGTCAAACGCTACAAATGAAAAACAAGAGTAGTACTACCTATACATTCTATGGAGTAGGTATAAAAACATGAGGGACCAACCAATGTGTTTAATATTTCCCGGTAAATACCTATGATGATATTTTTTTAAGATTTTAACGCAGGAGCGATCGCGATGATGAGAAAATAGGTGTTGTTCGCACTCCGTTCGAGTGCAAATTTTACACATTTTTAATGGATACATACCTACTAGTCTATACCCTATTCCTGACTATAAACAGTCTCTGAACCACATTTCATTCACATACCTACTAGTCTATACCCTATTCCTGACTATAAACAGTCTCTGAACCACATTTCATTCAGATCCATTTAGCAATTTTGGTGCAATTGAGTAATAAACATACATTTTTATCCATCTAAACATTCATATATTATTCATTATAGATAACGGTGTCTTGTTTCTAAATTTCTTAATTCAAGAGACGCAATACGTTTTTCGATTGCCAAAAAACAAACAAAATAAATCTGAACAACCAAAACAGATTGAGAACAAATGGCACGAAGAGTTTCACGCTTGACGAAATAGTAAGAAGCTTTACTGTTTTATTGAATTAAGGAATTAACCGGCACGCACTATTTGGAACGATATAAAACAGTGCAGCTACGAGCTCAAACCACAAGTGAGAAGCGACTGGATGTCGGACTACTCACTTCGTCATAAAACATTTAATTTGATAAATAAAACCTTTAATAAATAAACCTTTAAATCCATGAAACAATAGTAAAAGAAGTCTATCATTTTTCCGCCATTTTGTTAAAAAACGCACACAAGATGGCGACGAATTACACGGACATCATCGGCCCCATGGCGTATCCGCTAAAAATGTTAGTATCACATTTAATTAATTTGCTCAATTTCATCTTCAATTAATTTAGAAAAAGACTCTTGTTTTCAAATAAAATCGGAGTGTTTTCAATTACTTTAATTAAATATCGACTTCAGGTACTTAATTAATCTTTTCATGTCGGATTCTTGTAAGCAAAAAATAAAAATAGCTTAGTTTTCATTGTTGGAAAGTTTTATTACTCTTAAAGACGAGTAATATCATAATTACTTTGCGAATTCAATATACAAATTAAAATAGTCTCTCAAGCAAAATTATTTGTATATTCTACTGACCCAAACATGTTAAACTTTGCTCAATTAGAACCCATTAAACGAATAAGCAGCCATAAAATATAATTCTCGTGACAAAAATCTACAGAATTCTATTTTTGAACCGCACCATAGAGTCGACTTAATTTTTTTTCCCCAAGGGTGTCAAAGGAAGTGGTAGAGCACATGTTAGGCTGGAACATCCCCGAAGAGCATCAGGACCTGGTTCATGAGCACTGGAGGAACTTCCCCGCAGTAAACAAGTACTGGCACTACGTCCTCGCACTTATCTACACCATGCTGATGGTCACCTCCTTCTTGGGCAATGGCATAGTCATATGGATATTTGGCACGTGAGTAGAAATAACTTTCTTTTAAAATGAAGTCTGTAAAATCTTGTATGTTTGTACTTGGGATTCAAAATTTTTGCCGCATTTGCAACTTTTCCATCCCATAACTTTCATAGCTACGGTGTTTTCCAACATGTGGCCATTTTCCCATGGTTCACTTCGCTAAACGCCAGCGAGCTCATTCGAAAGCGCAGGCCAGATTATTCAACCGTGACCATGAATTGGCGCGATTCCGATTTTACCACGAGAGCCTGAGAAAATATCCTTGTGGTAAATAATGTGATGTAATAACCGCGTATACGTACAAACATTTAATCATTGCTTGTCCACCCAGAGCACTGTTCCTCTTCATCAATATTTTTGATTGACCGTAGACCATTCTTGCTTTTTTATCTCGGCCGTGAACGAAATCGGGAAACCGAACAAAACATCGGATAGAATATTATAAAGGCTCTGAAACTGACAGCCAGACTTACCTTTGTCCAACGCCTTTGTCAGATATTTCTTGTAGGATGGAACCATAATATTATCGCGTCACATCTATTTGTAACATTTCAAATATCTTCTAAACGTCCATCTCCAGACAGCAACCCTTTACTATTCGATTAAAAATGCAAAAGTGAATCCCAAATTAATATCGTGGAACAATTTGACTATTCGTTCGTGAAACTGACGTCTTCTGCGATTTAATTAAGTTTCGAACGCATCAAGATTCAAGATGGCGGCGAAGCTCGAACAAAATGGTGACAAGTTGGGGAATTAAGTTTAAGTTAGCGAAATGTAAACGTTTAAGGTTAATTATATGCTTAGGGAGGATTAATGTGTAGTCGTTAATTTGGTTTCCAGTGTGTAAATTTTATCGTAATTAATTAGGAATCGTTTTGTTACATTGGTTAAAGAAATTGATACGCTGAATCTGATAGCTGACTTCAGCTTCGTTGCTGAAAGAGGATTGAACAGTCGATTGACTTCGCTGCTTGAACTGAAAAGGGATAAAAGAAAACCGGCGGAATACTTTCACGCAGCAGTTTTTTGCAATTTCGGTCGGGAACTTTGTTCGATATGTATGTAGATCTAGCTCCTCTTTCCGTAGACGTTTACTGCAAATCTAGCACAAGATCAAATTCTGTACCCTTTTTTACGAAACCTTACCATGCCGTTTTGTTATACTCCCTATATCTTTAATTTTACTGTCACGATGAAACCGATTCTATCTCTCTACTTTTCATCTTCGATCCGAATTTAAATACAAACATACGCAGAGTAATCCCCTTCATTTCAATGTTACTTTACATAATTAGGAACCGCAGTTTATTACTAGCTGCAAATACCTAAACATTTTTTTTTACTATAGATTTCCAAAATCCACATTACTCTATCCAACGGCAAATCTATAACAAAAAACAAAAGCCCGTCATGAAAACAATTGACAGACGAGCGCGTTCCAAACTGTGATGATTATAAACAGGAATTTGTTGGATAAACCCTCGCATTGCCATCGGCTGTGCGATCTGGGAGCGTGTCGGGAGCAAAAGTTCTAAACCGCGCCGCGCACTCCACCAGTTCGGAAAACGTTTCCGATGTTCGCCGACTAACGTTTTTTGTAGAAGGCAAGCACTCCTTCGTAAGATGAGACATAGCTTTCAGTAGCGGTAAGACAGGCACTCTTTATTATTAACTTGATCATTTTTGTGAAGCCCTTCTAAGAGAACGTTATGTTACACAACCTATTTACAATGATGTCAACACAAATGTAATCAAGAAAAACACACTCGCTACCTGCAGTTAAATATTACATTAGTGATTTAAACCTGTCTTTCAGATAAATTGTCTGTAAAAAAAACATTTAATGAAGTATGATTCCTACTTTTAACAGTACAAAGGTACTTAACACGTTCGCTGACAGTACGTCGTTAGGCGGGAAATTAAAATAGTGCATTATGACAGTACGTCGAGGGACGGGCCACTTATTATTAAGAGTACGTCGTGGAAAATTCTACTGTCATAATGTGGTGTCAGGGTAAGTGCTCACTGTCAGCGAACGTGTTAAGCTTAGTTATCTTAATATATTTTTGTTACAAATGATACTTTTCGCTCGGACTTCTCACTCTTTATGCAGATACTCTAGCCGCAAGCGTATATAATATTGCCCGCGCCGCGTCACATCGCATAGCTTCCCCTAGAGCTCTTCCCACATTTATCTTGGTCGTTTTACTGCTATCTGTGTCACTGGGCGCTTTTCTCGAGATTTTAGGCCGTTACGATGTTTTTAGTATACATTTTTATGTGTTGCAAACGTTTATTCTTAAGATCTACTTAGGTTGGTACTTTGCATTCGAAAGACGAATCATTTTATTGCGAACTGATTGGCTCTTTTGTTGACGTTTAATGTCATTTTGATTTGAAATTCGAATGGTTTATGTGAATGTCATTGATGCCACATTTAAATGTTAGAAATGGTTGCGGGAATGTTCTAACGAGATATCGCAGCCCCGGACCACAAGGGCAACTGAAGAATCAGGGTGGGTTTTTAGTCAGTAGAAGTCTGACACTCCTTTCCGCTCCATCTATAGTTGGAGGAGTAATTTGATGATTTTCGCACCGAAAAAAAGAAATGGGTAATAAAATCCGCTACCTTTCAACAGAAAAACTAAATAATGTTTAAGTTTTCAAAAGTTATTCATCGTGTTACTACTCTAATGATATTAATTCAAATATGAAGTACAAGCTATTCAAGTTAGTTAGTACCTACTCTATCTAAACCAATTTAAGTTTGTTTGTTTCCAAGCGTCAGTTTATTGATTGCTTATAACTAAGCAATCAAGGAATTTAATGAAACGCAAACACATTTGACAAGATTAATCTTCGTGATGTAAGTGTAAATTACTCTTCTGTATCTATTGTCGTCTTTGTCAAGAAATACCCTATTTTTCTGGGTGGGAAAATCATCAAATGACGACTCCTGCCGCTGTAGGTGGAGCGGGAGGATGTGTCAGACTTCTACTGACTAAAAACCCACCCTGCTTCTTCAGTTGCCCTTGTGGTCCGGGGCAGCGGTATCTCGTTAAAACATTCCCGCAACCCCGTAAGGCAGTAGACTATAATTAAAAAAATATTTTAACTACCTCATATTTTTATATAGATATAAAAATATGAGGTAGTTAAAATATTTTTTTATCTGCGTTATCTGGTTCCAAATAATACAGAGAACTATACAAAATTTACAGTCCAGTACTGTATTTTATTGTGTAAAACCTTCGTGCATACGTTCTTTGCATTAAGTTGTCTCATTAGGGAATTCATTAACCGAACTTCCTACTCCTACTTATCCTTAGTCTGGTGTAATCAAGCCGGTTACGGGCCTTTTACTATTAGTAAGGGACACAAGACCTCGCGTTTTGCCTCTCACACCGTCACGCAATTTCTGCTTTGTTTATTTTTGGTTATTTACTTCAAAGGGTTCTGTCGCCTTTCATGCTTCAACGCACTGCCAGTCGGTCATCTTACATACAGACGGTTATATGTGTAAACGGTCAGTGAGACCAAGATGCCTTTAAATTCTCAAAGATCTTCGGAAAACCTAATAGAAAGTAACTCGCTATTCAAAAAAGCGCTGGTAGTAGTAACATTAGAACTTAAAGAGATATTTTAAATATTACCAGCTGTGTTATTCTGTAAGACCTCATTCTAAACTTCGAATCTGAATCCGCTGTGAGTTTATTGATTGGCATTCTAAAAACTCGGTTGTTAATTCGAATTTACACTAGCACTACCCTTGCGAGCGTGTCAGCGAGTTGAACTAAAGATTTTGACAGATAAAGTATGAGATGACGTGAGAAGTGGCATTCGGTAAGGTAATTCCTCCGTCACTTCGACGCTGTTTACAGAATGCAAAATCAATATATAACGGCCATTCTCCGATTAGCAAGTTTTACGTGTCCGGGCTTGCATAATCCGTAATATTATCATATTCAATCATCCAATTTTTTTTATATGTTAGATAGCATCCGTATCTAGCTGTAAACGAAAACATAGGCTTCTGTTTTAAGTAGTTAAGACTAAATTAATTTAATCTATGTTCAAATAACTTCTGTTCTCTAATTACCGTGTTGTGTCCGCACACCAACTTAATGTTAAAACTTGCTTGTAATTTTTATAACGTACAGATTTAGTTTGATCCATTCAACGTTATAAACGGTATTAAGCAACGTGTATCGCATACCAAAATATCGACTCAATAGAACCAGTCTACAAATAATTATCATTAAGTAACCGCATGTCCAATCGAAAGTTATAATTGCCGTGACATTTTCTGTTCTTGGGTGCATATCCCTAAATAACAGTATTTGGCACATCAGTACAGTACCTGTCACGTCTACTCAGTGTGTGCCGTGGCCCATCAGCAGTTGCACGTCTCTAACGTTAGTGTACCACCAATGAAGCACGTGAGTATATAATTACCGTAGCCTTGGTTAAAAAAAATTCTAATTGCCGTTGTACTTATTTTAATATTTGATTTTTTAAGTTAGACCCAAATTGATCATGTAAATAGAGACAGTACTTTGGCCTCCGTACGTTGTAATAAGCTAGTATTTGCATACTGTATCGGTTTTTGTAATTTTTAAGAAAATCTATAGTTTTCTAATGACCGTATACTAATTACCATATGTTTATAATTACCGTTGTATGAAAATTATTAATACTTGTTTACTAACTGTAGCCGCGCTGTCGTACCAATGGAAAGTTTTCCTGCGGTTTTCGTAGATTATCATTATCATTGTCCGTAAATATGTCTATATTATATGCTGACCATTCATCAAGTTATTTAATTTATAGGATGCGAAAACCTAAATAGACCAAAGAGGAAATTAAAGAAAAGAGAAGACTCGCCAATGCCAATGTCAAGGGAGTCATTACAGATATAATACAAGAAGTAGATATTCTTCAAAAAGATCTGCTGATCCCTAAAGAGATACGGGAGTATAAGGGAACAATGAAAGTCAATCATGTCATTTGGAGTTCATTAAAACCGAACCTACATGCAATGCAAAAGTTGTAATGCGCAACAGTGTATGTATCAAGCTAATGAATATGAACATGGTAGACATCATGGATTTTACTCGTTGAATCTAGAAAAGGCAGAAGAGGCTGAACTTTCCCCGCCTTCCAGATTCATTTTATCTGCACCTTCCGAAAACAAATATAATTGCGATACATCACGGTCTATTAGTGTTAAGAAATCTTCAGACAAACCTAAAATTTTGATCTAATCGGCTGGTGAAGCCCGCTTATGTATTTCCTGGGTCTTCGAAGTCTTTATTTCTAAACATGATATGGTTAAGACATTTAAGAAGTTCAAAGAAGCGGAAAGTAGCTTAAATTTATCAGACACAGACAGTTTTTGGGCTCCTGTATCTCCTGTTGATTTTAGTCTTACAATGCCTTCCTTCAAAATAATGAAAAATGTTCCGAATAATAGTACTAAGGATAAGAAGACTACAGGTCTATTTTCGATTTATCTAATTCTGATGAATCATTTTTTTAAATATTGATTTTTATATCCTGTTTTTTTATTGTTTTTTTGATTGCTTGTTATTTTAAATAGAAAATTACTATAAAACAAGACTGATTCAAATGTATGACATGATGATTCTTTAAAGAGTATAAGTACTCAGTGATATTAATATAAACAAATCTTTAAATTAAAAGAGCTTTGAGTAGCTTTAAACTAGATATATCCTTATATCCAAGAAGATTTAAAATAATATTCTTTTAAGTTCCATCCTACTTTCCTTTTTAATAAATATCGTTTTAACAAACTAAAAAGATACCAATTAAGACAATATTTGTTTTATTTAGTTTGTTCTTACCTGATTTTCATTAAGTGTCTAATTTAATAAATTATAGCAATGATAAAGTGTTTTTTTTTTACTATTGGTTATGGTTGTGAGAGACATAGTTAATTCTATCGCTTTAATTATAATTATATGTGTACAAATTATTAATGTGTGTTATTATCATTTCATTATATCATATTTTACATAGACTTGATGATATTTTCTAATTACCGTTGCATTAAATATTACATTTTTATAATTACCATACTCTTAAAATTTTTAAGTCTCATTAACTCGAAAACCACCATTAATTGATACATGCCTCATTAATGATTGAATTCGTATCTTTGATGTGTTTCATATTTTAATGTGTTTAAGTCAAATCAGTGAAAAATAAAAAAGGTTACGGTAATTAGGCAAAGAACGCCGAATTGGAGAATGACCGATAAGCGAAGTGACAGTGAATAGCTATGTGAGATGCGAGTTGTTGTTCGAATTTTACAGAATCGACGTACTGTAGCTAATTTGACATCACATCGAAAAAATAGAATCTGCCATAGATACAACAGTCATTACTTCAATAAATAAGTAATTCAAAGCAACCAATCATTCCTACTCGTTGTTAAAAGTGATCCCACCATCCACATCACTGTGCCCATATTTCAACTTCAACTTTTATGGCAGTCAAAAAAAGAAATTATTATGCAGACAAAAACTTGCTATCTCAAGCGGTACTGCATACACGACACGACATTGATTTCGCAAGTGTGCAGTGCACACAAGGCCAGGGCGAAATTATATAGATATAATAACACGTAATATTTACAAAATTTGAGAAAGAATACAATTTTAATTTAAATAAATACCCTATACACACTTAAAAATAAACTAAAATATTGCATCCAGAAATTCGTGCGCATCGCTGTCCACTGGTAATGTGCCCAAAAGACTGGCGGCATTGCCACGTTGTATGGCAATGCTTAACCTCTGTCCAAGGTAAAAGCCAGCCCTTGGGTCACGCGAAGTGTCAACTAGGCGTCTGGACAGATCTTTAAATAATTTGTGAGCACTCGGACCCCACGTCCCCAAGGTTTCAACACGTAATAATAATTCAACTTATTACGTTCTCACCGCAATGACACAGGCCTCCTCTCCATGAGGGCGAACGCAATGCAACAAAAAATCTATTACTTTATATATTACGTCGCCCTATGTCCCGTTGTATAAATATTACTTGCACTGGGCAAATAATCTACCGCTTGCCACTCTAGTGCAAACACGCCAATCTCCATGGTCGTCAGTACATTTCTGCATTGGCATTGATTGTGCTCGCAACTGCGCATATAAATTCACATATAGTCGAGTCGTTATCTCGTTTTACGTACCAATATATTTCTTGAATTCTAACGTAGTCTTCGCTGTTTAATGTTTTCGTTTTTGTTGAAAATACGCTTAGACATCATTTAATGTGGAATTCAAATACCCAACCCGTATGAAAACAGGATAGGCGTGGTGATGATAGGTGGAGTTACGCGGTAACCGTGTGTTACGTGTGCAGCAAGTGGCATACGGGCACTGAAAGAACTGGCGGTCGTCCAACACCATGTCACGTCAATCAGACGTGGTTGATCGCAACCATAGTAGACGTGATGACAGTATTCTCAGTTTACATAGATCAAAAACAGCATTGATGCACAAGAGTGTTTTCTGCATGGCCCCTAAAATTTTCAATAAGCTCCCAAATAGTTGGAAAGAACTTAATGTCCGTAAATTGAAACATAAATTAAAGATACTGCTTGAAGGGAAAGCATACTACAGTATTCTAGAATTCCTCAATGACAACTTTTAATACCATGTAGTAACAATACCTATTATCAATACATCTTTGACATATTCTGTAAAAAAATTGATGTGTAATAATTTTAATTGACATTTAATAATTGTTACGTAATTATGACCATATATTTAATTTATTTGTTTTCAAAATTGACATTTTACTATTGTGATCTTATTTAATTTAATATTATAATTATCCACTAACTTATATCAGTGACATTTAAATATTTGTACGCCACTAAGGCCAAACATGACTGATCTATAACTTGCATGCTCTGTATGTGTACTCATGTTTCAACAAATAAAGAATCTTGAATCTTGAATCATGATGGCATTTGGATGGCATATCACATATGGCAGCCAGTGACCTGGGAGAAGGTGCGAGGTCGCGGGGCAAAGGGGTCATCGCTGCTCCACTCGCCAACTGACAACTGACGTGCATTTTTACAGGCAATTCTTTTGTACCGATCGCCTATGTTAATTGAGGTATTGAAACATTTTTAATATAGTTCACTTTATAATAGTCAATTCTGAAAAAGCTTATTCAGGTCTTTATTGGACCAGTATACCACCGCGGGTAGTACCTGTTAAGGCTAGCACAAGAGCGTGGGGGTTACCAGAAGAAAAAGAGGCATATACTAATTCAGCCGTAGATGAAGTGAGCTGTAGTTGATGATGACGAGTAAAGTAGTTGTCGTACGGAACTTGCACATTTTATGATATTAGCGGTAGCGTTTTCTTCTCCTACTGATCCACATCTCTGTGAACAGATACACACACAGGAACAGGTTTGAAGGGACCTGAAGTTTTCAAATAAATAACAGATACAACACATAAATTACATTTTTATTTTCAGTTCAGGTATTTTACTCGACTGCCGAATTTCCGAAAAATGTATCTCATAACATATGACACATTTCACAGGAAGGCTCTCAACGGTCCTCCCAACCCTTACAACTTTCAGGGAAAAAGTTTAGATCCAAATTCCTGGCGTAACTTTGTATCAATCGGCTAATTGAAGTCGGACACAGTCGGAATCAGACAAACAATCTAGTTAATCGGCTGTAATTACCGGAATCCAGCCGGATTTGTACGGGACGGGCACTATAGGTAGTCATCGTATTGTCGCAGCGGATAATAGCTGCTCGATCTGTCTGTTTGTAGGTCAATCTGACGCTATAGTTTATAAGATTGATGAACTTTGCCAAAATTGAGGAATTTAATTTTTTATTATCTTAAAGTATGTATGTCATATAATTAGGGTAGTGCTAATAGTTTATACGTTCGCATCGCAGTCCCAAACTGCCCAAAACTTCTCTAAATCCCTTCTCATTTTGACAAGTACCTATATGACATTAATATTGTCTCTATTAAATCTTGATATTGTAGCTTGAATTTGAAAAAAAATATGCTGGCTTACACACACTTTGAAATTCAGTTTAAAATCTTTTCGGTAAAGTTAAAAAAAAATCCTTTATACATTTATGTTGCGATATTCTATTTTCTATTCGAATCTCTCTCCCTCTGCTGCTCAGCTCACAATTCAAACGCAGTCACTTTGTATCGCGGATTCACACCTCAGCACTTTCAAAACTCTGATAAATAACCCTTCCGTAGCAGTAGACAAACTTTCCCAGCCCATTACTTACTAGTACCTACTCGTATATGATTATGACGCATACACACCTAAACTGCTTGATCAATATCAATATATTTATTATATTTGATTGGTATAAAGATTGATAGGAACTTTGAGAAAGACATGAAATACTTTTAACACCAAGATTGCGTTTCTTTAGAATTATTTAGATCTTCCACGAAGGTAAAACTGCGATAAAACTTGCCGTTTCATAAAATAAGAAGCTTGACAGCAATCTCAGCTGATAGAAAATGATGCTGTAGTCGAATTTGGAGCGCGCTTGCCTAGAAATAACCGATTCACTCTTGCCTTAAACTTAGTATGTTAGTTTTTATTATCATTTATTATTTAAAACATTTATTACAAACTTAAACATACCACTTAAACCATCGAGGGTTTATCTGTGGTATGCTAGCCGCGGCAACTCGATTCCACACTTACACACTATCATTAAAAGTGACACTAATCTAAATACTTTCTAGATACGAACGTACGATCTAGAAAGTGTTTCTTTAGCACTTTACAGCAGGTCTTTAGAGTTAATTAAATCTGTTACTAACATTTAGAATTGTAAGTTTTAATTATCGTGGATCTTGTTGTCTCTAATAAAGAAAGATTTCTTTATTTAACATCCCCCAAATTGTAGCCATCAGGAAATACGGACCCTGACAGTGAAACTCAACTCCTTAATTATATGCAAACACACAAACCTCTTTCCTCAAAATACAATTTTTGTGGATGGTTTGTTCTAGATTGACCTTTAACTTTCAACAGCAGATCCTTGTAACAAGCATGTCCCGAAATTGTAAAATTGTGTTAAAAAAACATTTCTTAAAAAAACAAAATTAAAACAAAAATACTCTCTTATATTTAAGTAATGTATATTATGGAAGAAATACTGAATTACTCACTCAAATATAAATATTTAAGTAGTGTATATGTACTGAGTGAGATTCTGAATCTGGTACACCACTGTTAAACCTGTGATGGTTTGTGTTATCCACCATATTTATTTATTTATTTAAACTTTATGTACAATAGCGGACTATGATTATGAGCGGACTTAATGCAGCAAGGCATTCTGTACTAGTCAACCTTTGGGTTAAAAAAAATGCATACATTAGATATTGTAGACATTGTCTTATTTAATTAAAAAACACGAATTATTCTGTCAAAATTACTGACACTATACTTTCCGCCGCAGGTCAAAATCCCTGCGGAGTCCAAGCAACATGTTCGTCATAAACCTAGCAGTCTTCGATCTGATGATGATGCTGGAGATGCCCCTCCTCATCATGAACTCTTTCTACCAGCGCCTGGTGGGCTACCAGCTAGGCTGTGACATCTATGCCGTACTGGGATCCTTGTCTGGGATCGGAGGGGCTATTACTAACGCTGTTATTGCGTTTGACAGATACAAGTAAGTGCAACATATCTATGTATTAGAGGTGAGTTTGGCTAACGCCTCCATTGGTAGCTGCTTTGATGGATATGTAAGTGCTATTACAGCCACTGGCGTAAGTGAGCGACGAAACAAAGGGTGTTTTAGTAAGTAAGAGTCTGTCAGACCACTTCGCCCGCCCTAGGGCGGAGGACAAGAGGATCCTCGGATCTCGAGAATACCTTTTGGGCTCCGCTGCAGTCGGGCAACTAATTTCAGTAATGAACGGAAGTAAGATTGAACACTAGAGTTGCAATACTGTACTACTATTTTGTGATACTCTTTAAGTGATAAAATGGTGAGGAGACTAGCTTATCTGAGAGAAATCTTTATAACTTAGGTGAGCTCATGGTCCTTTCAGTCAATCAGTGGAGTTTAATTTAAATTTCTTCTTTCCATTCACGGCGAGAGAGGTTCACAGAATCGAACTTCTTTCATTTCCTAGCATAACCAGCATTTTAACCTTGCGATAAGCCGTTATGCACGAAGCTTGCCCGTGCGATTTTTTCAATCCCTAGCCTCATTTTTTTTCCTTTTAAGGAACCCATTTTGCCATTTAAAGAACAGAATCCGGAACTCTTGCTTTTTTATTGATAATAGGCTCGCGTTTGACCGCCATCTCACCTGATGGTAAGTGACGATGTGGTCGAAGATGGAGCACGCTTGCCTAGAAGTAACCTATTCACTCTTGACTTAAAGATTCCCAGGCTATAGCGATCAGGAAACACAGACTCCGGCAGGGAATTCCACTCAGCCGTACGCACAATGAAAGTATTTCAAAAACGTTTTGTGCATATGGGTGGGATGTCCACCATGTAACGATGGCGCATCGCCGTTTGTCTTGTAGTCCGATGATGGAACGGGCTTAGCGGAATTAGATTGTGTAATTCCATCGCACACTCCCCGAAATGTAACCGATAGACTTGCAACTCGTCGTCGATGTTCAAAGCTCTGGAGCTTTGATTCGACCAGTGAATCGTTGCCAATGCGTCTCTTAGCCCGTTTCTCGATAGACTCAAGCGCGTCCAGTTGGTATTTGACAGATCCATCCCAAAGATGAGAGCTGCAGTACTCCATACACGTTTCCATACATGTTTGCCCAGTTATTTGTTTATTTGAGTTCTCTCCCGTGTACTTTATCATGATAAAAACATAATCCTCCTTTTTGCAGTGGGGTAAAAAGCCTATAACGTATAACCTTCTCCAAGCTTCAGGCTACTCCCATACCAAATTTCGCCCAAATCCACCCAGTACTTTCGTAGATTAGCGCGTTCCAACAAACAAACAAACTTTTCCGCTTTATAATATTAGTACAGATTGACACAGACAAACTACGTTAAATACAATATCAGAGATAATTTTTGTTACCTCCTAACCACTATAGACCAGGGAATAAACCAGGGTCATCCTTATTTCCATAGATATTTTTTAGACTATAGAAGTGATTTTGAGTTTAATAAAGTCGTAAAGAGCCGGTCTTCCGGATAGGGACCAACTTTGATATTGTTTATAAAGTTCTTGAACGAGTCTAGCCTTTTTATTGCAGTTTGAACAACTGAACTTTAGTTTAAGTTTTATCGCTGATATCGCAAACTCTTCACCACAAGCATTGGTTATTAGCATGATTATAAACTATTTGAATGGCTCTTGATGGAGACATTATTTTGTACTTTATTTTATTTTAATAAACCATGTCGCCATTATTTATTAGGGACGCATGTACAAATTTTAGGTTAAGCAATTATTTTCGTATGTTTCATTAGGTAATGAAAAAAATGTCTGACCGCACAATTTAAACAATTTCTCCTGCAGCGTGGGTGTATTTTTACAAACACCCAGACCCCCAACGAAACAAATATTTTTACGCCTTACTGTATGTATGCCGTACAAATATTTGTTCTGGGGCGGGAATTAAATCCGCGACACATAGCATAGCAGTCTATTGTTTAACCGCCGCGCCAACTGCTATGTTGTCTGGCACAAGATGTCATGCTTTGTCTGTTATTTCATATTTAAGTATTAATTTTTTTAATTTCCCTCAGGACGATCTCCTGCCCACTTGACGGAAGGATAAACAGGGTGCAAGCGTTCATACTGATTGCCTTCACGTGGTTCTGGGCGATGCCTTTCACTATCCTGCCTGCTCTCAAGATCTGGGGAAAATTTGTACCCGGTAAGTTCGTGGACATAAACAATATTCTTTTGTATTGCTCACAGGCTTGTGTTTGACCACTATCTCACTTGATAGTAAGCGATTATGTGGTCGAAGATAAAGCACGCTGACCCAGAAGTAGCCTATTCACTCTTGACTTAAAGACCCCCAGGTTATAGCTATCAGGAAACAGATTTCGGCTGGGAATTCCACTCTTCTTAAATATTGGAAAATAATCGAATCGTAAAAAATCGTAGTTTCATTATGAAACTATTTGTAAATATGTTATTGATTTTTAGCCCTGTAAAACAACACCTAAAATTCAATATTTTATCAGCGATAATAATGATTTCAAAAGTCCAAAGGATCAATTCACGTTTGAAAAATACACTCGCATTCTTGCTGCTAATGGGGACTGTGAAAAACCTTTAAGTTTCCGAAATTTGGAACAATTTCATTATCCATCTCATAATACATATATTATGAGATGGATAATTAAAATTAATTCTCTCTCACACATATTTATGAAACACAACACACGTTGATATCTGGACATATATAATAATTTCAAAAACATTACCAAAACGCCATCAACAAACATTCATAATAGACCAAATTCTTAATGAATACTGATCTTCTGAATATTCAATTAAAAAGAAAGATCACCATCGGAAGCCATTCATTAAGTCGCGAATAAATTACACATTAATAAATAAAGGAACTCGCAAATATTAGCGCGTTTATTTGAGAAAGAGAAGAGGGCTGCTTCATTAGAAGAGACGATTCTGCGCGAAATATTTGTTTAAATGAAGGTATTTTAGACAGAAGTTATAATGAATTACAATAGTAGTATTTTTGTTACCATATTTGTTTTAATAATTAATAAATTCTACATAACTGTAAAACAATCTGTCGCCAGTACCAGTTTTCGTGTTACATTTGATTACGTAACGCAATGTGCTAATGAATGAAAATTATTATTTTCTGAAAACAAGATTCAATTCAACTATTTTAATTGATGTTATTACCTTATTACTCTTTTAATTATAATTACGTACAATCGCGACCTAATTCGTTGGCCGTGGATTCCCTACCAGAGATTTCCTGATAGCTATAACCTGGGGGTAATTAAGTCATGACGTCAAGGTAGAATAGATTGCTTCTGGGCAAGTGTGCTTTATCTTCGAGCACAGCATCGCTTACCATTAGGTAAAATAGTGGTCAAACGCGAGCCTGTTATGAATTTTAAAAAAGCCTGTGTAGCTACATGTTCTTCTCCATCGTGGCGATGACACGATTATGTTTAGATTTTTTTAGCGCTGAACTTCTCCACTTTTAGGCCGTGCGCGCACTGCCTTGCGGTGGCCGCAATTGCACATATCGAGATTGCGGTTATTCTACCGGTGCGGTAGAATAACCGCAATCTCAGGTGCGCGCACTGCGGCGAGAAAGACGCCCCTTTTGTCTGACAATGTTGTCATACATACAGATTTCTTCGTATTTATACATATTTTCGATATGTGATTCAAATTAGCACTCGATACAGATTTTTATACAAATTTCACACTGTATTGATAAAATTAACTGTTAAAAAAAAAAATGAGTTTTCTTATCCAAAAAAGTTTTTCTCAGGGAAAACCCAGCCTTATCTAGTTTACATTTACGAAAAAAATCTAGATACTAGCGGCCTGGCCTGGCTTTGCACGGGTTCCTTAACAACTGTTTTTTTCAACAGTACGTCATTATAAAAAGTGCGTGTAGCTATCATTTAATTTAAAATATATTTATAAAAAAGTTTCATTTTGAATCAGACTTGTGCCAGCCGTTTCGCTGCAATGAATTTCTTGACTGCGTAATTTTAAATCTGTGATAACTTCTAAACATTTAAATGAAAAAAGTAATGGGAAAATTTTGATCTACATTAAATGGCCAAGGTAAATAATATACTTATTTGGATAAGGATTAGTATTTATTAGGAGAAATTACCTTTTGCAAATAGAGTAATATTTAAAATTAATTATTTAGAGAAAAAAATGGTTAGGTACTGTGAGTCAACCATATGAGATAGGTATATGCTATCGCGGACTTTTTTGTAGGCCTTTTTATGATATATAATACATTTCCGTAGTTCATTATTTTAACTTAGGTTATTTTGACGTAGTACTTGCAATGTAAGCGCTTGACAATCGTTTTTTTTTTTGGCGGCATCGTCACAAAATATGGAATTTTCTCTATAATACAAATACTTAATTAGAATGTAATTAACGTTGTTTATAAAAAAAAATAACCATAAAGAATAGAAATGTACAATAGTGTGTGTGTAACGTAATAAATGCGGTATCTAGGTAATTTATTTTGCTAAGTTCTGTTTTAGTTGTAACAGTTAATTCGATCGATGGGTCATATTCAAAAATATTGTACTTTTTAACGTCCAACATAGTTATTTTTATAATAAGGCATAACTACTTATAAATACTCTAATAAACAGATTGTAAACTTGTTTAAATATAATACTAAACAATAAAGTCCTCCATAAATCTTAATAAATTAATAATTTCAATCAAAATCTACCAAGGGGTAGATTTTGTTTCATAGAGGCAACCTGTGTTCACATTCTTGGCGGTACTTTTAAAAATATTTTATTATTCAATATTAGTGTTACAATTCAGAAGCATTTTATTTCTTAATAGAGTATGGTTCAAGCCCAATGAATTCGATAAATATAAAATGATCTACAAAACGTGTAATTTATAATTAATTAATTAATGCGTGTCCTGATTTCACTAATTTCTGTTATTCCTTTCTGTTATGTCAAATTTTTATTCTCTTTATGGTAGTTATCAAAATTATTTTACTGTAACATTAGTCACTTAACTGTCCTACTCATTGACGAATCAAAAACGTTCGGCCATTTTGTTGATCATCCGGTGTCGAGATTTTTGTGGTGCAGTGATTATTCGACAATTGAGAGTTACATTTTACTGTGAGACGTTTAAAGCATTGGTAAGTACTTTTATTGTTTTATAACACAGCTTAGAATGAATGGGTAATGGTGCAATTGCTATAGAAAAAGATTCGTAAGAGAGTAAGAATTGATACTGCGAAAGACATTTTTATAGGTTAGACACAAGCAATTCATTCATATATGTTATCATATCGGTTACTTTTTTGGTGGCGTAACAGATATGAACGGTTAAGGTTTGTTCACAATGTACGCCAATAAAACTACATTTTAAACATGCCTACCCCACTTCTTTCTTATTTTTATATTGATAATTTTGTGAAGGTAATCTTCACGAAACGACAATATGGATAGATTCGATCGAAATCTGTCTCCAGACAATATAAAACGTGAAAAATGTATTTATCGATGTGCAATCAACGATTTATTGGTGGCGTCATGAATATAATGAAATTAAAGGTACACACCCACGTGTATCAGCTGTACCTTTTGGTAAAGGTACAGCTGATACCTACCTACTGATATATACCTATAATAGGGTATAAGCATGGTTGCTTATACCCTATTCAAACTAGATTAATTAGGCAAAATGTAAACAAACCATAAAACTTATCCTATTTTTTTTATTTAGGCCAAAATCATTACACAAAACTTTAAAATGGGTTAATCTAAGCCTCCTAGCATCGTAGAATAGATTTTTTTTATGGTAAAAAAAATACCGTTCGTTACATTTGTCTTTGTTTTGAGGGAGTGTTAAATAGTATTTTTTGATGGTTTGGAGACCGAAAGGAAAAGGGAAAGGGAAACTAGGGATTTTGAATTACTGCTCATGAGCAGTAGTCAGTTGTTTCCTTTTAAAACCCAAATTACACTTGATAGGTGATTTGACAGAGCTGCTTAGATCAGCCTTCCAGAAATAGAGGGTTGGAATGTTCCTAATTCATATTTTGCACGTTGATTTACTTTTAACGAAACTCACTGTGTATTTGTGCTGAAATGAAACAGCATGAAAAAAAACTGGTTAAAATTGTGTAAACTGATTACGATAATTAAACTAATTTATCACTAAATTTGGTGTTTTATTAAAATCTTACTAATCTCGTCGCGTTTATGCACCCAGACCAAAGAGAAATAACATTTATAGATCCTATTCAACTTTGCTTGAGACAGGAGGTAAATAAAATCTTCAAAAATGTCCTGTTTCTTTCTTTTTATTATCTATTTATTTAAATTAAAACTTTTAATTTATTTTGTTATTCCCAGAGAATTAGGATACACAATTTATAGGAACTACAAAACTTATAGCATATTTTTTATTTAAGTTTATAAATTTTAATATTTGTTTGCATTTTATTTCAAGCTATTTTGAACAGGATAGAGAAGGATATTTTACTTTTTTGATAACTTCTAATTGATGAACTTCTAATTTTCTATAAAAAGTATGTGATTATAAACTGGCCCTAATGATTCCTCTCTGTTACTTTTCTGTTACAACGAAATCATTTTCCTATCTGTTTCATATCCGTAACTTACATTTTTTTTTAATATGACCCCAATACAGTGTGAAATTTGTATAAAAATCTATATCAAGTGCTGATCTGTATCATACATCGAAAATATGTATGAATATAAAGAAATATGTATGTATGGCAACATTATCAGACAAAACGTGCGTTTTTTTCACCGCAGTGCGCGGTACTACATACATTCCTATGCGATACAAAAATATTTGCGGTAGATTCACCGCAATTTTGCAGCGAGGGGCCACCGGTGACTCTACCGCACGCGTTTATTCCACCACAGTGCGCGCACTTCTATGACACTCCATACTTCATAGATTTTGCGTTTCTAAAACGCAACGCAGTGCGCGCACGGCCTTACAGCGCTAATCGGTAGCAGCGCAGAGATCTTACTGTGTACTTGATGACTAGTTACATGGTTATTACAAATTTTATATTATTATTATTTTAGATGGTATTTGGTATAGGTATGGTATAGATATTTGGACTTAGCATACGAAACCAATTCAATAGTGTTGGGGTCCCATATTTTCTTTTGTGTTTATCAATGTAAGTATTAAGCCACTTAAGAAACAGTGAGTTTCTTTGGCTTTAACTAAAGCGTTGGATTTTTTTTAACATGACTATTAACATGTCAATCTACTTTAGTTATTTTAAAATTGTCGGTTTCTGTGTCTTTGATTAGTAAATTCATCTTAAAAGGTGAGTAGAGTATCAGGGCTGGCAGCTAAAAGTGGAAGTTACAGAAACTATAAAAATCATATATTTTTCTCTAAATCCAATATAAATAAATATGTAAAACTAGACACAGCAATAGATATGCAGCCAGTGCCAACCAATTTCCAACTCCAACGCGTCCTAAATCCAATTACACACACTTGTATTCGAAACATTCATTTGCGCCAACGCCACACATAATTCCAAGTTAACCAGCTGATTAAGTGCACCAATTGTGCGACAAATTGCACGCATCCGTTGAAACAGGAGATTACCGTCATTGTCTTGGTGCAAACGACCAATTGTAATTCGATGAGTAAACGATTTTAAATTTTACAAGGAGAGTATATACCCTTAGTCGTGAACATTATACATTAAGATGACGAATTAAAGAAACAGAACCGTATTATAAGTGATAAAATATGAAAGCTTTTAAACTTTTCCCATAATAGTTGTGAATCATACATAGATTTTCTATAAAAACCTAACTTTTTGACGGTAACAAATTGTCCGATATCTAAAAGCGGCTGATTTTATCATATGATATTATGTCGTATATGATATTATTTATAAGAATTTTGTGAATTAAAACAACATAGGTGTGCCATCATCATCATTCAATAGAACAACATCAACTTTCAGATACGAGCCGTTCCCATATAATGCACTCAATAATGTCACTCTTGCATTCCAGAGGGCTTCCTGACCACCTGCTCGTTCGACTACTTCACTGACGACCCGGACACGAAGGTCTTCGTCGCCTGCATCTTTGTGTGGAGCTATGCTATCCCGATGACGCTCATCTGCTACTTCTATTCACAGCTTTTTGGCGCCGTAAGTTGTTGTCTTGGCCTTTCGTAAATTTATGCTATCTCTGTCTGTTTCTGAAATAGTGTTGAATCTGTTCTTTTTTTTATCGACTGGTAAGGTAGTTCGGTATACATTAGTAACTTTTCGAATTAAAAAGCGTCACGGAACATCTCGATAGATCTTTTTACCCGACTGCAAAGGAAGGGTTATGTTTTTTCTATTCTTACACTCGAAGAACAAAGATTTCTTTCATAAAATAACTTTAACTTATATATAAGAAACTTTGTAATTCTTCATAAGTTTTGGTTCCAGAAATGAAACTTAACACCATTAAGAACCTATGCGGTATCTAAAACACTGAATAAACTATGGATGATATACACAAAATGCTGCAAAATTCGTTAGTTCCAGCTCGCCCAGAGAAACAGATTATGTTAAACTTTAAGCATATATTCACCTTATTAGGCTAATAACGAGCCCGGTGCTGGAAGCAGCGTAATTTTGGACAACTCATGTTACAGTTCAAGGTTGAACCTAGCCTAATTAGTCACGTTTAGGAGGCAAGTGCTTCTAAGTGAGCCTAACTGAGAGCTAACTAACTTAAATATACATAGTTTGAAAGACGATGAAACTACGCATGTAGGTATGTGATAAGGTAGAAAGATATTGTGAAGACTAATTAATATAAGATTATATTTTTAAAATTGCAAGTAAAAAACTATTTACAATCTTAACAATTTAACAATTTTCATCAACATGCTCACCAATGTAGTTCCCCTTTTGAGAGCATTACCTGCTTGGTAAAGTAAGTAATCCAGTTTCCCATTTAACCACACTCTTGTAGACCTAATGCAGTCCTCGTACTCAACTTAGCGAAACCACCTACTTGGCTCAAATTATATTACGCACTAGTTATGACGCCGTGCGTTATAATGTCACGTAATGTTATAATGTGGGTCTTTTTTCATAATCAATGGTTTAAGAATGCATAGAGGACAAACATACAATATTGATTTTACTTTTCATAGATTAACATTTTACTCTAAAATAGAAAAGACTTTTTTTATCTATTGGTACAAAGATGAGACATAAATTATCTTGAATATAAACTTTTACAATTGGGTTTAAAATAAAAAAGTTAGAAAATCCGTCACCGCCAAGTAAATTCTAATTCAAAAAGTTTGAAAGACACAATACCTACTTCATAAAATCATTTTAAAAACATGCAAACAAATAATATCAAACAGTGACTTTCCAGCTCCTGAAGCAGATAAAATAAGATTTAACTATAATAAGATTAATTTTCTACCATTACACTAAATACACTTGAAATATGGACTCGCAAAGTAAGACATTCATATTTCATTTAACTTCGTAATAAAAAATAAATCAAATAGGATTTGTGGACTTGTCATAAACAATGCCAGAGACAGTTGTAGATCATTAATGATAATATATTTTTCACGTACCTACTGGAGACCTTTACCTCGCTTTTTATTATACCTTATTTTTTTCTTGTGGCAACTCTTAAATTTTTATTGATAAAAAGGAAGAAGTAACAATCAGCTATGAAATAAACATTTGAAAACTTAAATTATACATATATTCTCTTAATTAGCTATTAAAAACTAAAAAAAGAAAAATATCCGAATCGCCCCAATTTTCGGGGTGAATCGGATCGTACACAAAATGTAACAAAATTTTAAGTTTCTTAACACCCGCTTTGGAATCGGTAAAAAATTAATGAGATCAATTTTAATTATCGACACATAATTCACATATATATGGTCCTTTTTTCTCCCCATATCAGTACATTTTCCGTGGCACCATTCTTCGCAGGCATTGCACTGAACCCAATCCTCTGATGGTGGATGAACGAATATTTCGGAACGGTAAATGCAGTGCCACTCTGTTTTGCAGATGAACTGTTAATTTTTATCGGAGGCTTTGCTTTATTCCTCATATTTTCGACGTTCTTCAAATTCAAACGCGTACTTACGTACCACTTTGGGTGTAATTCCGAAGCCATGACTTGCCAAGTGCAATAGCCGGTCAGCTAACTTCTTTTCTGGGTTCTCATCTAAAGCTGGCTGTCCACCTCGACGCTTCATAATACCCCTGGATAAAGTAACTCTTCTCTGTAAGCTCGTGAACGGTACTGCAAAAATCTCAGCAGCCTTACGTAAGGTCAACTCTTTGTTCTGGACTTTATTTACAGCCTCTTTAATTTTTATGAGACCATTCTCCGGTATCAGTCTTTCTTTTGTACATACGAACCATCTACAATGAAATAAAAATGAATCAATAACCTCAAACATGTAATAAATCAGTTTAAAAGTGTGATCCAATTCGCCCCTGACGATATGATTCGATTAGCAATTCGTTGTTTTAAGCATGCCATCCATGGTAACTTCAAAAAAATGTTAGTAAACGTACACATAGACATTTAAGTACCTAAGTTGTTAGATTTAAATGAAAACACCAATTTTCAAATCTTTCTCAATTCAAATAATCACTCAGAATCTCAAACACAAATCCAACCCTAAAATGAAACACTCAAAACTTTGCGTACCTAAGAATTTCCTTCGGCTAACAAATAATGCTCTTCGTTGGGCCACAAAAGGCCGAAAGATCTTCCGTCCTATTTAAGTCGGCGTGACCCCAATACCGGCATTGTTATTACCACTGATACATTTCGATTCAATTAACCTATTTATTTTAAGGGATCATACCTGATTTGTTCTAGGATCTTATTAGTACCGATGTCGTATTGAAGGGAAATCAATAATAATATCAGTCCCTTGTCATTGTGTTGTTAGAGCATACAAAGATTTGTGAAACCATGTTTTGTGTTGTTGTAGAAGACTGACGTAACTAATTGAAAATGCTGGTTAAAATGTAAAATACAGATTATTTCGCAGTAACTATTTTTTTATTGACAGTCTTGTTTAAGAATTGTTTGAAGCCTAATGATTTTTTTACTATCTCTTTTATACATGCGCTTGGCTTACATATTTTTATTTATTTATTTATTAAAACTTTATGCAACACAAAAATGTACAAAGGCGTGTTCAATTATCAAGTGAATTGGCCTTTACAATTTGATAAATTTAACAAGATACCAATTTAGGAACATACCTAGTGTGTGTTAGTTATACCTACACGGGTATATTTTTCCACTAACTGCGTAACTTGAAACAGTCCCCAGTCAAGCCCGTCAGCAAATCACCACAAATGTAAAAAAACTAAATACGTTTTTGTTCGTCTTTAATTTGCAAAGATAATAAAAGCAATGAAAAGTCAATTATGTGATATTATCACATGCTATGCTATACATACACCTATAGGTATATGTTTAGATAATGAACTAAAATAATGATAAAGTTAAACGAGTCGTCGGAATATTTATCTATTTGCCCGATTCGGGAAACGTCAGGGGACTATTTGCTTTCTGTTTAATTAAATAATCAAGGGTTCTTTGTGTAGTATCGTAATATTATTATAAGGATTAAACTGTGTTCAATATTCATACAGAAACATTTTTAAAAGATTATGGGTCAGCCATTTTCCTATTAGAAGAGAAATAGACACATACATACTCAAATATTGTTACATTTATTTTAAAAATAAGCTGCAAAACAACACAAATAGAACACTTTTATTTGAAATTATGGACTTATTTCAAATATTGTCCATGCGAGGGTTGATCTCGTCACTTCTTCACTTCGCAATCGGCTTACTACGAACTCAAGCGTAATAAGATTTGCCTTCTGAGGTAATCTCCACCAAATACAGCAATAAATAACGTCAAATCCGACTTTATTTCTGCGATTTCTGACGAAAAAAATCTCGTTCAAATCAAAACACGCATAGCATTTTATTTTTTTTTCAAATTCTGTGGCTTAAAATACAATAGATACGAAACGAAAATGTAAATGGTTTTTCAAAATGTTTGACTTTACGTATAAACAAAGCCAATTTTTGTAAATAGTTATCAGCTCACAAACAAACTAATTCAATGCGTCAATACATTACATTTTAGCCCCTCTTCAATAACCCTAAACAATCAATAAATAACCTTTCACGTCACCCCAAAAACCTAACAATCAATTTTTCTTCAATAAAACTCGAGCACAATAACAGAAAACAACATTCATTCGCGCGTAACCTCGACACGGCACTCGTAAACTACGTTCAGACAAAAAATGTCGAATCACTAAAATTCCGACGAGGAGAAAATTGTTTGTTAAGTTCGTCACCTCGAATTGTTTCGGATAAACTCTCGGTCTCGTCGAAGTTTCCCATCACTAGCACAGGCGAAATTAAATTCGTATTTGAGCTCCACCGCGGGTTGAGTACAAACAGTTAAAATTAAATGCTTTAGATATGATGCATGTGTTTTGACTGAAACTTAAATTCACCTTACTAATACTATTAAATGCGAATGTTTAGATGGATGTTTGTTACACGATCACGCCAAAATGGCTGAACGTATCTGAATGAAATCCTGAAATCCATCCTGAAATACCTCCTCCTCCCCCCCCCCCTCTCTCACTCCTGACATCCTGAAATAACGATATGGTGCTAAGGCAATCCGGTATTCCTCTGGGATCAAGATTTTCGCGGAAAAAACCACGCGAGCGAAGTCTTGGTCTCAGTAATTTAATATTTTTGTTAGCAGCATTTGTTTAGTCTACGCATGTCAAAATGTACTTCTTATAAATAATATTTTTTTCAGCTGGCCAAGTTGTTCAGCAGCTACATAAAACCAACGTACAGCGAGAAATGAGTTCAGATGTTTTGAAAAATGTTTTTCTAGATTAGTTACGGCGGCAGCGCTGCTTGCGTTTTCCGATAAACAGCTATTAAGTTAACATAGTGCTTTTCATTAGCTATTTACTTTGAGATTCTTAATTAAACTGCCGAGTTAAATTGCTGTTAAAGGATGTTTTAGTCGGACGCACGCTCAATGAGTGAAAAAAGTGCGCTGCAATTTATACGAGTAAAGCATTAAAACGTATGAGACATATGTACCGTTTTAAGAATCTATGTATGAGTCAACAGATATATTAAGTCTTTCATGTATATTTTTTTTTACTTTTAACCTTTCAATTACTTACCCAACATTAAAAAGCATTGCCATTTTGAAACAACAGCCAGAAACGTCATAATTAAGTCAAGTTTCAACAAAAAGCAGCCATTCATGTTTTTATGAATTCAGAATCGTCGACGCTCCAAAAACGCGATTTAACAAGACTGATAATTAAAAGTCTGATTGCACAATTTTTTTCTCGTTTTCCCTACAAGGAAAATTGGACAGAAACGCTTTCGTTCGACCAAAATTGAAAATTCGGGTGCTATTGAACCTTTCTTTATTTGCTTCGTATTATTAAATTGTGTGTTTTGACCATAGGTACTTTTATGAACTAGGCAATTCTTGTTTAGCATCTAACGTGAAATTAAAATCGTGTGTATTAATATAGCGGTTCTCATTTGTAGGTCAACTTTTGAAACGTGATAATGGTAGTTACAGGTTACCTATTTAAATCCATAATCCTAAAAATCTAATATAGAGTTATTACTTGTTTATTCTAAGAAACTATTTCGATTATCTGGTCTACTGTTTTATTTAGTAAATTTTTATTTATTAACATTTTCGAAAAAAAAAGTGATTAAGGAAGAGAGAGATACAAAGTGAAGCTGAAACAAACAGTATACAATAGAAGTAACCGTGGGCATCAAACTAGGCTCAGATTACATCACAACGATCTAAAATAGATTCTATTTTTCAAAAATTATTAAATTGTTATAGTAAAAATCCTCAAATAGCAACTTGCAAAAATATGTATATAAGTGGAAAACAATCACAATCAGAATAAAAGTTCAGACACTCAAACTCTTCTTATTTTAAACGGAAAAATATACAATAAATGAGAATTATTTGAGAACGATTCGATTCAAGAATTCTTTAAGTAACAATTTAAGCGGAAAATTCAGAACTTTTCCTTGAAAACGGAAAAGAAGCATTATTTGTTTTTGAACCAATGCACAAATTCTCGATTGGGTTAGTGACGGGCGTTTTATAAATGCTTTATTCGACTGTTCTTTTTTTGTTCATTAACGAAATGAGTAAAAATGTAAAATGTGTGTTATGCGCACAGCTAAATTAAAAGGAAGAGAAGATCTCTATAGAAGAGTTTTGTATTTCATACCACCTGTAACCATACAGGCATTAAAAAATCAGCTCGAGTGAACAGTCGACTGTCGACACGAACGAGTCGTGAGAGGCAACTGAAGAAATGGGCTGGTTTTTTAGCCAGTAGTAGTCTGACACTACTTTGCACTCCACTCAGAGTGGAAGGAGAAATTTGATGATTTCCACCCGAGAAAAAAACATGTTTGTTACATCTAAGACCTTATCCTCTTACCATCAGGAAACACAACCGGGGAAAGTATGTTGATTGCTACGTAGAAAATAGAAATCAAACTGGCTGCTACAATCCACTGGATGATTCGAATAACCTATATTTAGTTACAGGAGGGTGCCGATTGTTCATTCGAACAGAAATTCTTATATTTCCGATTCGGTTTTCCAAATATTTCGGCTTCCCACAACGCTTATCTCGGGTGGAATGGGCGAGGAATGTTATAACAGAAAAACCGTGGTAGTTTGTATTTGTATTCCATGTTAACATTGATAAAAACTATTTAATCTAAGCTAAACTACAAAGTAGAGTTTAGCATTAAAGCATTCGTCCTCAACACTGCCGGCTGGTAATGTACCCAAGAGACTGGTGGTGTTGCCATGTTGTATTAAAATGGCCTTTAGCCAAAGTAACAGCCAGCCCTAGGGTCACGGGAAGTGTCAACCAGCTTTTGCGAAATATCTTTAAAAAAAGTGACCACGAATGTGCGAAGTGGCGCGATGAACTGGATGTCTTTCTTAAGAATTGGAAGGATGAGGCGCAGAATCGTGAACGCTGGAAGAAATGGAGGGATGCCTTTGCCCAGCAGTGGGACACTACAGGTTATATAATAAATAATATTTGAAAAAGCTTACTGGAAGGCACAAACGGATTCACTTGGAATTTGGGACACATCATACATCTTCAGCCAAAGCACGGACGCGTACTCAAAATTTCCAAATTTATTAAAAAAAAATTTGTAATATAGGGTCACTCTTGAGGGCAAACTAAAAACTCATTTTTTATTTACTGCGCCGCATGACATATTAAATTAAAGGGCTAGCGGTAATTAAGGGGTAACGGTCATACTTTTTTATAAAGTTAGTCTATCGGAGCGCGAGCTATCTATACTTATAATAAATCTGTAGAGAGGTCAATTCTGCACATGAAATATATTTCCAAAATTACTATCAGGGGGTGATTAGGGATTGATACTGATGCCAAAAATGCAATCAGTAAAATTTTTGTCTGTCTGTCTGTCTGTCTGTCTGTCTGTACAACCGTTATAGAAACAAAAACTACTCGACGGATTTTAACGAAACTTGGTACAATTATTTTTCATACTCCTGAGCTGGTTATAGTATACTTTTCATCACGCTACAATCAATAGGAGCAGAGCAGTGAAGGGAAATGTTGGGAAACCGGGAGAAGTTACTCCATTTTTAGGGTTCCGTAGTCAACAAGGAACCCTTATAGTTTCACCATGTCCGTCTGTCTGTCCATCTGTCCGCGGTTTAGCTCAAAAACAATTGGTACTAGAAAGTTGTACTTTGGCATGAGTATACACGTTAATGACGCCGAAAAAGTGGTAAAAAAAAATTTTGAAAAAAACAATTATTTAGGGTACCTCCCATACATGTAAAGTGGGATGATAATATTTTTTTCGTTCTTCCCATAGTGTGGGATATCGTTCGATAGGTCTTTCAAAAATATTACGGGTTTGGTAAGACCGTTTTTTGATTAAGTAAACCGTTCGTGACTTATCAAGCTTTAAAGTACCAATTTTCGTTAGAGTCAAGTGTCCCCCCTCTATCAACTAAACGGTTGTAGTTATAAATTCAAATGTCACGGCAGTAGTACCCTATATATAACGAAATTTAAAGGAAAACTATCACACATAAGTGGGCTTTACAAGTTTACGAGTAATAGTCGACCAATTGTATTTGACTCGAAAATTTCGAACAACTCTAAAGAAATGTCGATAGATGGCGCTAAGCGCCAGTTCTATCATGCTAGCTTCTTGTGACGATTGAGTAGTGTAGCTCTGTGTCCGTATTTAAATTCAAAACATCGGTTATGACAAGTTTTATACAAATCTCTAAAAAAAATTAAAACTTTCCGTGCAAAATTGTCGGATCAGGTGAGGATTTGTATAGGAAGTCAAATTAGTTAGGTAGTCATGTTTGGCTTTTAGTTAGAGCATGGTACGAAACGATCAGTCAGCGAATACGACACGCACTTACCTGTTATAAAAACTACGGAACCCTACACTGCGCGTGGCCCGACACGCACTTGACCGGTTTTTTAAGCTTCCGTCGCGTGTACAACCTTAATGATTAAAGCTACACAGAAATCATTTCATGACGGAAATGTTCTCTTTAGAATTATATAAAAAATATCCCACGACTGCATATGTCTATCTTTTATGATTGACTCACAATAACATGTGTAACTCCCGATAGCTTAGCAGTTCGAAGCTTTCTGATTATAATATTTGTCTACTCTTACGTTTATAACACTCTCAGTCACCCCGAATTGAAAAAGTTAACATTATTAACTATTCCATAAAAAAGAATCATATAAATCGGTATAGAAACACCAAAGTTATACATGAAATACGCTAATAATAAGCCATCGCGCGTGAATACTGAATCATGCTATAAGGATTATTTTTGAGAATCGGTCGCCGCGCTATACTAATAATATAAGGCTGAAGAGTTTGTTTGTTTGTTTGAACGCGATAATCTCAGGAACTACTGGTTCGAATTGAAAAAACATTTTTTAATTAAATAGTAATTTTATAGAGCAATGCCTTTTGGGCTATATATCATTACGCTAAGGCCAATAGGAGCGGAGCGCCAATGAAGAATGCTTCAAAATCGGGGTTAAATTTAACGTTAGCCCAAAGTAACTATTCCACGCGGACGAAGTCGCGGGCAAAAGCTAGTTTTTAAATAAAACTTGATTTAGAGTAAAAATAAAAGCTTATTATTTAAAACACGAGCTCACAGAATTTGATGCGAGAATTATTAAATAAACTAAGTATTATCTAACTATTTCGGAGTAAACGAGATTTTATAATTTGACTCTTCGTTTAGAAATAAAATAGCTTTTAAGGTTTTTTAAGAACAATGATGACAATAGCCCTTTCCCCGCTCTCCTCAGACGACACTTCCAAGATAAAATATACAAAACTAGCTTCCGCCTGCGACTTCGTTCGTCGTGGGAGGTTTTCCCGCGTAAATCCCGATGCCGTGGGAATTCCGGGACAAAAAGTATGTTGCCCATATGTTATTCTAGGATGTCAACTGTCTACGTACCAAATTTCATTCAGATCCGTCAGTAGTTTTTGCGTGAAATAGTAGATAATAAACTGAAGAAGTAAACAGTGCCCTTGCAACTATAGTTAGCTGGTTTAATGTTAATAATCATCTTCTTAATGAGAAAAAAACCAAATGCCTAAAATTTACGTTACCTCATGTTAGACAAGTGAATAATAGTGTAACACTCAGAAAAGGGCGAAATGTTGAAACTCGAAAATACCACAGTATTATTGGGCATAACTTTGGATGCGAAGCTTCAGTGGGGCCCCCATATAGTTAAATTGCCAAAAATGCTAAGTTCTGCAGCGTATAACATGGATTAACTGATATCGAAACAGCACGTTTAGTTTACTTTAGTTACTTTCATAGTGTGATGTCATACGGCATCTTACTTTGAGGAAACGCCGCTGACATTCACACAATATTTGTATTACAAAAAAGGGCTAGCTTGAAGCGTCAATAGCCTAACGGATAAGGTGTCGGACTTGTGATCGAGAGGTCCCGAGTTCGAATCCCACCCATTACACTATTGCCGTGAACCCACTCCAGATACAAGCATATTCAGCTTAATTGGAGGGGTTAACAAGATTGCTAGTACTTAATATTGTTACACGAGTCGCTTAGTGAAGTACGTCGAGAAACTTCGACAGAAATCTAGAATGTTCGAGACACTAACGCAGATGGCGTTAGTGTCTCGAGCGGCGAGTAGCAGTACTGAGTATATCGAGTCGAGACACTAACGCTATCTAGCGGCGAGTAGCAGTACTGTGTATCTCAAGTAGCTTATGTGTATGATCACGTATCCGAATTTCGTACGAAACTCAAGTGGCTTCCAATACGTCTTCGCCGGAACTTACACATTTTGTCTCTGCTTTACAGTGTGCTGTTTAATCCTAAAACCCCCACTTATCTTAAAGAACGATTTAAGTTCCTTCATGACACACATGCAAAATCTGAGGTCTCAGTCAAGTGAGGTCAAGTCTCTGAGGTCATCAGAAAACTTAAGGCTTGCGGTACCGAGTCACGCCACCAATTTCTATGGTAAGTCGTTCGCAGCTCAAGCAGTACGGCTGTGGAATGCTCTACCCGTGTCAGTAAGACAAGCACAAACCCTATCTTCTTTCAAAAACTTAGTAAAAGATCTTTATCTCTCTTCTTAAATTGGTGTTATTATGTATGTCTGTGTTTCTTTCTTTTTTTTATATAGTTTATATGTTTTGAGAACGTTATTTATTGTTTTGTATTTTATATAGATAAATAGTACACCGTGGACTACCCGCGTATTTATTTTCTCCTTCTGAGTCAAATCCATCCAAAGGTTGTCTGTAAAAGATCGCTTTTAGCGATAAGACCGCCCCTTGTATCACCCTTTTTAATTGTTAAGTCCATAATTTTATTTTACTGTTATGGTGGACAATAAAGAATATATCTATCTATCTATCTTCTGGAATATTCTTGGCAGTATAAACAGTGAGTCGATTTTACAAGAATGTTCTAGAGCTCATAGACCGGGGTATAAATAGATCGCAAAGGGACGCAGAGAGTCAGTCTTATTACGAGGCGAATACGTGATATAATCGAAGCTCCCGAACCCCAGCTCGTAACAATATGAATTCTACACACATTGCTAGTTATCTATTAAAAAAAAAAAACTCAGTATATTTAGGAGAATCTCCTGTACGCACACAAAAATATTAATATGTTTAAAATATACAGTGATGTTCATAGTGTAAATATGAGGAACAAAGACACAATTATGTCATTCCGAAAACAAGGTTAAAAAATAGGTGGTCGTTTAGATGCCAATGTATACGTTTTTATAATAAATTTCCTAGCCATATTCAAAAACTAAGTATTAATAAATTCATATTATTTATAAAACGGAAGCTATGTCAGAAAGCTTTTTACACAGTTAAAGATTATATTTAGAACAAGAAGGCTAATTTGATTGTTGATTTATTTATTTTGTTTTTTTTTTATATATAATTATATCATTATTGTAAATGTAAGGACTATGTAAGTTATTCTGTCTTCGTTATTTTTACTTTCACTATAATTAATTATTTAATGATGTCAAGCAGTTTGAGTACTTGTGTGGCCTACCCAAATTTCCTTACTTTAGTAGATATTGTTCGTCAAATTGTTGGACAGGTCCGCTCAAATTTTCGTGGTTATTTCCTTAAAAGAACACCACAGACAAGAACCTACATGCTTCTCATATAGGTACAAATACAAATTGTAAGGACTTTAAAAGAGACTATGACCTCTGAGTTTGTTTCGTTTTTTCTTCTCAGAGTAGTGAGTTAGGAAATACCGGCCTAATCTAGCTAAACTAAACTTAACACGCAAAAAAACATGACGTGTAAAAGTGTTATTTATAACCAATTTACAAAAAAATATTTCATTTCATTTCAAACATCCACCCATCCTCACAAATTTTCGCATTTATTATATTATATTGTAAGTAATTAAGTAAGTATAGTATTATAGTAAGTATACTTAGTATAGTATTATATCTGTTCTGTGATTATAGTAGTATAAGTAAGAGTAAGATATAATGTATAGTATGTCCAGAGCCTGATTATGGTTTTTGTGTGAACTAAGTTTCCAAGATCCTGGCGACATCCAAACATCTACACGATAACTGAAATGTATTATATTGGTAGACAGTAAATAGTAGAATAGAATTCGATACTTACTTTTGTGAAAAAAGTCACCACTGGATTGTCTAATTAGCAACCAATGTCACTCTCATTTGAAATTTTAAAGGATCTACTTCTGTTCATACATCAAAGTGGAGGTTCGACTGAGTGCTTCCTTAGCCTGGGGACATGCGGAACACAATAAAAAAGATTTCGAATTACGTGGATGACGTAAATAGAATCTATTATGCTTATTAGATGGATGAGTAGGTACATTCTTTATACAACGTGTAATTTAAAGGGTATATACATACCAAGTGCACGGCTTCTTTGGGTGATAATGATAACAAACGATATGGGTTTTGTTTTGTTTATACATGTGTGGAACTTATTAGAAATTTCAATACTTTATATTGATTGACCAGCGACCGAATTGTACAAATTAAGAAGAATGAAGAGAATTATCATGTTACTGGCAAGTAACGTAGAAACTTATTGAACCTCGTAGTGCTGTGACACGTTTGTTATGATTGGTATTCAAGAAACATACGACACCGATAATTTGGTATCAATTTTTTGAGTCACTTATTTTGAGCTGAAACTGTGCATCCGTTACGTTATATACTTGAAAATTCAATTCACCATCCAAACGAAAGATCTTTTAAATACTCTAACTTTACTCATTTATTTATTTAAACTTTATGCAACACAAAAGTACAAAGGCGATCTTAATGCCTTAGATATTCTCTACAAGCCAACCAGGCGCATAATACATGAAATGAATATGTAACTAAAATAAACTTACATATATATAATAATAATAATAAAGCTTTTTATTTCCTTACATATTGGTGTACATATTGACAACTTGCTAAATTGGAAATGGCATATTACTAACGTCACATCTCGGGTTCGTAAAGTCATATACGACATAGTTAAAAAACTTCGCTATTCTGCCGACTTCAATACCCTAAAAACTGTGTATTATGCCTTATGTCAGTCGATTCTCGCCTACTGTATATCGGTTTGGGGCGGATCTGCAAAATCGTACATATTGTCCTTGGAACGAGCGCAAAGAGCGGTACTCAAGGTGATGTCTGGCAGGCCTTTTAGGTACCCTACTTCTCAGCTTTATAATGACAGTAAAGTTCTGAGTGTCAGACAGCTCTTCGTACTAGAAACTGTTTTGAGGAAACTTCTCTTTGGTATATGACGTCAATATTGTAAAGAGACGCAGGTGGCACATGGTTTGCAAACCTCAAGAAGCATAAAAGTCGTTTAGCCGCAAGGCACCACCATGTGATAAGCGGGCATCTTTATAATATTGTTAACAAACACTGCAACATTTATCCACTATCTAGATCTTTTTTTTTTATTTAAAATAGGTTCGCGTTTGACCACCATCTCACCTGAGTGCAAAAAAAGGTATCTGAATGGCTACTTACAAAAACTTATGCTGAAACTGAAGACCTGTTAAAAATCATCCGCTAGGAAATGAATGTTTTATCTGTATTTCATCTACATTACAACTTACATTTACAAATACATACACAATATTCTCACTCACACATCATATTGTTATCTACACTTTTCACCCTTCGCCACCCATACTCAACCACTTTTATACACACCACTATAGCGCTAGAAGACTCTTTTTACTGATAGTTAATTTGATACACGATTAATCACTCTTGTTATTGTTTGCTTTTTTTTATTTTTTTTAAATAAGTTTATATTAATGCTTTATTTTTTTTCTACTACTGTTTAAAACAATGATTTTTTTTTTATGTAACTCACACGACCTAGTTTTATAGACTTCAGTTTATGTCCTGTTAAATTGCGAGAGCTCTGGTACCTAAAACACAAGTTAAATCTTACTTTAGGTACCAGTGTTCAACTAGTTTAGTTTACATAAATATGTTTAAAAATGTTGTTTCATAACTATATCATGTAATTTAGTTGAATTAAATAAATATTCTATTCTATTCTAATAAAATTAAATTCTAAGATATTATATCTGTCGGTCTGCCTCTGTTTCTCTTGCCGATAGATCCCTTCCATAAAGTTATCTTTTTAGCCCATCTGTCTTCTTCCATACGTGCAATATGGCCAGCCCACTTCCATTTCAGTCTTTTGCAGTGTTCTAGAGCATCAATTAACTTTTTTGTTTTTCTTATATCTGTGCTTCTCTTTTTGTGTGTCAATTTTAGATGCAGAATGCTCCGTTCCATGGTTCTCTGGGTTGTTATTATTTTGTTCCTGGTTTGTTTGTTTAAAATCCATGTTTGGGATGTATAGGTGACAGAGGGTAAGATGCATGAGTCCAGTACAAGTTTCTTTAGCTTTATTGAAGTATTTGACTTAAGGATTTCCTTGAAACTCCAAAATTTGTTCCAGGCCATATTTACACGTCTCATTAACTCATCTTGGTGTCTACATTTTTTAAATGATACTTGTTTGTCTAGATATGTGTATTCTTGATTTCATCGAATCTTTACAAGCTGTTTGCTTCTTGTCTGGAGAAACCCCTTGCGAAATATATCGAAGAGCATCAACCAGTAGAGTAAGCAGGATTTAGAAGCAAATATTCAACTATAGACCACATCCACTCATTAGAGTTAATTATAGAGAAATACGAGTATGAAGAAATGAATAGCTCACTCTACTTAGCGTTCATTGACTATGCTAAGGCATTTGACTCTATATCCCACAGCAGTATGAGGAGAGCCTTACAGGAATGTAATGTACCATCCGAGATAATAGAGCTCATACAAGACTGTATATAAGAAAAGCACAAGTAGAGTTATATTAGACAAAACAGGAGCTGACAATGAAATATGCAGAGGCGTTCGTCAAGGTGACCCGCTCTATCCCAGAATTTTCATCTGTGTTCTACAAAACATTATGAAAGCACTAAAGTGGGAAAACAAAGATATAAACATCAATAGTCAATTTCGCCCTCAGGTTCGCTGGTGACATAGTGCTTTTCGCAGAAAAGAAAACCCATCACAGTTGGAGTCAATGACTTATGAAATTAATTATGTCAGCAATGAGATTGGTCTACACCTAAACATAATAAAAACAAAAATTATTACAAACAGCATTGAGTCACCAATATACGTTAACGATGTTTTACTGAAATATGTCTAAGAAAACTTACATATTTTTTTTATCATATAATTATGTATGTATCATGATTAAAAGTTATGGAATTGGGTTCGCAAAACAACCTTGCTTATTTATTTATATTGTTATTACAAAGGTGTTACATATAATACGATGAACATTCTACAGAAGAATAGAATTACGTAATTTTTCTTCAATGCATACTCTTTAGTGGTATGGCTGATATCGAGAGAATGTTCATTCCACAGAAGAACAACTTACCACCTGCTTTTTCCAAAATCAGATGACACATTGTATAACCACTGTAAAACATAACAGTACAGGCGCGAGCGCGAATGAATCTTATACTATCCTACTAGTTAGTTCATACCATGATGTCTTAGATAGAATTCTGATATAAGTTCTTTTGATGAGAAGTTACAGTAATTAAAAGATATTTATTTATTTTAGAAGTATGGGGGACTAACAGCTATTAAATACAGGAAATATATAGTATGGTAGACAGTGAGCCAATTAAAACTCCCACGTTTAGAGGCAGGAAAATCTTACAGTGAACACTTAATATATAATCTTAATATAACCATATCGTACAATATTCAAAATGACTAAATAGATAGCAGATATACATAGCAGTAACTACAGTGATATTAATAATTTTTGAAAAATCAAGGCGTCTTCTAGCTCCAGCCACCGTAGGCGCGGGCTTGCGGACGGCGAACTGGGGTAGCTCACCGTCCGGTAAAGACCAGGCCCGGGTCGGCGTCAAAGAGCTGTCAGCAATAGTGACGGGGTCCCATAGGGCCATTGCCTGTCAGGGTTGCGGGAATGTTGTAACGAGATACCGCGGCCCCGGAACTTAAGGGCAGCTGAAGGAACAGGGTGGGTTTTTAGTCAGTAGAAGTCTGACACTCCTTTCCACTCCACCCAGAGCGGGAGAAGTCATTCGATGATTTTCCAAACCAGAAAAAAGGCGTCTTCTGGCTGTATTCACACTTGTTGTAAACGGGTCAAAATCATGCTGCTTATACCGGTCAATATGTCACTTTCATTCTCAGAGTACGATATTAGTAAGTACAATAATGTTAGCACCTCGCTTCATCCACTAAGGAATCTAACAGCTATTGCAAATGTTGTTTCTATTTGTATGCAGCGGTTTGTTTGACAAAAATTCCTTTCATAAGAAGTAAAAAAGTAAAGGCTTTTTTAATTTTTATCAAAGGAGCTTTTGTCAGAATTCTATCTAAGAAATTACGGTATATAAACTACTTACTAACATCGCACTCGGAGAATGAAAGTGACATAACTTTTAATTACTGTAACTTCTGATTTTGATAATTAAAACTTATACTGTGGTACTAGGGAAATTTCGAGTAAGTAATAAAATGACAGCCTATAACATCGATCACCGGAGAGAAAACTGGCAGTTCGCTTTTAATGTACGAGATATAACCTACCTGGATAAAAACATATTTATAGCTTATTTTACCTACCGTTCTCGTCCTGGCACTCAGTACTAGATATTTAGAAGCGAAAACTCGAACAATAGGGTAGTTTCCTAAAATATTTTATTTAGTCCGTCACGTAGTTTAACAAAAAACATTGGACACGTATTTTTTATTTTTTCACGTATTTGAAAAATTAAGACGATACATTGAGTTGAAATTTCGCGTGACGTCGCACCTCGGTATAATTCTTAGCAATATGTGACGTCAGCAGCCCCCACTCCTGTACTTTGAAGCTCCATCTTTGTGAATTTTTCTTGACATGAAAAAGCAAAAAATACGTAACCAATATTTTTTGAAAATCTACCTAATGGACGAAATAAAATAATTATTTTGTAACACAGGAAACTACCCTATTACCTTGAAGCTGGTCGCTAACTATTAACAGCCACACGGGTTGATAATCATACTGAACTCGGTCCGTCGATAGTCATACATAATTATTATGGTAGTTAGCCATCGGTGTTCGAGGTTGTCGGAAGTGTCGATGAATGTTGACATTAAAATTTACTCAACACTATTTTTAAAGACTTTCATCCCCAAAAATATCAATGTTGCGTCGTTCGCAGTTTGGACCATCCAGTTACCGTTGGCTGGCTTCTTGTAGTCTTGAACAATCAATTTTTGAGTTATGTAACTTTCAAGGAGAGCGATATCGTCTGGAATAGTCTAATACGGCGTAACTAACATTTTCAATTAGTAATTAACATTACAAAAACATAACCCTTCCTTTGCAGTCGGGTAAAAATAGGCCTTATTGAAAATATTGCTTACGCTGTATTGCACTGTCACCGACGATATACTGTCGTTTCAAATACATAATAATAGGTTTATATATCCAAATGTTGTCATTCTATAACGTGCCATTCAGTGGCGGCGCAAGATCTAAACTTAGGCCGTGCGCGCACAGCCTTGCGGTGGCCGCAGTTGCGGTGGCCGCAGTTGCGGTAGTTCTACCGCACCGGTAGAATGACCGGGGCTACCGGTGACTCTACCGCACGCGTTTATTCCACCGCAGTGCGCACACTTCTATGACACTCCATACTTCACAGATTTTGCGTTTCCAAAACGCAATGCAGTGCGCACACGGCCTTAATGTGGGCAAGGTACATTTCACGAGGCTCTCTGGCTCCTCGATGGGAACATAAAATAAAAAAAGACCAAATGCAATGACTCTCCTATGAAGGGTTCCGTAGTAACTACGCAAAATAAAGTTGTTTTTCATAGTGTTTGTATGAAACACAAAGTTATATTTGCGGTTTTAGATTATGTGCTATCTCAAAAACTGCTGACTCTAACTCGTTCAAACCAATTTTTGTTGACGGTTTTCATTAAGATGAAGAACATATTTTTTTTTACATTTTGTACTACAGTATTATAAGTTAGTAGGGGGATGCACGTTCCAGATTTTTTTTAGATTTTTTAAATTATCAAATTATTTAAAATTATACTTTAGTATAAAAATTGGAATGCGGTTCACAGAATACATCCTACCTACCACGTTTCACACGTATAGTTTACGAGTCACTAATAGTTTTAGAAAAAAATGGCTGTGACATATGGATGGACGTACAGACAGATATGGCAACTCTATAAGGGTTCCGTTTTTGCCAACCTACGAAACCTTAAAAATCACTTGAAATTAAACTGATTTTTTTTAAGAAACATCCCCTAATTTTCGAAAATTAAAAAAATACTGAGAAAAATTAAAGAAACAGAAATTTTCTACTTTTGGTTTTACTGAACTCCTTAATGATTGGTTCGTTATTTATCTTAGATGCTATATCTGCTTCAATAGATAAAACAGCCAAAGCTGAAAGTCTTCCTTGACCCCATAGTATTTCTTCAATTATTTTTAATTGGTTATGACTTTTCATACTTTTTTAATTTTTTATTCGGCTGTAAGGCGCGAGACCCTTTGCACCGCGAGGCCGTGGGTGGTGGCCCACACCGCCCACGCCTTACGCTGCTTCTGGTGTCATTGCGGAAATGTGATCCATTCTGTATGTCTTCATCTCTCTTTCACATCGAAATTATGATAAAATTAACCTATGAACTCCCCTCCCCCTCAAGTCGGTCCTGTCGGCTGAGGATCGTAGCTTCGACGAAAACATTGCAACAGGCTTCTCCATCCTCTAAGGTCTTCCGCTTCATGGAGAGCCTGAGGGAGACCTCTGAACAACAGGCCTAAATTCTTGATCCCTAAACTGTTCTCCCCAGGTACGTCTCCACGAACGTATGCTCTCCGACCAAGCTAAGAAGATGAACGTTAAGTCCCTCACCGCCAACAAGGAGGATGCCAGCCGCAGCGTTGAGATCAGGATCGCTAAAGTTGCCTTCACAATCTTTTTCCTCTTCGTGTGTGCGTGGACGCCTTATGCCTTCGTCGCCATGACTGGTGCTTTTGGTGACAGGTGAGTCTTTGGTCACCTTTCTCTCCACCTTTGTGCCAATCATAACTGCCTCAATGAAGAGCACTGCATTGCAGGAAAGCTAAAAAATATGAGCAAATAATGTTGATTAATTACCGTGCGAAATCTAAAGGGTTTGTGAATGTATGAAGTAATTTATGTTGGAAGTAATCTTGGAAACTGCTCATCCGATATTTTTAAATTCTTTTACCAGTAGGAAGCTAGTTATCATTGAGTGACATAGGAAACATTTTGCGCTGAAAAATAGTTTTGACGCAAGTGAAATCGCGGGTAGAAGCAAGTGGTTCATAAAAAAACTTTTTAGCAAAAAATAGAACCGACTTCCATATAAAAACACTACAAAGGCAAAAATAACTTTAATTTCGGAAGGCGGTGTCAAAAACGAAAATATATACAAAACTAAAGACACTGCCTTCCGAAATTAAAGTTATTTTTGCCTTTGTAGTGTTTTTATATGGAAGCCGGTTCTATTTTTTGCTAAAAAGTTTTTTTTCACGCTTTTTAGTGGGTCAGTTTGTAATTTATCTAGTTACAAAAGCCAAAATGTCAACTACTTATCACCTTTTACAAAATATTGCTTTTCCCTGTGCAGAGCCGTTAATTTTTGAGGAGTTCTCCTGGTACATCACCATCAGCTCTACTTCACCATATGCATTGTGACGAGCATAATAAAGTGCTTAACATCCATATTCAAGTAATCTAATCGCAATCAACGGAATACTTATTATTGAGTAGTTTCGGTGGCCATCTGGGGTCTTCATCATCAGTTCCACTTCGTCAAATGGTGCTTTTCGAGAGCAACTGCACAAGGTACTATAAGAAATACCCAAAACGCTATAGGTGTGCCTATAATATTTGAAGAGTTCCCTCGATTTCTCCATGATCCCATCATCAGATCCTGATTTCGTAACAATGGGACCAACTAGAAAGTGTACCCTTTCAAACAAAAAAAGAATTTTCCAAATCGGTCCAGCCATCTCCGAGTTATGAGGTAACATACATAAAAAAAAAAAGTTCAAGACGAATTGTAAACCTCCTTTTTTTGAAGTCGGTTAAAAAGAAAAGATATTCGATGCTTAACTGAAAACTATTGTGCATAAATCGCTCGACGAATGAGCTTATCACCCAAACAACTAACAAACTAAGCCATTTAACCAACAATCACGTACACATGAAGAGTTGGATCAAGAAGACATAACCATAATCAGGTAATTCACCACGTTGACCCAGATCGAATCCGTGAATGAAGTGGGCGTCCAAACGGTTTCCAAATGTCATTCGTCCCATTCAATAACTTACTACATAGTTAATAACTATGTTTTTGCAGCGTAAACAGAAGCGTTGAACGAAATAGTGTAATTTCCATTAGCCTACACAGTCTGCTTGGGATTTTTCCTATTTTGCTCTATTTGGTAGACGTTTGAGTAGACAAAGGGCAGCAATTACTTGTTTATAACTTACTAGTACTCACGCGGGGCTTCGCTCCCGTGGATTCTATCACGGTAAAAACATAACTCTCCTTTTTTGCAGTCGCGTATAACCTTCCTCAAGCTGCAAGCTACATCCATACCAAATTTCATCCAAATCCACCCAGTACTTTCGAAGATTAGCGCGTTCAAGCAAACAAACAAACTTTTCCGCTTTATAATATTAGTATAGATGTAGCTGCCCGCGACTTTTTTCGCGTGGCAGGATTTTTCCGCGTAAATGAAAAAGTAAAAGTCTATAAGGGAGATGTTCCAGAAATGTATGGAGCCTGGGCTAGCACTATGTACACCACATGTAAATATAGCTGTATAATGTAGTAACCGCCTTTTAATGTTAATTTTCTATAATTTCACTTTATTTTAGTGTGATATTCAAAGTAACTCGGTCAAGAAGAGCAACACAAAAAAATATGGTGGATCATGGGTGGATCGGCCATGTTGCTGTTGAACAGTGATGCGAATGTCATTTTGACATGTCGGCTTGACGAATCGATATATAAAAATATAGATATTTTTCATAAAATAATTGATAAATATCGACGATATTTTAAATCTCAATAAATCGATAATCGATATTTATTTATTCATTTTAGAATAATTAGTCTAAAGTATACTAATCTTGTCATATCCGGGGAGCAGTTTTAAAGTTCTTAAAGTTAAGAATTTATGCATATACCTTCAGGTTAGTTTCGTTTTTTTTTGTAGCCACGAGATTGCGTAGTAAGAGAGCCACATAATGTAATGCACTTATTGTTACTTACGTGCGTTACTTTTACGAAAAATATCGATTCATCGATTTATCGTAATTTTTCATACATATGGATAATAATTGATATAGCTTAAAAATATCGATTCTATATTTATCAATATGTTTTTTCCACTTGCCCATCCTTACGACTCACAGAAAGACGTCACGAAACGTAAATGAGTCAAACGTCATGTCAAACACGACTGTCAGGGCTGCTCTAAAACAAGGGTTTTCATGATAAAAATCTTCCCAATTAATAACTTATCACTGCTATACAATTAATAACTTATCATTGTATCCAAATAATTTTTTGGATGTTTTTATGATAATCCCTATTGTTTTTTCGATTTATCTATGTGGTGTACATAGAGGTAGCCCAAAATGAAACATCTCCTTTATATCCACGGAGAGCGCTATTATGTGTCTTAAGCAGACTGTTCAATATTATAGTAACAGGAAAACACCAGTCTTTGCATGCTTTCTGGATCTCTCAAAAGCTTTTGACCTAGTGTCCTATGACAAATTATGGCAGAAGCTACATACTGAGACGGATTGTAGGCCGGAAGTTATATCTGTTTTCAGGTATTGGAACAACAAACAAAAGAATAGTGTCAGGTGGGCAGGCTCTTTTTCGGATGTATACAGGTTGCAGTGCGGGGTGAGGCAGGGGGGACTTACCTCACCGACGCTCTTCAATCTTTATATGAATCGGCTTGTCGGTGAACTCAGCAGTGCCAATGTCGGGTGTCACATAGACGGAGTCTGTGTCAATAACATAAGCTACGCGGATGACATGGTTCTGCTGAGTCCATCGATCGGAGCGTTGCGTAAATTGTTAGGAATGTGTGAGTCTTACGCGGAGGCCCACGGGCTCAGATACAACTCAAAAAAAAGTGAGCTAGTCGTTTTTAAGGCGCGTGGCAAAAGTTACGAGTCCGTAGCGTACCTACACTCACCTTAGCCGGTACTGTCTTGAATAGAGTCACAAAGTTTAAGTATCTGGGCCACTGGGTTTCCGAAGACCTAAAAGACAACATGGATGTGGAAAGGGCACGTAGGGCGTTGGCTGTCAGGTGCAATATGTTGGCCCGCAGGTTCGCACATTGCAGCAATCCAGTCAAAGTTACACTTTTTAAATCTTACTGCACATCATTATACACTTGCAGCCTGTGGGTGAATTACACACTGGGGACATACAACGCCTTACGTGTTCAATATAACAACGCGTTTAGGGTGCTTATGGGACTACCACGATTTTGCAGTGCTTCGAACATGTTCGCGGAAATGCATACCGATGGGTTTCATGCTCTTATACGGAAGCAATGTGCTTCGCTGCTGAATCGTGTTAGGTCTAGCAAAAATAGCGTTATAAAAGTGTTTGCAGATAGGTGGGACTCTCCAATGCTGAGCCACTGGATACGCCTACACACTGACTATTAGTTTTTATATTTTTATTTGTATTATGTTCCTTTTGTGTCTTATGTATGTTTTGTTGTCTGTTTTGATGAGTGAAGTGTTTTATTATGTGTAAGTTTGTACCTGTAACTATGGATAAAGGTCTGAAATAAAGTTTATATTATATTATTATTATTATTATATCACTTTCCTTCAGTAAAAGCAAACAGAAAGTAAGACAAAAATTTAAAAAAGATCATTTTTGTTTTCGAATTGTTTGAAAAGCACAGTTATTTCGTAATCACAGGCAGACGCTTTGATTTTATTTATATGTAAGTATACAAAAGTTTATATATTACATGTACCTATGCGTGGGCCGATTCATTAGTAAATGCGAGGACTTTGCTGTATTTAAAATACCTAACATTCTAAATAAAGACTTCGCACATCTGTAATCTGTTTATTGTCCCTTGGGAATTAATGGAACGTAATAAATTTAAGGGGTTCGTAAGCGGGGTGTCTTTTTAGGGTTCTGTAGCCAAATGGCAAAAAACGGAACCCTTACAGTTTTTTATCCTTACTTAAAACTTAAAAGATAAGGATGGGAAAAACTAACATACAAGTTTCTTTCGAATTTGTGTTGTTGTTTTTGTTATGAATTTAAACAAAACAAAATTATAATTTTATATATATAGACCTACGCCTTATCTTGTTTCATAACTGTCAATCATTTATAAAACGGCAGAAGTGCACTAAGAAGGAATTGGTAAGACCACGGTTGTTCTTTTCAGAACTTAATCGCTTTTTCCAATGTTTCCATAATACAGTATTAATAGATATAAGAGGACTAGCGTCTGCCCGCGACTTCGTTCGTGTGGGAGGGATTTACAGAGTAAATTCCGGGATAAAGGTTGCCTATATGTTATTCCAGGATATCAACATTACTAGGTATCTACTCACCAAATTTCATTAAAATCCGTTCTGTAGTTTTTGCGTGAAAGAGTACCTAACTACCTACCGAACAACCATTCTCACAAACTTTCGCTTTTATAATATCAGTAAGAAGTAAGACAGTTTAAAACATTCAACAAGTAAAAAATAAGGATTATTAAAAACATTTTTTTTTTAAATTGAACCGACTTCAAAACAAACAAAACCACTTCTGCACTGCAGAGCGAAAAATAACCTTATGTATTGTTTCATTGGATGTCTAATTACGTTTCAAATAAGGGCTACGTATCTACTCACATGACTGAAGTCGGTGCCAAGGCAATTAATGGTTTGTTAGGCTAAGTACGCCGTATTTTGGGGCACGCCCGAGGTAATCAAACCTATTCAATTATCTTGGCACCGACTTCAGTCATGTGAGTAGATACGTAGCCCTTATTTGAAACGGAATTAGACATCCAATAAAACAATACAGGGTTAATTGTAAAACACCGAAAACCTCTCAGGACTATGTTACTAACATCATAACCAACAACTTTAGTTCTATGACTTTTAAAAATTCGTCATATTTTAGTTCACCAGATTTTCATACAAAAATAAAAATATTTAAATTGAACGCCCTAAATGTTACGAAGTCTATGCGAAGCAAAAGAAAGCGATTTTACTATTAAAGGTTATTTTTCGCTTTGCAGTGAAGAAGTGGTTTTGTTTGTTTTGAAGTCGGTTCAATTTTTTGTAAAAAAGTTTTTATTTTATGCTTTTTAGTACTTATCTCATTCTTTGTGTTACCTGAGATACCTACGTACCGTTCTCACTTTTTTTAAGTCGGTTAAAAAAGAAAGTGTGTTGTACATATTTTTACCCCCTAAAACCATATTTCAGACCAATTTTAAGTTATGGAAAGGTTTAAAACCAAACTCGAGGAGTTCGATGACGTAAATGGCTTAGCGCGTTAAGCCATGATTTGATGAGTTAAGCAGTGTTCGTAGAGACCGGTCATCGGATGGGTGATCTAGAACTTGTCGAGTTCGAGTTTCGAGTTATCGAGTTTTTCTGTGCTTACCATTAGTCTCGGCTGCAGTCATTAGCACCCACTAATCCGCATTGGGCTTGCGCAGTCGGTTCTATCTAGCCGATTTTCGTTAAGTATGGTGTTTATCGCTTAATATCGCTTCAGCAGTGGTGATATTCATAGGTAAATTATGCTAAACAGCACATAGATATACGAGATCTTCATCAGAACCTGTTGTGTTATATACTACAACCTTCCTTGTAAAATATGCTTTCAAACAACGAAAACGCAATCGAAATCGGATCAGTAGTTTTTGAGAAAATCGCGGATATACAAACAAACATACATATATACATACATTCATACATACATACTGGTCGAATACAGAACCTCCTTTTTGAAGTTGGTTAAAAAAGAAAATAATCTGAGTCTATAGAGTCTACAGTATTCTCGCAGTACATTATAAAGCGCGCGGGGCTTCGCTCCCGTGGTTTTTATCACGATAAAAACATAACCCTTATTTTTTTACAGTCGGGTAAAAAGCCTATAACCTTCCTCAAGCTTCAAGCTACTTACATACTAATTTTCATCCAAATCCGCCCAGTACTTTCGAAGATTAGCACGTTCAAAGAAACAAAGAAATTTGTCCGCTTCATAACTTTAGTATGAAGCGGATAATATATATGTATACTCACAAATTATTTAAAGATCTATCCAGACGCCTAGTTGACACTATGCGTGACCTAAGGGCTGGCTTTTACCTTGGACAGAGGTTAAGCATTGCCATACAACGTGGTAATGCCGCCAGTCTTTTGGGCACATTACCAGTGGACAGCGATGCGCACGAATTTCTGGATGCCATATTTTAGTTTATTATTAGATGTGTATATGTAGTTTAGGGTTTTTATTTAAGTAATGTTTTAGTAATTATTCTAATATTTTAATTAATAACGGTAGAGAGAAACAAAAAACTTTAGTATGTACACATTAGTATAAATATTTCTCATGTCTGTTACCCAGAAACCTGCTGACTCCCATATCGACAATGATCCCCGCCGTCTGCGCTAAGGTAGTCTCCTGCATAGACCCATGGGTGTACGCCATTAATCATCCCAGATACAGGTCAGTATTGTTTTATATTTAACAGTTTTCAATTACTACTGCAATACAAACACAATAGGAGTCTAAAACAAACTCATAATTCTTCAGCTACAAATGTTAACAAGACCTTGCTTGTATTTCTACATAATCTGTCCTGTTACGGTTAAGCATTGCCATGCCAAGTGGCAATGCCGCCAGACTTTGGGACACATTACTAGTGGACAGTGATGTGTATTTCTCTAAAATATTAGCTAAAAAATATCATCACGTCTGCCCGTCCGGGGTTGCGGGAATGTTCTAACGAGATACCACGGCCCCGAAAATTAAGGGCAGCTGAAGCAACAGGGTGAGTTTTTCCGCCCCACTTAGAGCGGGAGAAGTCATTTGATGATTTTCCCACTCGGAAAAGAAAGTGTCTGCCGAACTGCAAAGCAGTGACGGTGGTACGTTTTCGTGAATTCGCATGAGGCAATGCAATAAAGGGTGACTCAGCGCTGATTTTAAACATTTAAGGCGACATTATATGGCAGCGACCTTGAGCGACTGGGGAGAAGCTTGCGTCACTCCCCGCGACCGCGCAATGCACCCCCGCAACGCAAGCTCGAAATTTCGTAAGGTAACCATACGTTTCAAATAGTAAAGACTGTACTGCCTGATTTATTATCACCATCCAAATTTTTTCTGGACTTTAATTGTCTGGTCATTGAAAACTACTATGTGTATTTAGACAAGTAAATCTATCTATCTATATATATAAAAATGACTATGTGGCTACGCTACTTAGACTCATTTGATACTCGTAAATAATTAAGTTTTAATAACATTGAAATCGGAATATTGAAATAAGTATGAATTTACTTGTCAGCAATCATGTCCTCATTTTCGACATGCTGAGTTGAGTGTTTCTTTTTTGTATACAGTTAGAGCTGAATTTTTTTTTTTATAGTTTATAGGCTTGCGTTTGACCATAATCTAACCTGATGTTAAGCGATGATGTGGTCGAAGATGAAGCACGCTTGCCTAGAAGTAATCTATTCACTCTTGACTTATAGACTTCCAGGTTATAACTATCAGGAAACAGACTCCAGCAGGGAATTCTACTCCTTAGCCGTACCCATAATTAAAGTAATCTCAAAACGTTTCATGCGTATGGGTGGGATGTCCAACATGTAACGATGGCGCATCACCGTTTGTCTTGTAGTCCTATGATGGAACGGGCTTGGTGGAATAAGACTGCAATTCCATCGCACACTCCCCGAAATGTAACCGATAGAAAACTGATAGGCTTGCAACACGTCGCCGATGCTCTAGGCTCTGGACCTTTGTCTCGACCAGTTTCTCGTTGCCGATGAGCCTTTTGGCCCGTTTCTCTATAGACTCAAGTGCATTAAGCTGGTATTTGGCAGATCCGTCCCAGAGATGAGAGCAGCACTCCATACACGACCGAACTTGCGCTTGATAGAGGTTGAGCAGCTGTTCCGGTGTGAAGTACCGTCTCACTTTTGAAATGAAATGAAATTAAATATTTATTTTGTAAATTGGTTATAAATAACACTTTTACACGTCATGTTTTTTTGCGTGTTTAGTTTAGCTAGATGAGGCCGGTATTTCTTAACTGACTACTCTGAGAAGAAACACCGAAACAAAATCAGAGGTCAAAGTCTCTTTTAAAGGTCAGACAATTTGTATTTGTATATGAGAAGCATGTAATTTCATGTCTGTGGTATTTTTTTTGAGGAAATAACCAAGCAAATTTGAGCGGACCTGTCCAGTCAGTGCAAGCATTTGTCAGTTATCGTGTAGCTCAACTTAGAATTTAAGGAGCTCAACAATTTGACGAACAATACCAAAGTAAGGCCATTTGGGTAGGCCACACAAGTACTCAAACTGCTTGACATCATTAAAGAAATTATAGTGAAAGTAAAAACAACGAAGATAGAATAACCTACATTGTCCTCACAAGTACAATAATGAAATAATTATATTTATATACAACGTGTAATTTAAAGGGTATATACATACCAAGTGCATGGCTTCTTTGGATGATAACAAACGATATGGCAAGGGTTTAGTAATCCTAAGTCTACGTGTGTAGAACTTATTATAAATTACAATACACTGATACCAGAGACCGAATTTTTCAAATTAAGAAGAACGAAAAGAATTATCGTGTTATTGGCAAGTGACGTGGAAAGTTATTGACCCTCGTAGTGCTGTGACACGTTTTTTATGATTGGTATTCAAGAAATATATGAAACCAATAATTTCGTATCAATTCTTTGAGTCAGTTATTTTGTGCTGAAACTGTGCATAGAGACTCCATACCAGATGTTGTCTTCAGCCCTTTTGGATAGATATGGGGTTTCCGTTACACGTTGTACATAATTTTTTTCTCTTTTTTGATTATAAGGATATACAATACTTGAGAACGCAAATATTCTAATCAATCAAAAATAAATCATCAATCAAAATTTTAAAACTAAATAGAAAAGGCACACGTATATCACTGGAGCATCTCATTCCCAGGCCTTCTTGTCCTCAATATAATCTGTAACTGTGTAAAAAGCTATCTGACATAGCTTACGTTTTATAAATAATTTGAATTTATTAATACTTAGTTCTTGAATATGGCTAGGAATTTTATTATAAAAACGTATACATTGGCATCTAAACGATCCACCAATCTTTTTTCCTTGTTTTAGGAATGACATATGTGTCTTTGTTCCTTGTATTTACACTATGAATATCACTGTATTTTTTAAAAAGATTAATATTTTTGTGTGCATACAAGAGATTCTCATAAATATACTGAGATTAATATTCATAGTCAGAGTCATTCAGAGTCATAATATTAATCTCTTTAAATTTGTCTCTTAAGGAGTGCTTAGGACTTAATTTATAAATTGCACGAATGGCCCATTTTTGTAATACAAATATTGTATGAATGTCGGCGGCGTTTCCCCAAAGTATAATGCCGTATGAGATCACTCTGTGAAAGTAACTAAAGTAGACTAAACGTGCTGTTTCGATATCAGTTAATCCACGTATTTTTCTAACGGCATATGCTGCAGAACTTGGCTATTTTGACAATTTATATGGGGGCCCCACTGAAGCTTCGCACCCAAATTTATGCCCAAGAAAACTGTGGTATCTTCGGGTTTCAATATTTCGCCCTTTATTGATACACTTGTATTCACTTGTCTAACATGAGGTAACGTAAATTTTAGGCATTTGGTTTTTTTCTCATTAACAAGAAGATTATTAACATTAAACCAGCTAACTACAGTTGCAAGGGCACTGTTTACTTCTTCAGTAACCTGCTGTTAACTTTGATTTTAAATAAAAGATTATTGATACACTTGTATTCACTTGTCTAACATGAAGTAACGTAAATTTTAGGCATTTGGTATTTTTCTCATTAACAAGAAGATTATTAACATTAAACCAGCTAACTACAGTTGCAAGGGCACTGTTTACTTCTTCAGTAACCTGCTGTTAACTTTGATTTTAAATAAAAGATAAGTATCGTCAGCGAATAACATTATGTCATGATTTTTGATCAGGTACGGTAAATCATTTAAATAAATAAGAAACAAAAAGGGACCTAAGATTGAGCCTTGGGGACCCCCATCTTGACGTCACAGATCCCGGCGACCTTTTGCCGTTCAAGTCGACTCTCTGAATCCTTTCACTCAAGTATGAGGTCTGAAGATTCAGAGAGGCGCCCCGGAATCCGTAGTGGTGCAGTTTCCTGATTAATGTATCATGGGGAACACAGTCAAATACCTTTGAAAAATCGCAAAAAATGCCCAACACTTACCAACACTTATCTTCCGATGCATTATAAATGTGTCCTAAAAGTTCAACACCGGCCATCAGTTGTTGAACGTCCTTTTGTAAAACCATTATGTAGCAATTTGTGTTTATTAAAATATCTTTACATCTGCATTAAAATAATTTTCTCAAAAATTTTACTGAAAGTGGGCAATACAGAAATAGGTCTATAATTAGTAGGGTCAGATGTACTAACTGATTTAAATAGTGGGATTATTTTACTATATTTCATTAAATCAGGAATCTCACCGCAATCAATACAATTATTAAATATAACAGCTAATGTAGGAGCTATAATGTGTATAATGGACTTAGTAACATGAACAGAATTACCCCACAGATCTGCAGCCTTTTTAACATTCAAAGAATTAAAAGTTTTGATGATGTCATTAGAAGTAACATATTGGAATTTAAACTCTGAACTACAAACTGGAACACTTTTTTTAAGTAATGTGTCTGCAGCAATGGCAGATGATTTTAGCGACTTGATTGTCGATACGGGTATGTCAGTGAAAGAATTTTCAAATTCTGTGGCGACTTGTGAATCTAATGTTATTATATTATCATCAATAGTTAGGGGGTAATTACTAGGATTCCCAACTTTTTGGCAGCCAATTGAGCCTTAGCCTCGATAAACGGACCAAAATTAAGGGTGGATGTCAACGTAACCTCAAGAAGTTCGATGCGATCTATATAATATAAAGCGAGTTATATAATATAAATTAAATTTAGGTAAGTATAGGCACGGGCGCGAAAGTAGGATTGACCATATGGGCGAAAGTTGGAATATTGGAGAGTTGTGCGTAAACAAAACATTAGATCTCCGCATTCAAGGTCATGGTACTTTCGTACCATAGCTAGCTATAAGTACCTACAACTATGTCAAAAACCGCACTCAAGTATTTTTTAAACTAATCTGGACTGTCCTTACTACGCTGTAGTATGGTTACATTATAGTTAAATACTCACCTCGTACTCACCACAAAAAACACTATTATTTCATGCTACATAAGTACCTACCCTAGACCTATACCTACAACTCGTGTCAATATCAGCTCTCAAGTATTTTTTGATACTCTAATCCGGACTGTCCTTAGTACCTACGCTGTAGTATGGTGCTATTACATTGCAATATTTACCTCGTCTCTGCATTTTCGCGGCGAGAATCTAAGTTATTTGATATACTCCAAAAAAAACATAATTTGAATAAAATAAAAATAATTTTAAGTAAGTACCTACTAAATATTAGATCTCCGCATTCAAGGTCATGCTACTTACGTATCAAGAGCTATACCTACAACTATTCCAATATCAGCAACACTCAAGTATTTTTTGAAACTCTAATCGAACTGTCCTTACTACGCTCCAATATGGTTACCTACTCGTAAATTACATTTCAATACTCACCCTGTCTCTACATTTTTGACTCAAGAATCTTTACTATTTGGTGTTCTCCTAAAAGGAAATAACATAATTATTTCAATAAAATAAAAGTTTGTTTACTACATTTAAATCACATTTATTTAATTCCAATATGCTAATTTAAACTATTGATAGAGATTATATAAATAATCTTCTTCTTATCGTGTGGGTAGTAATGTCTAATGACCCCATACACCCTAGTGTCAGAGTTTCTAGACTGCCTCAAGAGCCTCTGACGTGGTCTATTTTGACGACCGCCATTTGGCGACCGGGACTACCGGCTTATATGTGTCTTCCGAAGCACGGAACCATCTTTTTATCAGACAATCAGGTGATTCAGGCTTGCAATGTCCTAGCCAAAGTGGAAACAAATTTACAAAGTATGCGTCCCGCGGGAATCGAACCCACGACCACACACAAGTTAAACCCCTAAACCACTCGACCATGGCGGCAGTAAATTATATAAATAATTAAAATTCGTTACTTCATTAATCTATTTTTAACATTGTAAGGCGTTTCTTTTTTAGTGTTTTGGGTTTACCAACTATTTTGGCGTTAAACTTCTATGCGAATAAAATCATTTTGTATTTTTTGCGCGGAGCGTTAGCGTCTACTCGTGACAGTGGTCAGCGATGCACTGCCGCCCGTCGCCCGCAAGAGCCCCCGATTCATTGCGCACCTAGATTATTCGAATAATAATACACCATGACTTTACCAAACACAATATGAAGAAAAGCCGTATACTAAAAGATTGGCAATTTAATTATCTTTTAGACTGTGAAAGTTTCATAAAAATACACCCAATGGTTGTTGCCTGATCTTCGCTTTTATGCCCGCGTTAGACGTACTTTTAAAAATAAATTACACAATGTTTTACAAAAAATATTTAAATATTCATATATCAAATTATTAAGGAAATAGTCTAGTTTATCATTATTTTTTTTCAAAGCATACCGACTAGCGGTTTAGACGTGATCTTGGATTAAAAATCATCGAAAATCGAATATCTGCCCCTTAACTTGAATATCTTAGCAACCAGCGGGGCTAGCGGGAGAGGAGCAGTAGCGTTCGGTAGGTGATTAGTGCGGATTTTTTATTCACTATGTCGCAGTGGTCTGGCGCACACCGTGCTTACGCAGTGGAGGCGTATTTTTGCAACTAGTTTTCGTTGAGTGAAGCACAGCGCAAGTTTTATAATCGCTTTCAAATCCGCCGTTTAAGTGATGCCTTGAGTATTCAGTTAATTAAATCGTGGGTAGCAAAGTTTAGAGCGACAGGATATTTACTGATTCATTCAATTGGCCCTCGAAATAGACCTGTGCGATCAATTGAAAATAACCGCGTCGCTGCTGCGGTCGCGGAGCATCCACGACGATCAGTTAGAAAACATGCTCCCTCTTTGAGCCTCCATCGATCAAGTAGGTACCGCAGCTTCAAGAAGGGGATGTTGACGAGCCATGTGTATGGTTTCAGTAAGATGTAGCCACAGCCCACACAGCTAGGGTCTCCATGGACACAATAAGAGCGTTGTTTCCTGGAAAAGTCATAAGCCGCTTTGGAGACATATTGTGGCCACACAGATCTCTTGACTTAACCCCAGCTGACTTTTTTTTATGAGATTATTTATCTCAAAGCAAGAATTTTTGATACCCCTCTTACGAATTTGGAGCTACTGAAGACTAAAATAACGACAGAAGTGAGGGCCATAACAGTTGACGTTCTGCGGCGTGTCTCTGCAAATTCGCTAGTCCACTTTGAAGAGTGCATTCGCCGTAATGGAAGAAGTTTTGACGGTGCAATATTCTGTACATAAAATCCACACGAATAACCTATAACTTACTGATATTAAAATATTATAAGTACAATCTTTGTTTTTTTATAAATATTCAAAGTTTAAAATCGGCGCTGAGACACCCTGTACCTGAGATTTAAAGATAATTAACCTAATTATAACCGAACATATATATTACTAGCTTCCGCCCGCGACTTCGTTCACGTAGGAGGGTTTTCTCGTGTAGATCCCGATCCCGTGGGAATTCCGGGACAAAAAGTAGCCTATATGTTATTCCAAGATGTCAGCTATCGACTTACCAAATTTCATTCAGATCCGTTCAGTAATTTTTGCATGGAAGAGCAACAAACTCCTCACAAACTTTCGCATTTATATTATTAGTAAGATAGTAGGAAGTAGGACAATTACTTATAATCAACTATTCTACTGATAGCAGCAGCAACGGACACATATGTAGATAATGCTTCCTAAATACGTTTTAATGTAACTTTTAGCCTATTTAGCTACATGAAACTCGTGATAATCCTCTTCTCCACAGGACGGAACTCCAGAAGCGTCTCCCCTGGATGGGAGTCCGCGAACAGGACCCTGACTCTGTTTCCACCACAACTAGCGTCGCCACCTCGCAGTCTACTGCCCAACAAGCTGCTGAGGCTTAAACTTTCAAAATATTATCCAACAATACTGCTACAATGAGATTTTCTTCAACGACATATTTAGACGCCATTTTCGAACGGTTCGTTAAAGCGCGCTACACACGGTTAAGATACTATAATATTTTATCTTAAGATTTTAAATTAATATATATTAGGCCATCACAGACGATGAATATACGATAATATGTAAGCTTTCGTCGCGACCGCACATGTCCTGTGTTGAACCAATATACAGAGTGATTTAACTATGGCTCATGCTTGCCTGCTAGATTTATTGGATAGCTCATCTGATGACGATTCCGATTTTGAATTTGATGTGCATATGATTCTTGCACGCTCTAGAAGAAGAATTCATTTGGGTAGAAAAACATATTAAAAATAGGAAAGACTGTGGAGAATTTAATATTTTTGAAGATCTCTCAGAAAAGAAATTCCATGAGTATTTTAAAATCATTCAGTTTATATTCTTCCGAGTCCAATTCCCACAGACAAGTATATCCGCGTACGATTTCAATTAGTCGTTCCATTTCGATTAGTTATATGAAAATTGGTAAATTATAAAAACAACAACAACGAATAGATCCAAAACCAAAGTAAGAAGGTACGAGAAACACGTGCAACAACTCTTCTCTCTGCTCGCTCCAATGAATTGAGTAAGAAAGAAGGTTCCAGATGCACGTGAGCCGGTCCAACGCTGTGTGTGAAAGAGATAGAATTTGCCGCACGATTTCGTACCAATGAAATTTAAATCTCGACATCCTGTATTCGCATTTTGTATCTTAACATATTAAGGTAAGATATATTTAATAACTTAAGATGTTATGTTACGATAATAAATTCTCATATCGCTCTCTATCTTACGATACGAAAATATGAAATATATATTATCATCGTCGTGTGTGATGGTCCATTAAATTATATGGCGAGCGATATGGTATATTAAGATAAAATATTATATTATCTTAGCCGTGTGTAGCGCGCTTTATAGTGAACGTTAGTTTGAAAGTTCGTTTACGTGTTTGATTTTGTTTTTTTAATAGTACTGTATTTTTTTTTGCTTGCGCAATTTTTGTTTATCAACTTTAATAACGGTTAAAGGTGTCGAATTAATACTATTTTAGTTTTTCAACAAATATATCTATACCTGTAAGAGACTTTATTCTAAGTTTAATTAATCCAGTGTCAAAGACTGGATTAATGGAATCTCCTAATCATTTTATCATCACATTTAGAAGAACATCGTTATTAATTTAACTGAATTCCAAATATGGCGTCGACGACGTTACACTCGGTCTCATTAGTACCAATGAACTCGAGAAACTCAACAATGTTCTATTTCTGTAAGTAATAAACAAACAAGCCTCGTCCGCCCACACTGAGCGTCCCTCAACATTACATTATTAGTTATTATAAAATTTAGAACTAATTCATTTTATGATAAAGAAAAACTTTAGAATTCAGTTTTATTTTGTACTTTGCGTCAAATAGATCTTGGGACATTATTAAAACGCCTCCTGTGAGATGGCACCCATTTCATTCGATTAGGCTCTTCTTAATTATATTCTCGTATACTTCAAAGCAAGCATATAATATAAATTTAACATATTTTGATGTATTAACCAATTAAGCTTTTAAGTTACTTAAGATACTCAGATACATAACTTATGTTCGAGCTTATTCTGACTAGTCTACGGTTGTTATTATATACAAGTAATTTAATAAGTTTGGTGTAAGTTACCACGTAAAGCTTTAATATGCTTAAGTTATTTTTATTACATAAGTTGTAACAAATTTCCATTGTGCCAGTATTGTTTCGAGACAAGAAGTTTATAAAACAACGCAAGCAAGTCTATGGTTCAACGAGTATGCAAGATTAATATTTTTTTACGAAGCAAAGTATAAAATACAAAAAAAAATACGGACCGATCCCGACGACCGAGCTGATTTTATGAGTAAATAAAGTTATAATGCAACTGATGAGTTTATTTTATTTTGTTGTAAAAGTATTTATGCCTTGGAAAGGTGGATGAGGTTACTAGGGTGGGGTCATTAAGGCTTGGAAACAACCACAAAACTCTTGTTTGTTTTTGAAATTAAAGTCTTTTGTACACCTGGAGTAACATCACTACAGAGATGGGAACTTTGGGTATTTATATTTGCAAGTGCATGGTATTTCATGTGCTTATAACATTGTACTTCAAATGAATTTTATGTCAGTCAAGGAAACCACGCGATGAGACACGAAAGTAGCACAAATGGCATACTTTTATGCTGGGGTACTGTAAATGATCTAACGAGATACCGCAGCCCCGGAATACCAGAGCAGTAGAAGGAACAAGGTGGGTTTTAGTCAGTAGAAGTCAGTACAGCTCCACCCAGCGCGAGTGCAGGACTTTTCCCAAACGAAATAATAAGGTATACTTTTATTGCTCTTGAAAGCTAAAGTCAGCTCCCACGCAACACGAGATAATAGAAGTTGGCCTAGCTTTTGCTTCCATGAATAGGTACTTGTGTATAGAAATTCGGATTCTCATTTCGACTGAACCGCGTGGAGATCCTACAGATCAACTTTGATTAGGTATGGACCTCAAAACATTAAGGTCCATACCTTAATGTTAACAGCCTTGTTAACAAACAAGACTGTTATACAAACCTCTTTACACAAACTACAACCACACCAAGAAGCTTAAATAAAATCTAAGTTGTCCAACATCATTAAATTCACCAGCATCAAAACAGTATTTATGCAAACCACATAAAAAGTATTCCATGACCAGAGACAAAAGTAAAATAAAAAAGAAGTAATGAGTCGCGCAAAGCAGCTTATACTTGGTGCCCTTTTATCGAGCGTTGAGACCGCTCCTAATGAACTGTGCTTCCAAGATAGACAATTTTATGGCTGCCTTCTTTTATAATGCTGTACTTGTTCATTCCTTAATCCTCGAAAATAGCGGGAATTTCATGGACAAAGATCGAGGTATGTTCAGTATGAATTTAAATATTCGCGAAACGCGATTAAAAAAAATCAGATTCTCTGTCTCAAACTAGATAAACGACATTTTGGCATTGGCAATGCCATACAACGTGGCAATGCCGCTAGTTTCTTAGGTACGTTACCAGCCAACACCGTTGAGGATGATTTTGTTATGCTTTATTCTAGTTTGTATTTTAGATTGATTAATATAACTTTTGTGTTCGATCACTAATTTACAATATAATATAAACGATAATAAACGCCTTAATTACAATTAATACGTAAACAACATTCCACCAAAAATAATTTCATGTAAATGCTGCCAAGACAAGACTAAATATCTCGCCCTGTCAAAAAGTTTTCAGATCTCATGTAGAATCAAAATATGTGGCTTGCCCGTTTCGTTACTACAAGAACTATTGTGAACAGAAAAGTAATGAATAGTGGATATACAGGGTTGATTGTAAAACACCGAAAACCTCTCAGGACTATGTTACTAACATAATAATCAATAACTTTTGTTCTATGACTTTTAAAAATTCGTCATATTTTAGTTCACCAGATTTTCATACAAAAATAAAAATATTTAAATTGAATGCGCTAAATGTTACGGAGTCTATGCGAAACAACAGAAAGTGATAGTATAAATCGATTTCTTTTCCTTCGCATAGACTTTGTAACATTTAGGGCGTCCAATTTAAATATTTTTATTTTTGTATGAAAATCTGGTGAACTAAAATATGACGAATTTTTAAAAGTCATAGAACAAAAGTTGTTGATTATGATGTTAGTAACATAGTCCTGAGAGGTTTTCGGTGTTTTACAATTAACCCTGTATTTTTCATCTTAAGCCCATGTGATGAAGGCCACACATAATATTTTGTCTCAATAATATAATGTCTCTTTGTTACACGTAGATCATTGTAAGATATAATTGATCGACTTCTAATATGGTGGATCTGCGGCTGAGCATGACACTCTACATGACATCTGAAAACTTTTAGCGAGCGTTTATGTATGTATGGTTGTTACATTTATCTAATTTTACCTTGATAACGGAACTCTAAACCTCTAAACATAATGTTGAGATTCTTTGTGAGATTCGTTGAGGACCATTTTGTAACTTTTTTTTTTTTAATTTATTGACATTCTAATTTTATTATTGATTATTCATAGAAAACGAGAAGACATTTTTAATCTTTCTTACACAATTTTTTATTTTATTTTTTTGCAATTTTATTTTCTATATTTATAATCTTTGTTAATTTTATTTTCGTTTTTTTCCTTTTATTTGACTATTGTTTTATTGTATTATTCATTATTTGAGATTGAATGAGGATTATTATCGTTTTCAATTTGTTATTTTATTATATTTGACATGATTTTTTTTTTTTGGCTTCTCTTCGTTTGATATATTTTATTTAATGGTACTGTTTTGTTTTACACAATTTCTACACAATGTATATTGTTCTGAAATAAATGACTTATGACTTATCTTCCGTACCTCAGAATGCACGCTAAGCCTTTGGTCCGGGCTGTCATTTGTACATCTTTGCCGGTAGCGTGGTTAGTTGTAGTTATGGGTAATCAGATGTCAGAAAAGTTAACACCAGTCCTCAGGTGACTGGAAGCCGACCTCAACGTAGTTGGGGGAGACGTTGAGAGGCTTAAAAAATGATGAGGTTTAAAGGCTCTTGTGCGACACTGACCGTTGACGTAGGGTATCGAGCGATTGTTATTTATTGCTCAATATACAGGGTTAATTGTAAAACACCGTTAACCTCTTAGGACTATGTTACTAACATCATAATCAACAACTTTTGTTCTATGACTTTTAAAAATTCGTTCTATATTAGTTCACCAGATATTCATATAAAAATAAAAATATTTAAATTGAACGCCCTAAATGTTACGTAGTCTATGCGAAGCAAAAGAAAGCGATTTATACTATAGCTTTCTTGCGTATATGAGGACTTTGTCATAGCCCCATTTTCCACAATCCAAGCAAGAACCTCGGAATAGTTTTCTCCCGACATGTAGCAACCGCGCGCGAGTATTCTTACTTTTTGACTTTAGAAGCAGCAAACAAATTATTTTATGAATTGAAGCTCTTGTGTTGGTTAACTTAACGTGTTTGTGTGGTAAAGTGGTTTATATGTTTCACAAACAAACAGCAAACAAAGGTTCGCTTATTTGTTACACCTAACTGATCAAATGTAGCTCACAATTCATCCTGGATCCTAGTTAGAGTTCCCAGAGCCTAGCTCTGTTACAGCAACAAACAAAGCAAATCACAGCAGAGAAAAGTATCAAACAGGAGACAGTTCCTGCTTGACACTTTTTTTCTCACTCAGGCCGCTATGCTGTTCTTATTAATTTCTTTGCAGGATTCAAGACAGTTGTACGGTGTCTCGTATGTGTGGAGAGCGTTTCTCCCAAGACCGAGTAGGCTCTTGAGCGATATAAAGCAATGTCAAGTCATCTCTGATAACATGGAAGTTCATATTTAAAAAGATAAGTATTAGGTAAAAGTTGTGCGTCTCTTTATCTTCCTTCCTATCCATCCTTCCTATCCAACCTCAAAATTCTTATTCTCTTAATCTATCCATCTATGATGATAGCTCCTATCTTAGTTGGTTCATACAACAAACGATTAAAACAGTTTCTGGGTTGATAATTTAAAACATAGGTATGTATCATTTAAATATGTCATCCAAATATTTCCTCACATTGTGGCTAATTTAGACCATGAACCGTTCTACGTTGCTGATTTTTTTTTTGTTGATAAGCTCGCGTTTTGCCACTATCTCATAAGCGACGATGTGGTCGTAGATGAACCACGCTTGCCTATAAGTAACCTATTCAGTCTTGACTTAAAAACCCCAAGGTTATAGCTATCAGGAAACAGGCTATTTAGGTGCTCCCGCAGCTTTCAACGCAAGTTTGCGAGAGAAGCTAGGGTGATTTTAGTCAGTTATAGTCAGACGAACCCCTTCGCTCGCCCTATGTGGGAGGACAATGAGGAAGATTTCCACCTCGAGGAAAAACCCATGAGCCGTTCAATTTGGGGCAGACTGTCCGCCCATCTTGTATTCAAATATTTTATTAAAATTGTATCTGAACGCAAATAAACGAATATGAATATGAACTTCCACAACAGACTAACAACAAAAATGATACCCAATTTAATATAAAGGTGCTTCAATCAATTAGCTCGACGAGTGGATTCGTGAGTTCGATTCATCACTCGACTCGAAACCGCGGCCGCTCGAAATGTTCGCACTTCGTTAACGACTAATTAAATTTCAACTCGATTTCAGCGATTAATGTCGGCTAGGACCGGGCGGTGTTTGGACAGAATATGGCGGATTATTTGGCAATTGATGGAGGCTACGTTGTATATTACAGCAATTTGCCAGATTCAATGTCCTACTTACCAAGTTATTTTACACGGATAGAGAAGTATGAATTGCACAATTGAAAAACAGAAAACAAATACCTATTTTTAAAATAACATTCACACTTTAACTTATAGAGGAATTTCGATCACTGTTTTACATTATTTTGTCTTAAAAATTATATTTATTTATTTATAACAAAATTCACAGCTCTTAAAACAATGTTTTATAGGAACTTATATCTAATCTTACAGCCAATTACGGATTTACAATTTATTCACTAGTAACAAAACATGTAGGAAATATATTTTTTTTTTAGATTAACATTATGCATGGGGAGTATTAAATGAATGTGTCTTGGTGTGTGTGTGTGTGTAGATATGTGGTGTATGTTGAATGCCTGTAGTGTGCCATACTTAATCTCATACTATTTTATTTCTGTTAGGATCTGATTAGGTAAATCGACATGTACAGAGGATAAAAGTAGCTTCCTAAACATACCTTTTTTGGAGTTAAATATATCCAGATGGGAGAAGTTTTTCTTATGATATTTTTACACTGATATCTCTGTTTCCTTTCCTTACATTCAGTCCATCCTAACTTTACCTGTTCGAGATTGAGATGGTACGTTACCTTACCTTAGTACGAGGAGTAAAACAAACTATAGATAAAACAATTAACTAATAATAAATGGTAACTAGGTTTCGGTATCTGATTACAAGATTTTCGGTTCATATGGGAGATAGATATGTTTGTATCACTGGACCCCTACTACGAGGCTCAAGCAGACCTCTTTACAGTCTCCCCGGGGATGTGCCCTAAGGCCCTAACAGACGTTGCACGGGAAGCATCGAAGTGGGCTTCAAGAGAACCCAGGGCTTCTGTCCAAGAGCTGATGGTGACCACAAAAAAGGTAAGGTAAGTAAATACCTACGGTTTTCTAAACAACTAAGGAAGGTTTCCAGCAGATAAACCTTTTTTAATTTACTGGATAAAAAATACCGATATTTTTTAGATGCCAGAAACATTTTTAAGCCTGAAAGTGTAATTTCAGGCATGTAGGCTAAATTGTAATTAAGGGGTGCGCGGCGGGTTGAAAGGGTTGCCACTTGCTAGTAGTATTTCCGGTCCGGGCTGTTAAATTTCAGGGCTCAACGAATAAATAGAAACTATGTTCAAAAAACAAAAGACAAGAATTGGTTAGCTTTTTTTGTCAGATGGGAAAATCATCGAATGACTTCTCCCGCGCTGGGTTAAGCGGAAGGGTGTGTCAGACTTCTACTGACTAAAAACCCACCCTGTTCTTTCAGCTGCCCTTAAGTTCCGGGGCCGCGGTATCTCGTTAAAACATTCCCGCAACCCCGGAAGAATTGCTTAGCTGTGCCCGTAACTTTGTTCGAGTAAATATAGCTTATATGTTGCCTTATAATCTGCTCTATCCATCAGTGAAAGTCCAATTAATATCGGTTCCACTGTTACAAAGATAGTCCCAGAAAAAAGACCAAACAAAAATTGTAAAAATATTTCGAGTCAATAACCATAAACACTTGAGAAAACACAGTTATATTAAAACCACAAATAGACAATTAAATTTTATTTTATATGTTTGTATATCTGAGGTAAATTATCAATCTATCAATCAATCTCCTGACTCATTCCCTATTCAGGGTCAACCCTCCACCTTCACGCCATTTCTGGCGATTTTGTGTCATATCTGCAGTTAAATCTACGGTTTTAAGGTCGTTAAGTATGGTTCTCATCCAGGTGGTTGCGGGGCGGCCTCTGCCGCGTACTCCTTCTATATCCATCACCCGCCACGTCATGTGCTCCTTGCTTCTACACATCACATATCAATACCAGCGTAGACGTCTCTCTCGCATTTTTAAACTACTTAGAACCTAACATACTCGTACTTACCCAATTTTAAAAAACAAATAAAAAATCTTAGAGTGTTCAAAACTTAAACCATGTGCACTGAATAATTAACTTAATGTGACTTAAGATTGTTTGCCTCCAGTATACAGATGCATAGATGTGCAACCCCTTGAAGATATTAAGTAATCCTATAAACAAACAAGTCTAAAAATACATACCTAAAGATGCTGAAGAACATTTAGGAAGCATGAGCGAGCTTGAAAATTTCAGCACTCCCTCTCGGCAAGATCAGGTTTCGGACGCTAGCTATGGCACTGTAATTAAGCCAATTATAAACCTTGTTTCTCTGAGCCTTGATAAATATAATAGTCCACCCGATCGATTTCCGGCATTACTGCCAATTTTAACGACGACATGGCTATCGGCGGGGGTGACAGGTATTCTAGAGAATACCTATAAAAAAGAAATGAATAAACTATTAATTACAATTAATAGTTTATTCATTTTTGTTCCACCTAGGCTCGGAGAGTAATTGCAAACAGTGCTTTTAATCATGTACTCGTAAATCAGTAAGAAGTAATTATAGAATTGTTTTTTAAAGCTGCTTCGTTATTAGTTTTGAGCTAGAGATGTATCCTTTTACTTAAAAAAAAAACATTGTACTAGGATTTTGCCTTGCATCGTGAGTGCATTTACAAACATAAAAAATCACACGCAGCTGTGTGGTTCTTTCCTCAAAAGGCTATTTCAGACTGTCCTTACTGACTGACTGTGTATTACAAACTATGTACTCCTTTTTATTCGAGTTAAACATGACTGTCTGGCAGTTTGAGTACTTTTTGCGGCCTCAAACGTCCTTATACCTTGTTATTGTTCGCCAAGTCGTTAAGCTCCCTGTTCTAAGTTGAGCTATTCGTCATCTGACAAATGCTTGCACTGTATGGACAGGCCGACTCAAATCTGTTAGCATCTTTCCTCAAAAGATCGCCTCAGACTGTAAACTACAATTGTATGGACTTCAAAAGAGACGAATCCCTGAGTTTGTTTCGGTGTTTCTTCTCAGGGTAGTCAGGTAGGAAATACCGGCCTCATCTAGTTTAATTTGCAAAATAAAGATTGTTTATCATTTATCACGCACAAACACCCAGACCCTCTTTTTCCGGTTGGACTTCTCCCGCTCTGGGTTAAGCGGAAGAGTGTGTCAGACTTCTACTGACTAAAAAATCCACCCTGTTCCTTCTTCTTCTGTCACCGGTGCTGACAGCTCCTTAAGGCGTGTGTGGAACACGACGCGCTGCCAACCCGGGCCTAGTCCTTACCGGACGGTGAGCTACCCCTGCTGACCGTCCGCAAGCCCGCGCCTACGGTGGCCGGAATTCGACTAGCGATCCCCGACGCCCGAGGCGTCCCGGGGCGGCTGGGGCGTGAGTAAGAGAGTTGCTTCTCCACCTCGCGTTCGGCCTCCTCCTTCACTAGCCTGACTGCTTCGCAGAAGGAGCCGACTGCATCCCACTCCCATTCGTTCAGCGCCATAATCTGAACCATGGCAGGGCGCGAGAGGTCGCCGCCGCCGATCACCTCAACGAGGAAACGGCGAAGCTCTGCCCAAGCGGGGCACACCTCCACCGTAAAATCCACCATGTCTTCCGGGTGGTCCACACAATGACGACACCCGGGCATGTCTTCCCGCTAAAAATACCCAGACCCGACGACTATACAAGCAATTGTTCCTGTCCGGGAATCGAACCCATGACACACACACTTTTTCCAATTCTGCTACCCCACTCACCCCAACTCTCTATTCGCATCACATCCAAAATCTCGAGACTAGGCACAGAGTTATAACACCACAAAATTACAAACTCCGCGCAATAACTGCCCTATTTGAAAAACCGTAAAACCTAAACCTTAGCTGTGCCAAACCTACCCTACAACGGCTTTTGAAATCCTATGTCCCTAGTCACCGGCGGATATTCAAAGACACATTATTATCCTAATGATACACTAGCCTACTACCCCATCAACTCCCAAAAACCAGCACCCATTGTCGCAAACCAGAGCCAACAAAAACTTCGCATGTAATCTCTTTGAGACTTACAAACTCATTAGACGTTAGTCGTCTCGTCTCCCGGTCGCGGTGGCAACATAAATACCCGTTTCTGAACAACAAGCCCCTTTGTTTGAACGACGACCGTGTACTGTATATCATTAGTATAATATATAGTAGTCTATGCTGTATATCATTGGCTCGCAACATGTAATCCACGGGGGTTAAAAACTTAAAATATGGTCTAATAAAAGTTTATCATTTTAGATATTTGCCGGAAAATTTCAGATTTCTATCAGAAAAATTGTGATTTCTTCTTCAAAGAAGATACTACTTTTAAGTCACATCGTGGTGAAAGGATTAGTCAGCGAGACTGTGCTACCGAGTGCTAGCTTTCCAGGGAGCGCCGGGCTTTTGGAATCGTAATATACTTAACGCCACTAGGTTAAGTATATTACGATTCCTAATGCCCGGCACTCCCTGGAATGCTAGCACTTGGTAGCGCAGAGGCTCCGTAAAAATAAGTACATATCTATTTTCCCAACTGCAAAGGAAGGGTAAATAATACAAAAACCGGACAAGCCAAGTCAAACTCGCCCACCCCGGGTTTAGTACCGAGGGAGGGGCAATTTTTTTATATATTTCAATATAAGTAAGAATTTATGCATTGTAAAAAATAAATACTTAAAACCTAACCTACCTTTCGTATGATACCACACTTGAAATAGTTGCTACAATTTTAAATTTCAACTCCCTATATTTTTTATGATTTTGTTACAAACGATTTTTTTTTTTTAAACTGTACCATTAAACGACGCTACTTGCCATATTTAAAAGTTCTAGATCAACCTACCCTATCAATTTTGGCTCCCTTAAGAGTGTTGAACTCGAAATACGCTTTCTTTGCCTCATAAACGGCCGTATTTTTTTTTACGTAAATTCAGAAGTTTGATTTTTTCACAGCTTCCGTAGGGTAGGACTGTAGATTTGAGTATATGGTTTTAATTTCAAGTCACGCGTTCCCGAAATAACGGGTCTTGTTGACAGACAGACAATCAGACGGACAACAAAGTGATCCTAAATACTATTCAGTTTGCTACTAGTTGTAAAATGTACTGGTTTTATTTTAAGAACCGCGTTAAAATATTCTTCTGGACTTATGAGACGTAGCAATTATAGTATTTTACAAAAGTTCGCATTAGCATTAATTTCTCACAAAAATGCCTCTAATTTGTCTACATTTTTATAAGTGTTTGGTATTGATTGTCGGTGAAATGATATTGCCACTTGAATATGAACGCTTTTATTACGTAAGTACGCATATTTGCCTGTTGATCCCTCCGAACAATGAAATCAAAGTGGGTCCCAGCACAACAAAAGTTTGGGAACCCCTACTCCATATGAATGTCAGAAATACACTCAAATATATGAATATTGGTACTTTAGAACTTATGCCTACTTTGTATTCTGGTTGTGGTTTTATTTATTGGTTTAAAGATTTTTAGCTTTATGACTGTTTGGCTTTATAAGTAGTGATTTAGGTTCTAAGTTTTGTATTCAAATTATTTTTCTTCCTGGAATCTATGTAAATAGAAATTAATCATTGAAATATATGTAAGTACGTGCGTAACTTTCGAACGACTGCACCAAATTGGTTTTTTTTTTCGTGTTCGTTATTATCAGGACAAGGTTTGTATAAAAGAAATGTTAAAAAAATGTGGTGGTACGAAGCTCGCCGGGTCAAGTAGTTAAAATATGAAACCTGGTCAAGCGCGTGTTGGACCATGCACACTGCACAGTATAGGATTCCGTAGTTAACCGTCCTGACAAAATTATAAAATTGTACTATTGACTTACTTCTACGTTTGAAGTTATTATGAGATGTTGACTAAACCAATCATAAGTTGATCAATTAATAAATAATTGGTAATTAGATCATAATCCTTAAATAATGTACATTACTAGCTGTTGCCCGCGTCTTTGCACATGAGAGATGCATTTCCTGGTCCAGAAACTCTCTCACTCGCACTAAGTATGGTGGGTATTCTTAGTGAGCGTGCTTTGGTCGGTTTATTACCATACATAGGTACAGGTACAGGACTAACATACAAACATTATCTTTTACTACTTGTCGCCCAGTCGGAATCCGAATATGATTTATTATTTATGATTTATATAATATGATTCATCCTACCTCTTTTATCTGTTCTGTGATCCTTACTAATATTATAAAAGCGAAAGTAACTCTGTCTGTCTGTGGTTTACGCAGTCACGCCTAAACTACTGAACCGATTTTAATGAAATTTGGTACGGACATAGTCTAGAGCTTGAGAAAGGACATAGGCTACTTTTTAATGCGAAAGAAGGGCTGTAAGGTGTTGAAATAGGGCATGAAAGTTTGTATGGAATTTACGTCATTTTTAAAGCTAGAAGCTTGAAACTTATTTTGTAGACTTTTGATAAGATATTAATAAATACGACATTCAAATGGACGTAGTTACGCAAAAAGGATCCAATCCACACTTTTTCCGAAATTGAGTTATATATACTGTAGTATATCACACTACAAATTGATAACAGTATTATAACGTTGCCTCGGGCGCATACGTCGCTAGGTCATAAATACCGGTCCGCGTGGTGGGGGAGTCAGATAGCAGCGCATGCTATTCGGTGCAGACGCACTGAGCGGCGACACACAGTACAATGCCGCTCACTAGAGATGTGTAACTCAGGAGTGATTCGTAAAAAAGATTTAAATCCGTCACAAAAGATGTATAAATCAGTAACTCCCTCGTTTTCTCAATACATCTTTAATTCTAAGGTTCATTTCAGATTGATTGAACATGAAAAGATGTAGAGTGAAATGATTATTGCAGGATTAGGTGAGACAAAATGAGACGGAGAATGATTTGTAAGTTCAAAGTATGTGTATGCGTACTGCAATGGTCCCTGGAATTTACATTGAATCTCGCATGTACGAACGAAACTATTTCTTCCGTCTTTGTCACAAAGTGTTAAATCTAATGTGAACTTATGATCGCTCATAATTTCGCTGATTTTGTTTTGTAAATACTTATGTAAATAACGTGTAGGGTAATTGAAAACTATGCTAGCATGGCAATTAACATACTTATTAGAGAAAGTGATTGAACTTGTAAATAAATAATTACTAGATTAGAATCATCAACCTAGTCTTTTCAACATTTTTTTTCCCTTATTTTGCATACTTGGTTGACAGTCCTAAGCCTGTAATTAAAGTATGAAGGAAAATCAGGAGTATCTTAAAAGTCTAGTTAGATTACATTTCATATGAAAATATGGGTCGATTGACTAGCCCATCAAAATGCAAGTGAATGATTATTCAATTCACCCGCTGAAACACTGCTTTTGGTTAAAAGAAAAAAGATGCAGTGAGTGAGTGAGCTATTTAGAAGATGGGAGTTATTTGGGATTTAAAGATTTAAAAGAGTGATTTAAATCTTCTTATCAAAAAGATTTATAAATCTCTGTTCCTTTAAAAGATTTACTTTGCGCATGTCTACCGCTCACACATACATACTCGGCTCTGCGGTTCGAAACGTAACCGGCTAGATCTGGAAGCGGGACGGACGGGAGCCCCGCATTCACTATAGGTGCGTCTGAGTCGGCACTCCTGTCGCTGGTCGGCTTCCGCTGGGCTTCCCCCTTAGGGGGGTTTCACCTGGCGGGGCTAGACCGCCGGGGTGTCGTGAAGAAACGACGCCGAAAATCGGCGTCGCGGCGCGCCTATAGTTACACAATAGCAATCAATCACGCGGGTGTGCGTTTGCCGTTCACTTTTGAACAGGCGCTTGAAACGCACACCCGAACATTTATGCCGAAACTAGGCGACCTAAGGACGGTCTCGTATTTACGAGGCAAGGCAAAGCTCCCGCGGGAGTGGGGCAAAGCCCTGTGACCGCTCGCCGCGCCCCTGACGGGGCGCAGCGACCGCCCAGAAGAAGGGGAGTCAGTCGTTGTCGGACTGTCGTCCTGTGCGGTGGTGCGTTGGCGAGTCAACTATGTACTATGAATATGTGTCAACTATGGACAATGGATATAAACAAATCAGCATATTATAATAGCATAGCATAAATTGAAATAAAGTTGTTTATCTTACAAACAAAAAGCCTATCTGGCGCTTGTTTTGACTATCGGTCAGTCTGTCTGAGGATTTGCCTACTAGGGATAGGAATCAGACATTCATTGTATGGACTTAATGGCATAATTGTCACTCTGGTGGGCGAATGGATTTATTGTTGAGAGTGAACGTGAGAAAAACAAGAGGACAATTTATATTTTCTTTTCTGGAACTATATATAAGTAATGAATCGTTATATTCACACAGTCACAATATTGCTATGTAACTAATTAAATACTATCCTGGTGGTAAACAAAAACATACTGATTTAATTGGGATAGGCAGAGATATGTGATGCCACCACATTTTAGCAGTCACGTTAAGCATGCCGTGTGTCATTAACCGGATGCCCGTTCAGACTTCTCTATTTTATTGGAAAGTTTCTAATGGAAAAACTGAGTGACGCCACCCGACCTGGGAAACAAACCTGAGATCTTATGCTTAGTTATTTCATTTGTGATATATGATTTGTTCATCTACGAAGAACATAATTATTATACACCAGTGTTCAGAAAAATAGAACAGCAGTTTTACTATGGGTGGGAAGAAGATTTCTAATCTCAGATACGCTGATGACGCAGTATTGCTTGCATAACATACGTCAACAATGAGAGAAATGGTGGAGACATGAGACATAAAGTGAATTGTTGGGGTAATCCGTCAACAGAAGCAAGACCAAGCTTATGATTGTTGATAGCGCCGGCTTACTTAGTAATGTTGACCCTGCTCCTGGCATAGACACTGTAAAAAGGGTTTTGTACCTAGAAGCCTATATAAAGAATGATTGTGAGGTGGTTGTGACGACGATATAAGATGGAGGATTGGAATGGCAAAAGATGCTATGACCCGATTGCAGAGAATCTGGAAGGACAGTAGAATTTCTTAGAAAATGAAGACCCGTCTAGTCCGTGCGCTTGTTTTCCCGATTTTTCTGTATGATACTGAAACGTGGATGATTCGAGAATCTTACAGGAAGAAAATAGATGCAATCGGAATATGTGTCTGCACATATGTGTCTATTCTGAAAGAGCTCTGTATCGAAGATCGTCTGTCCACAATATACAGCATCCTGAGCTACTTCGGCCACATTGTTCGACGCCAGGATGATCTGGAGAGGCTGCTTTGAGGGCAAAATATCAACAGGGCGGTCCCCGTTACGGTGGTCGAAGCAACTGAAGACAAACAGCTCTCACAGTTTCAAAAAAGTTCTCCGTATAGCAACTGATTGCAACAAGTGGAAAAGCCTAACAAGCCACTGGAGGTTGAATAACCATTATTTGAGATCGCGATCTTCAGCCATGAAGGATCAACTGCAGAGAGAGATATGATTTGTTTAAAAATAGATCAAAGAGCAAATAAATATATAAAATTTTGAAGTGTGCAATAGAATATACCTACTGGTCATTAAATTGACAGTTATCAAAGGTTAACGGTAATCGCAGTAGAATACTTACTAGTCATTAAATTGACAGTTATCAAAGGATAACAGTAAATTGCAGTAGAACACCTACTGGTCATTAAATTGACAATTATCAAAGGATAACGGTAATTGCAGTAGAACACCTACTGGTCATTAAATTGACAGTTATCAAAGGATAACGGTAATTGCAGTAGAATATCTACTGGTCATTAAATTGACAGTTATCAAAGGATAACGGTACTTGCAGTAGAATTCCTACAGGTTATTAAATTGACAGTTATCGAAGAAACTTGACTGATAGTATGAACCAGGGCTGAAAGTATGAGCCTCCATTAAATTGGGAAACTTGTCTAGAAGTATGAGCCTTCATTAAATTGGGAAACTTGTCTGGAAGTATGAGCGCCTATTAAATCGAGAAATTTGGATGAAAGTATGAGCCTCCATTAAATTTGGAAATGTGGCTGGAAGTAAGAGCCTTCACAAATTGGAAGTAAGAGCCTTCACAAATTGGAAGTAAGAGCCTTCACAAATTGGAAGTAAGAGCCTTCACAAATTGGAAGTAAGAGCCTTCACAAATTGGTAGTAAGAGCCTTCACAAATTGGACGAAATATGTGTGATATTTGATTATGAGGACGATATGAGGACTAATGGAGGTTCCCTACCTTCAGTAGGAATGAGATGAGAATGCTAGAAGGGGGCAGTCTCGACCTAGCTGGAAGCTGCTAACATAAAGTTGTGAGAAGAAAGCGGGCAGTTTCGACCTACCTGGAAGCTGCTAACATAAAGAGTTGTGAGAAGAAACGTGCTGCACTGCTGTGCTGTTGCAAGACGATCTAATTACAAAAAAAAAGGTTTAGGAAGAGAATTTTACAAACAGGAGACGCAATAACACTAACAGATAATTATAATTGTTGAAGCAAAATATAACTACTTTTGAAGCCGTAAGTCGACATATAGAAGATTTTGGAGGATCAGCACATTAACTGGGAACAGAATAAGGAGCATGATATAAAAAATTAAAAAAAAAGATAAGAAGTGGAAAAGAAAATCAGGATGTGGAACCTGTGGGAGCTCAGGACTCGCGTCTTAAGACAGCAAATTACCAACTAAGATTGGTACAAATGTGGGCCAAACTGACATTTTAGAAAATACTGAAAGACAATGAGATATGATAACACGGGACAGAGGGAATAAAAGGAAATATGAGAGAAACAACAACACGCATCGGAATAATTAAATAATTTTAAAAATGAAAAGAGACGACAAAATGATGTCTGCTATCGTGAATATTTGAGGGCATATCTGAACACATCAGGAAAGTTAGTGATAATTGTATCACTTGAAAAGTAGCCAAGCCGCACTCTGGAAAATTTCAAATATGATAGATAGTGATACATTGACTAAAAGCGCTCGACTCGAAGCGAGTTAACAAATACTCTCCATGAGCATGTGAGAAGTTCCTCGAGAATTAGATGTCATAGGTGATGAGAGTGGTAACGGCGTGTGCACTCATAGTCATAACCCTTGACCGCAGCTCAGGAGTGACATGTAGCGATGAATCTGTTTATAAGGAATCGATGAAATGATTCTAGTAAGGTGATGGGTAGATGCTTTATATGAGGGACACATCTGATGTTGTATCTATTGAGAATCGTTGGTACGATTACAGCCTATAGCTGTTCACAGATTACGATTCGGTTTTGCCGGGAGCTTTGTTTTGTTGAACGTGTTTATTGGACCTTTTCTTTTAAGGAAGAATACTGTGCAGGAAGCACTGTGAAAAACCCTAGTGACAGGGCATTGTGTTTAATCAAAGTTCATTATGGTATGAAGATAATAAAGTAATGAAATTAGAGTTTGTGAGAGAAATTGGACGAAATTTATCCCAAACTCATGGGACCATTTTGGACGGTGACCGTTATACACTGAAGTCTTTAAGTTTTAAGCGTACCTACAAATATGTACATGCCAGGTTAAGGCGGATGCCAGCAAGGCACGTACCAGTTGATTAATGTTGATGTTGATAATAATGAATTTGTTAATGATGAGAAAACTTCTGTTGTGGTAGAAGTTCGAGTAAGGGGTTCTATTGGCCATATTTTGCTCGACCGTACCAGTAATTATTACGTAGTCGTAGTCCGGTAAGACTCGGGATCTCATGAGGCAACTCAAGTAGTCCATGGGTGCGCAATGCGCATTTAACTCTGGCGAAGGTTGGGGTCTGGAGAGACCGTAGAGTATAGTCGGCGGGCGATGTTCGACACGGACGATTCACATCATCAAAATGCGTACAGAACTTTTGATCCGTGCGCTGGATGTGTGACAGCAATGCGATTATTGGTCGGCTGGAGAACCATAGCGTTGGAGCTTTTACTCAAGGGTTTCTGTAAGCTTGGCAGTTTGGTTGTAGTAGAGTTGGAGAAGTACCATATAAGCTGCCATTTGATAATGATAGATAAATCTGCAGTGAGGAGTTAATAATATGCACTGAAAGGAATATAGTTATGCACACACGGTACTAAGAAGGATATAGTCAAAGTTTAAACAACGCGTTTTGGACGCAACATGCCATCCTGCAGAAAAAAGTAAAGACGGAGACAAAAGTATTCGAAACTACATAACTGGGAACTATTGAAGGCCAATGGGAAGTTGTGAGTGGTCCAACTAAATAAATTAACAGAGGAGAAGATACAAATAGATCAAAAAATGGAATAGAAAAGAAGAGGAAGGGTAAAAGTAAATAGTTGAAGATATGAATTAATGATAAATGAAATAAATGTCTCATTAAACTTTCTGGTTAAAAATAAAATAAATTAAAACAAGGAAGGGATGTAGTGTATGTAGATATCAATATATCACACTACAAATTGATAACAGTATTATAACGTTGCCTCGGGCGCATACGTCGCTAGGTTATATAAATACCGGTCCGCGTGGTGGGGGAGTCAGCCCCCGCCCCATCAGAGCTGGCGTTCCACAAGGTGCCGTGCTCTCCCCCCACTCTTCACACTATATGCTAGCGACATCCCAAAAAGTCGTCGCGTAGAATTATCCCTGTTTTCCGATGACACGGCCATCTATAACTCGGGACTCAAACCCGATGCAATCGCTCGTACCCTCCAGACCTCAGCCAACGCACTAGGCGATTGGTTTAGGAAATGGAGAATCGAGGTAAACCCCGACAAGAGTCAGGCAGTCCTATTTTATAGAGCTCGCCATAAAAAACCTACCCTTCCCCGCCCAATCACTATGTTTGGCACGCCAATCCCTTGGGAAAAGCAAGCTAAATACCTAGAAGTGATTCTAGACCAAAACCTTAACTTCAGAGAGCATATAATGTCGGTACGCTCGCGATCCGCCTTCGCTCTCAGTAGGCTATATTGCATGCTGAATGCACGCAGCAAACTCTCCCTTAAATGTAAACTACGCATTTATACTATGTGCATACGCCGCATATTAACTTACGCCGGTCCGGTGTTTGCTCACTCTAGTCCGGCTCAGATCTATAGGATGCAAGTTATCCAAAACCGATTTCTCCGAAATGCCACGGACGCGCCCTGGTACTTGAGGAACGAGGATCTTCACGTAGACCTCAAAATCCCGACTATAAAGCAAGTGTTGAAACGCCAGTCAGCGCGCTACTTCACCTCTGCTGAAAAACACACAAACCCCCTGATTGTATCGGCCGCCCGGTACACACTCTCAAAAATTTCCCGGGTTCGTCGTCCACGCCTTGTCCTTGACGAACCTGACGATCCCACCACTATCCGTCAAGAGAGCAGTAGGGAAACTAGCACTCTTATAAAACACACAAACAAAACGCGTTCCGTATTCCGGCCTCGCCGTCGAGGCCCATCGCGACGTCCGCGCTCTTGTAACGTCAACCCTCCCTGACCTTTGCAAAACGAGCCAGCCCGCGATGCTGAGCCAGTAGCAATAAATACTCCCTTAAATAATATGACCCAGCCTGACCCTTTGCTGTCCACCATCAACGACCCCGCTGAGCCGAGGCTCGTACTCCACAGGGAGTGCCCTTAGCGCGCGGTTGTTTAAATGTAAATATTAGTTTGTAAGCCCTGGCTGGGGGCCTTTAAATTTTAGAGGTCACCACAGGATCGCCCGGTTAAGTAGTATATTAGCCTTAGCGAGCTAAACTACGAGTGGCCCTATCCAAAAAAGAAAATAAAAATGGGGGAGTCAGTCGTTGTCGGACTGTCGTCCTGTGCGGTGATGCGTTGGCGAGTCAACTATGTACTATGGATATGTGTCAACTATGGACAATGGATATAAACAAATCAGCATATTCTACATATACCAAACGCATCTTCAGGGTGATATTATTAAAGATATCAATATAACTAAGTACATTTCGGAAAAAGTGTGGATTGGATCCTTTTTGCGTAACTACGTCCAAATTATGTACGAGTTTTATTTTCAAAATAATTAGTTTAAAAATGTTTAAAATGCTGCTGAAAGTCACTATATCGCGCGGACGAAGTCGCGGGCACAGCTAGTTTAGATATAAAAATATTATCCATCGTTACACGTTGGACATTCCACGCACACGCACTAAACGTTTTGGGAATACTTTCATTGTGCGTACGGGTAAGGAGTGGAATTCCCTGCCGGAGTCTGTGTTTTCCGATAGCTATAACCTGGGGGTCTTTAAGTCAAGAGTGAATAGGTTACTTCTAGGTAAGCGTGCTCCATCTTCGACCAACTCATCACTTACCATCAGGTGAGATGGTGGTCAAACGCGAGCTTGTAATCAATAAAAAAAATAAAATATTAGCTTTCTGCACTCCTTCTCAGCAGCAACATTATAGCAGTGGTGGTGTAGTGGTAACGGATCCGACTTGCGAGTCGCAGGTCATGGGTTCGAACCCAGTCAGTACGTCGATTCTGTAAAATTCGAACAACAACTCGCATCTCACATAGCTATTCTCTCTCACTTCGCTTAAGGTTCAAAGTGACCTTGATTTTGCATTCTGTAAACAGCGTTGAAGTGACGGAGGAATTATCTTACCGAATGCCACTTCTCACGTCACCTCATACTTTATCTGTCAAAATCTTTAGTTCAACTCGCTGACACGCTCGCAAGGGTAGCGCTAGTCAGGGTCGTGGGACTTATCCCATTACCGTGACCCCGGTACGTAAAGGGCTATTGAAGGAATACCGTGGATTTTAGTCAGTACAAGTCTGACAGTCCCTCCGGCCCTGCCCGGGGTGGGAGGACTCATCTGATGATATCACCAAGTTAAAAAAAAAAAAAAAAAAAGGTAGCGCTAGTGTAAAATCGAACACTGTTCAACACTGTTCTCAAATTGATGAAGGAGGCGTGGTGCACTAAGGCCCATTCCCTCTCATATAGAAGAGGCCTAGGTCCCAGCAGTAAGTAAATAGGGGAACGTGAAAGGCTGAATTATACTCCTTCTCCATATAAACTTTAACTGTGCCAAACTTCGTTCTCCTCCGCTCGCGTAATTTTAGTTAAAAGTGGTCCAAAGTTTCTTCACATATTAATATCTACGTCAATTCCTGAAACAAATACTCAGTTCTCTGAGTGTTCATAAATAATCAAAAATCAGCCTATCAGTTCATACGTGTTTATTCTCGATTTGGAAAATATGTACCTACCTACAGCCTCTGTTTGTTTGTACTTTTGGCTATTGAGTATGTAGGTACCTACCGGATTTATTTATTTGTTCACACATCCTACAATTTCAGTTACAACTTTCAAAGAAAACCCTATATAGTGGCTCATATCAAACTATAAGAAACGAACCACAAGAACCTACCTACTGAGATTGTATCCTGAACGAAAATTATCGTGGTTTTAAGGTTTCGTACCTCCAAACGCAAGCATCTGCTTGGCTCGGTCGTTCCATCGTAGAACTCATGAATCGCTTACCATCAAGCCTGATCGAGGTCAAAAGCGGGCTCATCCGTAATAAAAAAGGAAAAAACTGCTCCCTTATTAGATATTGTTAGATCAACGCGATCCAAATATCTACCCTTTATATCGCATATTTTGCGATGTCACAAGGGAATCAGAATATTGCTACGGTAGATATTTCACTCAGATAGTTGCTAATTTGTTCAGATCTATATCACACCCGCGAAGGGCGTCCAATCCCGGAATACCGAGATCTCGGTATTGCGGGATCCCGCGTCATTTTCCAATCCCGCGTGATGCGGGATTACGGGCGCGGGATCCGCGGGATTTGCGGGACTGAAAAAAGCATGCATAAGACCTCTCGCGAGCGCGATCGCTCGGTGTCTAGCGGCCGGCAGTGTTGCAAATAACGCGGGGGCTGATGTCGCCCGTTTTTCAAAGCTTATGTAGCCTAATATAGCCGAATTTCAGTCAGTGGTAGCCTAAGTATGTAGCCTAAAATATCAGTAAAGTTTTTTATTCAGTATTTGTTCCTGTTTTCTGTGAAGAAAAAAACGGTGTAATTTGATTGATCTCATACTAATAGTAATACGTAAATAAATGTGGAGTTAGTTGATTAATTCATTGTGTTTTTGTGATAAATAAACGGTGTAATTTGATTGATCTCATACTAGTAGTAATACTGGAATAAATATGGAGTTAGTACACACATCAAAAGTGTCTAGGGATCAACTATATTTTTTCAATAACTTTTCTCCTGATTGATATTAATTAAAATTTTCTTTAAGGATTCATCAAATAAAGTGTTTTCGTTTGTCACAGTAATGATAAACCAAGTCACCTTTGCATTAATAAAGAAATTTCCCATTTTCCTAATAAAGGGATTTTTGACATTTGAACCACTAACATTAAAGTTCGAAAAAAAGACTGAAATAACAGTTTTCTTTAAAATTTTATTGGGTAACTTAAACAATTAATAATCCGTGTTTCTACCGCGAACACTAACAACACAAGAACATCGGTTTGGCATACTCAAAATGAGTTCATCCAAATCACGCTGTGGAATGGCCGCCCATGTTCGTTGCAACAACAAAAAAAGGTCTTCTTGCGACTGGATACCCTCCATATTCGGCAGAGCTCTTCTCTGTAGCATATCCCATGCATGCTCAATCGGGTTCAAGTCTGGCGACTGAGCAGGCCAGAGCAGGACATTGATGTTAGCTGCGGCGAGAGTCTGTCTTACAACTCTTGCGGTGTGCGGTCGTGCATTATCATGCATTAACTGAAATAAGGGACTGATTTGCACTTGTAGAGGAACGATGACGTCAGATACAATCGTCTCAGCATAAATTTGAGCGTTGAGGTTGCCTCTGATCCAAATCAACTCAGTTCTTCCGCCGATCCAAATACCCGCCCATACCATGATGGTTCCACCACTATAAGGATGGACTTCCTGGCAGGATTTTAATCGCTGTTGGCGTCCAGGGGTTCTCCAGTGTCGTGTACGTCTTGTATCCGGTCTCATACCAAAACGAGACTCATCAGAAAAGCACACGAAACGCCATTGTTCTTCTGCCCAATTTCTGTGTTCAAGAGCCCATTGATATCGAATCCTACGATTGTGCATTGCTATAGGTGGTACCCGTAGCGGTCTTCGGGAATGAAGGTTCACTTCATGCAAGCGGTTTCTGACTGTTTGGTCGCTAATTAAGTTCCCTGAAGAGTGATGAAGCCTCACGGCTAACATCATGGCGGTTATTGTTGGAGCTCTTCGAGTTAAGATTTGAATGTATCGGTCTTGTCTCCGTGTGGTGCAGCGATACCGTCCTCCATGGCGCTCAGCCACGGTACCAGTGCTTCGGTAACGTGTCCAAAGTCGACTGATAACACTCTGACTTGTATTCAGAGCTAAAGCCACAGTACGTTGCCGGGAACCAGCTTCTATCATTCCCACGGCTCTGAGCATTTCTTCCCTGCTTAAATGACGTCGCCGCTCCATAATAACGTTGGTTTTAATCAGTAGTAGGGAAACAGTAGCACTAATAATGTCTTCAATGCGTTGTATGTTTTTATAGGGAAAATATTGACAGCTGATTTTCATCTTTTACTCGAATTTGATTAACAGTTCCTGTTTCAAATTATGAAATGCACCAAAAAGGATCCATATAAATTTATAATATCATAAATTTATTACAAAGCCACATCTCAATCTCAAGAAATCCGCATAAAAATGCTTGATCCCTAGACACTTTTGATGTGTGTAGATTAATTCATTGTTTTTTGTGATAAATAAACGGTGTCATTTGATTGATCTCATACTAATAGTAATACGTAAATAAACGTGGAGTTAGTTGATTAATTAATTGTTTTATTTGCTTATATAAATGTGAATATTTTCAATATGCGGGATCTCGCAAATACCGAGATCCCGCGGGATTGAAAATTCGTAATCCCGCAAATACCGAGATTGAATTCAGGCTGCGGGATTGGACGCCCTACACCCGCCATTCTGACATCTGGTTGGCGGCTCACATACTTCTTCTAAAACCTGTCGTTTAAAATAGTACGTTACCTCAAATTGTACTTACATTCGCTACATTGCTCTCACGCACATTAAATAGGTACGAGGGGTGATCCAAAAGTAATGATAATCGGATATTTCCAGTTCTCAGAAAAATAAAAAATAAAATTTTTTTATAGCTTGTTTACCCACTAAGTCACCATGAAAAAATCATATAAATAGACCACGATTCCAGGGAGTTGCATTCATTTGAATACAAACCGTCGAAGTTGAAACATCAAAATGGAAAAAAAAACGAAATTAGAGCTGTGATCAAGTACCTCTGTATGAAAAAAATGTCTACTAAAGACATACACAGCGACTTGGTGGAAGCATTGGGGGACTCTGTTCCTCCATATTCTGCAGTTGCACGATGGGCCAAGGAGTTTAGCCTGGGCAGAATATCCACTGAAGATGAACATCGCGAGGGACGCCCATCCACGTCTCTCACTGAAGAGAACGTTAAAAAAGTCGAAGATATTGTAATAGCAGATCAAAGAGTGACCATCAGGCATATAGCTGAGGTTTCAGGGATCTCATATGGCTGCATTCAAAGAATTACTAATTAGCTTACGAACGAATTGCAAATGAAAAAGGTATCTGCGCGTTGGGTACCGAGAATGTTAACCGAAGAGCAAAAGAAGAAACGAGTCGACATTTCGAGGACGAATCTCGAATAGTTGCAAGCAGATAAGGAAATTTTTTTGTCACGTTTTGTGACCATGAATGAAACCTGCATTCACCATTTTGATCCTGAAAGCAAGCAACAATCGATGACGTGAAACGAGCCTCCTCACCGACGCCGAAGAAATTCAAGGTGTCAAGTTCGGCGGGGAAGGTTATGGCATCCGTTTTTTGGGACGCTAAAGGAATCATTATGGTGGAATACTTGCAAAAGGGAGCCACTATAACAGGCTCTTACTACGCAGACCAAATAAGAAGATTGCGGGAGGCTATCAAGGAAAAAAGACGCGGCAAATTGCGAGCTGGAGTGTTGTTTCAGCAAGACTACGCACCCTCTCACAAAGCCGCAGTTGCGATGGCTGCCATTCAAGAAACGGGTTTCGAATTGCTCGAACACCCCCCCTATTCGTCAGATCTAGTCCCCACTGACTTCTACCTCTTTTCTCGGCTCAAGGAATACCTCCGAGGTCAAAAATTTGAAGACGATAGTGAAGTGATGGCTGCTGTTAAGGCGTTTTGGGAGAGTCAAGATAAAGATTTTTTTTCTAAGGGAATCCTAGGTTTAGAAAAAAGATGGACTAAGTGTATTGATTTGTTAGGAGACTACGTTTAAAAATAAATTATTTTTTAAATCATAATTACCGTGTTTTATTATGATTATCATTACTTTTGGATCACCCCTAGTAGTTATTTGTAGTCATATACCCGCCATTATAAAAAATCCCCGGTAACGATTGTCAAACGTGTACAATCATCATTAGCTTAGCCTTTTACTAACTACTTATGTGGGGGGACGGCTTCCAGTCTAGCCGGATGCAGCTAAGTATTAGTGTTTTACACGAAGCGACTGCCTATCTGACCTCCACTACCCAGTAGCTGGGTAAAACGATACTTCTAGACCAAAACAGTGTCAGATTTTCTGGCTACCCTTAACGAATGTCAAAGATGTACAAATGACAGCCGTGACCACCGGCTTACCGTGCTTTCCGAGGCACAAAGGATCGATATTATTTTATACAGGGTGGCAGGGACATCGACGCGCAACCGTTTACCATGGATTCAGAATATGATTCTAGACGCCCCCTGCGTTGAAATTTTTCGTCAGCTTTTTCTTAATTTAATAAAATTAAGAAAAATCTGACGCAAAAAAAATCAATAAATTCACTTGTTTCATTTAAAAGAGTAATGTAAATAAAATTTGGAAGGGCTACCTGATCAGCTGTGTTGACCTCGCAAATGAACTCTAGCAAAACAGCTGATCAGGTAGCCCTATTGAGTTTTATTTACATTGCTGTTTTAAGTAAAACAAGTGAATTTTATTTTTTAATTAAAATCTCATTGGGTTAGATAGAAACAATGATTTTATTTTTTTCAGTAAATGAATGCTGAAAAAACCTGAAAAATTAAGAAAAAGCCGACGAAAAGTTCCAACGCCCCCGCGGTCCAAAATCATGTCCCGAATCCCTAAGCGTTTGTGCGTCGATGTCCCTGCCACCCTGTATGGTCGCCCGTTCACAGACCGACCTCGGCCAGCCTCAGCCCGTGTGGCTGTTATTATTTAGCCACGAGCTCCTCCAAAGGTGTACAATAATAAAAATTAAATAATAATAAAGTGTTTATTTCTTACCACAAACCACAAGAATATTTAACATAAAAGAACTACTTACCAAATTATTTTTTTGTTACCATCCACTACTACCTAGGTGTTACTACCTCTGTAATTGAGGTTTACCACAATGAAGTTGCGCAACACGATATCTGACAAATGTTGCACTGTCGGGACAGGTACGCTCAAATCTGTGCGGTGCTTTCATCAAAGACGCACTTCGACATGTACCTACTACTACCTACCTACAATCTACTACCTACATATCTATACAGTATGTTAACTAACAGAGGGCGTTCCCGTTAACCCGCAATAGTATACCATCCATACATGCTAAAAAATATATTACCATTCGAAAACAAAATGTTTTTATTTTTTTTAATATTAAAATATTAGCTAAAATTTTTAAATTGATTCGTAAAAGAAACGCTGTACACGCGTACGCATTCATAAATAAATTGCGACGTTGCACGGTGGGCTGAAAATCGGCTTTCATAGACTTAGGCATTTTATTTTGCAAGTGCGAGTTTTTTTGCCGGATATCACTTCTATTAGTTATAACAATATACAAAAATGACACCAGAATTGATTCTGCACAGAAACGAAGGAATTATAATTTTTTTACGAAAATTTTGTATGGAGCTAGTATGAAAAATCGAAATATCTCTAAAACGGCAGCGATAACCGTAATATCCTTATAGGGGGTTATAGTACTAATTATTTATGATTTTTTGACATACGTTACATAATGGTTGTAGATGCCTTTTTTTTTTTTTAAATCGTCAAAATATTTTTATTTATTTTTACATATTTAAACGTTCCTTTTAGTGTTTAAGTTGAAGAATTCAGAGCTTTAACAACTCTTATCATAAAATAGCATCACCCCTATAGACCTGAAGGACTAGACAGAGGTGTGTAGTGTCTTGTTGATCTTGTAAGATTTCCAACAATACCAAATAGTTGAATATCAGTGTCAAAGTGCCCATGCTGTCGCTTCTTTTTGAAAGATAGGGGAATGAAATTGTTAATTGATCATACCCTAAAAGTATGATTACAACATAACCGGACACATAATAATAATAATATCCTTATAGGGGATTATAGTACTAACATTATTTATTTTAACATATGAAACTGTTCAAAACGATCCATGAACTGTGTCAAAGTTAAGAACATCGTTAGGAAGCATGCTTTTTCCCCAAATATTAAGAATATGTGAAAAAAAAAGACTGTTTATAAACTTTTTATTGATAGGTAATTTAAATAAAACAGAAGTAACAAAAATAATATCTAATAAATTCAATTATACAAAATACATATTTGAAACTATAATTTATGAAATTATTAACTAAACATATTGGTACAATAAACTAACATAAATAACAAAAGAACATAAAGAAAAATAATTAAATTTTACAAATTTTCTTTACAACTTTCGTTGTCGGACTCCAATTCCGAGTCAGAATCCAGATCGGATATACCTACAAACTCGAACTCAGTTTCCGGAAACTGTATTAGGTCGAGAGTTTCAGCAAAAAAGGTTGTCTTCCTTTTGGCATCTAACTTCGGCCTTTGTGCACTTAGAAAAGGATCCGAAGAAACAACAAGCATATTTAGGATATCTTGATTAGAATCTTGCCTGCTTCTTTTCCGCGAATGATGTTCCCGGAACCTCCTAAAATCTTTGTTTCGAGACTCTGAGGCTTCTTCCGAGAGAGTCCCAATCGGGACAATATCATTTTTTTCGATTATGTCAGCTCCGTGTATTAATAGTTTATGTACGGTTGATGACATGTAGTACCAGTCGTATAATTCCACGTACTTTTCTGCTGTTTTGCGAGCAAAATCTTTAAATTTGATGACATCGATCTTCTCACCAGATGTTATTGCTTGCAAAATAACAGCAAATCTTTTTATCAGGTTTTGATCCAACCCAGTAATAGCTGCAGTTTTATTGGGAAACTCGAAAAACTTCCTTGCGGTATTCCCGTCATTGGTAGTTCCCGAGCCTTGTTTTACTATATCAATTAACAGATTGAGCTCCTCTTTAAATTTATTTTGAATGTTTTTTTTTCTGTTTTGTAACATATCTTTATGCTCATTACTTCTTGCTGTCCACTGTTTGAAGTCAAGTCTGTACGCAATGTGTAACAGACATTCCATGCAATTTATACGGGCATGTAGGGATGATAGGCCAAATTCATATATGTCAGAACACACAGTTTTTGATGTTACAGCATCTAAGTGGTTCATTTCTGTTGGTTTTGCTAAGCACAGGTAGCATGATGCATTTGATCTAGCTTCAGAAAGGTACGTGCAGACTTTTGCGTCGATCATTGTCATCATTAGTTTATGAGTCACCCTGTTACTATTAATGCACTCTGTGGGGTTAAGGGCCTCAATTTCCTCATCCATTTTTCTTTTGTTATCAATGACAACTGCATGGCTTTCTTTTACAAAAGTGAACTGAACCGGACGACAATAAAAAGTTGAGCATGGTTTCGGGTTTGTCCATATAGTATTATCTCCATCTGTCAGTTTCAGTGGCACCAAGGAGGTCATGAAAATGCTTGAATCATCATGCTCGCCGTCCATTTTCTGTTTGTATCGGCTTTGATTGGAAGCACCATCAAATCCCCACTTCGATATCAGCTTTAACTGCTTATTTTCCACATTATCAGAAAGACTTTGAAGAATCCGCTTCACCGTGATGTCAAGTAAAGCTTGAAGTGTAATTCTAGCTGATGAATCCGTAACTGATACTGATTGATTAGGAGGGTAGCATGCAAGCTTAGTTTGTTGCAGTTTATAGTAGGATGGGTAAATATCCTTAGCACCTTCCCGAATGGCAGTCTCTCGCAACGTAATATATTGCCACTTTGAAAGCTTAAGTGAAAGAAGCAATCCAAGTGCTTTCTCTGGTGTAAATATTACTGTTTTCTTAATGCTTTCCTTGATTTTAACGGCAGCTTCTGGATTTTTGATCATATAATTGATTACAGATGCGATATCTTCATAACCTTCTTCTTTTAAACGTGCTGCAGCTGCATATGCCAATTCACAGGAATCCTCGCCTATGTGCTCACTAGATCTTCTCTTTTTCTGTTTGCTTCCCAGATCTTTGAATGGTTTTCGGGACCTTTTTGTCATTGTTCCAACAGTCGATGATGTCGAAGGTTCTGGAGAGACTGAGCGTGCTCTTGGTATCTCATCAACAGTTGGTTCTTGATTTATTAAAGTTTGCACGCAACTCGGCCAATCAATATTTGCTTGCAACCACTCTCCGTACGTATTTCTAAACTTATCAAAGAATCGTTTAGATTTCTGCCACCTGTTTAAAGCAGCTCGCGTGAATCTCCGGCAAAATTCTTTGAGAGTTACTTGATCTTCGGCAGAAAGGCAATCGCCTATGCGGGACACAATTGCACTAAACAATACTTCATGATTAAATGAAGGACACTCACTTTTTAGAAGAACAAACAAATCTAAGTTGGTGATTAAACTTTCCATTCTAAGATTTTGTAGTCGCAAAGCAAATAGTTTTAGTGTTAGCAGTTACACGGTTGTGAACAATCTAAATTATGGAACAAAATTATAGCCCTTTTATTGTATAAAGTCAATAATTAGTTAACTACCCTCATTAAAGTTATAAAAGATATGATAATAAAAATTTATAATCGTCAAAAACATTTCGTAGAACTCATAGTAGAACTAATCAACATTAGCAAATCACATTAGCTCACTAATTATAAAAAGGTGAATGCAGTTCTTAGTTGGTATTGTTGCGAGATATTTCAAATCATTTAATCACTTAATAGGCTCATTAGAATCAGAAGACTACAACCATCATTCTAATTACTTAATTACTTGTCATCAGACTCATTAGATGACTACACAATATGTTATTTTGTATTTTGAACGTATGCAAGGTTTTAAAATTCCTTTTGTGTCGATATTATTATGTGTCCGGTTATGTTGTAATCATTCTTTTAGGGTATGATCAATTAACAATTTCATTCCCCTATCTTTCTAAAAGAAGCGACAGCATGGGCACTTTGACACTGATATTCAACTATTTGGTATTGTTGGAAATCTTACAAGATCAACAAGATACTACACACCTCTGTCTAGTCCTTCAGGTCTATAGGGGTGATGCTATTTTATGTTAAGAGTTGTTAAAGCTCTGAATTCTTCAACTTAAACACTAAAAGGAACGTTTAATATGTAAAAATAAATAAAAATATTTTGACGATTTAAAAAAAAAAAGGCATCTACAACCATTATGTAACGTATGTCAAAAAATCATAAATAATTAGTACTAAAACCTCCTATAAGGATATTACGGTTATCGCTGCCGTTTCAGAGATATTTCGATTTTTCATACTAGCTCCATACAAAATTTTCGTAAAAAAATTATAATTCCTTCGTTTTTGTGCAGAATCAATTCTGGTGTCATTTTTGTATATTGTTATAACAAATAGAAGTGATATCCGGCACAAAAACTGGCACTTGCAAAATAAAATGCCTAAGTCTATGAAAGCCGTTTTTCAGCCCACCGTGCGTTGCCGTCATTCAAGTACGCGTGTACAGTGTTTCCATGACGTATCAATTTAACATTTTTAGTGAATATTTTAATATTAAGAGAAAAAAAAAAATTGTTTTCGAATTGTAATATTTTTTTTAGCCTGTATGGATGCTATACTATTGCGGGTTAACGAGAACGCCCTCTGTTAGTTAACATGCTGTATATGCTCATATGATTTGGCCAGTATAAACTGTGTGATCTTATGAGACTGACGTCAGTTTCGGTGTTTCTTCTCAGGTTAATCAGCGAAGACATCGGTCTCATCTAGTCAATATTACTTTACTCTTTGCATCTAGTCATAGTGGCCAAGTAATGCTCGTGTTATTTTTACGCTATTTATAAAATAAATATCATTTACAGCCGGGACCAATGATTTGCATGCTTTCAGAGTACATCACGGAAGAAGTTCGATTTTTTTTTTAAGAGGACTAGCAATATGGGTAGAATTCACATTACTAGCAAACTTGTTAACCCTCCAAATATGCTTGAATCTGGAGTGGATTCACACCAATAGTGTTATGGTCTATTTATGTGTTGTTGTTGTTTTGAGATCTAATGAATAACCCCAGCTAGTGTTGCTCTACTTTGTTCGGCACCAGCTGCTGTTATCAATTAGCCACGAGCTCCTCAAAAAGCAACAGTTGAAAAAATCACACAAAATATTTACTTAAAAATTTATTCAAATCCATAATCTGTCAGCACTGCGTCACTTAAAATGTATTTACAATAGTTTAAAACGCTAAGTACATGCGTGAATGGAATGTAGATGAACTTTACTATCTCAAAGTCTCGGCTTGCAGACTAACTTGAAATCACACTTTATCTGAAACAGATTTTTCATCAGGTCAAGTCATAAAAGCTATAGTTAAATTACACTGTCCAAGGGTTTACAGGACTTCGAGAAAAAATGCTTGGGTCAATTTAAATGCATCTCATTGTACATCACCTCATCACGCCAGTGTAATGAAACGCAAGTGAACTGGTCATGCTACAACACAATATCTAGCCAATTCTAATGCGCAATGACAAATTTACTTACATAGGTACATATTATTAAATTAAAAATAGAAATTCGTGCTAACTTATTTACATTATCTAACTTCACCTACATAATGAAAAACATTTTAAAAACAACGTTTCCCGACATCATGTAAACTTTAGTTATTGCTTTGACAAATAATTTATATCACAATTTATTACAAACGCGATTACAATGTACTTTAAGTTGTTTATGTAAATATATATGTATAAGGTTCGTTTTCATTCATACTTTCTTGATAACATTTACTTCACTAAGTATCTATGTTTACACACATGTATGATTAAAAAGCAAATGTACAATTAAAAGATAAGAGTTATAAAAATTAACAACATTGATTGCTTGAAAAATTAATTATTGCTTAAAGAAGTCATAAAAACATTCAAGTTATAATATTGAAAGAAAGTTCACATAAGGAAGGGAAACCAAACTATGTAAATAATCTCGGGCAGTAATGTCTCATTGCAATAATGATATTCATTAATTATTAGGATATTCTAAAAGTCGAGTGATTCATAGTTTGAAGAAGAAAAAGTAGTTAATTTCAAATGTTCAGTGCAATATCTTTAATCATCTACGAAAACGGAAATTATATATTCAAAAAAGCTTTTCATTCGGAAAACAAACATCTACCCGCTAAAACACTGCCAAGAAAACATAACTTTTGAATCTACAAAATAACTGATAGCAAATAGAAAAATAAAAACAAATTAAGTTTCAAAAATCTACTCGCATTATACCATCTATTTAATATTCATTGAGTTGGATTATAAGTATAAAGCCGCATACACATAACATGCAATGTAACATGCCCCGTATATTTTTACGCAAATTATAAATGCAACATGAAATATAACAACTAAGCAATATATTTCCATGTGTCTAGTTCATGATACGTTTCACTATTTTGTATTTGGCATTTAATGTGCACAAAACAGTAAAAACTTTGGGATTACACGTTGCATTGCATGTTCTGTTGCACATTATGTGTACTGCTTAACAGTGTAACTGTATCTAATACTCTGAATAGAAGTTTAAAATCTATTTACCTTAAGAAAGAAAATAAACTGGAGACGACATTACAGGTTCTTCATTCCTATAATTATGTCATTGAAATTATGAATACAACTCTAATAAGAATTCAAATAAAAAAAGTCAAACATAGAACTTTATGGCCTGGGACATATTTGGTATTCTGAGATTGAATTTAGCGGGCTTTATAAAAGTCATCAAAATAACTGACATAATTATGTAAAATGTGCAAAGGTATAATGTTGTCTGCAGCCTAAATCCCTCCAAGGCTATTGATACAATATAGATAAAATCTGTTTTTAAAATACTTCTAACCTCTTTCAACGAGCATACTCAAGTTGAAACTGTACAATGAGACACTACACTCTTCGTTTATGAAAGACTTTTTACTATACCCACTGTTTTATTATAATCTATTGCTTTGTTTATTTTCTAATTGACAATGCATAACAACCTTAAACAATCGTTAAAACAACATGCAAGATTGACAGAAGTATAAATTACTTTACAAGTGTGGTTGGAACATCAACATCTTACATTTTAAAACCATGATTATTACTGTCATATCTCTCAATTCACACATTAAAATACGAACATAATTTTCGATTGTACTTATAAATACAATAATTAAACACGCCAAATTTAAATGCTCTTGTTTCAAAATATTACAGTGCCCAGAAAAGCCCTGACCAATATAGCAATGTTCAACGAAATTAAGACGATTGTAGGTGAGTCGGGTGTTTATGGTGGCGATATTTGAACAGACTACCTAATCCTGTGCTACAAGGAAACGTCTACTATCATTTAAAAGCACTCATATGCACGGTAAACTAGTTGCATGCCATTTTGTTGTCAATTTTATGTGGTGTTGGCAGCATTGTAAAATGTTACCAGCAACAAAAAATAAACAATGTTGGTAACTTTTTTGTTGGTCTACAGGGCTTTCTACATAATCAAATACTAAGCTAAAATTAAACATTGCTTCGTGATTTCTTCCAATGGGCAGGTTGTCGAGTCGTTCACCAACGAAAGCTGGAGCGGTTCTAAGACCGGTGCTTGTTGCGGTTTATGCTTTGTACCAGGCGACGAGCCCACCACTCGTCGAAGTTGAAAGGTCTGAAGTTGGCCAGTTGACGCGGTGCGAGCACTTCTTGGTAATATTTCGCATCTTCGCTGCCGCGTTCTAATTCACGTGTTACCTGGAAAAATAACAGAAATTTGATTAGGTAGATTGTAATCGTTTTTACGGTATTGAATTACGAAAGTAAGCGTGAACAGGTATCTTCTGGGCTCGCTCGTCCCATCGTCTGTCGCTTACCATCAGGCGAAGACGAGTTCAAGAGTGGGCTAACCCGGAATTTTTTAAAATATAATTTAAGTAGACTTTCCTACATGTTTTAGGGTCGGCTGAATACTAGTGTTTTACATGGAGCGACTACCTATATACCCCCTTCGCAGAATTGGTATTGGATATCCCGGTTTCTGAAGAACCGTAACGACTATGAAATATGTACTATGAAAGCTGGGTTCAACGGCTACGCGCACTTTCCGAGGCACGGAGTCTCGATATTTTAAGATGATCACGCATTCACGAACCAACCTCGTCAAGCATTGGTTAACCTTTAAGATAGACCCGTGCTCTTGCTATTGTTACGCCAGTCGCTTAGCGAAGTACGTCGAGAAACTTCGACAGAAATCTAGAATGTTCGAGATACTAACGCCACCTAGCGGCGAGTAGCAGTACTGAGTATATCGAGAAACTTCGACCGACTTCTAGTACTTTCGAGAAACTAATGCCACCTGGCGAGTAGCAGTACTGTGTATCTCAAGTAGCTTCTGGAATATTCTTAGCATTATAGGCAGTGAGTCGACTGTGCAAGAAGGTTCTAGAACACAGATCGGAGTATAAATAGATCGCAAAGGAACGCGGAGAGGCAGTCTTATTACAAGATACGAGGCGATATAAATATCGAAATATGTCTTTATAAAATTATCGATATAATAATCGAAACTCTACAAGTGAATTTCAGTGCGATTAAGTGTTAAGTGACAAGTATTGTGGTGCGAATAATTGTGTTAATTTTTATTTTGTTCTTCTTAAATTAAAGTGTTAATTTTGGTCTAATTCACGTAATTATTTCTATCCCAAACCCCAGCTCGTAACACTATTATTTAGCCACGAACACCTCGAAGCGCCAATAGCCTAATGTCTAAGTTTTAGGCCTTGTGATCGATTGGTCGTGGGTTCAAATCCCACCCATTACACTACTGCCGTGAAACCACTCTAGACACAACAATTTTGAGCCTAGTTGGAGGGGTTAACAAAATTGCTAGTCATGTGCGAAATTGAATTACGAAGTCGAAATTAGCGTCTTATCCGAAAAACAAAATACCATATGTAATGAGAGTTAGAGTTGCAGGCACATAAATCTACTCTTCTAAATCCTCTTTTATTATATTCTAGAAATAAAATATAAATACGATCGATTCCACCTCATTCAAGAGGAAAGGATACCTAAATCAAGCACCGACGATATCAAAGTTCTATTCGTTTGAACTTCTATGTATTTCGTTACTGTATATAACATAATGTTGATACCTATATGATGTCGACTGAATAGCAGTACCACGTTATTGCTAAAGCCGAGCACTTTAGCTGTGTTTAGTCACGTAGCACAATAAATAACATATTAAGTTTGCAATGACAAGATGCTAGCTTGTTTCGTGGCATTAAGGGGAGCACCGTTATTGCGTTTGGTAATATATTTTAATGGATAGCTTTTATTCGAAATCATTCAAAAATACAGTCAGCTAATGGCGGTCCATGTCAGCCAATCAAACATCTTTAATTTTATTAATGTAAACTTTTAGAACGAAATGATAAATTTTAATATATAATTATGTATGTATCTTGCAAAATCATTATCGCTTAGACTCGTTTTTCTATGCATAGAATAACAACGTAATAGTTAACAAAAAATAAACTAGTTTATGATATTGCTGAAAAGTCACATAGGTGAATTTGCATTTCAATTCAAACTAGTTTTATTTTTTATAGCAGGAAATATCAGCCGAAAGCCGAATAATGAGAATGCTATGCCTAGTCCGATTATATGTGATATTGATGATTTCTAAGTATTTTTAAATGGCTGTTTTGATTATCTTATATATAAAAATCAATTGCTGTTTGTTCGTCTCGCTAAAACTCGAGAACGGCTTCACCGATTTCATTAATATTTTTGTATTGGGAACATAATACAAAAAAAAATCTAATCCAAGGAAGGTTTGAAATGTGAGAAAATATGGATAGTCAAAAGTGTACGAGGTTCGGCGGGTGAGCTAGTCTCTTATAAAAATACAAATGAATCGCCCATAATTATGTATGTACGCGCATAACAGGACAATAGTCCCGACGATATAAATTGTATAATTCTTTTTAACCGACTTTATTTTGTGCTCTATTTTCAGTAGAATGTTTGGAATGCCTAAGTAAGAAAAAATGTACGGTAACTTAGTACGAACGCAGGCAAAGTCGCGGGCAGAAGCTAGTATGATAAAAATATAATGGTTGATTGATTTCTATACAAACGTCAACCGTAACCACAATTTCTTATCGCTTTCAATAAACCGATTAACAAGGTTATGATAGAAATATATACTTAAGTTCTTAGTTCTTGCGTACCTACCACCTATCTATATTATACTCAACAGTGTTCTACAAATAAATGTTAGATATCGCTAAGCCTGTTAGATACGAAGGTTGCTGCGTTGACCTACATAGTGAGCAATTTCGTCACGTATTCGCGAATTGATGGTTGCTAAAGAATGTGAATGGGACTGTCGATTTTAGCTATGCAACAAAACAATGTATTCAATGCATCAGTACCAAAGCGAAGCGGTGGTAAGGATGGCTTTGCAGTAAGATCTACTTCAATCCAGCGTCGAGTTAATGGATGACATAGGGAGATTTGTTTAGAAAACTAGCTTTTTTCATATTGGGTTCCCGTCAATAAGACCGTAAGAAACATTCACGTACCTTGCACAAAACTCTGCAAGGAGCTTGCATGCCAATGTTTCACAAATAGTTCTGATACTCGTAGATCCAAGACTCGGGGAAACTTTTAGTCAATCAATAGACTGATCATGTCTGGGGTTACGGGAATATTCTAACGAAATACCGCGGCCCCGTAACATCAGGGTAAATGAACAGGGTGGTTTTTTAGTCAGTAGAAGGTGGGTTCGGTATACTCCATACAGAGCGGGACGAACATTTGATGATTTCACCCCGAAATAAAAAACTGATAATGTTAAAAATTAAGTACTAGATTAAAAGCATTGGGTAACGTTTCCTTTCCCATAGATAATCTAGTCTCTCAACATTTTTACTAGCTATCTTTCCGTTCTTAGTCTCACATTAGTAGTAATATAGCCATCCACATTCTTTTTTCATAGCCATTTTACTCTAAATTACGATCCAGCCGAATAATTAACTCTACTACAATAACTAATAACTAACAATATCAGAGCTGTTCATCATCATCGACTGCTTAACCTATTCCTAACTATGTTCGGATTAGCTTCCAATGTAACCGGGTGCAGCTGAGTAGGTACTAGTGTATTACATGGACGAGATGACCTCCACAATAGTCTTGTGCCTGCTCGGTCATTTTTGAGATCGCTCCGTACTAGTTCATTTCGGACAGTGAACTAGTTCATTTTTAACCGACTTCTAAAAAAGGAGGAGGTTCTCAATTCGGATGTTTGTTTGTTTTTTTTTATGTTTATTCGGGCATAGCTCCGTCGCTTGCCAACCGAATTGAAATTTCTTTTTTTGTTGAAAAGGGTATACTTCCCGAATGGTCTCATGAAAATTTTATCGAAATCGGACAAACCGTTTCTGAAAATTCAACTAAAGTCTAAAAAAAATATTTACGTTGATGATCTTTTCGTTTACTCTGCATTGCGTTTTTTGTTCGCGCATAACTCCGTCATTTACGAACCGATTTGGAAAATTCACTGACCCACTAAAAAGCGCGAAAATAAAAACTTTTTTGCAAAAAATAAAACCGACTTCCATATCAAAACACTACAAAACAAAAAATAATTTTAATTTCGGAAGGCGGTGTGAAAAAAAGAAAATACAAAACCAATAACACCGACTACCGAAATTAAAATTATTTTTTGCTTTGTAGTGTTTTGATATGGAAGTCGGTTTTATTTTTTGCAAAAAAGTTTTTATATTAGTTCTAATAGCTCTATTCGGTCTTCGCTCTCAGCAGCAGTCAGCGGTCACTGGACATGTCTCGCGTGTTCGGGTGATAAGCTAAATTAGACATTATGCCATTGAAATAACATACACCTTATCTCATTCTTGCGAATTCAGTCGGTCGGGTTCGGGTAGCATCGTCATTATATACGGCTATTCTCTCCCATTCTCATTCATTCACAGACATCGAATGAATTCGTATAACGTTTCTGTCAAACAATCAGTGACTGTATTTCATTTCTCGTTCGCATATTACGATCGCGCGGTTTAGAATGTACGAGTTCGAAAAGAGCTATTTGACCTATTCGACTGATTACAAGTCAGCGTTCGGAAACGTTTCTTCTAGTACAGTACGAAGATACGGTTCCTATTCGTTGATCGTTCACGAACTACCCAAGACTACTCCACAACCAAGCTGGGTAACCTAACACGATACCTCTTGGCAAGACTGCTGTCAGCTTTCAAGCTTGTGGCTAACCGTAACGACTATCAAAAATGTACAAATGACAGTCCGTACTTTGAACTACTATACGCACTTCTCAATCACCCTGTACAAAACAACTATTCTAATTGAAAATCACTAACCGTGAAAGTGTCTCACTCCATTGAGCTCTACTAACAGACATGATGAATTGTTGACAGATTTTTTCGCTACGCGTGCCAACGTCGATTCAATGCCTATAGCCAGTGTTAGTGATGGGAAAATTTTATTGGCTATTTTTTATTGTAACTTAATATTAAGACCAAAGGCCCAAAGTGGAAAACATTTAAGGTTCCCGCAAGCAGGCTCAATGCGATAACGATACAATGAACAATCTCTATTTCTTCTACAGATACATTACGATGAGTGAGAAAATGTAATAATTAAAAATAATCGCAGCGTTTTCACATTGCCGCGTTATGTAAGAGCACGCGCTGACGCGCTTTGTTTAGCAAGTATTATTATAATAATTTTATTTAGTTTAAACCGAAAAACGTTCTATAAAATGTAATAAAAAAAATATACTTATACCAACCTTATTCCAAGAGTCATAAATAAAGTTGATGAGATCATCGTTCTGATTGGTATTAATGTTGTTGTTGTTGTTATTGTTGTTGTTGTTCGGGTGCGGCGGCGGCGCCTGTGCCGGTGGGCTGAGTCGCGCGGAGTGACCGTTGCCGTTGTGCCGTTTGCTACCTCCCATGTGAGGTAGGGAGCGCGTCCCGCTGCTCACGTAAGTTGATCTGAAATTGGAAGTCCTATGATGGGTTTATTACGCCATTTTCAACACATTGCTCTTTTCAAAGAAAATACATGTATTATTACTTGACAAACACATTTTCTTCGTTTTTTAGGGTTCCGTAGTCAACAAGGAACCCTTATAGTTTCACCATGTCCGTCTGTCCGCGGTTTAGCTCAAAAACTATTGGCACTAGAAAGTTGTACTTTTGCATGAGTATACACGTTAATGACGCCGAAAAAGTGGTAAAATAAAATTTTGAAAAAAAACAATTATTTAGGGTACCTCCCATACATGTAAAGTGGGATGATATTTTTTTTTCGTTCTTCCCATAGTGTGGGATATCGTTGGATAGGTCTTTCAAAAATATTAGGGGTTTGATAACACCGTTTTTTGATTAAGTAAACCGTTCGTGACTTATCAAGCTTTAAAGTACCAATTTTCGTTAGAGTCAAGTGTCCTCCCTCTATCAACTAAACGGTTGTAGTTAGAAATTCAAATGTCACAGCAGTAGTATCTATATATAACGAAATTTAAAGGAAAACTATCACACATAAATGGGCTTTACAAGTTTACGAGTAATAGTCGACCAATTGTATTTGACTCGAAAATTTCGAACAACTCTATAGAAATGTCGATAGATGGCGCTAAGCGCCAGTTGTATCGTGCTAGTTTCTTGTGACGATTGAGTAGTGTAGCTCTGTGTCCGTATTTAAATTCAAAACACCGGCTGAAAGAAAAAAAATGCATCTACCCGTTCAGGCCGCGTCGGTCAGTGATGGCCGACAACTAGACTCGCCGTTCGGGCCGCGTCGGTCAGTGCTGCCCGGCGTTTAATATATCCATAATTCATTAATTAATTACTAAAGTTGACTTTTGTTAATGAAAACATACATTTGGATATTAGATATAAGTATCTATTTTTTTTGCGGTTGGCTTCCCGTCAAACCAACAATTTAAAAAATATTTGACCTAAAGGGAAAGCTCACCGTCGGTCAGCACTGACCGCGTTGGCGTTCAACGTGTTAAATAATTAATTGTTAGCAATGTTAGCATATAAGCGTTTTGGTTTAACTGTGACGAGCTTATATTGTGTTTTTGAATAAATATTTGTTTCTACTTAAAACTTTTAGAAATTTGCACCATAATGATTGAATAAGATCTGGCTTGTTTTTTTTAAACCGCTTCAATATTTTTGATAATAAAGATATAAGAAATTAGTTCATTCGTGATCATGGCACTTGCAAAAGTGCCGAAATATCAGAAATTCGAAGCAACAAATACACATGGTAAATATCCCATTTGAAGTTCTAATGACACTAGTGATGATGATGTTAGTCGCCATGTCTGACGATAATGTTAGTACCAAAATAAATAAATAAATGTCGGTTTATAAACTTATATCTTATACAGGGTGGGCCATGAATTAGTTAACATTTGAAAAAATCGTATAAAAAAAACCATTTAACATATTTTAGAAATCGTTTATTTACGAGAAAGCTAATTAGTTGTAATTTTTTTTTTTTAAATTATTTCGTCTAAATGACCACCGTTTCGGTTTTTGCACTCATCTAAGCGAGTCCTAAAGTTTTCGAATACTCTTCTGCAAAGAGACCGCGAGATCGCCGACATCTCTTCGATGATTTTTTCTTTAAGTTGACGCAGTGTATTCGGTTTATCAATGTAGACACGACTCTTTAAATAACCCCATAAAAAGAAGTCTGCTGGTGATAGATCTGGACTTCTGGGTGGCCATGGGATGTCACCCCGTCTGGATATCAGCTTTTCCGGAAACATGTCTTTGACCACCGGCAAGGACTCGTTCGATGTGTGACACGTGGCTCCATCTTGTGAAACCATGTGTTACGATTATAGCCAGCAAATTCCAGTAGCATCGGTGCTAAGAACTTTCGTAACATTTTCACATACTCGGCAGAATTAACAGTAACTGAACGGCCTCGAGAATCTTCAAAAAAGTAAGGTCCGATGATTCCTTTTGCTGAAATTGCAGCCCATACAGTTACCTTAGGAGAGTGAAGTGGCCTCTCATGTTTAGCTTTAGGATTTTCGCTGCTCCAATACCTGCAATTCTGTTTGTTTACATGTCCATTTAGGTGGAAATGGGCTTCGTCAGAGAATAAGATGTTGTGAAAATTACTGAATCGAGTTAACATTGTTTCGGCATATGACTTACGCAAATTTAAATCATTAGGGTTTAGTTCTTGCACTAGCTGGATCTTATATGGATGTAATTACAAATCTAATTTCAAAATACGACGTAATGATGTGCGGGATAATCCTAATTCAGCCAAACGTTTGCGTGTCGATAAATCTGGATCACGTCGAACAGAAGCGGAAACTTGCTGCACGTTCTCTTCGCTCCGAGAAGTCCGCGGGCCGCCGGTTTGTTTCACATTTAGTGTAGATCCCGTCTCTTCGAACTTCTTCACCCATGTCTTTATTAAAGGAGCACTTGGACACTGACTTAAGTCGTGTAAACCATATTCAACGCGAAATAAGCGTCTCACAGTAATGAGCGAAAAGTTGTTTAAATAAAACTGTTTCACGCAGTAAGCGCGTTGCGGCCCCGTGAAGCGATCCATTGCGACTAAATTTCCAAGAAGCGAGCTAGTGCCCCCGCCCGCGCCCGCGCCCCGCGCGGCAATAGTTTGCGCGGTAAGATTCATTTAAATGTTAACTAGTTCATGGCCCACCCTGTATATAAAAATCGATTGCTGTTCGTTAGTCTCGCTAAAAGTCGAGAACGGCTTCACCGGTTTCGATAATTATTTTTGTATTATGTTCCTTCTAATACAGGGAAGGTTTAAAAGGTGAGAAAATATGAATAATAAAAAAAATGGCGGTACGAAGTTCGGCGGGTCAGCTAGTAAATATATAAAAATCAATTGCTGTTCGTTAGTCTCGCTAAAACTCGAGAACGGCTGAACGGGTTTATCTTATCTTGGTTTTGAAATGTTCGTGGAGGTCTAGGGAAGGTTTAAAAGTTGAGAAAAATTAAAAAAAAAAATGCCGGGAAAACCGTCAAAACAGCCCTTTTCTATTTCCTATACAAACGTTTTCTAAATAAGATGGAGAATAGGGTACGGGTAGGGTAGGGGTAGGGTAGAGGTAGGGTAGGGATAGGGTAGGGGTAGGGTAGGGGTAGGTTACGGGTAGGGTAGGGATAGGGTAGGGGTAGGGTAGGGGTAGGGTAGGGGTAGGGTAGGGGTAGGGTAGCGGTAGGGTAGGGGTAGGGTAGGGGTAGGGGTAGGGTAGGGGTAGGGTAGGGCTAGGGTAGGGGTAGGGTAGGAGTAGGGTAAAGGTAGGGTAGCGGTAGGGTAGGGGTAGGATATCACGCGAACGAAGTCGTGGCGGGTCAGCTAGTAAAATATGAAAATGTCGTTTATCTTTTTTCTTTTTTTATATTTATCATTGTCAGTCAAAATATATGGTATAGAATCCACAAGGTAAATTATTGTGCAATCATTTTTCCCCCTCCTGAGATATATAATATCCTTATGAATTAAACATTTCGAATAAAAAACTAATCGTTCACTAACTTCAAGTCATGTAAGCTAATGTAAGTAAGCATTTAAAATTAGAACTCGCCACGCGGAACACGGCATGGCGCGTGATTCGAGGCGTAAAGCGGGCTATTTAAACCTGTGACGATGCATGGGTGTTTATACAGCGTTCTGTCTATTGATCTAGATAGCATGAAGACCTATCTTGACTTTGAAACTGTGAAGGTACTAATATTATTATACTAGCTAGGTACTGCCCGCAGCTTGAGTCACTGTATAGACCTTTAACAATTTACAGACCAAAATCATATTGATCCATAGATCAAGCTACACTTTCACTATAACTACCAGCACTCTCCAACCTTATGGTATCCAAGAGGGGACATCAGAAGACGGGCGGCCGAAAACAAGATGGAGTGACGATATCCGCCTAACCCTCGGACCATACTGGAGCAGAGTTGCAGAAGACCGAGCTCAATGGAGAGAACTGAAGGAGGCGAATGCCAAAAGGCACGCCGCATTGCGAGATATATTATAAGAGAACAAAATTTTATACCTAAAATTCAAAACGTTAAATTGCAAGTAATTCGGAAATAAAAGGGCTTCATTATTAGCACTCTCGCCACTGCGATATGCGGAAATTAAACAACTATACTAATTATACAGCTAACGTATCAATACATAGTGCATGACAAAATAAATAATGCGCATGGGTGTACGTCACATGTCTTAAAATTTTTGGTCCTAGAACATGCCAGTTTCCATGCGATGTTTTCCTTGACCAATTTGAGAGCAAAGGCTATGGTATAAATTCCAGAATGTAATGTGCCTGACTGGGTATGAACCCACCCATAACCATTGCCAATTTTTAAATTGTTAAATATTTATGTTTTTCCTTTAAGAACCCAAATTATTATATTACTTTGGTATTGTTCGTCAAATTGTTGAGCTCCTTAAGTTCTAAGTTGAGCTATACGATAACTGACAAATGCTTGCACTGTCTGGACAGGTCCGCTCAAATTTGCGTGGTTATTTCCTCAAAAGAATACCACAGACATGAACCTACATGCTTCTCATATACAAATACAAATTGTCTGGACTTTAAAAGAGACTTTGACCTCTGAGTTTGTTTCGGTGTTTCTTCTCAGAGTAGTCAGTTAGGAAATACCGGACTCATCTAGCTAAACTAAACACGCAAAAAACATGACGTGTAAAAGTGTTATTTATAACCAATTTACAGAATAAATATTTCATTTCATTTCTCTAGTCTGTAACACCATGACCAAATACCCATTGTATATTGCATTCGGCACACGGACTTGGTGGAACCATGCCACAAAGGTATGCTGGACTGTTGATGTTTTAAATTAACAACAACTAACAACAGATAGAAGAAGATAATTAAAATATGATGTAGGTAGGGTCTCCCGACTTTCAAACTATGAAGAACATGATGTAATAAAAGTGAAGTAAGAACCATTACCATTTTGCAATTATGATCATAAAGACAAAAATTAACTTCAAGAAAATACTGAATACAATCAAATTGGAGAGATTTCAAGGAGACTAATTTAAACAAAAATAGTGTTCTAACATACTCTATTGCTGTCTATTATAAAGGATGGGTATATTTCTTGACAAAACATAGGTGTTCGGTCCACAGGTGCCTTGTAACTGAATATCTATTCAAGCTGTAATATACGTAGATCAGATCTTGTGGCTAAAGCAATCGCTACCGCACATATCAATTAATATTCTGTGTGGTTACCCATCATTGTTATATTCAAGGTCACTAATATTTGCATCTTATTACCCTTGGGTATTGTGGTCTATAAACAAAGGAAAATTGTAAGGTATTATGAATAAAATTATCAACCATGGAGGATTTCATCAAATCTTAATTTTAGGGGAGTCTTTGATGATTTTCTTTATAATATTTTGAGCAGATAGTATTTGTTATTAAGATTGCATGATTAATGCATACTTTTCATAGATTGTATTGTAGGTATTGATATTTTCTTTTTGATTCCATAGTTTTAAAATAGTGTTTATATAAAATTATAATCAATGTTCTCAAAATTTTAAGGTTTGTTTCAGATTATTAAAATACTCTGTGGCATTTAAAACAATCAAGGAAAATTCTGAATAGAATGATGCATATCTTATTTTTAAAGTTATATTTCTAAAAATAATCAAGATGAGGTTATTTCTAAAAATATAACTTAAAAATTGAGTGTGTCATTAACATTTTTGTTGTTATAAAATATTATCCAACTTGAGTATTTACAAACAATATTATGTTATAGTTCAAAGATCACAGTTAATCATCATAGACTCGAACACATTTTATATGAATACATTGATAAAATACAAATAGTTGGATGTTACGGAAGAGATTAGTTTTATCTGCCTCTCAATATTATCTTTATTCAAGCAACGTTTTTGTAGCAATATGTTTAAAATAACCATCTAGATTACTCAAACAAAATTCTAAATTTAAAAATTTAATTATCATAATTACATGCATGTAATAAATAGAACAGCTACTAGGTACTCAGCACATTAGTGACTTAGTATGAACATAACTGTTCTCAAGCAATGCGATAAGAAACGCGTGGCATGATAATAATATAAATAATACCTACACACGCCCGACACTTGTAAACATGCAACTGTTCCTCACGACAATGTGTGAAATACTTATTACTATCACGAATTCCCGCTTACCACTCATGATTACACCTCCGATTTCGCACGCTATCTTTCCACAAACAAAGCGAAATGATGAAAACTGGGTTATCATCGCATGCATTCAAAATATTGCTACAAATGTAGGGTTGTGGTATTACATCGCTACAAACACATGATACATTGTTTACCTCACACTCTTAGCTTTACCTAAACGTGAAAGTAAGCACAATATTGTAAGCGAAAGCAGATTCGTCTTACCTCATATTATTACGGTCCATGTTTTCAAACACTGCTTCACTCTTCTTTCAGAATATCCTAAAACTAATATCTAAGTACACTAGGCTATTCTAATCTTATACTTTAACACATTTCTAAACAAAGGATCCAGTAAAAAATCTGTAAATAATAATAAAATCCTAAAGATAAATAGACAGGACGCCACACAACACGACGACACACATCTGTCAAAAATAATAGCTATCAGCTGCACTTCCGTACGTTGAACTCGATCTACGATTGGCTATTGGTTGCTCTGGCCTTATTTAGCCAATAGAAACGAAATGTTTTGAATGCGCAAAAACATTAGATCCAATAAGGCGGGAAAAAATAAGAGATGTGTATACATAACAAGTATGTAAGTTTAAGACAAAGGAAATCGATTTTTTTTCTGTTCTGTAGAGTTTGGTTCCTACTAATTTTTATCAATGATTATTTGCCAATAATTTTTGTCAAACATATTTTCATCAATCTATGAATTATTGTAACATGATAAAATAGCAACAGCCGGCATGGAAAAATAAGACACTGGCACTGCAGTGAATTTTCTTCTTTTCAAAATTATAATATCCTTAGCATCTATATTTTATTTTATTTCTGAGGTCATCGGAAAACTTGAGGCTAGAGGTACCGAGTCACTCCACTAATTTCTTTGGTAAGTCATTCGCAGCTTAAGCAGTACGACCAATACGACTGTGGAATAATCTTGCCGTGTCAGTAAGACAAGCACAAACCCTTCCTTCTTTCAAAAACATGGTAAAAGATCTCTATCACTCTCTTTAATTTGTTACTATTCCTTATGTAACTCAGCTTTGTTCTTTTAATGTATATATATGTATATGTGTATTGAGTATGTAGGTTATTACTTATTTATTGTATACATATAAGTGAATAGTACACCATGGACTAGAATATTTATTTTCTCCTGCTGTGTCAAATCCATCCAAAGGTTGTCTGTAAAAGAGACCGCCCATTGTAACACCCTTTGTAGTTTTTGAAGTCCTTATTTAATTCTGTTATGGTGTACAATAGAGAGTACATCTATCTATCTACATAGTCGGAAAAGATACTAAATAGTCGATATTAAGTTTAAAAAAACGGTGCGCAACACTATTATTACTCTGTGTTGCCAACAGTGTGATTGAAATCGTATTTATATGTACTTTTCGGCTTTGGTACGATCGTATATTTAAAATAAAATCATAAGTAAAATAATTACCCCTAAAATAATTAACCTTTTCAAATCCGTACTATCCATTATAAAAGTGAAAGTCTGTCTGTCACACTTTCATGGCTAAAACTCATCACTGATTCAGATGAAATTTGGCATGTAACTAGTAAACAACATAGGGTTAACATGCTACTTTTTTCTAGCTTATTTGTATGAGAAATCTGAACTACTTACCGTTTGGTTTTTTCCTTAAATTAAACGCGGGTTAAATTACGGGGTACAGATAGAATAAGAATAAAGTGAAAAAAAGACTATTATCATTATATTAAAAATACTGTATCGATATTTAGTCGATATAAAAAAAATCAATGGCAACCAATAGATTTGAATAATACTTTATTGTACACCAAAAATTTAAACACACTTATTATATAACCTTATTGCTAAAACTTTGGTTACAATGACGGTCTTATCGCTGAGAGCGATATCATCCAGAGAATCTTTGGAACGACTTTACAAGCTTTAATTGAAATGGGGAGAGCTAAATTAGTGTACTACAAATACTCACTTGAATGAGCATTATTCATCTTTTATGTATATTTTTTAAAAACACATCCAATCATTTTTAAATTCTCAACTCTCTAGACGGTACGGGAATATGCCACGCAATCTAAGTTTCTTCCTTAAAGATTAATTTACGATATTTTATATTCCAAACGACATTACATTTTGCTATTAGGTTCCAAGTTTTTTGTAGTTTATTTCGATTTAATTTGTGGTCTTTCAATTAAGAATAAAGTATTTACAAGCATAGCACACTAAAATAAACTTTTTAAATAAGTAACTTTATTTTCTAGTATGTTGTAGGATCTCGTAGAAAACACTAAAACAGTAGAAAATAAAATTGGCAACCAAAGAGTATGTAATACACTATTTGGCAACACTCCGTGATGCTCACAGAACAAATATACTCCTAGCGGAGAAGAATGTCAACTTAGTACAAAAAATTTGACGACAAAAACTGGTGCACAGAGGCGCCATCTCTTGGTATACCCAAATAAGTTTATGTAGCGGGAATTTCGAATATAAAAAATAATATTCAAAATTCCCGCTACATAAACATTTTTTTTTAGAAAAATTATTTTGATATAATTTGGCTTTTGCACCTGCAAGATAACTTTTCAGTTTTCTTGCAAGTGCAGAAGCCAGCTGGAACAAAAGAAAACAGTATGTGTTGATTGTAAATGTAAAAAAATATTTATTTCTTTCATTACAATATTGTGGTACATAAAATAAAGTTAAGTATAAGTACAGAAAAAATATTGCACATTGCACAAAAATATAACAATATTTTTTCTGTACTTATTTTATTTTAAATAAAATAAAATAAGTACAGAAAAAATATTGTATACAATTAGATCATTAATATAATGACTATCGACAACACAATAGTAATTATAAAGTCCATAATTCACATTCTGGAAACTCACCTTAGCAAGGTGAGTTTCCAATCAAATCAAATCAAAATAATTTATTTCACATAAACCTACATGGGCACTATGTAACGTCAGAAGCTAGGTGCACGGTTCTTATTGGTCGTTCTATGGAGAAGACGACGAGAAACTCCACGATTACTCTTATAAAAATAATTGGCTTTTACAATGTGTCAAACTCGTGGTATGGGAGGACAGTGTAGGCCTGTCAACAAGTACTAGGTACTTATTAAAATAGAAAATGGTCTACAAATCTACAGTTTACAAGGCCTACAAAGTTCTCACATTCACATAATATCAGAGAATTTGAATAAAAGATAAATAACATTTACAACCACAAATAGAGTAGAAATTAGAATTGTAGGTATATATTGTCAAATAATGAGAAAATGATGTCAAAGAAGTATGTTACAAAATAATCATCGTAATTTGGGAGCAGTACACCTTTACAAACTAATAATGATTACAAAATGGATTACAAAAATTATTCAAATATTCATGTAAATTATAATAACATTTATCAATTATTAACAGTAAAATGTCATCATTTTTACAGATTTAAATTTTAAACATGTTTTAAAATGGCAATTTTTTTTTTCAGTGCTGCCTGCGAGGCTGCTTCTGCAAACTCTCTGTTTCTTAGCAGCAAACTCTCTGTTTCTGCAGTATCTTTTGACACAAATTTGAAAAACACTGTTTCCTATAAATTGTATAGTACCTTGTTTGTGTTTTTCACATTTATTCAAAAAATTATAGTCTATTTCGCCCAATAATATGTTAATGGTAGCTTTAATACACGATAAATGAGGATTTTCTTTAAAAAAATTATTAACTTTTTGGGCACAGTTTTCGACACACATGATAAAATCGCGTGATGCGTACATTAAACTTTTTTTCATATCATTGTATTCTTTGAATTCAACAAATAGATGCGTGGTGTCAGTTTCTTCTGCGATAAATAATCCTTTGCAAGTGGAACATTGATTTTTATAATTTTTTATAATAAAACCACAAACATATGCACACGCTTGTAATTCAGCATCGTCCACAGTGCCTTGTTCTAAAATATCGTCATCCAGCTCCAGTAAAATTGCTCCTCTGTCGGCCTCTTCGGTGTCTTCTTCAGTAGTTAAGTTTGTATTGTTTAAACATTGTAAATTATGTTCATTTGAAAACAATAACTTACAATTGTTTATTATAGCATCATTTTCGTCAAGTTTACAATTGCCAACACTGATGTGAGACAAATTGCTTAAAATTGCTGTTTTTAACCCACCAACAAATTGTCCTACAGTAGGGTTTATGTTTGATCCACAATTACCCCTGATGCAACTGAATAAATTTTCAATTGGATCTTGCTGAAGTCGCCGCGTTGCTAAACTTTTAACATTGTGGTTCTTTGTTAGTGTGGTCCACAGCCGTTCTATCCCATTAATAGACCATATCCAGCCTTCTTGAGTCGGTGGCGTGCTTTTGCATCCCATAAATTGTATATTTTTAAAGAAATTTTTCATTTCTTTGAAATGGGATAAATGAGGTGAATTCCTTTTCATGTTTGTAGCATATGGTTTGCCTCTTTTTAAATCCGTAGTGTCTGCATTGACACAGTCAAAAAGTTTGTCAATGTTACTTATAACATTTGCAGTTACTGTAGCCTCCGCAGGTAGTTCTCCTGGAAATGTTCGAATAATTATTTTTAGTCACCAGGAAACACCAAAGTGAGCAAATTATAGTGATAATTTTTATAAGCAAATCAGTTACCTTGAGATATTTTTGCATATAAGCCAGCAGCAACAGTGTGACTCAACACTTGGGCGGCAAGGTATACCCGCATTTTTTGTTTGGTATTTGGTTGCAAGTGGTCTTTAGTCAGCGATGGTGCAAACACGAAATTTGGATTATTATTATCCACTTCAAAAAACTTTTCTATGTGACTCCATTTTGCCTGACCTGCAAAAATTATATCAATACAATTCAATCTATAAAAGTCCCCAATGGTCGAGCATATTAAAGTCAATTAATAACTAAAACCAGATGAAAGTTGCAGATCAATTATGTCAACTTTAGTATTTCTGGCCTAATCAGCCTACAAGCGAACAAAGAGGTCAAGATTAAATTACCTGTGCCACTTCTGTCATTTGAAGAAATATTTGTAGGACACTTTATGTTGTACTTTAAAAACAAATTCCGAAAGCACTTAAGCAGGTGGGGCGTGTCGAACAACGTGACTACTTCATTGTCATCTATAACAATGTGTGGGTGTTCTACGGAAGCACCAAGAAGGCGCAATGCTTTTCTGTTGACCCCATCTTGGTCGCACACTGAAGCAGATATGTTTAGACCAGCTGCAGTGTCGTATAACCTGAAATATATAAAACAAATTATTAAAAACAAAGCTTTCAGAGTATTGCTTGACATGCCAAAGCTCGTTCAAAAACGCATTGCAGTTTGAGTCTTGCGCCATCGTAAGATTAATAATGTTCTATTTAAAATATAGCATCAGTAACTAGCTATCTTCTACACTAATATTATAAAGAGGTATTTGTTTGTAAGTTTGTTTGTATCATGTAGGGGGGTAATCTCTGGAACTGACAGTCGGATTTCAAAAATTATTTTTGCGTTTGATAGCCATATTCTCGAGGAAGGTTATAGGCTATTTATCATCACGCCACGACACTTAGGAGCCGAACAAAAAGAAAAAAAAAAGAGTACGGGCTGGCGATGGGATGCGACGCGGCGGCTCGCGGACCAAGGACGAAGTCGCGGGCGAAGGGCTGGTAATAGCATAAAAAGCTAAACGTTAAATTGTTTGGCAGTTCAAATCTAGACGCATTAATTAATCGTAGTGTGTGCTAAGCCCATGAGAATAAAGAGAATGACAATCATTACATTACCTCTTTTATAAGAACTGCAAGCCTATCTGCTGTGACAGACGCTCCAGAAAAGTAGTAGGCAATAGGTTGCTTTACTTTTTTCCGTATACCAGCAACCATGAATACTAGAGCATAAGATGCTACTTCAGGTGTGCGTCCTTGTGGCCCATGGTCTTGAAAACCTTCAATTATGTCCAACTTTTTATTATAATATAGGTTTTTCCTAATAGACATTTCATCAAACATAATTATAAATTGGTTTTCTGAGCTAATCAGTGTTTTTGTATAGTTTCCCAATACACTAAAAACTTGTTTGTTCATCCCAACACCCATGTCTAATTTATTTAACAATGCCTTTAATGTAGATGGTGTAGGTAAACAAAATAATCTCCTGAGCAAGCGGTAGCATGTGGGTGATCTCTTGTATAGTCTAAGTGCTGTAATCTTCGCTTCAGGTGTCCACCTCCGGCCCTTTGAATTCCTTTTAAAGTTTTTAATTTGGCTCTGAAGTAGCAATGCAAATGAGGATGGAATTTTAGTTTTAATCAATTTCATAACACCATCATCCTTTTCTAAAATTTTTAAAACATCACGATTTTTGAGGGTTTTCACTCTTTTCTTAAGGCAACAAATATGTTTTACCAGTCTTCTGCATTTACTTTGCAATCGCTTTTCTTTTTCAGTTTTTGCTTGTCCTGGTTCAGTCTGTATCATGTGTTGCGTAGATGCAGATTGCTTTGCTTGTATTCCTTTTTCTATTTGTGTCTTTTTTGGCAGAGACAATGGTGATAAGTGTAAAGGAGTTGTCACCACCTTAAATTAATAAATAAGATTTATTATTATTCCAAATAACATAATTGACACCTATGGCCTTACCACTTGACTCATTTAATATAACTGTTCTAAAATGAAAATAAATACCTGTGGGTTATTTCTGCCTACTTGGTTTATGACATCTGACAGTGGCAATTGATGTGAGGGACCTGCCACAGGTTCAATGGGATGTTTTGGAAGAGTTTGTGTTATCTGAAAAAATAATTAAAATTTCAACTGGCTATCTCTTACCATTAATGCGATAAAGCCTTGTGTGACAGATGAACCAACATAATAGGCTTAGTAAAAATTGGCCAAGTGCGAGTCAGACTCGCCCATGAAGGGTTCCGTTGTAACTATAATAATATAATATAATATGTATATCTATATGACGAATACAAAAAAACCTTAAAAAATTCTTAACACTAGCTTATTTACATTTTTACAACTACGCTAAATAACTTTGTTTTTCATAGTGTTTGTATGAATTACAAAGTTATATTTGCGGTTTTAGAAAATATGCTGTATCTCAAAAACTGCTGACCCGATTTCGTTCAAACCAATTTTGGTTGAAAGTTGAAATTAAGATCTACAGACATATTTTTTTAGATTTTTCACTCCATTATTATAGAAGTTAGAGAGAGGGGACACACATTTTACCACTTTGGAAGCTTATATCTTTTAAACGATTGACTTTATGAAAAAGTGGTTTTAGAAACCTCAGTGTAATTTTTAAAGACCTGTCTATAGATACCACACACGTAGGTATAGGTTTCATAAAAAATATATTTTCAGTTCTAGTTCCATGTATGGGGGACCCCCTTTATTTTAAATATTTTTCTTAAAATCGGAAAGCGGTTCACAGAATACATCTACCTACTAAGTTTCACATTTACGGTCTTAATAGTTTCGGAATAAAATGGATGTGACATACGGACGGACGGACAGACAGACAGACAGACGGACAGACATATCGAAACTATAAGGGTCCCGTTTTTTGCCATTTGGCTATAGAACCCTAATAATTCCATTGACACCCTTTCAGTATGGAACCCTATTAAAATATTAATTTACCTTATCATAGTCTCCTTCATTACTTTTTCTTGTTGATTGTGCCTGGTTTGCGACATCTGGCAGTGCCCAATGATGTGCAAGACCCACAACAGGTTCATTGGAATGTTGAGTTTGTGAATGAAGAGTTTGTGTTATCTGAAAATAATTATTTGTTAAAACAGTAACAACTTGAATTAAGTATTGGAATATTCTCTGAATCAAATGAACTATTATTAATTTATCCTTCTTCAATTTATTAACACCATTTGCCACATTATAAAAATAAAAAATTGGCCAAATGCGAGTCAGACTCGCCCATGAAGGGTTCCATAGTAACTATAATAATATAATATAACTAGCTGACCCGCCACGACTTCGTTCGCGTTGTATCCGATACCCTACCCCTACCCCTGCCCTAACCCTACCCTACCCTACTCCTACACTATCCCTACCCTATCCCTAGCCTACCCTACCCTAAAAAATGGATAGTAGCCGATTCTCAGACCTACTGAATATGCATATAAAATTTCATCAAAATCGGTCAAGCCGTTTCGGAGGAGTATGGCAACGAAAACTGTGACACGAGAATTTTATATAAATGATAAATGATCTTTATTTTGCAAATTGGTTATTAAATAACACTTTTACACGTCATTTTTTTCCTTAAATATTAACTAGATGAGGCCGGTGTTTCCTAACTGACTACCCTGAGAAGAAACACCGAAACAAACTCAGGGGTCCGTCTCTTTTAAAGTCCATACAATCTACACTGAATTAATTATATGGGAACCTTGTAGGTTTCAGTCTGAGGCGGTCTTTTGAAGAAAGATGCTCACAGATTTGAGTGGGCCTGTCCATACAGTGCAAGCATTTGTCAAATGACGTATAGCTCAACTTAGAACAAGGAGCTTAACGATTTGACGAACAATACCAAGGTAAGGACCTTTAGGTAGGCCGCAAAAAGCACTCAAACTGCCAGACAATTTATTATGTTTAACTCGAATAAATAATTAAAAAAAAAACCTACATAGTGCACATATTCACAATCGTTTATGAGGATTATGTAGATTAGTCTGAAACGGCCTTTTGAGGAAAGACCAACCAGATTTGAGTAGACCCGTCCCGTCAGTGCAAGCCTTTGTCAGTTAGTCTGTAAGCTCAACTTTGGATTATATTAGATATTTATAATTATTTGACGAAAAAAAAAACCTTACAAATTTCTTAAAACTAGCTTATTTAAATTTTTTACAACTACGCCAAATAACTTTGTTTTTCATAGTGTTTGTATGAATTACAAAGTTATATTTGCGGTTTTAAAAAATATGCTGTATCTCAAAAACTGATACCCTTTCAGTATGGAACTCTATTAAAATATTAATTTACCTTATCATAGTCTCCTTCATTACTTTTTCTTGTTGATTGTGCCTGGTTTGTGACATCTGACAGTGCCCAATGACGTGCAAGACCCACAACAGGTTCATTGGAATGTTGAGTTTGTGAATGAAGAGTTTGTGTTATCTGAAAATAATTATTTGTTAAAACAGTAACAACTTGAATTAAGTATTGGAATATTCTCTGAATCAAATGAACTATTATTAATTTATCCTTCTTCAATTTATTAACACCATTTGCCACATTATAAAAATAAAAAATTGGCCAAATGCGAGTCAGACTCGCCCATTAAGGGTTCCGTAGTAACTATAATAATATAATATGTATATTTATTTTACGAAAAAAAAAACCTTACAAATTTCTTAAAACTAGCTTATTTACATTTTTTACAACTACGCCAAATAACTTTGTTTTTCATAGTGTTTGTATGAATTACAAACTTATATTTGCGGTTTTAGAAAATATACTGCATCTCAAAAACTGCTGAACTGATTTCGTTCAAACCAATTTTGGTTGAAAGTTTACATTAAGATCTACAGACACATATTTTTTTTTTGATTATTCACTCCATTATTATAGAAGTTAGAGGGGAGGGGACAAATCGGAAATCGGTTTACAGAATACGTCTACCTACTAAGTTTCACATGTATAGTCCTAATAGTTTCGGAATAAAATAGCTGTGACATACGGACGGACGGACGGACGGACGGACGGACGAAACCGTTTTGACTTGTACACAGAGGGTTCTTTAACTTCCTAGGAAGTATACAGTTATTTAAATTAATCAATTTTCCTTTACTTCTGTACTAATGATGCTTTATATCTATAATTTTAGCTGGTGGAACATGATATTCTAACAAAAATTAACATTTCAATTTACACTTTGGATACAGAAACCTTAACAATAAAGTTCTAACCTGTACAAAGTTTTCTTCAGGAGCAGCATGCCTACGTAGTTTTTTGGTAGTGAAGTCCACATAGGAAGATTCCTTAAAATGTGTATGGCACAGCATTCGATGCTCATTATACAGCTTCATTTGTAAATCAGGCGAAGACCACTGTCCATCAGGGAAACAGAATTTCGCCCATAGTTCGCAGCTGTAAGAAACTAAACTGACTGATGAAAAAGGTCGGTCATAGGTTATTTTGATATAGCAAATTAAAAATCTGAGTTTAGTGTGTAAAATTGTAGATAAACAATTATGTAAGGGCTATAGATTGCCAAATTTATGAAGCTAAGTACCGGAGATAGTTGTTTCTTCCCGGTTTAGGAAACCGATGGAGAGTTATCTCTGGATTCGCACTTGAACTGCCACACATGAAGCACTTCCTTTTGTGGTATTTCATTGTTAACCAGAAAGTACCGAAACACAATGAAAAACAAATTAAAATAACTGAAGTAAGCAAGCACAAGCCAAACAGGAAGACATTTTATTTTAATTTATTTATGCTGTGTTGCTATGTCAGGTTTTAACCTTCCTCAAAATCTTTCCATAATTTACTTCAAATCAATACAAAACAATGTATTTTATGTTTAATACCTATACAATGGGAGTTATGAGTTTTTAAATTATTATGTCATTTCAAAAAAATATATTACTTGAAAGGTGCCCCTATAACTATTCTTATACCTATAGAGTTAAACTATAGTTTTACCTAGGATTGAGGTAAACGTTGAAATTATAGCAACACTTAAGTTGTACGTTTTATTTTTTTTTGGAATTTTATGGTTTGTAACAAGACCTTTAAGCCAAGTCTTAATTTTTGATAGATTTTAAATAATTATTGATGGGCATGGGAGCACCGTAGCACTGGATAACTTCACTAGAACTTAACTTCAAATCATAGACATATATATTATGTGTACTTTACTTATTTGGATGTTGCCACTAAACATAAAAAAGTATTTAATATATATCTGGCAACATAAAATTGGCCCCAATAGGTATGTTCCTGATTCGACAGTAAGAGTCGACCACCCATAGAGTACTATAATACTACGGATATAGAGAGCCCACTCTCGGGAAATCTGTCAGTCCAAATTTGAAGCGCCATCTCTATTTCTTAACCCTGAACTAATGATATATATATACACGTATAGCTACATGCATATATATACACGTATAGCTACATACATATATATACACGTATAGCTACATACATATATATACACGTATAGCTACATACATATCTATAGTCAGTATAGATTGAGTCTTATCCAGTACCCAACAATTTTGTTCTAACTTTCTTGTGAATCTTTTATAATTACTAACATTTTGGCAATTGAATATTCACAAGATAGTTAAAACAAAATTGTTCGGCACTGGTAATACAGGGTTAATTTAAAAATTGGATTTTTATTAAAACAACTGTATGTAATGAAATGAAATTTTCTTTATTTTCTATTTTTGCATATACACCAATAATTTAGCTGGTTTAGACACATGTTCTACTACTCGCTTAAACGCAATATTTTGTGATAGCTTCTCTGCATTAGCCAGTCGATCATTGTACAATTCTGTGCCTCCAGTGAAAACTGATACAATTTCAAAATGACAACTTTTCAGTTGAGCAATTTAAAGTTTTATTTATTTTCTATTGCATACAAAAAGACTATTATCAATAATTTTACAGGAAACTTAATGTTAAATACAAGTTGCATCGTTTTTTTATTATTACAGGATTTTGTAACATTTCATTAGAAAATCAAGAAAATATTATGGAAAAACTGTCAACCACATCAAAACATTTAAAAACAACAGATAATTGCATTACTTATTTTAAAAAGTTAAAAATATTACCTCTACCGGCTTTATACATCCTATAAATTGCAATATTTGTAAAAATGAATCCACATTTATTCAAGAAACTATGTACAGTAAAGAAAACACCCATGCGTGCTCAGTATACTAATGATTTATGCCTTGTGAAATGTAAAACTTCTCTTATGAGGAAAAGCTTCTTTGGTATTGCACCGCAAATATATAATAAAATACCCGATGAAATAAAATGTATACCAGTGCAGAAGTTTAAAAAAACGCTTAATTGGTTACTACTAGAAAAATGTTATTACACTCTAGGTGAATTTCTTAATGACAAATCTCTGTAACATTACAATATTGACATTTTTACCTATACTTGACATTTTTAATATATCTTTTTTTACGTATTTTATTTATAATATTAATCTTCTAAATTGACTATACGTTTTGACATGAAATGAAATTTATTATGAATTTTAAAATTTTACTTGCTTGCATACAAATATTGTGACGAATTTATATTTTAATTTAATAGTATAATAATACTTTTTTCGTAATAATTTGTATGTCAATAGACAAAACATAGCGCAATACCTATTTTTTTAAGATCTTGTATATAATTATCACATATGTTTACGAATAAATGATTCTGATTCTGATCAAAGTGCACCAATATTATTTCTGTGTAAACTAATGTACTATATTAAGTTATATCAACTTACACCACACATCCAGTTCTCGTGAAGACTGCTATCATAAGCTATGTTTTAGTATTTACACTACATTTAGGATGCCAGAAAAATGTTGTTGAACAAATCTAATATAACTTTTTGTCAGAAATCAGTTTAAAGTTTACCTAATTTAATATTTATTGAGAAATATCACTTATCATCATGTTATTTTTTGTGTATAATGCTATAACTAAAGTTATATATTTAACATTTTCATTCAAAGTGATATTTGTAACTAATTTTATTTTAAACTCTCTATTTATAAAATAAAATGCACATATTTAAGATAAAAATAACTTAAATTAAAAAAAAATGCATTTAAAATGCTTCTCTTCTTAATTAGCATTACAGTATTCAGTGAATGACCTTAAAATTGTTATACATTTACAAGTACCACTTTTAAATATTACTGAAATAGCATTTAACTAAAGACCAGTCTCAAACGACGCCTTTTTAAAATAAGGCCCACGACTTTTTTTTTAATAATTTTACAAATTAAATGACATCACGCTTTAATATCACAATACCAGTAGGTAGGTCCCTATATCAAAATTTATCAAAATTTGTAAACGTTTTTAAAACTAATGAATATTGAGCAAGATGAGGTAGTCATTCATAATTTTTTATAATGTTACACAATGTTTCCTAATGAAAAACATGTTGAACCAAATATAATAATAAAAATCTATAAAAAGTACTAGATATACAGATTATTTTCTTTGTCACAGGAATAGAAATCAGGATCAATGTTTCTGATATCAGCCTTAGTCTTCAAGTTCTGATAAAACTCATGATATTAAGTATTATTACATTAACATAATATAGTAATATTGAAAACAGATCATTCTTCTTTTAAATTAAAATAAAAGATGGGCCACTCTATTTAATCAAATGATCTGCTAATACTTCCTTCTTCGTTCTAAGTTAGCAAACCTGATATTTCTTTTACTACCTTTTCTAGAAATGTCAAAATCATAGTTTGTGTTTTGGTATGATAGCATTCCAAAACACAAACCAAACAAACTTTGGATATTGGTTTGATTCCTCAGAGAATGGTAGGTATAGTACTAAAACGTTATCATTATTTTCTCAACGCACATTATTTTCAGCTATAGAATCAGATTTACTAGATTGCATTCGATGAATCTAGTAAAACTGATTTCAATACGCGTTGAAGGCTGAGTCGACTTTTAATAAATCGCGATGTTTTTTTTTATTGATAATATGCTTGCGTTTGACCACCATCTCACCTGATGGTAAGTGATGATGTGGTCGAAGATGGAGCACGCTTTCCTAGAAGTAACCTATTCACTCTTGACTTAAAGACTCCCATGTTTTAGTAGATAACTTGTTCTGCTTATGGTAGTAGGTCCTAGAGTCACTACTATCACAATTTCTCATGGTCTCTTGGTAAAATACTACATCATTTTGAGGAATAGAACTGTGTGAAAGAAGCTTGCTATGACACACTACTTCCTCATTATTATCAGCCAGTCACCATAAAAAAATATTTTATAATATTTAGCTTGCATTTTGTACGTTCCGAAAATCGATCAAACAATAAAAATATCTACGTTCTATAAAATAGTAACGATCAAAATACAGATATTAAAAACTATTTAAGTTAGTTTTTTATCAGATACATTCCTCAAAGTTATTATATTAATATATATATATTTTTGGCCTACTTGTATCATACTATCTCTGGAAATATGAGTCGTATCAAAATGTCGATTAGACAGAAATGTAGAGATTTTTTTTCTGATACAAGTAAGTGCATTTAAAAAATCAATTTTGACGTGAGTTGTATCAGTTTTCACCGGAGGCACAGAATTGGCCCCTTTTGCGCAAATACTGATCTCCCTTGGCAGATAGTTGACTTTCTTCTGGAATGGTCGTACAGCATTCAATATGCTGTGGAAGGATGTTCCAGAAGCAACTGAAAATGCAGAAATGAACACAATTACCTATATGGTTATTATTATATCGTACAGACACGAAAGTCTTATTATGTTAAAGACAAAGTGAATCGTAACATTTTAGGAAATATACTGATAAGAGCAGGGTTAAAACATTTTGACACTTGATTGAAAGGAAATAGAGATCTGATACTACGTGTTTTTCGATAAAATATTTTTAGCAGAGAACATATAACAAAATAACGGCTATACTTTATTAATTTAAATTTACATTTTATTTTATGTTCTCATGTAAGTGGCTTGTTATGTCTTTTTTTAATTTAGAATTGATGATTTATTTTTTGAATTATTTATTTATTTTAGAATAAATGAGTTAAACCTATTTCATCATCATAATCAGCCTTTTAATGTTCCCACTGTTGAGATACGGGTCTCCTCTCTGTGAGAGGGAATAGGCTACAATCCACCACGCTGGCTCAGTGTGGGTTGGTAGATGTCGCATGTTTTCGAAATTTTAGTTCTAGATCATGCCAGTTTCCTCACTATGTTTTCCTTCACCATTTTTGAGAAATGACAAAAAGTAATGCGCCTGGCTGGGTTCGAAACCACGACATACAACTCGTAAGTCGAGGCTGTTACCACAGGGCCATCACTGTTTTCGCCATCACTGCTCTCTATTCTTATATTTAAAAAAAATCCTTTTTTAAAAACAAATTGCAATTTTTTATAGCCAAACCAATGGACAGACCAGCTTGTAGTATTAAGTGTTATAAACTTATGAATTGCAAGCTTACCATTAAAAGCTCTTTTTGTGTGTTTAGGGTTTGCACAGTAGTTATGCTCCACTAAAACATGACGTACAGCAACACTGTTATTCACATCTACATCTCCTGAAAAATATAAAATTGTACATATAAATACATAATAGTTAATACAATTGTTCCAAAAATCACGCCATATATCCATTCATTTGTTACCAAGCAGTTTATGTACAACTAATTAAATTAAATTACAAACCTAAAACATCAGTAGAGGGTGAAGGTGGTTGAAAAGCAGTAGGCCGAGCAACAACTGTAGTCTTCAACAGGAGATATCCAGATTCCTCTGAAATATAACAAAATAATACTGTAAAATCTATTTAGGTCATCCCGTTCCTACTCTTGCCTTTGCATTCTGGAGCTGTGGTGTAACATAGATAAGTAAGATTATAAAAATTTAATATTTACCTAAACCAACAGTAAGGCAAGCAGCAGGTTGACTATCACTGGTACCCACAGGCTGCTGAACTCTGGATGTGCCTATAACGGAATAAAAATGTGGATTAATGTATACTGATAATTATTATGAAGAAAGATTTTTCAGTAATGTAAACTCTAAAACAACTGACCCAATTTTGTAAATCTGTCACTAACATTAATCTATTTTATCAGAAAGTAAGATAGGCTATAAAACATCACACTACATGCTACAAAGACAGATCAGTAGTGTTCTACAGGAATGCGGATGAAACAGTGGAGCAAAATGCTAGTACTAAATAAACATAAACAAGGCACCGTTATACAAACAGGAATATAACGAAAATGTAATTTTAATTAATATGGTTTATATGTACCTAACATTTTTATCTACATAGTTGGAAAGAGTTAAACTTACCGAGCAAATGCATTTAGGCGATTACATCGATTTTTTTTTATCGTCAGTAAAATGCTTATGACATATCCACACCTTCATAAAAAAGTCCAAGTCAGATAGTATCAGGCTTTCCACCAACAATACCGATCCAAGTTTTATAACCGTCAGGAAATTTGTTATGCAGTGAGTCTGAAAGAAACAATATCTATGATTATTTTATTGAAAAACCTACTTTTGCCAGAGGCTTTACCTGCAAGGAATTTTAATAATAATAATATATAATATAATATTCCAAACTAAGCAGAGCTTGTGCTATGAGTACTAGAAAGCTGATAAACATCATATATATTTGTAAATACATACATATTATAGATAAATTACACCCAGACAAAGAACAAATGATCGTGCTCATCACACAAACATTTGTCCTGGGTGAGAATCGAACTCACGACCTTGCGCATAGCAGTCAGGGCCACTGACCACTAGACCAACAGGACGGTCGAATTTTAAAAAAATATTCCACAGGAATTTTATACCAGAATAAAAAGTAGCCTGTATGTTATTCTAGACTATAAAGTATCCCTCTAATAGAGAGGAGGCCTGTGTCCATGCAGTGGGAATGGAATATGCTGAATTATTATTAATTATTATAAAGTATTCTGGTGCAAAATTTCACCGAGATCCAATCATGTGTTCTGTAATGATTGAGGAACAAACATCTATACATCCTTCACAAGTATAATGTTAATGAAATATTAGCGAAAAGTGCGATTTTTTGTGGCTCATGCTGATCCATATATGAGTAGTATATACCTTAAAACTTTGGTACATTACAAAAAAGTATCGCAATAAGAAGTATAATTATAACAAATGACTAACAGACCACAACTAAATGGGTATTTTGTTTTTCCTTTTGAGATATAGGACTTTATAATCGAGTAATATGAAACTTATTTGTTTTGGGGACTAAGTTCCATTGTCAAATTAATTATAAAAGTACATAAAAAGAGCAAGGACGGCGGGTTTGTACTTTTATAGCTTGTAAATTTAAAATAGTATAATAATTTATAAAATACTTACCTTTGCCTTCACATCCAAATATGCAACGGAACCGCATTGTTGCAATGATGAACATTCACTCAGACACAACACAAAATAGCGTCTATATCGCGTAGTAAGTAAACAAAACAAGTTTCTGGATAACAATCTTCGTAACGAAATGGAGGAGTAATTTTAACTCAACGTTTTTATCGAATAAATTATCTCATAATCTAGGATTTACACATAAAATGACGGCGACCATTTTTCATATTTGTGCTGTGTTGTCAGATGTTGAGACAAATATACATAATGGCAGTGTTGCTATAATGTTGCCATTATATATAAAATAGATGTTAGTGATAATCATGACAAAATTGTTATATTTAAAGTTGATTATATTGATATTAACCTAAAATGCGAAAATTAAAAATGTTTATAAATTATATTACAGAGACATCTATTGCGACCTAGAGAAAACTATGTAATGGTTTCATGGTTAAGAAATGAAGATGGCGCTGTCTCGTTTGTCGTTGAACCTAATGTAGGAGAGTGTCCTCCCCCTGCGACCACCCCTGGTGATGCTTGTCGAACGGATTGCTGAATCTGATTGCCCCTGCATAAATTAAATTGAGTTTCATAAATAAAACCAGCATTAATTAATTACAAATGATAACTTATAACGATCTGATCACAATTTAGCTCAAGAAATATATAAGATGACTGATAAAAAAGGATTTGAAGAGTTGCGAGTCAAATATAAGGTAATTTCTAACCTCATGCCATAATTTGTGTCGAGTAAATAAATATTTTTAACTGATGAAAACAAAACATTCTTACAGGATGTCCTCTCTAAAGCTTTTGCCACCAACAACATCGACTTACTCGATTCATTTACAAAGAATACCAATGAGACCGACAGGAAAGCGGCGATGGACCAAGCATTCAGGGATAAACTCCTAGAACTTTTGATTGAAGACCCAGACACGTTGGAGAACTTCGTTTCCTTCTGCATTGAGTCATGTAGACGGCATATGGTGACTCCTACAATGCCGGTTGTGCTGCTAGGAGATATTTTCGATGCGCTAACACTAAATAAATGTGAAAAAATGTTCTCATACGTCGAGAATGGCGTCAATATATGGAAAGAAGAGTTATTCTTCGTCGCTTGTAAGAACAACTTGCTGAGGATGTGTAATGATCTTCTGAGGAGACTGTCGAGGTCCCAAAACACTGTATTCTGTGGTAGAATCTTATTGTTCCTTGCCAAGTTCTTCCCATTCTCTGAGAGGTCTGGGCTTAATATAGTCTCAGAATTCAACCTGGATAATATAACAGAGTTTGGTGGTGATAACTCAAGTACACTACAAGATTCACTGGATGAAGAAATGGTGGTTGATGATAAAGAAAAGAGTAAACTGAATATAGATTATAACTTGTACTGCAGATTCTGGAGTCTACAAGACTTTTTCCGTAATCCAAATAATTGCTATAATAAATTGCAATGGAAGACCTTTGCTGCGGTAAGTACTTTTGTTTTTTTGTTGTTAGTTTGTGTTTTACCATCATCTCACCTGAGGGTAAGCAATGATGTGGTTGAAGATGAAGCACACTTGCCTAGAAGTAACCTATTCACTCTTGACTTATAGGCCCATAGGTCATAGCTATCAGGAAACATGACTCTGGCAGAGAATTCCACTCCTTAGCTGTACACACAATGAAAGTTTTTATTTTTTTTATTTAAAATAGGTTCGCGTTTGACCACCATCTCACCTGATGGTAAGTGATGATGTGGTCGAAGATGGAGCATGCTTACTTTTTTTTTAGTATTCCTATAACATTTCGTGTGTATGGGTGGGATGTACCACCACAAAATATCCACCATGTAACAATGGGGCATCACCATTTGTCTTGTAGTCTGATGATACTTTTATTTATGTGACTGCAAATTGACAAGACACAATCTTTTTTAATATTTGAACAAAATACTGGCCTAAAGCCTTGTGCTTGTAAAACTATACAAATCTTCTTTAATTGTGTACAAAATACTATTATTACATTTGTGTAAGTATCTCTGTCTGTCTGTCTTTTGGTGCCACTTCATGACTGAACCAATTTGGATGAAACTAGGGATTTGAGTAGACTTTTTCTGCTTGGAATAATTATTATGAATTTCAAATTCCATATTCAGAATGTACATTTTCCTAGTTTTGTTTAATGAGCAATTACCTCTTTTTACAACAACTACACACTAGTTATGACACACTTACATGTAACTCCTCCCCTCTCACATTACACACTTCCACACTCCACACACCACAACGTTTTGTGAATTCTTTTGCTTGTTTTGTAAAGTAAGTAAAATAAAGTAAATTTATTTGCCTAGATTTAAAGTAAATAAAAATTGGTGATCCTTTCACTTGTTAGGTTGTACAAGGATCACATAAATCTTAAGCATGCAAAAGGTGTTATTGAAATTAATTATTAAAATAAAATTAGTCAATACTTCATTTTAGAGGCAGGATCAATTAATATGTTTACATAGATTGTTAAAGTTTATCATATTTTGAACTATATCTGTAAACAACAAATACCTATTAAAATTCATTTTTTTTTGTTAATAAAACATTATTTATTTACAGCATTCAGGCAGTGTGTTATCAGCATTTTCATCATACAAACTAGAAACGATAGAACTACAAAAATCTAAGCTAAATTTACTCAAACCTGTGAAGACATTAGCTACTGATGTTGAGATGAAAGACTCGGAAAGCAATGAACCCCACTACTTTGCAAAATTTCTGACTAATCAGAAACTGTTGGAGCTTCAACTGTCGGACTCTAACTTTAGAAGATGTGTACTTGTTCAGTTCCTGATATTGTTCCAGTATTTAACATCCACTGTAAAGTTTAAAATGTATGTATGATTTTGTTATGTTTTATTAGGATATAACTTATTCTTTTCTACTTGTTGGTTGTACACAATACACAATTGGTGCAATGGTGGTAGATTGATTGGGTGCTTTAGTGCATATTTCAGGTTCAATTACTGCACTAGACCAAATGTTTGTATGGTCTACTAATTTTTGTTCTGGATCAGGGTGTTTGTAAAAATGCTCAAATCTTACAGGTGAAATTCTTGTAGTGGGAAAATGTTTTTCTTTAAAGAAAAAAAAAGTAATGTAGACAAAGTTTCTAAAAACAAATTTAGAAATAAACATGATATACCTGTGGTGTATGTATGCATTAGAACAGAATAGTAAAGTCTATCACATGGTGGTTGCTGAAAATTAGCATCATCTCTGAGTAAAGGTAGCACACATATCAACTCTGAATAGGATCGTCACCAAATCAACTCGAGCTATTCAGTATTCTTTATATGAACCCCTCCGTACTGCAACTCACATAAGTCAGAATCGTAACGTAATCGCATCGCCCCGGGGGCTCGGGACAAGGTCACAAACTGCGGTGCGGACTGTGGTCTTGAGATTCCAACACTTACATCACTCTGTACATGAACTTCTGTCTTCCATTCACTCTTCCCCACTCCCTCCTACCGCAGCCTGCCTGTAGCAGGCTACTGCCACAAGTCGTAGCCAAATCAACGTATCGGAGTTGATGGTCCGTTGTGGTTACGTTCTTACATTAGGTTGACGCCTGTTTGACTGCGAGACAAAAGGCGATACGGGTTCGAGCCCTTTCCGAGCTAATTTGTGTGATATAACCTTCAATCAACTATAGTACTAGATTAAGGACCAGGAACTTTGAAAAATGAGTCACTCAAGTGGCCATGTTTGCACACACGTAAACTTATCAGAAAAATGTTTAAAAATATTAACAACTTCAGTATAATTTCCATTGCTAAATAAAGGTAAAAAGAAATAAATTATTTAAAGAACAATTCAAGAAGGAATTCATGACACATGCAAAATCTTTGATGTCATCAGAAAACTTAAGGCTTGCGGTACCAAGTCAGGCCACCAATTTCTATGGTAAATCGTTTGTAGCTCAAGCAGTACAGCTGTGGAATGCTTTACCCGTGTCAGTAAGACAAGCACAAACCCTATCGTCTTTCAAAACTTGGTAAAAGATCTTTTACTCTCCCCTTAAATTATTGTTATTATCTATGTCTTTGTTTCTATTTTTTTTATATATTTATATGTATGTACATACATATATGTTTTGAGAATGTAAGTTATTGTATTTGTAGACTACCCGCGTATTTATTTTCTACTTCTGTGTCAAATCCATACAAACGTTGTCTGTAAAAGATCGCTTTTAGCGATAAGACTGCCTTTGGGGGTATGCGGAACAGGATGTAAAGTCCCGCATTCCCATTGAAAAGGGAGGATCCTCCGACCAGACAGGTGTTTTGTCTGGTGGGCAACTGCCCGATGTTTGTGATCGGGTGATTTGTATGTAGGCTAGTTGAGCGGTAAACTTTGCTTGCGCGATACAGGATTTCTATCGTTTAGTTTGTATGTTGCGAGATAGATGTCGCTATTGTATCACCTGTTTTCGTTGTTAAGTCCTTATTTGTTTTACTGTTATGGTGTACAATAAAATATATTATCTTCTATCTATCTGAATTTAAAATGTAACTTGAAAATAAAAATAAAAAATATTTATTCTAAAATGAAATTTAAATTCCTTGTAATAAGTTTGAAAACATTTTGTTTACAATTTCGTGCTTCCTCTATTGTGGAACTAGACGTCATTTTTGGTATTACATTCCAATGCTCAGAACACAGTAAGACATAGAGTTGCAGAATATATTTCTTAGGCCAAGGTTCGTTTTGTATGGTGGCAAATATTTTTGACCGATTGTAAAAAGTAGTAGATACTATTTTACATCGCCGCAAATACAACAAATAGGTAATAAAAAATAAAGTAAAAAATTAAAAGGTATGAAGATAGGTGTTTTTGGCGTGTTTTTTGTACAACAGTATTTAAAATAGTAATGTAGGTATGTTGCTTAATGTTGGTGAAGATATTGTGGCCTGTAACGAAACATACACAAACTGTGTATGTTATTGAAATCAAACAAATATTTAGTGAAAATACCTATAGGAATAATTTTCTTCTGATAAACATTATCTGATTTGTTGCTAAATTTCGTCAATTCTGAAGATATAGCTGATTGCACTTTTATTGGTCGTGAATCTAAAAAATAATAATCAGATCACTATTTTATCAAAACGTTATCTTACACCAACTTTTTTTACAGTATGATATAATATTACCTGTAATTTGGGAACCTCTGTTTTAAGTTTTCTTTGCGTGTTTCCAGTTATGTACAATGTGTCAAAATGAATCTAACATATTCTCGAATATTTATAAGGGTTTTATATTTCTTCTCCTCTTTCTTTCGCGACAATAGATGCCTATTCTACACAGCGAAATGAGTCACTAGGAAATCTACAAACAAAAATAACATTTAAAAAAATCAACTCTGCTCCATGCATTACCTTGTTCAAGAACAGACATGTTTGTTACAATAGTTGGTGCTTTGTAGCCAACAATGGTCAAACAACTATAATAGCTAATTATAAACTAGCTAGCTAGCTATAAACTTACCAAAAAAAAAAAGATATTCCTTCCAAAATCTTGGCATTACGGTGGTTATTTATACAGACTTTGAACGCGCAATGCGATATGTTGACGTGTAAATGTTGGCTATGCTTGGACCATACTATTTTGAAATAGGGCCACAAAACTATTTGCGGCCCTATTTTTCGGACCGTTTTTGAAGTGCTTATCGGGAATCTAATACAATTGTTGATCGAAGGATATAACAGACGGAACTTGTTTCTGGCTAGAAAGATGTGTCATTGAGCCAGCAGTGTTACCACATGGACATAAATAAAGAAAACAAAATTATTCAGTTTAATTTTTGAGCAGTGTGGCCCAGTGGTTACAGGCGCAACTCACAGTTTTGCTTGAATTAATATACATTATCTTTTTCTTAGTTTGTTGATGGCAAAAATAATTTATACAACTTTGTCCAAAACTCAGCTATGTGAACTCCACTTGTTAGTGCAAACATAAGATCATCAAGAGTACAGGTGACATGCGGAGCAATATAGAAAGAAGGTTGCCCATTGTTTGCGGTGTCATACCGCATATACATTTGAGATCTCAGCCATCTGTAATCCCCATCTGTAGAGACTATCTTGGGATGCAAAAAAGGAGCCTCCCCAAGTAACATACCATAATATCTTCTGTTACGTCTGGCACACCCTGGACAATCGACCCCGGTCGATAGACACCTTGCACCGCAATGGCAAACAATTTACATTACCAGCAGTTACACTGGGATTCGGTCCCGTGCACTTTATCACGATAATACATAACCCTCCTATTTTGCAGTTGGGTAAAACGTTCTTCAAGCTACTTCCATACCATTTTTCATCCGTATCCACCCAGTGCTTTCGAAGAATAGCGCGTTCAAACAAACAAACTTTTCCGCTTATATTAGTATAGATAGCACTCCCTAAGTATCACCGAAAAGTTTTCTTTTGTTTATTTATCTTTTGACTATAATTTTTCAGGGATATTCAAGAACTCAAATCAGACCAAGTAGATTGGGTGAAGGAGACCACATCTCTTGTGTACAAGCTGTTGGGTGAAACTCCACCGCATGGCAAACAGTTTGCAGAGTGTGTCAAGCATATACTCAAGAGAGAAGAACACTGGAATAACTGGAAAAATGATGGGTGTCCAGGTGATGCATCTGTTTTATAGCTAAGCAGACATATTTTTGTCAAAATTTTGTAGGGTTCTGTAAATCCAAATAAAAACAGTGCACTGTTGTCTCTCTGTCTATCAAGACCCTTTTTCTCAGGAACATTTAGATATATCAAACTGAAATTTATAGATAGAATATACTTTATTGTACACCAATAATAATTGAAAAACACTTAAATAACCATATTGCTAAAAATTTGGTTACAATGGCGGTCTTATCACTGAGAGCGATATGTTCCAGACAACCTTTGGAAGGACTTTACGAGCTTTAATTAATATGGGTAGGGTTAAATTAGTGTACTACAAATACTCATCAAAACGGAAAAACTAACTAAAATATTGTATATAAATATACTAGCAGTTGCTCGCGACTTCGTTCGCATGGGAAGTTTTTCCCGTGTAAATCCCGATCCCGTGCGAATTTCGCAATATCCCGTCTTAGCGAGCATCTACGTACTGAAAGGAACCGCTATGCAAAATTTGAGAGCCCTGCCACTTATAATTTCGTGATTAATCAGTGAGTATAATGTGTTTTTTAACGACGTGTGGAGAAAAAGAACGGAATAATCATAGAGAAAAAGAAAGGAATAATCATAGGTTTGAAAGAAAATGATTGGCAACCGAGCTCTTAAAAATAGCGAGTGACTAAGCTTGTCTTACTGACACCGGCAATGCATTCCACAACCGAATAGCTTGCACCGTAAATGAATGGTCGTAAAATTTTGAGGAATGTGTAGGCTTCAAGTCTCAAATTCTCTGATAATCTCCAATCTCTAACATGTATGTCATGAAGGAACTTAAAACGTTCTTTGAGATAAAAGGGAGTCGTTGGATTGAAAAGAATACTGTAGAGTAATGATAAAATGTGCATTCCGGCGAAGGCGGATAGGCAGCCACTACAGTTTAATGTGAAACTACAACTACGTTTATATCAAATACTCAGGTCTATAGTTTCTTTCAGCTGTCAAAATAACTTGTAAGTTATCGCGATCAAAAGATATTACTATACAAAACGTGGGACATAAACTGTCGCGTGATTTGTTATTTCACAAGGGATTCAAAGTGTTTAAGGGCACTTTTATTTGACCTAGAATCATGAAATTTGGAAATTAGCAATGTCTTACAGCAATGTAAAATCTGGAAATTATTTAGTGCTCTTGGTGCTTGAGTCAAACACAATTACTTATTGTTGAATGTATTCAATACATTTTTAGATTTTTTTTTTCATCCTCAACTGTTGCACTCCTGAGCAAATGCCTCTTTCTGTTTTTTTTTTTTAATATTTCGTATGAGCTCGCTCTTGACTACAATCATGCCTATATGGGCTTGTAGTGACGATAGATAAGGATAACTATGGACCAAGCAAGCCCTGAAGATGCCTGTTCACTATTGCTTAATCGGCTGACTGATCATATTTGGTAGAGAACACAGACGTCAGCAGAGAGTTCTTTTTTAATTTGTTTTTATTGATAATAGATTCGCGTTTAACCACCATCTAACTTGATGGTAAGTGATGATGGAGCACGCTTACCTGGAAGTAACCTATTCATTCTTGAATTAAAGACTCCCAGGTTTTAGCTATCGAGAAACATAGACTCCGGCAGGGAATTCCAATCCTTAGCGTACGCACAATGAAAGCAAAACGTTTCATTGTTTCGTTTCGTTTGTTTTCGTTTTAATTCCACACCTTGGATGTGCGCACAATTAATGTGAGGTCTCCCCCCTTTTCTTCAAATTATCTCCATTAATGTTAATTAAATATTTTTACAGAATTTCAGAAGCCCAAGCCACCAGTGCAGGTAGACTCCACAGATGAAGTGAAGAAATCTCGGAAACGTCGCCGCCCCGTAGGAGACATTATCAAAGAGTATGAAGGGCAAAACAAATCTTATATGGGGAAGTAAGTATAGTAGTGATAGAAGTAAATGATGTTACTAAAATTTTATTGTATTTTGTCCCTTATGGCTATGAGAATATGTTTTAATTTGCACCTTTGATTTTCCAGCAATGAGCTAACTAAACTATGGAACTTGTGTCCTGATAATCTTGCAGCATGTCGCACTAAAGAGAGAGACTTCATGCCTTCGCTGGGTATGTACTTTTATCTTCTATATAATTTAAGTATGTGAAGCTAGGATAACAGTGTATTCCATCTCATAGAAAGGAGGCCTGTGTCACAGCAGTGCGAATGTAATATGCTGATTATATTATGAAGCAAATATCCAACTCACCGTGATACCTAAAGATTTCGGTAGTTCATGACCATCTAAACAGGATAATCAAGGAAGAAATAAAATCCGCTCGTTTAAAATATAGGGCACGACTTGTAACCCACCCAAATAAATTAGCAGAGCAACAGATATTTTGGAAATAGACAGCTAATACATAGAGCACTATAGATTTTCCCAAAGGGGATTTTGTCTGAAAGCCACGAAGACATTACATCTCATCTGCTCAGTGGCGTGCACAGAGATTTCAGGCAGGGTAAGCACGGCAAAAATTAAAAGCAAACTTACTAGTTTCTGCTTGTTTCGGTCCGTGGCCCATCGACTACCTTTCCTATCTGACTCTTAACGCACGGCGCCATTTGTTCCTAATGATGTTTCTATGCGACCATTACAACATCACGAATCTAATTTAGTGATTGCTGGTCACTTAAATGATATCCAAAGTGGTCTTAGAAAAGGCCGTGAGAAGTTAATTTTGTTTTCTTTGCGCAAATTAATCGAAGTTCAAAATAGATTTTCCTACTTTAATTTCAAATGATTACTTTCTACACGTTAATGTTTATAAATCAAATCGAAGCGCCTACCTTTTTTCAGACAGTTTTGTAAAACGTAGTCGTCAAAACTGTTACTTCGTTTTAAAATTACCTACTAAATGTTTTAGGATTCGTCATGATCACGGAATGCTTCTTTCTACGAACACGGAATGCTTAATTCTTGTTTACCAAAAAAACAAACTACATCAATCAATCGTTTGAAAATGCTAAAACGTAACTTAAACTAGTCTCTAAACTACCTTTACCAAAAGTTTGGAACTTCAAGCAATATTCAAGATATTTTTCTGAAAAATCGTGCTTAGCAGCCGCTTTGTGAAAATTATTTAAATCTGAATATCCGTTACAGGTCCAAATATTCTTTTTATCTAGATTTATAAAAAAAATGCAAGGGAAATAATACGTGTTTGTGTGTACACAAACTGTTAGCCAGTAATAATTATCAGACGACTTTTATTGAACCAACTAGTAGGATTACTTTTTTTTGGGTAAAATTCAACCATAAAGGTGTATATGGTTGAAAAAAAAAGTTTTTTTGCAATCATCGCCACATTCGCGCCTTTCCAAGCTGTGTCGGTTTTTAACGTACATCAAAGCGCGCGAAACTCGAACTTTGGCGTAGTCTCCCACACATTCGTGCGACCAGTTGTGCACATGATTGCGAAGGTAAAGAATGTTTCGACATTTAAAGTTTGTGACGTTTACTATGTAGTTTATTTATAAATTCATCATGGATTGTATATGAACAAAAAACGGCCCAATCGCAATAATCAATTTATTTATTTATTCATAGGAAACTCAACAGCTTTTTTTACAATGTTCATTATATGGTAACAATGTCATATGGAGTTCTGAAGCCTATTATAGTTTCAAAGCATGCATATAACACTAGAAAGTAGAGTAGCAAATATAGTAAAATCATGTTGATTGTCCAAGATTCAGAAAATCGCAAGTAAGACGACACAAGTTGAAGACAACAAATGTTGTCACAACACAAGTTTGTGACAACATTTGTAAACAAGTGTAGGAGGAAGCGCAAATGGGTTCGCAAATGAGTATGCAAACCTATCCGCTATGTTTGCGAATGAATGTCTGACGGCCCTTTACAGTGAGTGACCGGCGTAATATGTGTATGTCCCCACAGAGTCGTACATGGTGGAGGGCTCTGGGGGCGCGCGGCGCACATCGGATGGTGGCTGGGGCTGGCGCGCGCTGCGCCTGCTGGCGCGCCGCTCGCCGCACTTCTTCGTGCACACCAACAACCCCATCGGCCGCCTGCCCGACTACCTCACTGCTATGGTGAGTACGTACATGGTGGAGGGCTCTGGGGGCGCGCGGCGCACATCGGATGGTGGCTGGGGCTGGCGCGCGCTGCGCCTGCTGGCGCGCCGCTCGCCGCACTTCTTCGTACACACCAACAACCCCATCGGCCGCCTGCCCGACTACCTCACTGCTATGGTGAGTACGTACATGGTGGAGGGCTCTGGGGGCGCGCGGCGCACATCGGATGGTGGCTGGGGCTGGCGCGCGCTGCGCCTGCTGGCGCGCCGCTCGCCGCACTTCTTCGTACACACCAACAACCCCATCGGCCGCCTGCCCGACTACCTCACTGCTATGGTGAGTACGTACATGGTGGAGGGCTCTGGGGGCGCGCGGCGCACATCGGATGGTGGCTGGGGCTGGCGCGCGCTGCGCCTGCTGTCGCGCCGCTCGCCGCACTTCTTCGTGCACACCAACAACCCCATCGGCCGCCTGCCCGACTACCTCACTGCTATGGTGAGTACGTACATGGTGGAGGGCTCTGGGGGCGCGCGGCGCACATCGGATGGTGGCTGGGGCTGGCGCGCGCTGCGCCTGCTGGCGCGCCGCTCGCCGCACTTCTTCGTGCACACCAACAACCCCATCGGCCGCCTGCCCGACTACCTCACTGCTATGGTGAGTACGTACATGGTGGAGGGCTCTGGGGGCGCGCGGCGCACATCGGATGGTGGCTGGGGCTGGCGCGCGCTGCGCCTGCTGGCGCGCCGCTCGCCGCACTTCTTCGTGCACACCAACAACCCCATCGGCCGCCTGCCCGACTACCTCACTGCTATGGTGAGTACGTACATGGTGGAGGGCTCTGGGGGCGCGCGGCGCACATCGGATGGTGGCTGGGGCTGGCGCGCGCTGCGCCTGCTGGCGCGCCGCTCGCCGCACTTCTTCGTGCACACCAACAACCCCATCGGCCGCCTGCCCGACTACCTCACTGCTATGGTGAGTACGTACATGGTGGAGGGCTCTGGGGGCGCGCGGCGCACATCGGATGGTGGCTGGGGCTGGCGCGCGCTGCGCCTGCTGGCGCGCCGCTCGCCGCACTTCTTCGTGCACACCAACAACCCCATCGGCCGCCTGCCCGACTACCTCACTGCTATGGTGAGTACGTACATGGTGGAGGGCTCTGGGGGCGCGCGGCGCACATCGGATGGTGGCTGGGGCTGGCGCGCGCTGCGCCTGCTGGCACGCCGCTCGCCGCACTTCTTCGTGCACACCAACAACCCCATCGGCCGCCTGCCCGACTACCTCACTGCTATGGTGAGTACGTACATGGTGGAGGGCTCTGGGGGCGCGCGGCGCACATCGGATGGTGGCTGGGGCTGGCGCGCGCTGCGCCAGCTGGCGCGCCGCTCGCCGCACTTCTTCGTGCACACCAACAACCCCATCGGCCGCCTGCCCGACTACCTCACTGCTATGGTGAGTACGTACATGGTGGAGGGCTCTGGGGGCGCGCGGCGCACATCGGATGGTGGCTGGGGCTGGCGCGCGCTGCGCCTGCTGGCGCGCCGCTCGCCGCACTTCTTCGTGCACACCAACAACCCCATCGGCCGCCTGCCCGACTACCTCACTGCTATGGTGAGTACGTACATGGTGGAGGGCTCTGGGGGCGCGCGGCGCACATCGGATGGTGGCTGGGGCTGGCGCGCGCTGCGCCTGCTGGCGCGCCGCTCGCCGCACTTCTTCGTGCACACCAACAACCCCATCGGCCGCCTGCCCGACTACCTCACTGCTATGGTGAGTACGTACATGGTGGAGGGCTCTGGGGGCGCGCGGCGCACATCGGATGGTGGCTGGGGCTGGCGCGCGCTGCGCCTGCTGGCGCGCCGCTCGCCGCACTTCTTCGTGCACACCAACAACCCCATCGGCCGCCTGCCCGACTACCTCACTGCTATGGTGAGTACGTACATGGTGGAGGGCTCTGGGGGCGCGCGGCGCACATCGGATGGTGGCTGGGGCTGGCGCGCGCTGCGCCTGCTGGCGCGCCGCTCGCCGCACTTCTTCGTGCACACCAACAACCCCATCGGCCGCCTGCCCGACTACCTCACTGCTATGGTGAGTAAGAACGGATGGCTTAACGACTGCTAGTTTACAGAGACAGCTAGTTTACAGAGACAGCTAGTTTTATTCTATAGTAAAATCAAGGTAGAGAATTAACAAACATTATTTGTTTACAATTGAGGTCAGATAGGCAGTCGCTTCATGTGAAACACTATTATAACCGGAAGCAGCAAGTACTTAGCTGCATCCAGTGGCGTGCACAGAGATTTCAAGCAGGGTAAGCACGGCTAAAATTAAAAGAAAACTTACTAGTTTCTGCTTGTTTCGGTCGGTGGCCCATCGACTACCTATCCTATCTGACTCTTACTGCACGCCGCCATGTTTGTTAGCAACCACCACGAATCTCGACCACAAAACCACGAATCTAATTAGGTGATTGCTGGTTACATAACAGGCCACTTAAATGATAATCAAAGTGGCCTTGGAGAATGCCGTGAGAAGTTAATTTTATTTTCTTTGCTCAAATTAATCAAAGTGCAAATAGATTTTCCTACTTTAATTTCAAATGATTACTTTCTACAAGTTAATATTTATAAATCAAATCGTCGCGCCTATCTTTTTTCAGATAATTGTAAAACGTCGTCGTAAAAACTGCTACTTCGTTTTAAAATTACAAAAAATTTTAGGATTTGTTATGATCACGGAATACTAATTCTTGTTTACCATACAAATATAAACTGCATCAATCAATTGTTTGAAAATGTTTATATTTCTGTCAACTTTCGCGTTGTGCCTTTCAATATCAAACTTGAAGTAGTATTTATTCTACCGTTACCAAAAGTTTGGAACTTCAAGATATTTTTCTGAAAAATTGTGCTTAGCAGCCGCTTTGTGAAAATTATTTAAATCTGAAAATCCGTTACAGGTCCAAACATTCTTTATCTAGATTTGTAAACAAAATACAAGGGAAACAATACAACGTGTTTGTGTGTACACAAACTGTTAGCCAGTAATAATCATCATAAGTACTACTTTTATTAAAACAACTAGTAGCATTACCTTTGTTTTTAGTTAAATTCAACCCGGATACACACCTTCCCTTTGCAATCAATTTTACTTTTTCCTTAAAAGGTAACGTCGAAAACGAAGCAGATTTTAATTTATTTAAACACGCTTCGCCAGTAAGTGTATAATTTTTTCATGTTTTACAATAAATATACTAAATAATCACATAAAAAGTCAATCACTTGCGCCAAGAAATATGGAATATAGCGAAAAAACTTTCCTACACTAATAAACTTTGCGAACTAATACGAACGAATTAATCGGTCATTAGACCATCCGACTAAAAAAGTGGACTCTCTGCAAACAACAAATAACCGGTGCGTTTACGACGTCTCGATTTGAACGGGTTACAACGTAAGCCGTGCCTACAAAACTCGAACGTGCACAAATTTTCACGCACACAGTTACACTTGCTGTGTACTACACGAGATGCGTTGTATGAAATATAAGCAAGCCTTAGTACTGCTTTTGCTCACAGGAGCCGGGAGCGCTGTCTGCGCGGTGAATTGGCGGGTTCACCGTTTCAATCAATTAGTTCCAAATAAACGTAATAGATGGCGCCATAAATCGCGAAGTGCTGAGTGGAGAGATAATTTTAATCTTATTGTGAATAAGGATGTATTATTTTTGTTACTGTTATTTTTCATTAGAGGGGCATGTATGTATGTATAGGACTACAGGGTATGCAGAGCTTATTATCCGGTTTGACTGAAAAATGACCCCAAAATAGAAAAAAATCCTAAACAGATATTATTATTTTCAGGTTGATCGTGTGACACGTGAAGTAGCCGCTAACGCAGCGGCCAGTGCCAATGGAGGGGCTTCTAAGAACCAAAACGACAAAGCCACTAAACAGGTACCTTTTATTTTAGACCATGACATAGCTGTATGCATTAAGTTCGCTAAACGGTACATAGACTAACTGTCTTAGAAGAAAATTGCAGACATGATAATAATTTGTAATTACTAGACCCTAGTGTCCCATTGCTGGACAAGTCTCCCTCTATTCTAAGAATTGGTAGAAATAGGCTCGATAGTCGAGACCGTAATGGTAAGAATAATTTTTTTTATAGAAATTTATTGTTTATGGATTGAATGTCTTTCCATTTCTCAGTTTAGCAGTTTAATTTTTATTCTTTATTTAAAAGCACAATTTTAAGGCTTTGCTTTACACCAAAAAGTAGAAAAAAAAAACTAATATCATTTCTATTGGTGGCATTTGATATTTCAATTTCTTACAGGCCACTGATACCTGGATTACTGTAATGTATCTATTATTATTTTCTACTTTATTTGTTTATGTTTTAATGTGCTGTTATTAGAGGAAGCGACGGTTCAGATGGTTGGGTGTTTTTTTTTTCCGGGGGAAAATAAAAAAATGACTTCCGGTCTGGGTAGAGTGGAAGGGAGTGTCAGACTTCTTCTTATTATTATTATATTCTTAATGTTGGGTCTTACATCCTTACAGCATTTCTAACAAGCATAATGTTGTGGCCCATATTATGTATGCCAGCTTTCCAAGCGTGTTATCTTGCGAAGAAATAATAAGATCCGCTGTGAACTTAAACATACGACTTATTTCTGATCAATCTAGTTGAGTACTCATTGGCATTCCTTTTATGTCAAATCTTTTTGTATCAGTTCATAGTAAGGTTGATAGTAAACCTTTTTTCATATAACTGTAAATAATAATTTTATATGCCCCAAAAACTACATGAAATTTGCTATCTTTGATAGATAGATAGCAGGCGCGTGCATAGGATTATGACAGGGCATGCGGCGGAGTAAAAACACACAAAAACTTCTTCTTTTATAGATTTTTAGCATAGCCACAGCCACGCATCGCCACCATGCTACGATGCGTGGCTGTGGCTATGCTAAAAATCTATAAAAGAAGAAGTTTTTGTGTGTTTTTACTACGCCGCATGCCCTGTCATAATCCTATGCACGCCCCTGATAGATAGAATATACTTTATTGTACACCAATAATTGAATCACACTTAAATAACAATATTGTAAAATAATTGGTTACAATGGCGGTCTTATCGCTGAGAGCGATATCTTCCAGATAACCTTTGGAAGGACTTTACGAGTTTTAATTAAAATGGGGAGGGCTAATATTAGTGTACTACTGTACAAATATTCATCAATAACGGAAAAACTAATTAAATACAACAAATATATATATATATATATACAATACATAAGTACATAAAATAAATAAATATATGTGTTTTTAAGAAACTTAAAGTAGGTACTCCCTCCGAACCTCCTTATGTTTTTTTTTATAAATGCTCTTTTCAAGCGCCACTTTGGACCAGCCATTAAAGTGTGCATCCAGGTCATCTCGCCATCTTTTTCTGACTGGGATAGCGCGTCCGCTATCTCGACTAGATGGCTAGGTTAGATTTACATAAATTAAAGCGCAACCATCTGAACTAGAGCTAATGTGGGACAAGGAGAACAGTAAAATTAACTCACACTAATGTAATTTTTGTAGGAAAACACCGAGGAAGAGATTACAGAGGAACAGATGGAAGCGGACCTCATAAAGGAAGGAGACGCTAATGATATTGAACAGGTAATAAGAAACATTGTGTAAAACTATCATCTTATTAGCCTAAAGACGACTCTAGACTACTAACGACTCTATTAGATATACACCACTCTCTTTTATGAGAGGGCATTTGCAGGTCGACCTATGAGGTAGTCGCCTGCTTAACCGGTCAGAAGCGCCCGGAAATAAAAAAATGGCCAAGTGCGATTCAGACTCGCCCATGAAGGGTTCCGTAGTAACTACGCAAAATAACTTTGTTTTTCATAGTGTTTGTATGAAATACAAAGTTATATTTGCGGTTTTAGGAAATGTGCTATATCTCAAAAACTGCTGACTCGATCTCGTTCAAACCAATTTTCTTTGAAAGTTTTGTTTAAGATCTACAGCTTTTTTTTAGATTTTTCACTCCATTATTATAGAAGTTGGAGGGGGGGGGACACATTTTATTTATGTATTATATACTTTATTGTACACCTTAAAATACACTTAAGGATACAAATAATAAAAGACCTCAGTTTCGAAAAACATGTAGCTGACTCTGTTCGTAACTGCTTCTACCGACCAAAGGAAGGAAAGAAGTGAGGCCTTACTTGTTGTACTCTACGCAAGCAGCTTGTTGAGACTGTTATTGTCTAAGCTATACTACACGGATACAGTTTACCGCCCACGTCTATTAGCCCGCACAGACCGTCTTATTCAAAGGGTGCAAAACGCCTGTGCCCGGTTCTGTTACACAATTCCCCCTAGGAGCCACGTAACGCCCGTACTTAATAAGCACTACACACTCAAAATGAAATCGAGACGCAAGTTGCACCTGGTATGCCTTCTGTTCGGTGTGCTAAAACATAATAAAAATTGGCCAAGTGCGAGTCAGACTCGCCCATGAAGGGTTCCGTAGTAACTATAATAAATATAATTTAATATATTTATTTGAAAAAAAAAATAATAATTTCTTAAAACTAGTTTATTTGCAATTTTTACAGCTACGCCAAATAACTTTGTTTTTCATAGTGTTGTATGAATTAGATATATAGAATTGGTTGAAAGATTATATTAAGATCTATAGCATATATTTTTTTAGATTTTTCACTCCATAATTATAGAAGTTAGAGGGGGGTACACATTTTACCACTTTAGAAGCGTATATCTTTTAAACGATTAACTTTATGAAAAAGTGAATAATTTTTGAAGACCTGTCTATACATACCACACACGCATAGGTTTCATGAAAAAATTTATTTTCAGTTTCAGTTCCATGTACCCCCCTTTATTTTAAATATTTATTATTTTTTTTCCATAATATCGGAAAGCGGTTCTCAGAATACATCTACCTACCAAGTTTCACATGTACAGTTCTAACAGTTTCGGAATAAAATGGCTGTGACATACGGACGGCCAGACAGACATAACAAAACTATAAGGGCTCCGTTTTTTGCCATTCGGCTACGGAACCCAAAAAAGCCTCCAAGTCATGGCTTATTAAAAAAACTGACCAAGTACCGTCACAGAGGGAGTCATTTGTGGACAGTCTGGATCGGATCGTTATTATGATTAAGGTGCGAATTTAAAGCTACTGGCTCAGCGTTGCGGGCTGGCAATCAAATGATGAATGATTTTGCAATAAAATAACTATTACAGCTACCTACTTAATAAGTCAGTAAAAATTATATTTCTTTGAATCCATGCTATCTACGCTCATTTCCAGTTCGCATTATGTAGGTTAGCCTCTAAAGTAGGTCAGCCTCTAATGTAGGTTTCCCTTTAAAGTAGGTTACAAATGACTGATAGTCATACCTATACTAAAACTCTAGTGCGCTAATCCAGGAATATCGCAGTCTGGCTTCAAGCGGCAAATTAACGTAATATCAACTGACCAACATGTATAATTTCATTTGACACCTTCATATCCTTCATATTATAGACAAAATAAATATTAAACTTTATCCTTTTTGTAATAAGGTCGATAGTATGAAGTCTTGACCGATTTCGGCCACAGCGGCCAATTTCAGTAGAGATTAGGCATCTACGCAGGAGATATTATGGTGCAAGTATGTTCCTTTACTCTCATTGTCCGATTGTATGGAAAGATCAGGCGTTAGGACAAACGGATAAACGAGCTTTCCAGGGGTAACACACCGGCAACTTCCAAACTCCGGGCTACTACTGAGAAATTAGTATTCGAAAACCGGGCGGACTCCCGCACGAAGGGTTCCGTACCATTATTTATATATTTAAACTTTATGTACAATTGTGTTACATGGGCGGACTTAATGCAACAAGGCATTCTCTACCAGTCAACCTTTGGGTTAAAAAAAACACATTGTGGTAGGTGTACGAGAAAATGGAATGAAATAATATATTTAATACTAATAAATATAATACTAATATATAATAATACTCATAAATACACATATATGCTAAAAACAAACTAATAGATACAGTGCTTTATAATATTCTTTCTGATTAAGAGAGCTCATAATAATTCGATCGAAGACCAAACTAAGAATAACAGCCCCTTAAGTAGTGGTTTTTAATTTTACGCTTAATAGAAAATTTTGACACAGCCTTCTTGATGTCAAGGGTTAGCAAATTCCAGAGTTTAATAGTAGAAATAGCGTAATAATTAGATAGAAACCTGGTGCGTTGCATTATCTATAAAAATGACAAGAAAAATCATGTCTGTAGTATGGGAGCCCCCTTAAATATATGTTTTATTTTAATTTAATTATTTACTTTTGAAGTGAATATGTAACTAAATATACTGTGAATATTTCAAGCGTCTACCTGTTTCCGTTATCAATATCGAGCAAAAACGAGCAAAAAATTCACGTTTGTTGTATGGGTGCCCCCTTAAATATTTTTTATTCTGTTTTTTAGTAATATATTATCTAACTATCACGGTTCATGAGATACAGCCTGGTGACAGACGGACAGACAGACAGACGGACGGACAGCAGAGTCTTAATAATAGGGTCCCGTTTTACCCTTTAGACAGACCCGGGAATCGAACCCGAGATCACTTGCTCAGCGGTCACTAAACCACCGAGGCAATTACAATAAAATCTATAGTAAATTAGTTTCGAAAGAAATCTTAAGATTGGTTTCCGACTGTATTTCAAAGAGAATAAAGTTTTTATTAAATAAAATATTGCGTGACGCTGTTCTTCATAATGTGCTTCATCGCTTCTTCATTCTTCATTACACAGTAGTCATTTGCTTGTTTTCACTCATATCACTTTCCATACAAGCCATCCGGCTGGAATAAATCTGATGTTTTTTTAAACACCCGATCAGACAATAAGGTGTGTACAACACGTGCGCATTAACATGGCACCTGGCTCGAATGAATGACGTTTAAAGTACTGAGTGCAAAAAAAAAAAATTCAGTTTTTTTAATAGTCAGTAGTAATTTAATTTTATTTTGCGCTAAGGAGTTTTTCCTAACATACTACTTTACGATGCTTTAAACGTGACAATAAAAACTAGACACAATTTTGTTCTTGCCATATTTATTTATTTGTTTAGGCTTTCTTTTTTTTTAGCGTGGTAAAATTATCAAATAAGTCCTCCCACCCCGGGCAGGGTGGGAGGGACTGTCAGACTTTTACTGACTAAAATCCACGGTGTTCCTTCAATAACCCTTTACGTACCGGGGTCACGGTAATGGGATAAGTCCCACGACCCCGGCAGGCTTCGGCCCTCTACAGGAGGGGCCTCGTCATATTGCTGACGCTCTTTCAGGCGCGCGTGGAACGCAACGCGCCGTCGACCCGGGCATGGTCCATGGTCGGACAGCGAGTTGCCCTTTACTCGCTGTCCGCATGCCCGCGCCTACGGTGGCCGGAGATCGTCGGCCGACGTCCGACGCCGTGGGCGTCTACCACTGCGGCTGGGCTGGAGGGAGGACGCCATCCTCTCCCTCACGCGGCCCGCCTCCTCCTTCGGAAGCATGACTGCTTCGCAGAAGGAGGCGACCGCTTCCCACTCCCTCTCGCCCCGCAGCATGGCCTCGACCAATGCCGGGCGCGAGAGATCTCCGCCTATTGCCGCCGTGAGGACACGTCGGTGCTCTGCCCAGGCGGTGCAGTCTTGCACCGTGTGCTCTACTGTGTCCTCAGGGCGACCCTTGCAGTTGTGACACCCAGGCCTTTGTTCCTTTCCCATCAGACACAGGTACCTCCCGAAACTTCCGTGCTGGCTTCTTTCTCGCGTTCAAAAAAAGCCAATACCTTGAGTATAAGGGCTCTTTCTATACTATACATAGTTTTTCCCACCATCTTTGTTTGTTTTCATCAGTGTTGTGTTTGTTTGGAAAAACAAACACAACACTGATGAAAACGTCCAAACGTAACTATTATATCAAAAACTCAACAAAAACCAATAACAAATAAAACGTCCAAACGTAACAATAACAAAAACTCAACAAAAATCGGATAATAAATTACTCCGAAACTCAAACAGAAGAATACGTACAACGGTAACAGTGATGCTAACGCTACCGATCTCGCACGACGAGAGCGGGGCGCCGCGCGGGGAAGCGGGAGGAGGGTTGTTTAGAGCCAGGTGCCAAGTTAATCCGCACGGGTTGTATGTCGTCACTCGATGCGTTGCTCATATTTTTACAATCCATCTTCATTATTTTGTAGTATCTGCTTGGAGTATCTGTAGTCACAAGGCTGACGTTATAAAATTGAATTTAATATCTTTATATAATTAAGTGAACTAAATTCAAAAAGAATGTGATTACTTTATTTATTTTGGGACATGAAATAGTATTGCAATGAACATTGTAGGCATTGTATTGCACATTAAATTAATCAACATAACTTATCGTACTACATGCATCAATATCCACTTATCACCATGTGCTGATGCTACGTGAGATATAAGTAAAAAAAAAAAACAAAAATAATGATATAAGTATACCTTATTGCTAACTAACTTTGATGATGAAACATGAAACAAAAACAAGTTACTAACAAGATTATCCTATTGTAAACGGTATATATGAGAACAAAGGATTAACAACTAGAAAACTTTCGACTACAGATATTTTGTGTCAGAGAGATTAAAAATTTATATTTTCAAACCGAGAGCATTCGAGTTGCACACGTAGTTTTATTACATGCCGCAGAAATATGTAATTAAATTTTTGTTCCATTAAAAAAAGTACTAGCAATGTGGGCAGAATTCACATAACTAGCAATCCTGTTAACCCCTCCAACTAAGCTAAATAGGCTTGTGTCAGGAGTAGGTTCACGGCAATAGTGTAATGGGTGGGGTTCGAACTCGCGACCTTTCGATCTCAAAGCCGACACCTTATCCATTAGGCTATCGACGCTTCTAAATATTATTAACCGTTACCATTTTCACAGGTCCCAGACTCCACGCATGCAGCAGAAGAAGACTACGACAAGACAACCCGCTCTCGCATTACAATGATATCACCCTCCCAGCTCGAAGCCTTGTCAACCAAACTCACAGATTGGAAGAAATTAGCCGCCAAACTTGGTTACAAACCTGACGAAATACAGTTCTTTGAGACTGAAAACGCCACAGATCCTGCAAGGGCCAAGAATATGCTGCAACTATGGTTTGATGATGATGAGGACGCATCGGTAGAAAACCTCCTTTATACCATGGAGGGGTTAAAAATGGCGGATGCATGCGAAGTGCTAAAACAAGCTAAATGACATACAATAAAATGTAGACGTAAGACAAAGATATTACAGTTTTTCTTATAGATTTTTTTGGTGTTTTATTTTCTCTCTCTGCTTAGCCTTTTGCAGCTTTGCAGCGACTGCATATCTGACCCTTTCAGTGTCTTATTTTGCTTATATCTTATTCTGAGATTCTTGCCCTCATTTGACTAATATTCCTGGACTATACAGTGTGTTAGGTTAAACGAGGGACTTATTGATGGAGGGTATTCAGTATTCGATTCATGTCCCAAATATGTGAAAAACCTGTAACTGAAATTTGTGTCGTAATTGTCCTATATAATACATTTATCATGTACAATACATTTATAATACATTCATCACTGAGGCGCAAGAGGTGAATGAACTTGTACACAGTACCTAAAGTAATCACACGGAATAGGTAAATAAGGTTGGAATGGTAATGTGGGCGTGGTGAGCGCGCCACATTTATGATACGAAAATCATAGCTCGACCGATTAATTCATTCAGCGCGTTTAGTGCGCTTCGGATTACTTCGGAACACAGAGCTCTGCTTTAAAATACCGTGTTGTGCAATTATAACCTGTAAAACAAAAAGTAAGACCGCAAGTATAGAGCGAGGAGGTATATCTTTCCATCAGTAAGTCGAAAATAACATTTAATTACAATTTTATTTGTAAAAAACATAAAAATATTCTAATCACTATGAAATTCCGAACATTAACAACATTAATGCAACAAGTTACAAAAAATATACATTGCTCGATGTGTACTCGCTTAATCAACGCAATGACCAAGTCCGCTTACAATGTACTACATGCCCAAACTCCAACCATTGACGTGTTGTCCTTTGCTCTGATTGGCCGTGATGCACGGCGCATGTTTATCGACAGCTCAGATCGACAGTGAGTTACAATCAGTAGCAAGCTCTCGATTTAAGTGTGTGTAATTTATTTGTGTGCGTAATTCACATACGTAACGGGCCTCTTGCTTGTAGTTGAGCTGTGGGAGTGGGAGACAAGCGGCGACACGCGTTCTCATAGAAATCAGGAACTATTTCCTTTCTAACCTCTTTTATCTGTTCTGTGAGTAATCACGTGGCAAAACACGGCCCGATCCTGCCAAAAAAAGGAAGCTCGTGTGTAAACTCCGACTCCGCGGGAGTCCCCCCGAGGATGGTGGGTATGGTTCTGTCTGTTATTTATCAGTTTTTTTTTGTTCATATTTTTATTAGTATCATGTAAGCATACACTATTGTAGGTTTGAATATGTCCCTCGTTTAAACTAACATACTGTATATCCTAAAATGATAAACTCATGAATGGGGTTTAGATATGAATGTTTAGACAAGGAAGATATGAATGTTTAGGAAGACAATCTAAGATTAACGGCTGGGCACTATCGGAGAAGGGTCGCACGAGATAGAACTCAATGGAAGTCGCTAGAGGAGGCCAATGCTAAAAGGCAGGCCAAGACTCTGTCAGGTAACACAGAATAAAGTGCTAATTATTATTGTTATACTAGCTTCTGCCCGCGACTTCGCGTGTGACGGTTTTATCTCGGAATCACGAAAATCATTATTTCCCCACAAACTTTCGTATCTTATCTTACTTTAATATTAAAATTATAAATGCGAATGATTTTGTGGATGGATGTATGAATGTTTGTTACTATTTCGAGAAAACCCTCAGACGCAAACACAGTCGCGGGCAGAAGCCAGTTTGATAGGTTAGTGATAGCTAAATTATTATGTGGGCGTCCAAAAAGGAGCCAGTAGTAGGGTATTGAGTTAAGATCTGAATTGATAGTAGGGATTGAAAAAAATATTCAAAAAGTGGCACATTTTTTGTCACACATTTTTGGTTGGACGTAGATTATAAAAAGTATCCAACCCACAATATGACTGAAAATGAGAGTCAAGTAACTATACTAAACTAATCGTTAAAGTCCATATTTTCGATTAGCAAAAACTATCCCAGTAAAATACGAATATTTTGGCATTTAACTGACATTGGTTACCATTCCACAATAAGGCGGATCTCTACAACGTGTAATGGAAAGGGTATGTACATACCAAGGACACGGCTTCTTTGGATGATATCAAGCGATATTGGAAGGGTTTCAACTCAAAATATTCTAAAAATTGATACCAAATTTTCGGTTTCGTAAGTTTCTTAAACTGAAATCATAACAATCGTGTCACCGCACTACGTAGGTCAATAACTTTCCACATTACTTGCAAATATCACGATAAATCTCTTCCGTAATTCTGTGCGCCTAGTACTGTAGTAGCCTAGCGTAAAGGCGGTGTTCTTTTGTCGGCGCGAGAAAGGAGATAGGTTTAAAAAACCCTTCCAATATCGTTTGATATCACCCAAAGAAGCCGTGCTCTTGGTATGTATATACCCTTTCCGTTACACGTTGTATATTAATTCCGCAAAAACGATCCAATCTCCTTGGATCATATTGTAAAATGGTCAGTCAAACCGGCCCAAAACTAATTTGTTAAAAAGAATCCAAACCACGTGGATCATTTTATGTTAATGATATTTACCTGAAATCAATGCAAAAGTTAAACTACAAAAAAGATTCAGAACGCTTGTATCGTTTTTGTTAAAATATATTTTTGTACTTAAAACAATGCACTGGTTAAATCATAAAAACGATTCTGAACGCTTGGATCTTTTTCGCTAAACTCATTTCTGTGTTTCTGTAGGTGTTGATGAATAAACGAGAGATCCAATACACAAGAATCTTTATGGTTAAATAAATATACTATGCATTTCAAACGCTATTAGGAATTTCAATAACCTTTATCTGTCAAACGTCACTCAAAAAGTACGGTTTGCAAAGAAAACTTAATGGAGAAAAATAATAACGGTTTATTTTACTTTGTTTAACCGAGTCTCACATCAAATTTAAATATAATATTTAATTATTTAAAGTCATAATTAGTATTTTGAACATACTTTTCTCTCTCTTATTTTCATTGTTGGCATCAATGCGGCAGAAAGTAAAGAGAACGCATGATGCAAAGGCCCAGAAGTCATGGTCAGAATTATTAAAACTTTATTTTATTTTTGACGAGTCTCGCGTTTGATCAACAAAATATGGAAAGTGGACTAGTTTTGTTTCGCTCAATATTTGTAAATGAATAATTTAATAAATCCTTGTTTTGTTCACTCTACCCCTTTTTTTTTGTTCTGGATGGGAAAATCATCGAATGACTTCTTCCGCTCTGGGTTAAGCGGAAGAGTGTGTCAGACTTCTACTGACTAAAAACCCACCCTGTTCCTTCGACTGCCCTAAAGTTCCGGGGCTACGGTATCTCGATAGAACTTTCCCACAAACCCCGGCAGGCAATGGCCCTATGAGGCCCCGTCACTAGTATTGACAGCTCTTTGAGGCGCGCGTGGAACACGACGCGCCGCCGACACGGGCCTGGTCCTTACCGGACGGTGAGCGACCCCTGCTCCCCGTCCGCAGACCCGCGCCTACGGTGGCCGGAAATCGGCTCGCGATCCCCGACGCCCGGGGCGTCTCCCACGGCGGCTGGGGCGCGAGGAAGAGAGTTGCCTCTCCCTCGCGCGTTCGGCCTAATGCCTAATGGTTCGATTTGACAGCTAACACGTCACAATATGGCGCTAAGTTTTTCCTAATAGCAGTTGAAACGCACTGTACCTATAAATTGCACTAGTTTACACGGTTTTTGTCCTTGAAATTAAAAGTGTTTTTTTTTATCACTTGAGATATACTGAGTTTAAAAAAAAATATGAAAAAATCCAACACGTCACATTTCCTAAATATTTATTATTTTTGACTTACAAAAAAAGGCCTACAAAAATATTAAAAAAAAAAAATGAATTGCCTTAGCTTTTCTCTTGTATTTATTTGTGTCTGTTTCTCTTATAACAGACCAGCAATAATCACCTAACATGGCTTGGTCCCAGTATCCTTGATAATTTTATTCGAAAAATTTCAAATCCTGATGAAAACGCTCTCCGTGTTCGTCGCTGACTTCTCCGAGATTTTCAGGGAAAAAATCGAGGTGCGAATGAAGGAAATGAATTTTCAGAGACATGCTGACACCCATTAGTAACCGAAGGAACATCTGCATATATAATTTTATCTTTGTTCTTCCGATTAAAACCAAATGTCTTAGTGAGACAGAAGTAACAGTCATTTTGCCTGAAAAACTGCAAATACCATATTTACGCTGACGATGTCCAATTATATATATCTTTTAAACCAGAAGATTATCATAGCGCCATTAGGGAACTCAATGAGGACCTTCTACGAATCGCCGATTGGTCTGGGGATAACTGCCTGTCACTAAACCCAAATAAAACTAAATACTTAATATTTGGCAGCAGACAACAGCTGGCTCGATTACCTAGTTTTTTTGACGTGAAGCTAATGGGTGAGCCAGTTGAGCGAGTGTATGAGGCGCGCAATCTGGGCCTTACCATGGACAGTGACCTTCGGTTTGAGAAGCACATTGCAGAATCAATAAAAAACTGCTTTTATCGCCTAAAGGTCCTATACAAAATGAGGCCTTATCTGTCTGAACAAATAAGAGAACAACTAGTGGAAGCGTTGGTTCTGTCTAGATTGAACTACGCGGACACAGTTTACGGACCGCGCCTATTAGCTCGTACTGATAAGCTCATTCAAAGGGTGCAGAATGCTTGCGCTCGATTTTGTTACAGCATTCCTCGTAGAAGTCACGTGACACCGTTTCTTAACAAACATTTTACGCTAAAAATGAAATCGAGACGTAAACTGCACCTGGCGTGCCTTCTGTACGGAGTGGTCAAATATCAAAAACCGGATTATCTCTATAATAAACTAAGTTGGATCACTAGCAAAAGAGAATGTGGAAGGAGGCAGTGTTCACAACAACTTTCCTCTCAGCCCCATAGGACGGTAGCTTACAAAGGTAGTTTTCGCTATGCGGCATCAAAGGTGTGGAATAACCTGCCACCACCAATAAGATCGAGCAACACTATCAACACCTTCAGGAAACGCTTACGGCAGTATTTAATAGATGCACAAATAAAACAAGACATGGTCAACCAAAATATCTCAATAATCTGACTGAATCTGATTTTTCAAATGATTTGTTTGTGTTTTGGTTTTGTATAAATGGTATAAGTAATCAATAAACTATTAGGTACAAGACATTAAATTATTATGCAGCAAGCACACTTCTTTTTAGATCACGAGACGCTTAAATTTTTTATTTATTTTTACGTATGGACAAAACATATAATATATTTTATATTTTCTACAAAAATACACACACACACACATATGTATAAATAAATATTATTAATTATTTATATTCTATACAAAGCTGGTTCACATCCGGTAGTCACTTCAACACTAGGTCCGGTTGAAAACCAGCGTCAGGCACTAGTTGTCTGGCATTTTGCTGAACCGAGCCTTTTTGGCGCAGTCGCGAGGCACACGTAATTTGTCTATTTTCGTGTAAATGCAAATATGTACTTAAATTGTTTTTCTTTTTTTTATATTTGGTTTCTTTCCTTTTGTATACTTTGTGTTGTGTGCTTTGTGGCATGTGCTGAATAAAGTTTTTTTCTTTCTTTTCTTTCTTTCTATTTTCGTGGTTGGATGGTTCCCTCCATATCATTGGCATATTAAAATTCAAAAATCTTTTTGCACCTGCAGCCCAGGAGCTTAGTATTTTCCTACATCTTTCACAAAAAACGTGAGGAACCCATTTTTTGTCCTGGTGAGAGACCGAAATTTTGAAATAACAAAAATATGCTTCTTTAAGAGATTCCGTTATAGGATATCCTTTGTTAGATATAATAAGTTCACCACAAACGTAACAAAAACGGTCAGGATGTGCTTTACACGACCTTTTTGACATTTTAAATACAAATATTTATTTAACTGAACACTAAAATGCAGCAAAACTTTAGAATGATTTCAGAACCAACTTGTGGGTAGTCTTAAAATAAAATGTGTTGATAACTTCATTCTTTGACGTAATAAAAATAAAACAAATATATGTTTGCATTTAGTTTCTGTCACTAAATAAAACGATGTGAAATTCACTGGAAGGACATGAAATTTATTTTAATTTGTAAACTAGTGTTAATATCAAAAAATTAATAACAAAGTATTAAGGATTCTTTTTTATTCGTGATGAGCCCACTCATCATGACCTCAATCTGGCCTGATGGTAAGTGATAGATGAGATCTACGATGGAACGAGCGAGCCCAGAAGATGCCTATTTACTCTTGCTTAAAGGCTGAAAGGTCATAAGTGGCAGGAAACACAAAGGCCAGCAGAGAGTACCACAACTTGGCTGTACGTACAATAAATGTGGAAGAAAAGCGCTTGGTGCGATTTGAAGTCAATATTTGACTGTGATCCTAAAAAAAGAAAGAAGAGTAAATTTTATAATAACACTATCCAAAAAAGCTAAATTGTGATGATTATATTTATAAGATACCCGCCCAAGGAAAGGTTGTTTTTAGAAAGCTAGTTGTTTTATTTATTAAATTAATTATTTAAGTGAAAATAGATCCTTTTTGCGAAATTGAATACGAGCTTAACATAATTGAAAATGGGTTTTATCAAAAAAGATCTAAACACACCTTTAGCTGAATATCTAAAGAAATATGAAACTAAGCTCAATAAAACTTATTTTAATGAAAAAAATATACATTTAAGTACACAAATATTTCCCTACGAAACAAAACAAGCAAGTATATTAAGCAAATACAGGTTAAACTTCAGTCCTCAATAACTCAAAAGTAACATTTTGTGGGTTGAATCCTTCGTCCAGTTGAAATTCTGAAAAGCTTGATTTGAGAAAAAAAATTCTAAGTATGAGTGAAAAAAAACACTGCTATTTGCTTGTTACATAGATTTTTATTTATTATTGTAGATTGAGATACTCTCCATTAAATACGTATTATAGACTAGTCTTATAAATGCGACAATGGAGCTCCGATGGTGAAGAAACACGGTTACCAACTTCGCTCGATGATCAGCATACTCAAAGAACTACAGTTATCTGAAGCCTGCGTCCAAGGGTTGAAATGTCCACAGCGACAGAACTCTTATCTAAAGAAATATGCGTATGGCGTCGATCTTAGACGGGGGCCAGAGCGGGTGGTACACCCATCCATATGAAGGGTGTACAGGCAAAGAACAGGGTCACATTTTTATTAGGGTTCCGTAGTCAACAAGGAACCCTTATAGTTTCGCCATGTCCGTCTGTCTGTCCGTCTGTCCGCGGATTGGCTCAAAAACTATTGGTACTAGAAAGTTGTACTTTGGCATGAGTATACACGTTAATGACGCCGAAAAAGTGGTAAAATAAAATTTTGAAAAAAACAATTATTTAGGGTACCTCCCATACATGTAAAGTGGAATGATAATTTATTTTTTTTCGTTCTTCCCATAGTGTGGGATATCGTTCGATAGGTCTTTCAAAAATATTAGGGGTTTGGTAAGGCCGTTTTTTGATTAAGTAAACCGATCGTGACTTATCAAGCTTTAAAGTACCAATTTTCGTTAGAGTCAAGTGTCCTCCCCCTCTATCAACTAAACGGTTATAGTTATAAATTCAAATGTCACGGCAGTAGTACCTATATATAATGAAATTTAAAGGAAAACTATCACACATAAGTGGGCTTTACAAGTTTACGAGTAATAGTCGACCAATTGTATTTGACTCGAAAATTTCGAACAACTCTATAGAAATGTCGATAGATGGCGCTAAGCGCCAGTTGTATCGTGCTAGCTTCTTGTGACGATTGAGTAGTGTAGCTCTGTGTCCGTATTTAAATTCAAAACACCGGCTATGACAAGTTTTATACAAATCTCTAAAAAAAATTGAAACTTTCCGTGCAAAATTGTCGGATCAGGTGAGGATTTGTATAGGAAGTCAAATTAGTTAGGTAGTCATGTTTGGCTTTTAGTTAGAGCATGGTACGAAACGATCAGTCAGCGAATACGACACGCACTTGACTGTTATAAAAACTACGGAACCCGACACTGCGCGTGGCCCGACACGCACTTGACCGGTTTTTCATATTGAATGCATATCTTTCTTCTATAGTCTAAGATTTTTCCATCAATCTATATTTTGATTTAAAAAATATATTATATTAAAATAATACTTAATAAGATTTACAAAAAATCTGCAAATATCCTATGGCTGAAAGGACTAACGTTTGTAGGTCTATTGTCCAACATTAATGATAATTAAAATTTTACGTAAAATTATAAGCATTTATTAGATCAAAATACACACACACACATACACACACACACACACACACACACACACACACACACACACACACACACACACACATTTACACTATGCCAAAAACACCCACGCGTATTTCCTTGCAGGGACTTTAATTTAATTTATATTTATTTTTCAATTATTAATGTCATTGTTATTACTATATTTCAATTACTAATGTTATTAATACTTTTTATTTTAATTTTATTACTTGTTTATTTTAATCTGTGTTCAATATAAAATAATATATAAAATGAAAATTTAATGTTTTAAAAAGCAAAACGTAATGTATGCCATTTTATATTGTTAGTGGTTTAAATCTATATTATAATCAATTGTATTGTCTTACGGGATAACCTATTTCTTAATGTGTAGGAGGAAGGCGCCGATGTCTGTCACACAGTGCAAACTAGCACGGACATCGACGTTTCACTCTATCTGTGGAAACTTTTATATAAAAAAAAGTTAACAATTCTGTCTGTGTGTTAATAAATGTCTTTACCTATGTAATTGGAGATTCTATAACCAACATTTTCAGATTTAATTGTGTGGATTGGCGCGAAATTCAAAATTCAAATAAATGTTATTCGAAAGCCGTACATAATTTTTTTGTTTTTGTAAAATTGTGGTACTTTTTGGCGCCATGGATTAACTGAAAATTCTTACAATTTTCGAATATGAGTTCCTACGTGAAAAACCGCTGCGCGAACAACACGAAACGTTTTTTTTTAAATTGAAAAATGGTTCGCGTTTGACCACCTGATGGTAAGTGATGATGTGGTCGAACAAAAGATCGTGAGTTGGATTCCCAAGAGAAAAACTTCCGTCCGACTTCCGTCTGCGTTCCTCTGCGATATATTTATACCCCGGTTTTCTAGAGTTCCGGAGTTCTAGAACATTCTTGTAAAATCAACTCACTGCCTATACTGCCAAGAAGTTTGTTTCAGAAGCTACTTGAGTTACTCAGTACTGCTACTCGCCGACAGATGGCGTTAGTGTCTCGAACGTATTAAAAGTCGGTCGAAGTTTCTTGATATACTCAGTACTGCTACTCGCCGCCAGGTGGCGTTAGTGTCTCAAACATTCTAGATATCTGTTGAAGTTTCTCGACGTACTTACTTAGCTAAGCGACTGGCGTAACAATATAAGAAGAAAGTGCGGCTACCGAACAAAAGATCGTGAGTTTGATTAAAACAACAACATGGTTCGTTTAAATACCCCTCGGCATACAAGGTGGGGTTATTTTAACCCCAACACTTTTAATTCGAGTTGATTGTATATTAAAAAGCAATCAAATAACCTGACTTTTACAGTAGCTGGAGATTAAATAGTGCCACGTTGAAACATAGCATTAGATTAGTACTACTCGCACCAGCGTCGTCTGTGCATACAGGCAAAGTGGTTCCCGGGCGTTTTTAACCCCACGTTGTATGGGACGTCGTAAAAAAGTTTGTGCCTACTTCTGTGTTTTTTCGTTATTTACACTTACAATTAGTGTATTATTTATACTTTTTCATTTTTAGGGTTCCGTAGTCAACAAGGAACCCTTATAGTTTCGCCATGTCCGTCTGTCTGTCCGTCTGTCCGCGGTTTAGCTCAAAAACGATTGGTACTAGAAAGTTGTACTTTGGCATGAGTATACACGTTAATGACCCCGAAAAAGTGGTAAAATAAAATTTTGAAAAAAACTATTATTTAGGGTACCTCCCATACATGTAAAGTGGGATGTTAATTTTTTTTTTTCGTTCTTCCCATAGTGTAGGATATCGTTGGATAGGTCTTTCAAAAATATTAGGGGTTTGGTAAGACCGTTTTTTTGATTAAATAAACCGTTCGTGACTTATCAAGCTTTGAAGTACCAATTTTCGTTAGAGTCAAGTGTCCTCCCCCTCTGTCAACTAAACGGTTATAGTTAGAAATTCAAATGTCACGGCAGTGGTACCTATATATAACGAAATTTAAAGGAAAACTATCACACATAAGTGGGCTTCACAAGTTTACAAGTAATAGTCGACCAATTGTATTTGACTCGAAAATTACGAACAACTCTATAGAAATGTCGATAGATGGCGCTAAGCGCCAGTTGTATCGTGCTAGCTTCTTGTGACGATTGAGTAGTGTAGCTCTGTGTCCGTATTTAAATTCAAAACACCGGCTATGACAAGTTTTATACAAATCTTTAAAAAAAATTGAAACTTTCCGTGCAAAATTTTCGGATCAGGTGAGGATTTGTATAGGAAGTCAAATTAGTTAGATAGTCATGTTTGGCTTTTAGTTAGAGCATGGTACGAAACGATCAGTCAGCGAATACGACACGCACTTGGCTGTTATAAAAACTACGGAACCCTACAATGCGCGTGGCCCGACACGCACTTGACCGGTTTTTTTATTATGTGTACAGATAGTGAATATGTCTTACAACCTGCAGAATGATCGTATTACACCTGCCTTATTGGAAGAAAATGAAATTTCGTTGGATGGCGAAAAGTTTCTTCCCAGTAGTGACGACGAAGCAGATCATATCAGCGAGGCTTCTAAAGTTCAAAGTGATACTGACGTGGCAGATGCTGAAATAAACCTTGAACCATATTATAATGATACAACATTAACACCTCAACCATTTTATCTCGGAAAATTGTCGATTAACTTGCAAGAAAATACGGTGTTTCCCGCAACTGTAAACGCTGGCCTCTTACCGTATTTTTTCATGATGAACCATGCTTTTATTGTGCATATATATAATAATAATAATTGAATAATAGCATTGAAAGGAACAAAACGAATCTAAGGAAGAACTTCATCAAGTAATTGGGACTGTCTTTGCTCGAAGACCACATTAGGAAAAGAAAAGTCAATTCACATATTCCACGAGATGTAAGAAGACGCATGCATGAAATGTTGCATGAAGAAGTTCCACAAAAGCAACCAAGAAGGTCTCAAAGATATTCTGTCTGCCCATGTAACAAAGATAGGAAGATCCTGAACGGTTGTTTCAAATGTAATGCCGTGATATATGTAAGGAACATGTGAATTTGATGTGTCAAAATTGTATTGATTTAGATAACGAATGATCTCGCTCAAATAGCCATACAATGCTAATTGTGATCATTTTTATGATACCAAATCTATCTAGTTTTATTTAATAAGTAAACTAACTGTGTTAATTTTAAGAAATGGTTTTATTGATTTTTTATGTTGACCTGATAACATTTTGTTGAATTCACGGAGAGAGTATGTGATTTTAAGTTTTTTTTATAATTAATATTTAATTTGATACTTTTTATATCTTATATATTAACTTAGTGATGTATGTACTTATCAAAAAAACTTATTCACACTAAATTGCAATTGGTGCACACACAAAGTAGAGACAATCAATTGTGGGGTTAATTTAACCCCACGTTGTATAGGTGAGGATTTTTTTTCACCTTGTATGCCGAGGGATACAAACGAGAAGATTCTTTATTCAAATGTTTAAGAAATTTATCTAGAATCTGCTTTTCAATATATGTATACTATTCTACTATACTGACTATAATAGCTAAACGTGCGAGATGGCGGTAATCTACTGTCTTAAACCCTCGATCTTAAACTTAACATTAGTTTTAGCTAGTTCGAGATTATCCAAAGAGGTTTTGAAATCAATAATTACAGACTCGTACCTACATAAGAAAACCACTCCGGTGTTGTGCCCTCGTTTGCTTGCGTCCGTAGCTGGCTACTGTCTGAAATCGATTTAGCGAGGTGTAAATCCACATGGATGTTCTGTTCCTGCCCTGGGGCGGGCCAAGGAGTCCGTCATACTCTAGCTGACTAAAACCATACCGTGTTCCCTCACACACTTAAGTACGTCGGTAGCTGCGGGAGCACTCAAATATTCTCCAACGGTGGACTGAAATCGATAAGAGCCAAGCTGTCGGATCTACACAGACTACACATGAGAAAAATGTACTTACCTAGGTACGCCTAACAAAAAGGTCTGTTATAGGTGAGTGACGATTTGACTGTACACAACTGTCGTAGACTGTGTAGACTGTAGATACAGGAAAATACGTTCCAAGAATTCGAGTATGGTCTCATTAGATCCGATTTCCGACCTAGGTACGTCTCATGGAGTCCTAACCTAATTTCAAGAATCACATCATAGGTAAATTAATTATAAAATTGATTTCCTTATGATGTAATTATATTTATGTAAATAGGTCTAGTAGCGTTTAACGAAAACGTTGCCATCCAGAAATTACGTAGGTACTTATCTGTTTTCCTATCTAAGGCATCCCGCGATGATTTATAAAATCATTCAACAATGTCGGCCGCTCCGAAATTATAACTTGCACGCATTTCCTCATCCCGACTGACTCACGATGTGCCCAAAACAGAACTTATTACTAACAAAACTGTCCACACTTCTCTGCTGAAGGAAAATAGACTTTACAGTAGCTAGACAAGACAGAGTTAACCTGTTTGTGTAAATTTGCAACACTCCAACGTACCCAATCTAAACAGAGCCACCGCGACTCCCTCTTTCCCTGATTTTGAAAAGAAAACGAAGAAGCAACCATGTAGGAGGGAGACCAACGTTCTCTAGCCAAATTTTACCGCCGCTGTGGTGTTTACAGAATCGCGGAATAGCCGTTGCACCGAAATTAGTTCGAAACGAATGCGTCAATGGGCAGTCGGGACGCGGCTAGAGCTGCGCGCGCGCTCGATCCTAAAATATTTATATTTTTATGATTCGATACGCGTGTAGAGAATTTTATAACGGGGTAGAGTTTGGCGCCGCTGTGACGTGCGTTTGCGCAAGGGTGGCGCTTGCTGTGGATAGGATATTGTGATTTGTGCGGTTACACCTGTAAGTAGTACATGTTGTGGTTTCTGTGTGTCTAATAAAGTTGATAGTCCGTCAAAGGAATAAGGAATACTTTACAAGAAGAATTTACGCTCTACATGATGGGCTTATGTGTTGAATGTTGCATGATCTATCGCTCTTTGTTCATACTGAACGGGTCAAAATAGACAAAAGCTCAGAAATTATAAGCTTCCTTAAGCCTTATAAACAGGTAATAAAGTTTATTTTAGATGATAACTATAAGATCTCTCGCCTACATTTTTAGTTGCAATATTTATTTTGGTTGAAAGTCATAATCATACCAGCCACAATAATTCCAGTGGAATAAAGCTCTGAAACGGTTATTTTTATCCGTTTCAGCACTTGCAGTAGGCACGCAGGGCCGTAAACTTTTATGACGATGTGATCTCACTAAATACCTACCAAATGTATCTTTTACAGATTTCTTTTTTATTACCAACCTTTTTCATATCCTCATGCATGTTGTGTCGGCCGTGTTTTAGATTTTTTAATTATGATTCCAAAGATAATTTTCTTTCATCTCTCTTATTAACACGATGGAAAGAACATGTTCAGCCTCATGTTTGTAAATTTTTCTTTACTGCTTAATAAAAGTTTATTGGTCAGTTTTTATGTAAATTTTCTGGGACATATGGTTACCAAAACCTTTTAACGCCGCATTGTAATGGTTTAGTTTGATGAAATACAAAAATTGTAATTTTAAGTTAAAAATTGATATCAAGGATGAGTTAGGTCTTATTGGACCTAATTTTCAAGCCGTCAGTGACTTGATCTAGGTAATGTTCCCTTTCGCACAAGACTGGAAAAAAATGAAAAGCAATTTTCTCATTGCTAGTGGTCTAAAATATCCTGTCTATTTCCCTTTATCTCGAATCAACGCATTTTAAGTAGAAGTAGAGCCTTAGCATATAGCTCAGCAAAATGTCAGACGACGCATGTTTGTAGGTAGATAGTAGAACTTTTCCCTCAGAAGCTGATGCTGATCATCGGCAGCCCATGGATGTCATACCTACACCCTGTGCGCAGTAGATACCTAACAAAAGCAGAAGTATTGTATACCAATACAATACCTGTGAAAACCTACCATATAAAATAAATCTGTACTGAGCGTATGGTCCTGAATACAGAGCGATTAATCGCCTGCGCAACTCCGTCGGCGCGCCCGATCCTATCGAAATATTTACTGTATGGTCTAGAAGTACGTAAAGTAAATTCGGAAATAGTCGAATTCAGTAAATACGAAATGACCTAAAAATTAGCAACATTGTTGGTATTCATAATTTCGGTGCAAATGCACCCATACACACTTGCAGGGAATTCCCGACTAAGTATTTCCTAAATACTTCCTTTAAAAAACTTTTTACCAAAAAATTAAACCGACTCCTCCTATTCTCCGATACTAAGCACTTCTCCTCTACATTTATTGTACGCACGGTCAAGGTTTCTTAAAAGTTATGATTATGATCCGTCTGCTTTTAAAGCAAGAGTGACCGCTGGGCTCCCTTGTTGCATTGTAGACCTCATCTATAGTTTACCATCAGGCGTGATCGAGGTCATGAGTGGGCTCTTTACCAAAAAATTAAACCGACTCCCAAAAAACACTGCAAAGTGAAAAATAACTTTAATTTCGGTAGTCGGTGTCTTTAGTTTTGTATTTTCGTTTTTGGCACCGACTTCCGAAATTAAAGTTATTTTTCACTTTGCAGTGTTTTATGGGAGTCGGTTTAATTTTTTGGTCAAAAGTTTTTATTTCACTCTTTTTAGTTGGTCTATTTTTAATTTACCTAGTTACAAGAGCCTAATTATCAACTACTTATAACCTTTTACAAAATATTGCTTTTCCCAATGCTGGGCCGTTAATTGTTGAGGAGTTCTCCTGGTACTTCACCATCAGCTCTACATCACCATATGCATTGTGACGAGCATAAAAATCTTAACATCCATATTCAAGTAATCGAATCGCAATCCACTCAATACTTATTATTGAGTATTAGTGGTCTTCATCATCAGTTCCACTTCCTCAAATGGTACTTTTTGAGAGCAACTGCACAAGTTACTATAATAAATACCCAAAACGACATAGGTGTGCCTATAATATTTGAAGAGTTCCCTCGATTTCTCCAGGATCCCATCATGAGATCCTGACGTTTATGAAAATGGGACCAGTATCGAAGTATACCCTTTCAATCAAAAAAAGAATTTTCCGAATCGGTTCAGCCGTCTTCGAGTAATCGATGATCATACATTAAAAAAAAAAAAAAAAAAAATATACGCGTCGAATTGATAACCTCCTCTTTTTGTCGTCGGTTGATAAAGGAAAAACATTGTATCGCATTTTTTTATTTTTGCGCAAGTAGGTACTTACGTCCATAGAGATTAGAGAGTACAGGTTATTAATTTTAACAACAATTTATGTTAGAATCACGACCAAGGAACTTGTACCTATCACGACAATGTCATGAACATTGACTCTAGAGAGACCTACTTACTCTAACCTCCTCGCGTCGTGTAGTTACCTCGTTACTAAGGGTCGTAATTCCCCCTATGAGAAATATATTTTTTAATTGATCATCGTTTTTCACCGGTTCCTTTACTTAGCGTCTTGAAGTGCATCGTGCAGCTTGGTGATTAGAGCTATGCGGATTTGGTCAGACTGTAATTGGGCTGCGACCCCTCGGCCTCTTGCTATCAACCTTGCCAGTAACCGTGAGCTGCTCCAGGCTATGTTCATCTTTCTGGGCGATGTGGCCATAGAATTCCAGTAGATATCCTTCGCAGGCAGGTAGTGGAAAGCCTCTTTGTGACTTACTCTAACACATACGTCAGTATAATAATGTACCTACCTAAGTTAGATGTTATACCTACCTAGGTACATGAAGAGTTCAGTATGCCCCTACGTAGGTACCTATAAATCTACATGAGTAGATATTAATAATTGCGGTAAGGATGTGTCATTCAATAATAATAATAACTTATATATTATACAAGTACCTAATTACTTGTAGAGAATTAAGTTAATGTTATTGTATAGACAAGTTGCAATTATTTCTATTCTAACTTAGGAACAGGAAAACTTGCAATTCGTTTATGGAACGCACCAAACACTCGTATAGAGTAGAGATGGGCTCTCATGTGGCTAGCAATTCCACGGATGTCGCCTTTGATTACAAAAATTCTTGCACAGAGTGGACAAGTGAGAGCACCATTCATGTAATTGTAATGCTGCTGGTTTTCAGGCTTATAGTTCGTCGCGCTTAGAGTCCAGTTCCGAGAGCCGACGTCTCTCAAAGACAAAGACTCTCTGTTATACTAGTGACCTACACTCTGAGCGATTAGACGCTAGCTCTTCCAACTGAGATGGATCTACGTCACAACCCTTGGTATGTCGCTTAAGCGCATCCTTAAATCTTACGTTTTATCCACCCTGCTTTCGTTGGCTCTCCTAAAGTTCCGAATAAAGGATGCGCTTCGCCAGTTTGTTTTTCTTTTTGTTCAATAACTAACCAGACGTTACCAGAAACTGTAGAATAAGAACTAAATATTTAAAGCTTGCGGAAAACCAAAAGAATCTTAAGGATGAGAAAGTCGACGCTCACTGTAAGAAAAATTAAAAATCTCTTGATAACATACCTCTATAAGAACATGATGTGACTTGAAGCCCAAAGACTGCCTAGTACCTAAATGAGTTGTTTTTTTTTTATAATTTATACAGTCTCATAATTGTGTTGTTTCTAAATCTGTTCCCAGAACACACAGACCTAAGAAAATACCGCTCACCCATAATACTACCCACTTCGCCAGCTGCATTACAAAACGTATTATGGAACGAATAATAAATAAAATGGTGGAATTTATTAATCATGTATATTTTCTACCTACCTCCAGTAAAGTAATAAAAAGACACTTTGATTGCTAGACGATAAAGCTCAATTGGAGCTTGCGATAATTTCAATCAATTGCACAATCAGGTTTAAGACTAAGGGTTTTAATTTGATTTGAAGTGACCATTCCAACTAAGACTAAAGCTACAATTGAGTTTGAACGTTGTCATGCATCACTTATCACATTTTTTAAATGTGATAACTATCTCAAATTCAAAATGTGGATATGTATGTAGTTCTGTGACACACATTCTAGATCCTTGAGATCATCGGAAAATTTAGAGTTAAGTATTCGTATGCATTCCACTTCTTTCTTTGACAAATCTTAAAAATAAATTATTATGTTCAATTAATATTATTTATGATGTTTGTACACTGATGAGAGCCTAATCTGTCTCCTTTAAGTTTTGTCCATCCAAATGTTGTTTGTGCAATAAGACCGCCCAATGTACACTAGTTTTACTATTTGTATCCATAGAAACATTGTAAGGTGTATATAATAATTAAATAATCAAACTGATTAGAAATAACAAAACATCAAGTCTAGTCCACATTTAACAGCTGACAATAAACCAGATTACGTTCGGCGAAGATCTGTTAGCATACCTGGACTTCAAAGACCGAGAGAAGTATATCGATATTCTAACAACTGCACTGTGCTTGAAAACATTAAAGAGATACAGACCGGCCAAATGGAAATGGGCCGCGAAATTAACACATTTGCAACAATTGAGTCACGGTTTTCTTGAAGCTCTCAGGTAGATAGATACCTAAATTCCATGTAAATTCTAGGAACTTTAAGAATCTGGTATTAGATGATAGAGCACAAACCTACAAAGTAAATATATTTTTCTGCATGTATCCGGCTTCCATTGTAATCAATTATTTGATGGCTCTATTGGCCAGTTTGCTGCCGCTGTGTGTATGTGTGTGTGTGATTCACTTACAAGAGGAAGGGTGACCAAACTGATTCTAAAACTCCAACAGATGAAAATACAGCTTTAACCTGTTATTCACTTTGCATATTAGGTACTAAAATATTGATAACTGATGGTCATACTTGAACAGGACGTTAGTTTGGCGTTTCATTCAGTGTGATTTTGATTGGAATTGCCATCTCTGTACCTACATCGAATAATAATATCGTGTAAGAAACTTTTCGAAAGAGGTACCGTTAATTCATGACCCGTGCCTACGATCAATGAGAGTAGGTACAGGCCTATATAGTTTCTTACATCATTTAATATGTATGTAAGACGCACATGGCTAACACTACTCGATTCTATACTAATCCAGAGTTTCCATTATTTATTTTACCCACATACCTTCCGTACAAAATGGGTCTGCTCAGCCCCATAAACCAACGAAAGCAAACGCAAGAGCCGACCAGACGCGAAAAAACTAAATAAACAGCGAATACTCGTTTCATCGCGTACTAAAAGTGCTATAAGCTATAAAGAGCATTAAAACTAGGGCATATAGGAGAAAAACGACTGATACATATTTTTCTTAATACATATACAAACATCCGTCAATGCCTCGCTTGCAAACTGAATTTCAGCAGCCCATTTTTCAGTCAGTGTTCTCTTCGTATATTTTCGTAATGTGGGGCGCCACGGGCGGTAAACATCGCAACACTATGCTACTTTTGTGCATAAATTGGAGAATAACTTTAGTTTGGTTTACGGTGTGAAGACTGGGATTTGGCTACAAGCAGTGTACTTCATCAGTTCTCGATTTCTCCTGGCTGCGAAATATATATTATACGATTGGCTGCATGTACAAGATGCACCGACACTAATCTACCAAATTCTAACTAAGAGAAACGCGACATGAACATTGAAACCACTGTTAATAGATGTTTATGGCATTATCATAAACGGATATTTGTTAAAACATTTGAGAAAAGATAGAGCATCTAATCTTTTAGGAATCGATCATCAATACTTTGGTAGCAAATCAAAACTAGACTTCAATGTGTTTCCCTATACAGTTAAATACTTACATACTAAAACTATGACTAAAACTTGTCCATATGCTAACAACAATTTATCTTCATAAGTCACAACTATTATGCTACTGTCAGGGGGAGAATAAGATGTCAGTCTACGTCGAAGAAGTTGTGTTGTGGTTCTAAAATTAAGAAATAGAGATCTTTAATGTTTTATGTTGTTTTCACGAAAAAAGAAATTACTTTAGTACGAGTATATTTGACCAGTTTTTTTAAAAAGGGAAGTTCTTTGGATGCCTTGCAGTTTAATTTTGGGACGCAACTCCATTTATAACAAATTCGATTTCTTGATAAAAGAATAACCTTTCCCAAATGTGAGATGTGTGGAGTTTGGAGTTGTAGAGGACATGCATCACTTACTTGTTGATGGATTGTGTTCTAAAGAAGTAATATAGCTGATAGGAGGAAGTTGTTCAGGGCTTTGAAGTAGAACAAGAACAATATACATACTTACATTCCACCAAATATTAACTAAGTCGAGTTCTGATTATGCGAGAAAGTTATTCGATTTCTAGCCCTAGATATTATTCTCGTCATTGTTATCGTAATTTTCTAGATATTGATCTCGTCGGTTTGATGTGTAAACTAGTACTCAAATTATGCAAATTATGCGTAGTTGTCGGTGGCAACTGATGACGCCAAAGAAAGAACAAAGTTTTGAGCCAAATGGCAAAGCTTTGTATATTTTGTTTCACCTGTTTATTAAACAAACAAAACTAACAGGCTAAAACTTGACAAAAACCAGGCAAGGTCGCACCAAATCGAACTGTCACTATTTAACGCTAAATTATAGTTCCTCTGACATCTTTCTAAATTTCTAGCAAAATACAATGAGAACATCATTAAGAAATTGTACTTTAGACACATTTCAAAATACAAATGACTAATAACCGTGGGTGGCAGACGTAAAAATATACTCGTTAACAATAGATTTATTTATAAAAGCCACTAATTAACAATTTCCTGTGACAAAATTTTGTTACATCAATGTACACATGGGTCGTTTTTAATGGTGCAGAAACTACATAGACTTTTTTGGGATAAGTCAGAATCAATAGCGGCGACTGTAAGAATGCTGAACCAAATAAACTTCGTAGTGAACTCCGCAGAAACGGTTCAATTGTTTGAGATCTCACAACGAAATTATATAGAAAAGCATAGCGGAGGAGTACCTAAATAAAGTAGCAGTAGAATTCCACTGCCCTGGACTATTACAGCTGGAATAAGATTATCACAGAAAAAATGCATAAATATATCCCAATTACCTATAGATAACTTACGGATACTTACTAATATCGCCTTTGAGGTGTGGAGTTGGAGAAGAATGCTGCGTATTCCGTGGACAACACGAGTGACGAACATATCGATAAAGAAACTACTAAGAGTAAAAACCAGACTCTCCACCATCGGTCTCCAGAGGATCCTTGAATATTTCGGTCACATCGCAAAGAAGCAAGGCGACAACCTGAGAAACTGATTGCGACCGGAAAGACCGAAGAAAGAAGACCACGTGGCCGCAGTCCGATTCGACCAGGTCCGTAGTGCTCTCGAATCTGGCATTCTCCACGATGCTGTGCATGCTTCCGAAAATAAGAACCGATGGCGAGCCATTGTCCATAGCAAAGTGTATCTTGGAGATGGTTACGGCCCTCAGCAAAGAGGAGCACGACGCGACGAGGACCTTTTAAACCTTAGATTACCCTGCTTGGGGTTACGGAATTTAATCGCAATTATAATTTTGATGTTTTTTCGAGTAATGTAATTTCCCTTTACATGTGTATGTGTTGCTAGCGCCACTTTCAAAATTCTTCTGTGTCTCTGTGGGGGAACGTTATGGGCTCAGGCAGTGCGATTTACTCAAATCAAGACTTAGTGCCTTTTCACATGTACCGGAATCCGCCGGTTACCCGGCAACCGGTACCTGGTACCCCTACGTGCTTCACGTAGTTATTAGCACGTTCACTGTAGTTATTTCCACATGTGCCCAATATATCTTGGCAACTGATTTAAGTTCCGTAATTAAAAATATTTTTAATTTTGTATAGGTTTCCTAGATTTCTTTCTGTCTTTCGCCAACGCCGGTCACTATGAACTGATAACCTACAATAAATCTAAGTAGCAACATGAGCATGTGTTCGTCAATAGCCCAATGGCTAAGTTCACTCTTACATCACACTTTTGCTTTTGCAAAAGTGTGATGCTGATGATGATGAAGTGTGTGAAGCTAAATATGCTTGTCTAGAGTGCTAGACAAGCATATTTAGCTTAGTTGTAGAGGTTAACAAGATTGCTAGTATTGTGAAGTTTTTTATTTTCAGCTTTTTAGTATTTAGTTCTGTTTTAAAAGGTTATATTTTCTAAACGGTTGCTTAAAATGAAAAATGGTGAAAGAAACTACAATATCATTTTTAAAGATCTTTTTAATGATGACCACATGACATAGTCGGTTTTAGTTTTTTATTTTTGACAATATGGCGTCTAGTTGTCGTTGTGGTGCTATATTTTAATTATAATGTATCCAGTAACACTCGCGCCATCAAGACAAATTCAAGGACGTATCATTTATCAAAATCCGTTCACTGGTTTAATAGTTACGAGGGAACAAAGGAACGGACATACATACATACATACATACAAACGCGCCTAAAACATAACCCTCCTCCTTGCTTCGCTGCAGTCGGGTAAAAATGTAGCCTAATTTGAGCAAAGGGCTCTTGATTCAGGCATCCTATGTCCTAATATTTCCCGGCACTGACCGCTGCTCACGATAAAATAATTAGAATACTTATAAGTTTACTTTTACATCACATGACGCTCTTACAGTACAGTTAGAGGGTTAACCTGCGCGAACGAAAATGAAGTGTGTATAATGCAAAGAACCTATGTACCAATCAGCTTTTAGCTGCAGCACATTTTATAACATGAACTATGACGTCATAACACACCTTATAAATAGCTTTTCTCTAGAGATGTGTTGTCCAACATAAATCCTACGAAATTAACTGCTCCAAACAAAGTTATTTTAACTTTCTTATTTAAAATAACGCTTCCTTGCACGATTTATAATAACGGGCGCACATCTATTATCATTTTTATAATCCTAAAATGTGTTTTTCTTGGTTGATATATTGTTTTGTTTGCGAGTCATTTGTTGGTTTGTAGTTTAATTTAAATAATTCATTTTGAGGTTTCGAAACTTATGAAGAATTAGTAGATACGTAAAATAAAAAAAAACCGAATTTCCTTGGAACTTGCTCTGATGGTTCGACGTAATTTGAAAGTATCAAACGTACTCGTCAACCTTATAATCAATCGTGCACAATGGAAAATAACGCAAAATCGAATCAAATGATGCAGGCCCGAGTCCACAGCGCGTCGGGTTCCACGCGTTCCTGAAAGAGCAGTCAGCAGCTTTGACGGAGCCCGATAGGTGCCCGGGGTTGTGGAATTTCTAACGAGATACCGCGGCGCTGGAACGTAAAGGCAATTGAAGGAACAGGGTGAGTTTTTAGTCAGTGGAAGTCTGAAACTTCCTTCTTCATCGAGCAATTATTTAGATGATTTCCCAACCGAAAAAGGTCCATCTTTAAAAGTTTTGCGTGAATACTTTATTAATGTGATTTTGATTCACATTCAATATCACCCCTGTGTACTAGAGTGGCGATAAAAATAATGTTGAGAATTACCGGCCCATTTCCATTCTCTCCACTTTGTCAAAGGTTTTTGAACGACTTGTGCACAGTGCGCTATATATCCTCATATCCGTCATCTTATTCTACCCGAACAACACGGTTTCGTGAAACGGCGCTCTACCGCCACTAACCTGATGACTTTTGTGACCTCTTTGAGAATATGGACCGCAGGGTACAGGTTGACGCACTTTATACGGATTTTCAGAAGCCCTTTGACAAGGTGGATCGCACCCTCCTGATGAAAAAAAAAAAATGCCTTTAATGGCATTCGCGGTAATTTATTGAGATGGTTTGCTTCATATATTTTCAATAGGACTCAAAAGATCGTCATTAATGGGCATGAATCTGACTCTACTGTTGTTCAATTCGGGGTACCTCAGGGATCAGTATTAGGCCCTTTTCTTTTTGTATTGTTCATCAATGACATAAAACAATGTTTTGTCTATACAAATTTCTTGATGTATGCAGACGATATGAAAATTTATACTACCTGTAAAAACATTCGTGACTGCCATTATTTACAACAGGACCTTGATAGATTTTATGAATACTGCCTCAAAAATAAACTCTTCCTAAATGTTACACAATATATTTTACTAAAAATATAAATCAGATAAAATTTAATTAACGTAAAGGCGCCTAATAACGACCACTCAAAATCGGCACCCATTACCGTCCGTTTCATAAAACTATCATTTTAAAGAGTTGCATTAAAATTAGACAAGTCGTTGTTTCAGAGAAAATATAGATGTATTTGTAATGCAAATATTCATCACTTGCTTTTAATAATAATTGCACAGTTTGTCGTCGGACTCCGGATATAGCGCATATTTAGTAGTGTCCCGCTCCCGATTACGTAAGTACACCTATTTTTTTTTAGCATAATATATAATTGTAAAGCAATCTAATGAACCTTTTAATTATTTTGATACCTTCTTAATACTTTCATAAACACAAATAATAACTAATTTTAATGAGATGCAGCTTTATTTTGCTTCAAATTCAATATTAAAATGTGGCGGTGATAGGAACAATAATCTCAATTTTATTCCTATTACCGACCTAGGTCGTTGTTAAGTTTTTGACGAATATTTTAATTTCTACTTTTTATGTTATAATGCATCAATTAATAAGTAGTCGGCTATACTAATTTGATTAGTTAGTGTGTCAAGTTGTATTTGACCTATTAGCGCCATACATAATAAGAGTATCGATACTGGGAAAATCAACTTTATTCTTATGTAAATGTTTTGATGAATGTAGGATGTACAATTCTCTAATATTGTATTTTTATAGTTAAAATACCATTAAAATAAAATTAGCATAGCTACTGGCACCTGTATAATCATACAAATATTCTAAAAAACAATACATTTACTCAATATATATTCATTTCATTGGGTCGGTAATAGGTTATACAGAATTTCTTCAATAGAACCTATTACCGATGTACCTGTACTTTTTAACCGACTTCAAAAAGAATGAGGTTCTCAATTCGTCTGTATGTTCTTTTTAGTTTTTATGGATAGTGTGTTAGTAATTATTTTTATTTTTTTTTTTGCATGGTAGGTAAATATAATGTAATTAACATTAATAACAATTTAAAATATTTAGAAAAAATATAAAACTGTAATTCATTTTTTATTAAAAACTATTATTAAAAATCACCTATTGACTTCCACTTCCACTTATTCTTAACCCACTGCTAAGCAAAGGTTTAGTAGTTTAGTACATTCGACTAGGTAAATTTTGATTCAGAAACATGGAACGATTAAAACGTACGTAATATACAGCTAATCAACTTGACTCTGCATTGATGGCTATCGATAATGGAGCAAGTATCTATGAAACCTCAAAGAGATTTGGGATTCCTAGAACAACTTCGTGACAAGAGAAATCATAAGTACTCTAATGAAACTTGTGGGGTTCAACCTGTCTTCACCAAGCACGAAGAACGCCATTTAATAGACTGGATTCACTATTATATTTCAATATGTAATTCATATTATGAAGCATATCTCTTAAGACGGATTAAAGGCTGGTTATAATTATAACATTCTGTATTCTAAAGAATTAAACCCACACGAGCATTTTTATTTGACTGAATTTGTTCTGTTCATTTAGCGGTCGGTAATAGGTGCCACAAAAACGGTAATAGGAACACACCCATGGTTTAAGTCGGTAATAGGAACATAGCCCTTTTCATCAATTTATATTTTTTTTAAATATTTATTTCATTTTTTCGAATTGTTTCTATATCTGACTGACAAGATCGTTAGTTTCAGTACTTGAATAAAAATAAAAATGACACCACTTATTAAGCATGTGCTTATTTTTTGCACATAAATGTGAACTTGGCTTAAACTGGCGGTAATAGGTGCGTTTACGTTACTCAATATGAGACTTATGAGGGTGTTAAGCCGCGACGAGAGTCAAGCACTCTCGTCTGCATTTTGATGTTCATATTGACAATATTGTAAAAAAATATTGCAGATGTATGGACTAGTGATAAGATTTTCAAGTAACTTTGTATGACCCTCTACATTCTTAACATTATATAAAACTCTGATTTGTTCGCAATTAGAATACGCCGTCCAAATTTGGGATCCCTTAAATGATAAGTACAAAGATAGGCTAGAAATTGTTCAGAAAAGTATTTACGTACTATGAATTATAAATGTTATCGTCCTAAAGTCTCCTATGAACAATTATTGAAACGGTTTAATATTCTTAGTCTGGAATCTAGAAAATTTCTACTGGGTGTATGACGCTGCATGGAATATGTAATAACTGCGTCATTGTTCTAAGGTAATAACAGATTCGACTGCATTCCATTGTCAAATAGTTTACATTATACAACGTGTAACTTAAAGGGTATATACATATCAAGTGCACAGCTTCTTTGGATGATAAGTGATAACAAATGATATGGCAAGGGTTTTGTAATCCTATTTATTTATTTAAACTTTATGTACAATAGTGTTACATGGGCGGACTTAATGCAGCAAGGCATTCTCTACCAGTCAACCTTTGGGTTAAAAAGATCACAATGTGGTAGGTGTACAAGTAAAAAAATGTCATTATCGAAAGAATATGTGTATAAATATATATATAATAATAATAAAATACATATATATGCTAAAATAATAGACTAATAAATACGGTGCTTTATAATAATCTTTCCAACTAAGAGAACACACAATATTTATAATTATTGCGAAAACCAAACTAAGAATGACAGGCTTTTAAGTAGTGGTTTCTCATTTTACGCTTAAAAGATAATTTAGACTCGGCTTTCTTGATGTCAAGGGGTAGCATATTCCAGAGTTTAATGGTAGAAATTTCATAGGAATTAGCCTATTTATTTAATTAGCATTTCCTATGTCTACATGTGTGGAACTTATTAGAAATTTCAATACATTGATACCAGAGACCGAATCTTTCAAGTTAAGAAGAACGAAGAGAATTATCGTGTTATTGCCAAGTCACGTGGAAAGTTATTAACCCTCGTAGTGCTGTGACAGGTCTGTTATGATTGGCATTCAAGAAACATATGAAACCGATAATTTGGTATCAATTCTTTGAGTCACTTATTTTGAGCTGAAACTGTGCATAGAGTCTCCATACCAGATGTTGTCTTCAGCCCTTGTGGATAGATATAGGGTTTCCGTTACACGTTGTATAGTACCCAGATCTGTCATGTGTCGTGGGGTGCGTGTGCCTCAATTATTCCATACAAATTCGCGTAAGACTAATGCGCCGGGGTGCGCGTGCCTCTTTGTCGCCTTGTTGATATGTAGGTACGTACGTACAACACTTACTTCGTGGAGCTTGACATATTTACTCTTTCTAAACATAGTTTTAAGGCAAGAGCAATAGAGATACTAACTTCATAAGTATGTATAACCTTTTTATCCTTCTTTTTAATAATCATATATGATGCAAACTATATGTCTGTTTTCTTTTAATATTTTTGTGATCTCGTGGACATTGGTGTGGGTTACATGTGTAGTAACATAAATATAGAATAGATTAAGTATAACAGTATATCTAATTGTTGTGTTAATTTAAGTATCTATTATTAAGCTTGGCATGTAATTGCTTTTTGTCCCTAATAAATAAAATAGAAATAAAAATTCAGCCACAGATATTATAATACTAGCTTAGTTCAGTGAAGGTAAAGATAAGTATACTGTTTGTTGACATAACCATCCTGCATGACGAGAACCTCATGAAAGCCGAGAAAGATAAGCAAATCAAGTATTTTGACTTGACGCACGAGATTGTTAATTCTTGAGTGGAGCCCTGACCGCCCGGCTTGGACCCTGTTTCACCGGGAAAAATAGTAGCCCACAGGTACCGACTGGTGGGCTGGTATTTTTTATATATTTAAATATTTTGTTTGCTTTTTATGCTATATTTAAAAATTTAGAGGGATATGTTTATACATATAACATCACTTATGTGAATGTTATACAAACAACTAGAGCTTGATATAAGTGCTAATTTAAAACGGATCCTCCAACAATCTTGACCAATGCAGATTGGTAGTAGCCATAAAGACGATAATACCAGTACCACACTGTACCAGCTACAATCCTATCTTTTGTTTTAATGACTTCTACCAGTTTTAACATCGGAAACTTATGAATGTAAAATGGAGTAGAGGATTTAGTTTACGAGCTCTGTGAAATATATTCTCAGAACTGACAAGACAGGCATTTTCATGAGTCAGCAGTTAACTTTTCAAAACACACCGAGTTGCTGGTCGCTCTACGGTTGAATGATGACGATTTATTTGACGCTAAAAAGAACGTTGTTGCATATTTCCACAATCTCCTGTCCACAGAAAACATATGACGCGACATCAACAAGTTGATAGTCCATTAATGTCAAGACGAGAACGAAATAATAGTAGAAATATATACGTTCAACGAGTGTCTTAACAGAAATGTCGTTGGGCGATCAAAAGCTGGTCACATGGAAATTAGTGAATAAAAATTTAATTTTACTAAAGTGATTCATAGTTATAGTACTCGTTGATAGTTTGGGTTTTTTATATGCTGGATTTATGTGATTTAATTAGATTAAATCGTGGTCTGATGAAGATCTTGGCGATAGACTTACTAATTCAAGCCATGGTCACTCACGATCAATGGTTCGCGTTGTCAATGAAAAAGAAAATACGACCAGTGACGATCAGGCCAATTATCATGTTTTTTTTTGTTATTACGGGGAAACATTTTAAAGGCCTCTGGACTTTTGGGGAAAATACAGGGCGTGTGGGATTATTTCCTCACTAAAACCGCCCCAATGATCAACATCAGCAATTAGAAGGAGCCCGTTACCTCCTAAAATACCACTCTGGAGTCTCATGTGTGCAACGCCTATTAAGGCACATCTCTGGGGCAATTCTCGTGCCTACTTAAAAAACCAGTCAGAGAGACAAACTAATGTCATAGACTGGTCCAAAAAGAAAGTTCCACTTTCAGTTTGCACTCTTGAAAAATAAGAGATTGCTATCCTCATACCTCAGCAATGGAATTTGTTCACAAACTCTACTTCTGAATTTAAATCCAGAACTAACAAATGCCCGAAGCACTGTTCAGTCTTAAACTCCTCATTACGAACTCTTTACAGTCTTCCTTCCACGTATTTCGAACCGTAAACTTACTTTTATTTCTGCAGACACTAAATCAAATAACAATACATCTAATTCTCGAACGAATGTAAACATGCACCTTATTTAATTGCATGTGTTTAACAAGCTGTTAACCCACATGTTTATACTACCACCGAAGTTTATAAATTGGTCAGATACCTGTTGCTCTGCAAATTCTATTCTTCAATCATCCCGGGGAGCGTCATCAGCGAAATTGTCTAAATTAGGAATGGTGATGCTTGGCAGATGGTTAAGAGTGCTGGATTGTTGAGATATTAACGGGCGCCAATATGGAAAGACTTAATTACTCTAATAACTAGAATACCCGTTAGGTTTTCTCCTAAAATGTTACGAGATTTGAAGTAAAGCAAAACTTTTACTGAAGAGAAGTAGCACAAAACAGAGACGGTCAAAGTCAATGGTTTTAGGTCTGCAGAAGATAGTAAATTCAGTCAAGTCTTATTTAGGTTAGCTATATAAAAAAACCTTATAACCAGGAAAGCTCCAAGCTCCAAAACCTCAAAATGTCTGTTCTATATTTCGCATTTTACAACCAAATATTCTGACAGCCAACCAAAAACCAGCGATGAAGATATAATACCCTGAAATACATACATTTAACAACTTATAGAGAGGAAAATTTTGAGTCATAACTGTGTAGTTACTGTGGCTTCGATATCTAAGAGCTTTTCAGGGATAAATCATGTCGCTGTGTTGAAGATGGGCATCTGAAGATCAATATTTAACAGATAAATATGACATTTTGACACCTAAAGAATGCTAACAATATACAAAAATTAATACGTAGGTATTCCCTTTGGTCACGGCATACCTTGAAAACAATCCCGACTTCATTTAAGCTTAACTTGTTTTGTTTATATTTTTCTGTATTGCTGGAGGTTGTTATAAAAGGGAATACGAGTATTAATAATAATGAATCTGTCTTTTCAAATAACATGACTCATTTTGTAAGTAACATTTTTTCTCAAACCTATGATTAGATTAGGAAACTAAATTCTTTATCCAATCACTTAATCTTAAAAACTATGAATATAAATGAATTAAGAATACAGCGCAGAAAAAATGAAGTTTTCAGAGAATATATTTTTGTAATGGAATCGAAGTGCCAACATAGACTTAATCGCGGTAAGAAGCTTTAGAATTTTAGCGATATGTATTTATCTGATGCAATAATTAGACTATGCAGGGTTATTTTAGAATTTCCAATCCAAAATCTAATTTCTAATTTCCGTCAAATGAGTTTCAGGCATCCAGTAGATCATTAAAAGAAAACAAGAAAAAAAATGTTTTTCACGCATGTTCTCGTGTAAAATCTTGTAAAATCGTGTCTATATATTAAAACAAATAAATTAATAATATGGATCATCCATTTGCTAAACACTGGGCATATGTGGACTTGGTGTTTAATGCCTGCTAAAACAAGCTAAATTAATTTTATGTACCATCTTAGACTTAAATCTCCTGCCACTAACACTTTGGTTTTTGGCCGAAATAATGTTTACTTAAATAAAATAAATAAATTGGTTCTTGTATACATGAAGTTTTTCAAGAACTAGCCAATTTTTTTCAAACAAAAAGACAGTTCTATCTAAACATTGCATTCACGATCTGTGCTAAAATCGGCGTTACTATGACGTCTTAATACCATTATGATTCCAGTGTGGTAGGGAAACGACGCCATACAAACGCATAGCTCTATCCTTTTCTGATATTGGTACCTCACAGTAAGGCCCTACTTCTTCGAAGCCCCTTGAAAAAATTACTTAAATTTAAAGTTCTATATTCAGCAGGTGGTTGGAATATTATTCACATCTCACAATTTCACAAACAAATTACCAACACCACACCACTCTTGTTCCTTCCAACAAAGACATTGTTTGGACTTCCAAACACCCTAAAAATAACCCAGCCTCTTAAGAAGCTTAAAGTTTTAAAATTAAGGGAGTCGTTACCCTCGATAACAAACTTGGGTGAGGCGCGAACGTAAATAGATATTTCTTCAACATTTTGTTTATTGGTTCGAACGCTTATTAGAACACGATGAAATACTTTGATATAGGTACCTATACCTAGTTCCTCGTTTCTTAAGTTTTTCGCCGCTTCGATGGCAATGTAAACAGATGCTACTGTATCGGTATGATCCACATACTTTTGGCAAAAATAGAATCGGCCTACGGGCGAACATTTTTAACATCGAAGTTGTTTGTGGCATGATAGATGAAGCAATTTACTTATTAGTTAGAGTCTATTTTCTACAAGTTTAGTGGGTGTGACTCTTTTTTAAAACTCAGGTATTTTATGGTTCTTGTCGTGGTTTTTTTAATTTTAATCATAGGAATTTCCCCTGTGTCGTAGGTGCGTTTTTACACGCACCCGGAACAAATATTATAAGTTCGTACCATACATATGTTTGTTCCGTACGGAAATCGACACGAATCGAAACAGCCAATAGCTCAACCACTGCACCAATGGTGACGTCAGTAATAATGAAGATAGTGCCGTCGTCGGAACATTTTTTTTTTTAAAAGTTTACTAGCAATTTGGGTATAATTCACATTAATTAAAAATGCGCAACATTAAGATGCCGTTTAAGGAATGAAATGTCTTACTGCTTCAATCTTAGCGGGCGTTTAAAATGTCTATTCGACTCAACCGAATAAATTTTTATTTTATAAGGTATAAGTTACAAACAGCCTTAGTCTTAGATGGTCGCCAATTATAGAATAATTACATTCATAACATAATTCACAAATTATTTAAAGATCTATCCAGACGCCTAGTTGATACTTCACGTGACCCAAGGGCTGGCTTTTACCTTGGACAGAGGTTAAGCATTGCCATTAACGTGGCAATGCCGCCAGTCTTTTGGGCACATTACCAGTGGAAAGCGATGCGCACGAATTTCTGGACGCCTTATTTTAGTTTATTTTAGATGTATGTATGTAGTTTAGGGTTTTTATTTAATTGTATATTAGATTTGCAAAATACATATAAATATATTAGTTATTTTGTTCAATCGTAACTGATATTATAAAAGCTATACATAAGACAAAACATAAAAAAAAAATTGTATAATTAAATCAAATTGAATAAGGATTGACAATAGTAACATATTATAATAAATTTTTCTCAAACAAACACAGGTTTTTTTATATATTAGATTAGATTTAGTTTTAAAGACATTCTAGGGGTTGTAGTGGATTTAAAATTCAGGCATACATTTTATGAGAGAGTTAATTTCCCTAAAGACTGTTTACTGTAACTCACCGAGAGTTAATCCCAATATTAGTTAGATGACTGAATATTACAGTTATCAGAAGGTTTTCAGTTGCCACTGCGACTCGAGTGCGGTGGACGAGATTTTCTTCAAACGGACGCACATACTGGTATTTGCACGATCTACGCGGCCAAAATTATTTTGATGCTTATTTGGTATCTAAATAACGCAAATAAGAAAAACATACATATTATTTACAAAAAAACAATATATTCACAATCTTAAGGTAGGTTACACGAATTACAGGGAAAAAAAATAAAAATTATAAGTTTCTGTAATACTTTCTTCATCGCTCTCTGATGAATTCTCAATTATATTTGGTTCCGCAGATACGAACATGGCCAAGGTTTCTGGCATAAATATGTTTGCTTTTATTTTTTTACTGCTCGCTTACTACTTAGCAAAGGATCTGAACTAATAAGAAGCGGGTTAAAAATATCTTGGTTGCAACTTTCTCTGGAAAATTTCCTCGCAAAATCTTGGCGGTAACATCTAAAATGTTTGTTACGAGCCTCAGCTGTTTCCTCGGAAAGCTGCCCGATTGGTAATAACACCTTTTCTATTATAACTGCGCCATGGACTAAAATCTTGTGCATTGTTGGCGTCATAGGATGCCATTCATATAAGTTAACGTAAACACGAGCAGTTTCTGAAGCATATCTTTCATATTTTGTAGGATCAATTTGGTACCCGCTTAAAATTGCTTCCAATATAACATTTAGTCTGTAAATGAGAAATAACAGGCATCAGCCTGTTATTTCGGAAGCTAATCTCGGCTTCTCTAAAAACCTGCTAGTATTTACATCATTCGTATTCCCAAAATTGGATTTTGGTATATCTACTATTAGACCTGTTTCAGTGCGAAACCTTTCTTGTATGTGTCTTTTTTTCGTTCTTCTATGTCTTTTTCCTCTTGCGTTTTTTATTCCTGTATTTCTTTACTTGTAATACCGATATGCCGAATTCAAGGGCCGCAAAATTTACTTCTCTTATATATTCCAATTTATTGAAATTCTTGGATGTTGCTCCACAAATGTAGCATCTACTCGTAGACTTTATGCCTGTGGCTGCATTGCAGACCTTTTCATCTACCATTGTCATTACAAATGTGTGCTTAATACGGAACTTTTTCTCTGCTATGTCGACCTCTGTCGGGTCTAAAGAGTTAATAGCACTTTTAACATGTCTTATTTCCTCTTCAATGACGTCATTGTTTTCCTTAATTAAACGGAATCTTATTGGTCGACAAAATAACGGTGAAGAAGGCATTGGATTTTTCCATAAAACTTTTTCATTATTATCTCCACAAACTAATTGAAGGGGCACGAAGCAGCTTTGGAAAAGGTTTGTATGGGGATCAGTATCACTTTCAAGTTTTTGCTTAAACTGTGATCCATCGCAACCCCATTTACTAATAATAGTTAAGGATTCACGCTCTTGCTCCTTTAAAGTTATCAATACCTCTTCTAGATACCCCGATAAACGCCTAACAGTAACATCCATTAGAGGCTGTAACTAAACTTCGGCACTGGTACTCGTTACCGTACACGATTCTTGAGGTGGGTACCATTTCTTCTTGGCCTTTTGTAACACACTGTAGCACGGAAAAAACTTCTTCTTGGTCTTTCTTATAATTTCGTATTGTCCTTGTGTCAAATATGCATCTACAAACATTTGCAACGCTTGCATTGGTGTCAAAGAGGGTTGCTCTTTACTTGATTTCCTAAGACAAAATGCCTTCTTATATTTAGTTGCTCGTGTCGGAGTACTGGTGATATCTTTAAAGACATTTGATGCATCTCTTTTACCAGATTTTTCCAGCTCCACTTGCGCAGCATGTATTATGATCTCCTTTTCGAAACCAGAACGAAGTTCCTCAGTCTTTTTTTGCTCCTCTCACTTGCCTCTTCGAACAATTTGGGTGGTCGATCTGGTCTATTTTGTGAGGTCACAACAACAAGGATTTCAAACGTATCTTCCAGCCATGACCGGTTGTATTTCAGAAATTTGTCTTCTTTATAATGAGCTTTGGTCCACCTTTGTTTGAGTTCTGATTTGAAATGGCCAAAACTACGTTTCAAATTAACAATTTGGTGGTCATTGTAATCTTCACTTGACCAAAGTTGATCTTTTAGATTATTTAATTTTGCATCTAAATTAGGCAAATTTTCTTTCTTCATGCGGTCAAACAAGTATTGCCGGTCATAATTCTTACTTCTGACGCACCCTGTGCACCTAAAACAAACGTACACTATGTAAAAAAGTCGCTAACAAAAATCGCATTTTATACATTTTATTGCTAAATATCTTTAATCCCCCAAAAGTGAATCTATCCGGATGTTTCCGGAGTACTTTTTGATAATATTTATAAGAAAAATGTTCAAATAATAACCTGTAATTATCACCATAGCCCGATATATAAACAAAAACAAAAACACTAGCAAAGCAAAAATATTAAACGAAATCATGGTATGAAAATGACTTCACACATTATAAAAAAAACCATGTTGTTTATTAGTTGATCATAACTTTATTATTGTAGTTTGTAAGTCTCTTACCTGCTCTATCAGAATCCATCACTTTCAATTCATAGATCAACTTAAAAAATATAAAAATATACTTTTGAAGTTTAAGTTTAGAAAAGCGCCGAGAACAGATACGTACACGTAAGTGAAACGGTCTAATTCCGACAGACATAACGCGCGCGGGGTGTGCGATAGCAGGTAAATCGAAGATGGATATTGTTCCCTGGTTCGTCCTCTGTTCGTAAAACTCATTTTTTTTATGTTTTTGTTATTTGGACATTGGGACTTTTGGCCGCGTAGATCGTGCAAATACCGGTATGTGGGACGTTCAAGGTACCTATTTCAGATATATCTATACAATAAAAACTAAAATAATCCCCGATTCTCGAACGTCATTGATCTATTTTCAGTATTAATACAAGAAGGAATCTTCAATGAAAGTTTACCAATAGCGATTCAATCAGAAACTAAAATTAAAGAAGGAAAATCATACAAACATCTCGGAATATCCTACTAATTTTAGAAAGATCACGTTGAAAGTTTTATTTTTAAAGAGCACCCTACTGATTTGTAAGGCGATACGAGACATCAGCTGCGTGAGATTTGTTGGTGATCTTATTTTAATAGAGAACGTGCTGAAACGTTTTCAACTAATGAGATGAAAACACGATTCTTAAATATGATATTTCAGTCGTTCAACTGACGTAGTGTGAATAGCTACGGATCAAACAAAAGTACTGCGTACTAAGTAGGTACTAAGCTTTTGAGGATTTAACATTTGTATGAACAAAATGAGATATTATATAAACTGGAAGCACTGAAGCCGTTATTGATTATTGCTTTATATTTTTTTTAAAGAGAATTAGCAATGTGGGTAGCATTCATATTTCTAGCAATCTTGTTAACCCCTTCAATTAAGCTAAATATACACGTGTCTGGAGTGGGTTCTCGGCAGCAGGGTAATGGGTGGGGTTCGAATCTGAAACCTCCAAACCTCTCGATCACAAGTCCGACATCTTAGCTATTAGGCTATGGACGCTTAAAGACGCCGTCGTGTTCCAGAGAGGCGGTAACCCGTTAGGACATTCCTGGAACCCCGGCAGGCATTGCCCCTATCGGGCCCCGTCATTGATGCTACGTGCTCTTTGAGGTGGAAGCTCAATGAGCTTCTCGTGGCGCCTTGGCTGGAGCGAGAGGAAATCATGCCATAGGTACTGACCCTTATTAAATTATTTTAATTGGAATACAGAAAATGACAATATGATGATAATGATGAAACAAATGTAAAATTATAATGTTAGATAATAGAAGCTTGGCAAGAGAACTAACGACTACAAGAGAATCATTACTCTGCCATTTCAACTACAAACTAAAGAACAAAAGAGAGCTCATAATATCAGTACTAGTCCTAAACTAAACGCAGTTAGTGAATGAACATCAAGTCATGGACATTAAAACATAAATTGTATCCAACTCATTAGACGCGTATTTTGGGAGTGCACATGCGTTCATTCATAATCTTGTTCACATGTTCAAATGGTAACTCGTTCGCACTGTCTCGGAGAATATCGACGGAATACTAACAAATATTATCATAATTTGCAATGCTATTGGTTATAAACTTATGAGAATAGGTTAATTAGCTTTGGATGCTGGTTTGGAATGTGCAATTTGAACACTAACGTTCTTAATGAGGACACAAAATATAAATTTAATAGGATATTTTAGTTTAGTTAGCAGAAGTACAATTTATGTTTTACCTATTTTGGCTTCTGCCTCGGTAGATATCCCAGTTTTCATTAGGGGGCTTATAATAATAGCTTTACAAAGAAATCTTTAGAAAACAAAAATACGCAACGATTCAATAAATTCAGAAACTATTATATTATACCTACCAGCTGTAAGATTTTTGAGAACAAAAATTTGGAAATATGATTAGATTTTATATCAATTATTTAATTTCATCAGTTGTAGTAGTAAAATCGTAACATCAAGGTAATTTTGTTATTCTAATGAACAAATAACAATTGGCATAGCTTTCAAAGACAAACTGTACATACGACTTTTTTGTCATTCGAAAATCAAAATTGAGACATCTCTCTTTTGTTTTTAAAAATATAAATGACAAAGTGATGGGCAATCGTCATGGAGCGACAAATTTATGTTGAAAGCACAATAAAAATGATACTGTAGTAGACATTCGCCAGACAAAAACTTTAGTGGCGATTGCCAACTAGCGTTCGACCCGAAGATGCACTTTCAAAATACAGTTATTGCTTTCATTGCAACGTTAACAACTATACAACTGACAATACAAAAGGAAGAGATTCTCGTAAACGTTATAAAACTTGAAGGTGATAAATCGGATGATTTTTGGGTGACGCGAAGAAAATATTTTTGTACCTACTCACACAGGGGTGATATCGGGCGTCTGTCTGTACCTACGGACGATTTATAATGTCTTGTTTTGATGCAAACATATAGTTTATCATAACATCGTTTACTCTTGTGTAGATTAATGTTTTCTGAAATGCTTATTTTGTTTTCTGGTTCGAAACACGATTTCTTAAATGCCTACGCTGAAGTTGAGATCATTAGAGACAATTTCCATTATTTTCTTCAGACGCTGTTTGACTGGAAAACTTTGCAAGCTGCTTAAATTTATGAGGATATCTTTATATTGCTGTATTAGTCACCCGCGTCTTTGATAACCACAAGAATTTACAGCTTTTTGACGTTTTGTCTCGCTACATAAATAACACAACTTGTATACGTCCATCTCTAAACCCATATAAAAGTCACCCAAGAAACCATTTTCTTCATTTGCACTACCCAACGGAAGCATAAAACTGGTGGGAACCGCAACATAAAGAATAATAAAACACGTTATAATCTCTGTTTTACACACATTCTGTGGCACCTATCAAATGAAAATGTCGCGATAGAAATAGGTGACATGATATCTAAATATTTTTCTTGAATCCTGAAAAGTCCACGGGTTCTTCCATTAATCATGTGGTGTTTGTCCAGAATTGTCTATATCCCTCCCCCTGTTGATAAGTCATGACTGTTTAGACTACTACTACCCAAGATCACTGTTATTTGGTTTCTATAAAATATCTTAATATATTTGCTTACGTGTAGAAAATACGTATTGTAAAAAATGTTTATTCAATTCTAGTGACACACGCACAAACACTTATTATTTTATTATTAAAAATTTTGAACACGTATTGATACAAGAATATATTTAATAGTAATTTTAAAATAAATACAAGTGATATCGTGCTATATCCACGCACGCTTGGGATGTTTCGCGCGAGATCTCTACGGGTTATTTAGAAGGGCTAGCGATGTGTGGGCTCTCGTTTGACAGCTGTCATGTTATACCATAGCGAAAAGGAACGATGGGCGCGGGCCCCATCAGTATCTGAATGCTGTAAGTCATTTCCAATTTGACTAGCTTATTAAATGATCTTTGAACTGTGGGAGTATTTTTAGTAGAACAGCGTTAAAACAAATGTTGGACCAATGATTTGTATTAAAGAAGAACTTCAAACGAATTTTAAAGCGTGTTAAAAGTATTTGAAACATTCTGTTTCTACAGAATTAATTACTTCCCGCAAAGTGTCTCAATATACAGGATGTTTCAAGCAGTTGGTGAGTTATTATTTTTATAATAATAAATACCTTGGTAGGAAGAATATCAGCAACAGAACATCACCCTTAAATATAACAGCACAGGTTGATACAGAAATAGATAGGTACTTGATCTATTTCTGGAACAACCTGTGCTTAGCAAATAAAGCTAGACATCGAAAATTGTAATTCACATAATGGCGGCTGACGAACGCAATGGAACGTTTTCTTCCGAAACACATCAAGCCCATAACTCGTTGTGGAGCTATTACTGAACCGTTTCCGATTGTGAACGGCGCTGGCGCAACCGAATTTGTCAACAAACCTAATTTCTCCTAAAATAGTTTATCGATTACGGATTTCCTTACTACCGATTAAAAATAAACATTCTCTATTCAAAAATCGATGTATGACGTTTCCGATACTCCGATATCTACGATCCACTCACGGAATCTAGTGAAAATCACTGAAATATCTTGTTCTAATAATATCGTGACTAAACTACATTTTGCGTCATTTGTGCTTCCGGTGCGATGATGCCAAATCTTTAAGGAAAGAGGCGGATACTAAACCGTTTCACCGATTAGTTTCGATTAATTAATTACTACGTTTAATTCATACATTTGTGTCAACTGTAAGTTCACACCTACTTTTACCATCGTCGACATAACATGTATCTATCAATAATGTCATATCATAGAAATGAAATGAGTTAGCGTTAAGACAACCAAGTAGCCTTTTTATATGCAGACACTGTCATTTTACATTTATTTATTATCATTTTCTGTTCAGCATTTTCCTACTAGCTCAACTATGTTAGGGCTAGATATGGATTTAAGTCATGGAGTATTTTTAGTTAGTCAGTGTGAAAAATATACGCATTGATATTTTGCAAAGATTAACGGGATAAAAGTAGCCTAGGTTTTATTTCAGGTTATAAACTATATGTGTATCAAGTTTCGTCCACTGTAACACGAACAACCAAACTTTTAAATGTTCCTATAACATTAGCAGGATTAAAGTCAGTCACAGCTAATTTAGTGTGAATGGACCTACCTACTTACTAGATTGATTCAGTTGAGATTTGGTGCACATTTAAAACCATGGCAATTACGAACAGATTAAAAGGAAAACATAAAATATATATGGTGTTTAAGGTTCTATCTTAAGAAAAAAGGAACACTTGGAACATGTAAGTAGAAAATCGGCCAAGTGTGATTCAGTCTTGAACTCTTGATTGCACAGGGCCGATGTTTTTCGCTACGATCAATTTGACCAGTATTTTCTACCCCATTGTTAATTTATGCGTTATATTTTCTACTCAAACCTTTTGTTAATAACTTTAATTACTAATAACCTTTTATTTTGGATGAGCCCACTCTTGACCTCGATCACGCCTTATGGTTAAGCGATAGATGAGGTCTGTGATGGAACGAGCGAGCCCAGAAGATGTCTGTTCACTCTTGCTTTAAAGGCTGACGGTTCATACGTGGTAGGGAACACAGAATCTGGCAGAGAGCTCCACCACACCTTAGAAATGCGCACAATAAAAGTAGAGGTACCCCGCAGTACGTCTGGTAGACCAGTAGTGATAGGGAGATGTAGGGATCAGGTTGTGGAGTCCCTGCGTACACTCTCCGTAGTTTAATCTGTAGAAGACCAAAAGGCAAGCAACGTTTCGCAGCTGAGCCAGGCTGTGAATCTTGTCGTCCACCGGCGTCTCGTGGTCTATGAGCCTTTCAGCTTTAATTGAAGATTATACTATCATTATAACTTAAAACAGGCTTTGCTTGTTTATTTACTCAAACTGCATGTTATGTCTTTTCTTTTCTTACTTTTTTTGTTGTGAGTCACTATAGTTTTTCTTTTTATTATGTGAATTGTTTTTGTGTCTTGTGTTGTACCAAATAAACGTTTTATCGATCTATCTATTAAAATTTCGGTTTTCATTTTGGCATTATTGCAATCATCCGTGATCATGGCACTTGCATATTATATAATACCTACTATTACTGAGAAGAGTTGACTAATAACAGTAATAACGTCAAAGAAGCTAGTTTGTAACATACCAGTGATACGTAAGTATGTACGTGTGATTTTAATTTAAGATCCTTCTATTTCTGTTTGAGTAAAATTACATATTTTTTGCTCCTGCTTCACAAATAGGTGCGCCAGGTAATTGTAAAACGTCAACGACTGCTAAGTATGTGTTATTTTTGTCACTCGTGTCAAAACTATTGTGATGCAATGCGTCGTGTGACTACCGTGGCAGCAACTACATACACTTCAGTTTGTGGTATTTTCAGGTATTTTATAGTTCATGTTTTAAAACGGAAAAATACTCTTTGATTGTTACTCTACCAGTCTACCTACTTAACATATGTATGTTTTATATATTTTGCTGAAAGGTAATTCTAGAGTGCTGTGCAGAGTAGACACAAAAATTTTTTTTCATTATAATATTCACGAGTATATTAATTATTTGCTATAAACATGGAACAAAAGTTGTTCTGAAGTAACATAAAGCACAATCATGTTACGATTGAAAAAAACATACAAGTGTCTTCAGTACAGCAAAATTCTATACGATTACTTATTTAAATAAAAGCGTACATTAATTACTAGGTAGTCAAGATTCGTTCTAGTAACACCAAGTCAAGTTAGTATATTGGTTTATTTACCAAAAAATAACCGAGCATTTAGTGCTTGGTTATTTCAACATTATTTTCATGCGTCGATCGATCTAATTGTCGTTTTAGAGAGTAAATTGCAATGGTACATCAGTACAAACAAACTTTAAATTCTAGTCTAGATTAATGAGACGGAATACTTTCATGAAATCTAGGCCTTCGCCCACCATTTGCCAGCTCCTTTCCCTGAAAATAATGAAAACTATAAAGTATAGACTAGAAAAAACGCAATGGAAATTAGTACGTGTTCAGGTTGTCATTGAATTTTCACAATAAATCTCTAGTGCGAAATAGATTTCTCAAGAATGCTTTTACTTCGAGTAATTTCCTCTAATTCTATTGGTTATTTACATTAGCTTTTGAGTGAGGTACTTTGTAACTATCTAGAGAATAGAAATACGAACTGTAATAGCTGAATAGCTATTAAAATCTATGTAAACCTACATACAAATTATTCTATTGTTATCATGTACGTGTAGGAAGATGTTTTCCGCCAAACACAAGTTTCTCGACGTTCAATGACTCCATGAATTCCAAAAGAAAAATGTATTAGTAGATCTGTTGGAGGCGGGCGGTGCGGGCGCACATTTTGGCCGCTGCGTTTGCGTATTACCAAAGTAATAGCTTGAATAACCCACATCGGAAGCTTTTGGAGTACCGTGAAGATATTGTGTAAAATACTGACAAGTTTATTGTGCTGTTGGACACAACACTCGCGTTTGGGACTTACGTTAAGTTACATTTTTAACTCTACTTTAAATTTTCTCTGAATGTGATGTTTCAAGCAATCCGTTGGCGCTACAATTCGGTGATCAGTGATACATATAACGTGGGAGGTAATGTATGAATTCTTACAGACTTACTTGATGCACGGTGGCGTCAACGCCATGAAATTATCACCGGATTCCAGCTGTGACGTTGAAATACGGGTGTGTCTCATTGACTCAGTGATGCAAAAATGGAAAACGTCCGTTGTAATTACGCACGTACGCACCACGCATGTATTGTATTATCAGAGTAAATATTAAAATCACTATTTACCATACAAATTTAATTTATTATCGACAGTTACAATTTCAAATAGTAATAAAGCTGGACAAAGAACGATTCTTAAACTGCTCGAGAGTTGTTTCAGTAGATACTTAGATTTTAAAAACCTCATTAAATAAGACGGTGATAATTTTAAAAGTTGCAATTTAATACATTTTATTCTAAGTTAATAGTTTGTATCGTGTCCACGGCTACCGGCGAGGCATGGACTCTATAAATTTTTGACATTTTTCAAGAGAAATAGAGCGCCATTCTTCTAAAAAAACGTTGTATAACTCACTTAGGTTACCACACCGTCGATTTGAAATTTTGTTTCCTTCTATCAATCTAACAGGACCAACACCATGACCAGAGAAGCACCTCCAAATGTTCACATTTCCACCACCATGCTTTAATGTCTCTTTTGTATACTTGGGGTCGAATGCTATATTGGGAGGGCGTAGAACATATCGTTTCCCATCAGAACGTACTCTGTTAATTTTTGTCTCGTCGGAGAAAAGAACATTTTTCCACTGTTTTTACTGTCCAGCTTTCAAACCCCCTAGAAAATACAAGCCGGGCTTGCCTATGACACCGTTTCAACATGGGTATCTTTCTTGCTATCCTTCCGTTCAACTCAGCTTCTACCAAACGCCTTCGGATAGTGCGCGCTGAGATCGCTGAAGAGTTGTTTTCACCAAAGTATTCTTTTCTCAACTCGTTAGACCCCTTAAAAGGGTATTGTTTTGCCAAACGCACGATATTTCTATCGTCTCGTTGAGATGAATTTCTCTGTTTAGGCACACGTGGAATATTTGAAGTTGTTTCATTGTGTGTCAACCTGCCCTAATTTTCCTAATTCATGTAACTGTTCTTCAAGACACAGAATGTTCCTAGTTTGAAGAACAGAGGTCTTACTTAATTAAGTCTCTAACATCACATTTGTAACCACAACATTTATGCAACCTTATGTGATCTTATGTGAGAAGAAATAAACATTATTACATACATACGTGCTAAAATGCTTCACAGCGTGGAATGTCATTGTTTTTGAGCACTGCAGGTGATCGGCTATCTTTTTATATGTCCAATTCTTATCGCGAAGTTTTATTATCACTTCCCTTGTAGATTCATCGCAACTTTTATTTTTAACCGACTTCAAATAAAGGAGGTTTACAATTCGTCATGACTTTTTTTTTTTGTTTATGTATGTTACCTCATAACTCGGAGATGGCTGGACCGATTTAGAAAATTCTTTTTTTGGTTTGAAAGGGTATACTTTCTAGTTGGTTCCATTGTCGTCACGTTTGGATCTGATGATGGGATCATGGAGAAATCGAGGGAACTCTTCAAACATTATAGGCACACCTATAGCGTTTTGGGTATTTCTTATAGTACTATGTGCAGTTGCTCGCGAAAAGCACCATTTGAGGAAGTGGAACTGATGATGAAGACCCCAGATGGCCACCGAAACTACTCAATAATAAGTATTTCGTTGATTGCGATTAGAGTACTTGAATATGGATGTTAAGCACTTTATGCTCGTCACAATGCATATGGTGAAGTTGAGCTGATGGTGATGTACCAGGAGAACTCCGCAAAAATTAACGGCTCTGCACCGGGAAAAGCAATATTTTGTAAAAGGTGATAAGTAGTTGACATTTTGGCTTTTGTAACTAGATAAATTACAAACCAACCCACTAAAAAGCGAGAAAAAAAATTTTGCAAAAAATAGGCGGTGTCTTTAGTTTTGTATATATTTTCGTTTTTGACACCGCCTTCCAAAATTAAAGTTATTTTTGCCTTTGTAGTGTTTTTATATGGAAGTTGGTTCTATTTTTTGCAAAAATATTTTTTCCCATTATTTTTATGTGAAATAATCAACTTCTTGACTTTTAGGTTGCGTTTCCACCAGAGATGTGCGATGGAAATGTGTCGTGCGAGGATGTCTAGCTGTGCTGTGAAAATGTGTGGGTGTTTCCACCAAAGCTGTGCGATGAAAATGTGCCTACGAGGATGTGTAGCGGAGCTGTGAAAATGCGCATTAATGTGTGGTGTGAGGATGCGCAAACCTCGCAACACATCCTTCTCAACACACATTCCTCGCAACACATCCCTCGCAACACATCTCTCGCACACATCCCTCGCACACATCCCTCGCTTGTTTTGTATGCGCAAAAATCTAGCTCCGCTGAGCCGTTTCCACCAGAGCTGTGCTGACCGAGGCGAGGTAAATGAAGCGATTCTATTGGTTCTTTACAAACACATCCCTCGCTACGCATCCTCGCACATCTCTGGTGGAAACGCAGCCTTACAGCACTAAATAGCGCCAAAATTACGCGAATAATGGCTTAGTTACAGAGTGTTCTCTATTTAAATTTGTATAAAAAAATAAACTATCCAGCGTTATTAATTATGTGGCCAGCCAGTAAGTTTGCAATAATATGTTAAGGTTTAATGTAAAACGTTTATCTATATATTATTGAATTAATCATGTTATAGCTATCTGACGACAATGTGAAACAATTTTGCGATACCAAGATATCTTACAACAAGACATGCAAAAAGTGTAATTCTCGTAAGTTTGAAAAAAAGCTTGCTTTTAAATAGTCGTTCTTAATTATATGACCACCACTGAATATGATTTTAGATAGTCTTTACTAACCAATATTGAGATGGGAATATAATGAGCGCACCAATAGAGAATTTTCATCGTCTATCAAGACTTCCAATTCAAGAATTTCAGTTACGTTAATGTGGATTATACATATAGATCTAGATTTTATATTTAGATTATACATATAGATTTGTTGCAATTTGCTCCGCGTATATTATAAATTCATCTACGCTTTCCTTCCAAGCTTTCGATTATTTAGAGATCAACCTTGTACTATTTCGATCTTCGATCAAGCCAGGGTGTACAAAAATACATTTGAAATATAAAATGTGGAATATAACGGTCAAATTCAGAACACCTGGATTGTAGTGTTGGATACACGCCAGTATGATAACGAACATACAGGAAATTTATTATTTTACTAGCTGACTCCGTAACTCTGCTAGCTGAAGAACGCCTTGGGGGACCGAAATCCCGTAGTCTCCTCCGTCAATCCGTAGTGGTACTTAAAAGACGCATTCTTTGCCGTAGGACCAAAGTTACCGCGAAGTTTCGTCCGGCCGTTACGTTAATTGTTATGGTAAATAGAGGTTTAGCTATTTAGGATGAAGCGAACCTCAATATAATCTACTTAATTTAACTATAACCCAATATAAATTACCTAAAAATCTACGTAATGCTCAAGCTTTTCATCCGTTTGTATTATAGAAGTAATTGGTTAACCAAGTGTATAAACACTTAGAAACAACACAAACAAGATAGACCACCCAGGTAGGCTTCCAAAATTATCGATCCAGTGGGCAATACCAACTAAATCGATTTAGATTAATCCCTATGTTTCTTGTCAGAGTTAAAAGACGATAATGGCTTAGCGTTAGCCGTATCTCACCAAAATAATACTTCAACAAAAATAACATCAGTTGAAGTTATATATATTTCGAAAATTTCATATCTACATTAACTATTCGAATAATGAAAATGTACCTACATTTTCTTAAAAATTTAAGTTTTCTTTACAACTAGTTGTAGACATAGCGCATCCCTGAAATGCCGAGCTTTTGTTTTATGCGCTCGTTAACATGTCTCCAGTAATGGCGGTATAAGACTAATTGCATGTTTTTGTCATTTCATCAAATAAACAGTTCAATTCTTTACCACCATTAAACGCCATTCCGCCATTAAACGTTTTCGTTTTAAATCGGGCGTTCGAAATTTGAAATGATGACACTAGCATATTTGAGAATCCCAAAAGAAGTTTGGTTAAGTTTGGTTATAAATAAATTTACGAAAATGGACTTTCAAATAGGTAATAATTTATGGCACTTGTCGAAATCAGCCTATAAGATAAGCCAAAATTAGGATGCTAATTTTCTCTCTAATGTATGCCAGTCACCTCACATGTGTTTTACCGCCTACAAGCACCGAAAATAATGCACTATTTTGGACAGACGAGGCATTGTTTAATTTTATTTTAAATGACAGGTTGGTGTTATAATGTTAGCTTATTTGGAATTTTAGAATAATGTAGGCTCATTAATGACAAACAAATATTTTTTTGTTCCGGTGACAACTTTATGTTACCTATACATATATACCTAAGTGAATAATTTTTAAAGATTTTCGTCGCGCTGGTTTCAAATTCAACGACCGGCGAAAATTACAAAAAACATCTATTTTCAAGATAGCACAGGAAAAACTACTAGTTGTGTAAGACTAGGCTTAACTTGCGTAAATCAATAATAAGATAATTTTCATTTGAATGGATTCTGGAGATGAAAAGAGATACGGTTTAAGACATTTATTTCTCAAAAATAATACATATAATTTATTATGAGAAATACAAGTTAATCTCAATACTAAATAAATTAATACCTACTGTTGTAAAGACAATAGGTAGGTACTCATAAATAATTTGCTTGTCACATTTAGAATATGCTTTTCTTTAGCTGCCCACATGTAGCTAATAAGTAAGTGAACAATTACATGTCGTTTCTTGATAGCAACTAACTGTATTAGTTATTTTATAATTTGTTATGTTATAACTAATTTGTTTTATTTTAATTATAACTCGAGAAAAAAATTCGTGATGTGGTGCTATACTAATTTTTTGAATATGCTATATGACTGAATTTCTTTAACGTCGCTTGGCAATTTGTTATATAAAAAATCTAAAAAATTAAGATATCGAAAGGAATCACAGTTGCGAATTTTATGAGGAAGGCGAGTGCTTTATTGCATTGCACATGCAACATTGCACATGCAAAGTTTACTGAGCTTCTGATGCTATAAGGATGCTTTAAAAGTCCAGATTTCGCAACTTTAAGTCTTTCGTCTATGAGTATATAATAATAATAATAATATTCCACAACTTTTTCACACAACGCCATCTAGACCCAAACTAAGCAGAGCTTGTGATATGGATACTAGACAACTGATAAACATACATATATATTTCTAAATACATACATATTATAGACAAATTACACCCAGACAAAGAACAAATGACCGTGCTCATCACACAAACATTTGTCCTAGGTGGGAATCGAACCCACGACCTTGCGCATAGCAGTCAGAACCACTGACCACTATATCATCACTTCATTACTTTAATTTCCCTGAAAAAAAAAACCTTATCTCGAGAACGAAATCGCGTACAGAAGCTATTAGCACTCATTTTGTCAGAGTACCTGTTGAAATAAATAAATTTGATGAGTATTTTACCTATACAAGGTGTAACAGATTAAGCGCAATACCTCAGACACCCTAATTAGAACATTAAATTATGAGTCTAAAACAACATTCGTAACTAAATAAATTGAAACCAAACCTAGACATTTCATTATATTTTTTTTTTTACAAAAAATAGAACCGACTTCCATATCAAAACACTACAAAGCCAAAAATAACTTTAATTTCGGTTGTCGGTGTTATTGGTTTTGGATTTTCTTTTTTTTTCACACCGCCTTCCGAAATTAAAGTTATTTTTGGCTTTGTAGTGTTTTGATATGGAAGACGGTTCTATTTTTTGTAAAAAAAAATTTTTCACGCTTTTTAGTGGGTCGGTTTGTAATTTATTTTACAAAATATTGCTTTTCCCGATGCATAGCCGTTAATTTTTGAGGAGTTCTCCTGGTACTTGACCATCAGCTCTACATCACCATACTCGTATGTATTGCGACGAGCATAAAGTGTTTAACATCCGTACTCAAGTAATCGAATCGCAATCCACGAAATACTTATTATTGAGTAGTTTCAGTGGCCATCTGTGGTCTTCATCATCAGTTCAACTTCTCCAAATGGTACTTTTCGAAAGCAACTGCTCAAGGTACTATAAGAAATACCCAAAACGCTATAGGTGTGCCTATAATATTTGAAGAGTTCCCTCGATTTCTCCAGGATCCCATCATCAGATCCTGATTTCGTAACAATGGGACCAACTAGAAAGTATACCCTTTCAAACGCAAAAAGAATTTTCCAAATCGGTCCAGCCGTCTCCGAGTTATGAGGTAACATATATAAAAAAAAAATGTTCAAGACGAATTGTAAAGCTCCTTTTTTTGAAGTCGGTTAAAAATAGTTATCCTTACTAAACGCAAAACGTATGTGCGTCATACAATATGGCCGGCGGCCGACACTCACACGAGCGCATTTCCTTGAATTAAGGATTGTATTAATTTGTCATGATACTGTGTTCCCATTTCAAGCTAAATGAAAGATTTTTCCGTCAAAATTTAACACCTATTTATTGTGACGGAAATCGATTCAGAAGCCGATTCTGAACCAACTACTTTCAGGAATTGCGTTTATTTGGAAATGTGACAGATAATAGACAAAACTATATTAGTTAATATACTAATTAGTTTATTTATTTATTTAAACTTTATGTAGGTACACAATAGTGGTTCATGGGCGGACTTAATGCAACAAGACATTTTCTCTACCAGTCAACCTTTGGGTTTAAAAAGACCACAATGTGGTAGGTGCACAAGTAAAATAAATGTCATTATCGAAAGAATATATATATAAATATATATGTAGTGTATTAGTATATTAACTAATATATGTATTTAATATACTAATTAGTTTGAACATAGACAAAATAGTATTAAGTAAATAGGAAGGCGCGAAATTTAAATTGCACAGATAATATATTACTTTCACAGCTATTGATTTCGGACCTTTTTATCCCAGACAAGCTTCTGCCCGCGACTTCATTCGCGTTTTTGTCACTCATGAATTATGTAGCTTTCTATTGGTGAAGAATGTTTTAAATCGGTTCTGAAGTTCTGGATTTACTGAACCAATTTTGAGTGAGTGAATAATTGTGAGTTTATGAGTTTGTAGGAAGTAATCTCCAGAAATTACTTTCTAAACATTTGCAAACCTTATCATATTAGTACCTTTATATAGGTAACAATCTGAAATAAAAAGTCCGAATTCAATCACTTCTGGTTATGGAATTATTCTAAGTCTTATTTTAGAATCCCTGTTTAACCCCCACTCAAAAAGAGGGCTGTTATAAGTTTAACGTGTCTGGGTGTCTGTGTGTGGTGTGGCATCGTAGCTCCTAAACGAATGGACTAATTATGATGCGGTTTTTTGTTAGAAAGCTGACGTGATCGAGATGGTTCTTAGCTACAATTCATTAAGATCTGTTTAGGTATTTTACTGTTGTCGGGGATAATAAAAAAAAAATTTCATCCCTCCATCTCGGAAAGAGTGTTTTTGCTCTTCGATATCTGAGTGCAAAAGCCGTTTTTATCCGCTAGAGGATAAAGTAAATTGAATTTACAGTACCTAACAAAATATTACATATTACACTTAATTTAAGTAACTGTAGCAACGTTACTTTCAATTTTTCTTAATTATACCTAAGTATTATTTGTTATAATTTAAAGATTATTCTGTAATACTTACTTAACATTATGTAGTAGTTAATACCTAAACTGAAATAAAAGTATCTTGTGAATGTAAATGTTTTTTTTTTTGCATTAAGGCCGTGCGCGCACTGCCTTGCGGTGGCCGCAATTGCGGTAGTTCTACCGCACCGGTAGAATGACCGCAATCTCAGGTGAGCGCACTGCGGTGAAACAAACGCACCCTTTGTCTGACAATGTTGACATACATACAGATTTCTTCGTATTTATACGTATTTTCGATGTGTGATTCAAATTAGCACTCGATACAGATTTCACACTGTATTGATAAAATTAACTGGTACAACTAAAGACAGAACTTGGCATAATAAATTACCTAGATACCGCATTTATTATGTTACACACACCATTGTATGATTCTATTATTTATAGTTATTTTTTATTTTTTTATAAAGAACGTTAATTTAAACATTCTAATTAAGTATTTGTATTATAGAGAAAATTCCGTATATTTTGTGATGATGCTGCCAAAAAAACGATTTCAAGCTCTTACATTGCAAGTACTACGTCAATAGACACCAGCCTATGTTAAAATAATGTACTACGGAAATTAATAAAAATAATAAATAAAATAAATTGCAATATTTAAATTAACGTTGTTTTTAAAAATATACAAAAATAACCATAAAGAATAGATTCGTTCAACGGTCAATATGTCGTCTGTATAGATGTCATGTATGGGTTTAATATGTTTAAAATGTTTAAAGAATAATGTTCAATCATTCTGTTCTGTTCAACGGTGTGTGTAACGTAATAAATGCGGTATCTAGGTAATTTATTTTGCTAAGTTCTGTTTTAGTTGTAACAGTTATCTGCATATATATTTTACAAATATTTTTTTTCTCCGTTTTTATGAGTAGTAAGTACACTAATTTTGCCCTCCCCACTTTAAAGTTTGTCTATCAATACAGTGTGAAATTTAGATAAAAATCTGTATCGAGAGCTAGTCTGTATCACACATCAAAAATATGTATAAATACAAAGAAATCTGTATGTATGGCAACATTATCAGACAAAACGTGCGTTTGTTTCACCGCAGTGCGCGGTACTACATACATTCCTATGCGATACAAAATATTTGCGGTAGACTCACCGCAATTTTGCAGCGAGGGGCCACCGGTGACTCTACCGCATGCGTTTATTCCACCGCAGTGCGCGCACTTCTATGACACTCCATACTTCACAGATTTTGCGTTTCCGTTTTGGAAACGCAAAATTTGTGAAGTATGGAGTGTCATAGGAGTGCGCGCACTGCGGTCAGTCTACCGGTGCGGTAGAACTACCGGAATTGCGGCCACTGCGGTCAGTCTACCGGTGCGGTAGAACTACCGGAATTGCGGCCACCGCAAGGCAGTGCGCGCACGGCCTTAGTCATTTCCTCGCTGAGGTGGGATGAAAAGTTACGTGTTGCACTCGAGTGCAAAGATTTTTCACCTCGTGCTCTTTTGATTCCCTCGCTAACGCTCAGGATTCTAATGTATGAATCACTCGCTGCACTCGTGATTCAATTTTAGAATCCTTCGCTTGCTCGGTCATCAAAATTGAGCACGCGGTTAAAAAGCAACTTTGCAATCTTGTATAACAAATAACTATTAATTTTTCAAATAAAAGCACATAACTTGAAACAAACATTTTCCAACAGTCTTCCCAGAAGTAAAGATGTAGCAATTCAATTCCATCTCTCGATTCTCACTCAGTTCTCAAATCGTTCGGCCTTCGCGTTCTAACCGTATATATTTACACAAACAGTAATTTTGTTTACATTTTCCGTGCAATGATATACAAGTACAACACACTATTAATAGGATAACTACGTGCGTTCGCCAAGAACTATTTTCTTGGTAATAATATAACATACGGTTTTATTTGGGTCTGTCTGAATTGTCGGTGAAAAATTTACAGGAGAACTTTGTTAGCTCAAATAAGTCCGAATAATCCGGGGATGAATATCGAAATTGGGTAACTGCTATACGAGTTAGGTACGTGCCGTATATTTTATTTTATAGTCTGTTTTCCACGAGTGTACTCGTGGCATAGTCATTACCTACCATACGTTTTTTTAATCACTGCATTTGCAGAGATCGGAGCCTTTTACGTCTGGTCCTTTTACGTTGTTTGTAGTTTTCATTACCTACTTACTAGCTGTTGCCCGCGACTTCCTTCGCGTCGTAATTTCACACGTGTCAGTGCATTTTTAGGTCTAGTACTTATACTTTCAAAGTTTTATTCAGAATTTTATCCTATCGATCAAACTTAAAAAACGCATATGCACGGATCAAACACACTTTCTTACCTCAATGAGACTTCATAAAATATGATACCTCTACTATGTTTTCTCTCTTCCAGAGACTTCATAATTATAGGTACACGCTGGCCTAAGATTGTCGTCGCCCTTTCTTTAATTTCATGCCGGGTGTTCAGCACCGCCCGTCACTCAGTATCATACTTTTAACTACTTACCCCGGTTTTCCTCTACGCTATGCCGTATGAAAATTGCATCTGCTCGCGTAGATGCTGAAAAAGACTCTTATACAAATAGTTTCAGAAATATGTGTTCATATTGACGACAGACGGAGCAGTGGTTGAACGATTGGCTGCTGCGCTGTGTGTTGCGGATTCGATTCCCGTACTGGAACAAATGTTTGTAAGGCCTACGAATAGTTGTTCCGGGTCAGGATGTTTGTAAAACTGCACTCACGATACAGGAGTAGTAGAAGAATGAGTGCATGTTTAAAGTTATTTATTTTATCTATGTTTAAAATAATACAAATAAATATTTAAAGCATATATTTAAGGATGATGTTCTCGTATCTGAAACAGTACACAGTAAAAAAACAATGGCAACAATATAAAAATAATTATTGAAAAACTCGCTCGCAAAGAAAAGCGTGGAAAGTTCCAAGCAAATCATTTGACAATTTCCTAGTGTTATGCAGTTCGTAGGGTGATAAAATCTGTATTTTTGCTTTATTAATTTCGTGCAGGTTAATATCACTGTGAAAACAAGCGTTAACATAAACTAAGTACCTATCTATACTAATATTATAAGGAGCTATTATGATTGAATTTTTATGTAGGAGGTAATCGGCAAAACAACTCATCCGATTTTTAAAATTAATTCATCAGTAGCTTTACTACGAGTACGTCAACACTGAGTGACAAGGACATAGAAGGCGCGATGAAATCCACGGGCAGATGCTAGTGGTTAATATGGGAACTTACTAGGCTCAAGATTTACTTGATCTTCAACAGCTCGACTTTGCACACTGTCTTCTCATGCTCACCTCAACCAGGTTCTTCCGGCGATGGCAGCAATGTCTGCCCATCACATTGTACTACGACAAACATTCGATCTACTCCAAATTTGTGCCAGGGTTGCAGGAATGTTCTAACCAGATAACGCGACCCCCGAAACGCAAGAGCAACTAAAGGAAAAGGGTGGGTTTTAGCCAGTAAAAGTCTAACACTCCTTTCCGCTCCACCCAGTACAGGAGGAGGGATGTAAATGAGAATTTTCCTCTCGAAAAAATGAAAACTTCGCTAAGCTAAATGTCCTTTCAACGATTTTAACGCGTAAGGAAAATGTATCCTTATCGTTGTATCATTTACAGTGGCGTAGCTCGCACTGGTGAGTGGTGCGGAGACTGTGTCACCCCAAAAATAAATCACAACTGTTCAAATAGAAAAGTAGTAATATTTAATGATCTGTTTAAATATGTAATACGAGTATTATTTTCTAATTAATCAACTACCTATGTAAAAAAATAAGTACCTTTTTTAGGGTTCCGTAGTCAACAAGGAACCCTTATTGTTTCGCCATGTCCGTCTGTCTGTCCGCGGTTTAGCTCAAAAACTATTGGTACTAGAAAGTTGTACTGGCATGAGTATACACGTTAATGACGTCAAAAAAGTGGTAAAATAAAATTTTGAAAAAAGCAATTATTTAGGGTACCTCCCATACATGTAAAGTGGGATGATATTTTTTTTTTTCGTTCTTCCCATAGTGTGGGATATCGTTGGACAGGTCTTTCAAAACTATTAGGGGTTTGGTAAGACTGTTTTTTTGATTAAGTAAACCATTCGTGACTTATCAAGCTTTAAAGTACCAATTTTCGTTAGAGTCAAGTGTCCCCCCCTCTATCAACTAAAAGGTTATAGTTAGAAATTCAAATGTCACGGCAGTAGTACCTATATATAACGAAATTTAAAGGAAAACTATCACACATAAGTGGGCTTTACAAGTTTACGAGTAATAGTCGACCAATTGTATTTGACACGAAAATTTCGAACAGTTGTATCGTGCTAGCTTCTTGTGACGATTGAGTAGTGTAGCTCTGTGTCCGTATTTAAATTCAAAACACCGGCTATGACAAGTTTTATACAAATCTCTAAAAAAAATTGAAATTTTCCGTGCAAAATTGACGGATCAGGTGAGGATCTGTATAGGAAGTCAAATTAGTTAGGTAGTCATGTTTGGCTTTTAGTTAGAGCATGGTAGGAAAGGATCAGTCAGCGAATACGACACGCACTTGGCTGTTATAAAAACTACGGAACCCTACACTGCGCGTGGCCCGACACGCACTTGACCTGTTTTTTAAACTATAATAATTCAATAATTATATTACAGCAACACCTAAGGTTCATGTCGCTTACTACAATAATTCATTTTCTTATTCAGTTTCCTTCCGCTTTTCAACTATGCGCTATCTTCTTATCATGTGGGTAAGTGAGGTCTAATGACCCCATACACCCTAGTGTCAGAGTTTCTAGACCGCCTCAAGGGTCTCTGACGTGGTCTATTTTGACGACCGCCATTTGGCGACCGGGACCAACGGCTTATACGTGCCTACCGAAGCACGGAACCATCTTTTTATCAGACAGTCAGGTGATTCAGGCCTGCAATGTCCTAGCCAAACTGGAAACAACTTTACAAAGTATGCTTCCCGCGGGAATTGAACCCACGACCACCGGGTCACAAGGCAAACGCCTATACCACTCGACCACGGAAAGTGCCATCAAGTATGGCAAAAAATACTGATCTATTTAAGGGAAAATGTGGCCCACTTGAATTTTATAACTGACACTACTGATGTTGATGTCGATTATGATGTCGGGGACCCGGTGTGAGCCGTCCCCACCGTCATGATCATGTACTAGCATGTAATTTCCGACACAGCTACAAGCTGTAGGGACACACTTACCTCTCTGTGTGCGTGTTAATTAAATTCCAATTTATTATATTTAATACCAATCTTTGGCGTTGCTTGAGACTTTCATAGCAATTGCTTGTATTTAAAACAAAAAAACTTTCTTAATTATAAACAATGTATTATTTTGATATTGTGACATATTGTAATGGGCAAAAATATCAGTAAAGAGGAATCTCATGAGAACATAATCGTCGCTCAAAGCGGAAGTACCTAATACCGCTCAATTGGAACAAAAGTTAGAGAAATATGGAATATTTGTATTTGTGATATTGGTGCTATTATCGATTATGATTGTGTACTGTATATTTAAAAAGCTTCATATTGAAGCCAAGAGATGGATACGTAAGCAACTTGTATCATTTACTAGATCTGCAGCACCAGCCCAGGTTGAAAACGCAACAAATATTACGCGTATATCACTCGTGGAGGGGTCCACGAGTGATATACGCGTAATATTTCGTGCTTCTTGTGTACTTAGTTGATAAGATTTTTTATTGTAAAACACAAAAATGTGTCATTGATGTAAGTACCTACCTTGTAAATAACCATGTAAACTTTTAATCTTGTAAAAATTATTATGTTTCTATATTTTTCTAGAATAATAAATACCTTTTATTTTTTGTAAGGAATAGATACTGTAATGTGTGATTTGAGGGAATACTGTAGGGACACACTTACCTCTCTGTGTGCGTGTTACCTGTACGAATGCGTGTGCCTACGTTATTCTCGCCCGACGGACCAGTCACGGGCAGTGTTGCCATATATACAGATTTCTCCGTATTTATACAGATTTTCGATGTGTGATACAGATTAGCACTAGATACAGATTTTTATACAGAATTTTCTAACTCTGTTGTCTGTCAAATTACCATATTCAACTTAAAATAGAATCAAAATAAATGACATAGATACCGCGTTACACACCATTGTATGATCCTATTCTTTATGGTTATTTTTTTTTCACAAACAATGTTTATTTTTAGTGTGGCAGCATTATAAGTTTCAATCGCTCTGCTCGGGAAATCCCCCAAAGTTCTGCGTGCTCTCCAAGGTACTTCGCTCTCGTCTTCGTCTTGTAGTGCGTGCGAAAAATACGTCAATAATTAATAACATAGGTTCAAACTTTTACTTAATTTAATATTTATATTGATTGTATTTTTGTGAACCATTATGGCATCTAAAAAACCCAGAGTGATGCAAAAGTTTAATCGGAACTGGATGGAAGATTCTTCATATAAGGCGTGGTGGAGACCTAGTAATAAAGGTGATTATTTTGTTTTCTGTACATTTTGTAATACAGATCACTCAGTTGGAAGTGCTGGAAAGAATGATCTCTTTAGACACGCGAAAACAAACAAACACCAAAATTCAAGTTCTGCTCCTGGTGGATCTAGCTCGCAAACATTATTGACAAATTTATTTTCAAACAAAAATATTGAACCAGTCAAAAGAGGAGAGATTTTGCTCGCAGCGTTTATAGCTGAACATAAATAAAACGAATATAGCAATGATGATGATTATTAATATTCTATTTTGGTTAATTTGATTATACAGATTTTAAGTTAAAATAGCATACAGATTTAATACAGATTTTAGCAGTTTCTACTACAGATAAAAGGTTCAAAGCATCTGGCAACACTGGTCACGGGGTTAACGGGTTAGTGAACGGTCGTTATGTATAATTGTGTCTGACAATACACGATCTATATTTATCAAGGTCTTATTATTATTTACCCGTACTTCGTGCCACAACAAAGCTAATTGAGTTAACCTATAAAGCATGTTATAAGCTAACCTAATGCATCTTATTCTGTTTCTATCAGCTCTACAACTTAATATTTCGTACAGAACCCTCAAGCAAGAAGAGAAATAAGAAGACAGAAGCAACAGTTCTCCATAAATTTGTCTTTTTCCGCTTTGCTGCTGATTATTGTTCGTACGTCAACAGCAAAGCGAAAAGGTCTCCTTTATGAGAACTTTCTCCGAGGTACCGCGGCGTGGTCTACTCGAAAAACTTCACGAAGCCGAATACATATTTTCTTTTTCTAAGTTTATAAACCTGAAACCTATACATAACTTATGTACTGACCAACAGTACATAAGTTATGTATAGTTCGTACACAATTGTTTTAACTCCAATTTTAACAACAACAAAACAACAGAATTAAATAAGGATTGAACAACTACAAAGGGCGGTCTAACTTATCGCTAAAATCGATCTTTTACAGACAACCTTTGGATGGATTTGACACAGCAGAAGAAAATAAATACTAGGGTAGTCCATGGTGTTGGCCTAATTCTATAACCTTGCGGTCACATGCAAACTACTAACTATTCGGAATTTCGAAAATTCGCCGGAAAGTTCATTTATTAAGTATTCGTATGCATTCCACTTCTTTTTTCGATAAATCTTTCACTATCCAAGCTGCTCGTTTGTGGAATGCATTACTCGTAGATGTGAGGCGTGCTCAAACGTTACCAGCGTTAAAAAGAATGGTGAAGGAGCATTATACCTCTGTCTAGATAATTTTCCCCTTCTTTCTCTATTAATCTGTATTATTATACCAGCCACTTTATTTTTGTTCTTTGTACACTGACAGCCCTAAATCTATGTCCTTTAAATTCTGTCCATCCAAAGGTTGTCTGTAATAGATCGCCCTATGCGATAAAGGTGCCCATTGTACATACACTAGTTTTAACTTTTGTATCCATATAAATATTGTAAGGTGCACAATAAAGTATATAATAAATAAATAATATCGCAGCCCCTGACCATAAGGGCAACTGAAATAATAAGGTGGGTTTTAGTCAGTAAATTCTGACACTCCCTTCCACTCCACCCTAGAGCGGGAGGAGAAATCTGATGATTTTCCCACTAAAAAAATATATTTATAATATTCATTATAAATAAATAAGCCACTAATAGCTGCAATTTTATTTGTGCAGATTTTGTTTAAGATATAAGGTATAAATAAATCAGGATTCCTAAAACAGCCAAAAGCCAAAAAAGCTATTAAAAATACTTTTTGATTGCATTGAGTAGTATTTAATAGATAAATAGCAATCTATACATCTAATTAAAATGTATTAAGTATATGTTCTTGTTTTTGATTACCTGTATTTTTTTTTTTTCTTTTTTTTTTTTTTTTGAAGTTTATACCTTCTTACACGGGCTATAAGCAAATATAAAATTATATGTTAAATTATTGTACCTACTTGTTCTAGATATTAAGACACATGTAATTTTATGGCTGTGTTCCAAATAAAGATTATTATTAAGTATATTGGATGTAATTTTAATTATTTTTTTCTTTTTAAATTTAATGAAATAAGGGTTGTAGCCCTGCTAAGCTTAAAGTCACTAATACTGAGATACCTGCATTCCATAACTATAAAAATTTTGCATATCTAATGGTAGGTACAAGCAAGGGCGGATCCAGGGGGGGGAGTCATGGGGTCATGACCCCCCCCCCCTGGGCTGGGTCCAGGACCTAGGTGGACCACTAATTAATTTTTTTAAACATTGTTACTAGATTATACTCCACTTTCTGTCGTTGTAAACGAATATCGGCACTGGATGGCCAAGTGGCAGCGGAGCCAGGAAATACAAATTATAACTTCTTGTGACTTGACCACGATTATGTGACCCCCTCCCCCCCCTGGCACCAAAGCTGGATCCGCCCTTGGGTATAAGCCAAGTAGCGCTATCTAACTTGTAAAACATTTCGTAAGATTCTTTATAAACTAAGAGATTTGTCCGAAAACACAAACTACAAAACGTAGATTTTCTCAAAACTTACTCCATATGAGATCGCGCTTTTTGGCTTAGTAGGGCAGTGTTTTGATGGGTTATTTTAGTTGATTTTACAAAAAGCTTTGATTTTAGGGTTCCGTTGCCGAATGGCAAAAAAACCGGAACCTTTATAGATTCGTCGAATCATGTGTGTCTGTCTAACTATAATCTGTGAAACTATAAGAACTAGGTACAGAGTTGAAACTTAGTAGGTAGATGTATTCTGTGAATCACTATACGGTTTTTGTAAAAAAAAAATTAAGGTAGGCTGACACAAAAAAAAATAATTTTCATCAAACCATAGGATGTCTATAGATAGATCTCTAAAATGACATTGAGGTTCCTAAAATCATTATATCTCGTATCTCTATATAAAGTTAAACGTTTGAAAGATAGACATTTAGGGGGGAGGACACACTTTTACCACCAAAGTGGTAAGTGGTAAATTTCAAAAGAAGAGAGTAAAAAATCTATATAAAAATGTATACTGTAGATCTTAATGAATATACTTTCAAAGAAAATAATTGCCCGAGATACAGTCAGCAGTTTTATAGATCTGCTATACATTTTCAAAAACCGCAAATTTAACTTTGTGGTTTATACAAATACTATGAAAGACAAAGTTATTTATCGCTAATCTATGCTTGCTACTACGGAACCCTTCAAGGGCAGGTACGACTTGCACTTAGCCAGTTTTTATAACAGCAGCATCAAAAAAAAACATTTTTATAACAATGTGGGTGGGTAATGTTGCTAGCTGTTTTTTTTTTTATTTCTATGGTTGTTAGTAACGCACTGATATACCTAGATTATAAGCTAATGTTAACCATGTACATAATATAGTGCGTAACTGTTGGTTTTCTTAAATAAATAAAATAAATTGTCTTTTGAAAGTACGCCTGCAAAATGGTAAGCGCAAATAGGTTGTTGACTGCAGTTTTATATCGGTCACTTCCTCCCACATGCTCCCACACTATAGCCGGAACTGGCCGGCTAGAAAAAACATGTCCCTAATAATTAAATATAGTTAGAAATCATGTTTTTGAATAGAGAATCCAGTAACCCAATGATTACAAGCACGACTTACGAGTCGTCGGTCGTGGATTCAATCTTAGGCAGGCACATTACTTAGTGTAATTTTCATCATTACCACAGCACTCAAAACGGTGAAGCTGAAGGAGGACATCACGAGGAAACCTAGGAACGATCCAAATACATGCGCTTTCCGCAACCCGTACTGGGCTCGCGTGGTTGATAACCCTTTCCCTCTCGTAGAGAAGTGGCCCGTGTTCCACAAGTGGGAACTTTCTTTTTTTTTTTTTTTTCACAACTTTTCACACAACGCCATCTAGTCCCAAACTAAGCAGAGCTTGTGGTATGGGTACTAGACAACTGATAAACATACATATATATTTGTAAATACATACATATTATAGATAAATTACACCCAGACAAAGAACAAATGACCGTGCTCATCACACAAACATTTGTCCTAGGTGGGAATCGAACCCACGACCTTGCGCATAGCAGTCAGGGCCACTGACCACTATACCAACGGGCCTGTCAAAGCTGACATTATAAGCTAATTTAGGATATTTATAGAAAATAAGTAAAAGCTGTAGAGTTTAATGCCATAGTCATACACAATATTGAAACCACTCTTCGAAGAAAGTGGTCACGTACCTATCTTATAAATTAAAAATCTTATAGATCTGCATGTCCATACTAATATTATAAAAGCCTAAGACTGTCTGTCTGCTACACTTTCACAGCTAAATTATTTAACTGGTTTTGATGAGAATTGGCATGGAGATAGTTACTAAACAGATTAACTAATTAATATAGGTTTGGGAATATGCGGAACAGGGTGTAAAGTCCCGCATTCCCATTGAAAAAGGAGGATCCTCCGACCAGACAGGTGTTTTGCCTGGTGGGCAACTGCCCGATGTTTGTGATCGGGTGATTTGTATGTATGCTGATTGTGCGGTAAACTCTGCTTGCGCGATACAGGATAGTTTGTATGTTGCGAGATAGATGTCGCTACATCACTCCCCTCCGTGCTGGCTGACCGGCTGAAGTGCAGGGTGCTGTGCCAAGGTTGCTGAAGAGGCTGAGGGTGATGACCAGGTATGCGCGTCCGCTGCATGCTGGTGGTCAGGATACCCGTAGAAGCCGAGGGTTTCGTTGTGGTATAATAAGTAACTTAAGTACCTATCCGCACGAGTATTTTTTTTAACATTTGATGAGCCCACATGACCTCGATCATGCCTGATGGTAAACTATAGATGAGTTCTACGATGCAACGAGGGAGCCCAGCGGTCACTCTTGCTTTAAAAGCAGACGGATCATAATCATAACTTTTAAGAAACCTTGACCGTGCGTACAATAAATGTAGAGGAGAAGTGCTTAGTATCGGAGAATAAAACAAAAGCATACTGAATTTTATTTTTAAATTGTTTTGAGAATAATAAATACAAAATTGTCACTTGAAACCCTAATCTGTAATCAATGAAAGACACCTCTTTAAAAATGAAGATTACCTCTTCGTCGTTCTGATCGCTGTCTCCCAACACTCCAGCCTAGTTTGGGGAACAATTTCTCAGTAGGTACCTTTGGGGTAATACACCTTAAAATGTTAATTACAATTTGTCTGAAACACATTAATGTGTTATATATGTCTAATAAACACTTTAATTTCAATTTAATACTTAGTATACTAACTACAATACCTCACTCGTCAGTAACCACCACGACCACCTCCGTCGCCCACGTTACAAACCTAAAAGATTTATTTTATTTTCCTAACTAAGGAATATTTTTTTAACTGAAATTTCTTATACCTACCTAACTACTAATTTATGTGAAATTCAGCACATTATTTTTTATTTAACCAACAACGTTGGAATTTTACGAATTTCATGCTGAGTAATCTTGATTTATAGCTACACAACTTCAGTCAGAGCGCTTATCGAATGATTCATTCGGCATAAGTGTGAAATATTTAGAATTGATAGATTTATTTCATTTTGGATTACGAACACATGAGACATGTAGATATTATAGTGAATATGATATATGAGAGTAGTCGTAAGAGACCTCAAGGTTTATATATAAAGATAGATAGATATAGACTTTATGGTATACCTACAATAACAGAATTAAATATGAACTTAACTTGTGTCAAAATGATCCAACCCACTGTGAAAATATTTTAAGTTATTTACGCTTAAACATTGAAATGTTATTTTCCCATATATATTGATTATTTATTTTCTCAAGAACGAACACAGTACAATGTCACATGGCACATTACATAGAGACTGGTGTCTGTTGAAGGTAAAACGTGTATTACAGATCACCAGGCTTACCCTCCGTCGGACAATTTTTACATATGAGGTCATAATATGTAAAAATTGTCCGACGGAGGAAAAAATAAATGAACATGATATTAATACAATATGAAATAAAACATTAATGAAACGATTGGTAATAACAATAAGAAAAATACATAGGAAAAACAATTATTATAACTAAAGCTAAGCGGTTGGTGGGTTAACGTTCAGTAGAAAATATGTGAATGTGTGTGGAGATGTGAGGGTGTGTGTGTGTGTGTGAGTGCGCGCGAGCGCGTGTTTGTGGTTGGTGTGCATGTGATAGATTTTTATGGTATTTAGTATATAGTACCTTGAAGCCAAGAACAAACTTTCCTCTTGCACTCTGCCCGAGTAAGAGGATATATCAACAGTTGTTTATTAATCTTATTATACAAGTATGGGGCCAGAAAACCGTAGAACTTATGTGCTAGACTGCTCTTAAATCTAGTGGTCGTGCAAACAGCACCGGATCTTATTTTATTAGAAAGGTTTTTGTGGTCATAGGAAAGTTCCGAGTGCTTCCTGGTTACTGTTCCTAAGATGAAAAGTTGCCGAACTGTCAGTACCTTACAGCGTTGATATAGATCAAAGGTTTGGTATCGCATGGGGAGGGAAGAACTTACTTTTAGAATAGCTCTTTGGGCTCTCTCTAACTTCAGGAGGTACGTTTTAGCAGAGTACGGATTGGCACAGTGCTAGATAAACCATTTTAACTATTGAAGAGTCGGCAATATGTCGAAGAGATTTAAATATGTAAATAAGTTTACATATTCTAGGAACTAGGGCCTCGATATGTGGTTGAAAATTTAGTTTATTGTCAATTATGACACCTAAATATTTGACAGTGTTCAATTTTGATAAACGCGTACAGTTACATAAATTATTAAATGGTGAAATGCAATTGTGTGAAATTATTGTAAGGTTTGATTGGTCCTGATTTCTAAGTGTATAGGTCATGAACTTGATTTTGTCTACATTTAGTGTGAGGATGTTATCATTCAGCCAACTAGATACTTGATTAAACCCTTTTTGAGCGTAATTAAAAACCTCTTCCCAAGTATCTCCATAGAAAAATAGGGCAGTGTCATCAGCGAATGTAATTATGTTCCCATTGGTCAGGTTTGTGTTACATAAGTTATTAATGTACACCAAAAACAATGTCGGACCAAGAATACTGCCTTGTGGGTCGCCATATTTAATAGGCACTTCTTTACTTATCCAACCATCCACTTTTACTACCTGTGTTCTTCCCTTGAGATAATCTTCTAACAATTCCAAAGGTAGACCTCTAACTCCGAGATGTTCTAGTTTGTTAATTAGGATGGGGATAGATACTTTGTCAAATGCTTTGGCTAAATCAAGATAAATAGACATTACCCTTTTCCTATCATCCAGCTTAGAAATTATAAATTCTGTTAATTGATGAACAGCATCTGATGTTGATTTTTGTGCCCGAAATCCAAATTGAGATGGGGAAAGAAAATTGTTTGTTTCCAGGAACTTTACTAGTCTGCTGTTCATCAGACATTCCAGTATTTTAGACATTGCTGGTAGGATAGAAATAGGTCTATAATCGCTTACACAGCATCTATCTCCACTCTTGAAAATGGGCACAATTTGTGATTTTTTAAAAGCAGAAGGGAACACACCCGTGGCAAAAGATAAATTACAAATGAATGTTCGGGACAATGACGTCTGTGAATTGTTTTAAGAAATTTCCTGAGATGTAATCAACTCCCACTGCACAGTCATTTTTAAGGTTAGCAATTAAAAATTTTACTTCGAGTTCGTCTGTAGGTAAAAAAAAACTATGAATTTATCGTTAGAGTACGTGGAATGGGATAAGCTATTGTAGTGTGATATCTGAGTTTTATTTGAAGTAATTTTTCAGCTAATGATTGACCAACACTAGCGAAGAGTGTGTTTATGTCGTTAACTGAGGTTATGGGACTGTTAGGGCAAATTAATTGTGTTGGTTTATCTTTTATTTTTGAAGTATGAGTGATATTTTTAATCATTTCCCACAATTTTTTGCTGTTTTTGCCGGCTTTGTCAATCATATCTTTTTCATAGTTTATTTTAGTCTTCTTCAGAATATTATTACAAAAAATCCTGTATCTTTGGTATGTGCATTGAAAAACTTCATTTTCGGGATATTTTTTGTTTTTATATAAAGTTTGTCACGGTTCCTCATACACCTTAGGATGCCTTTTGTTATTTCGTTACACAGGTAGTTTTTCCTAGAAAACAGCTACCAAAGTGACTTTTTGCTACATGAAAATAGGGCTAATATTAGGTAGGCTGGCACAGATAACTTGATACTGTGAATTTGTGGGTTGGAACATTTTGACACAACTGGGTTCACTTAATCTACTGTATTAATCAAAAATTCACACTTTTTGTCTTTCCATTAAGTTAAACCTGCCATGTTCTGTCTCAGATCCACACTAAGGTCAACAGGTAGAAATTACCCAAAGGCCTCCTTCGCACCTACGTACCTACCTACATTGTTTTACTAGTTTATAAAGTTTTTAAAAATAATAACAAAAGGACGATAAAAAAGAAACAACATACTCAACATTTTTCTTTATTACAGGAAAAATATCGACGTACGGTACTGTGGGTTAACGCATCAACAGGCTTTTTATAAGATGTAAAACTGTTCAACAAAAAGATTTACTTTTTTATGTGAAACATCTACAGGCGTGCCTTGGCAGTAAAACCAACTCGTTAGTCGTATGCCGTGACGGCAAACGGCATGACCATGCCATGCCTATTCTGTAATTATTATAACACTAGCTGACCCGCCACGACTTCGTTCGCGTGGTATCCTACCCCTACCCAACCGATACCACTACCCCTATCCTACCCCTACCCTACCCTACCAATACCCTACCCCTACCCCTACCCTACCCTACCCTACCCTACACCTACCCTACCCCTACCCTAACCCTATCCTACCCCTACCCCTACCCATACCCTAACCGTACCCTACCCCTACCCTAACCCTACCCTACCCTACCCTACCCCTACCCTAACCCTACCCTACCCCTACCATACCTCAACCCTACCCCTACCCTACCCCTACCCAACCCCCACCCTACCCATACCCTACCCCTACCCTACCCCTACCCCTACACTACCCCTACCCTACTCTCCATTTTATTTAGAAAACGTTTGTATAGGAAATAGAAAAGGGCTGTTTTGACGGTTTTCCCGGTTTTTTTTATTTTTCTCATCTTTTAAACCTTCCCTAGACCTCCACGAACATTTCAAAACCAAGATGAATGAAATCGGTTCGTGCGTTCTGGAGTTATAACGTCAGGAAGGAAAACCCGACTTATTTTTATATAGTAGATTTAAAATAATTTGTGGTCGCAAGCGCGACTGACTGCTGAGCAGGAGGTCTCGGATAGGATTCCCGGGTCGTGCAAAAAGTACTATTGGGTTTTTCTGTAAGGAATTTCAATACTCAATACTTTATTGCAATCCATATTATGTACATAGATGGTATAAAATATTGTCTAGATCAATATGGACCCTGTCGGGCACAGCAAAGTTAGGAGAGAGGATGAAGGCTAAGTAACAATACATAGAATTAATTATTATTATAGGTAGATCTAATAGATGTATATGTATAATATTGTGGTAAATTATATCAGATACTAGATCCGCCCACGAATTCGTGCGCGTGGAAAAAAAATCCCCCGATTTTGAAACATTCTTCATTAGTGCTCCGCTCCTATTTGTCTTAGCGTGATGATATATAGCCTATAGCCTTCCTCGATAAATGGGCTATCTAACACAGAAAGAATTTTTCAAATCAGAACCGTAGTTCCTGAGATTAGCGCGTTCAAACAAACAAACAAACAAACTCTTCAGCTTTATAATATTAGGGTATCGTGTAAAGCCGGCTCTACACGTTGGCCAACACAGTGGCGAATGTAGTGGCCAATGACTATTCGCCAACGTGTAGAGGGGGTGTTTGTGCACCCAACATGCACAAACACGCCGTCTACACGTTGGCCAATAGGATTGGCCACTACATTCGCCACTGTGTTGGCCAACGTGTAGAGCCGGCTATTCGCCAACGTGTAGAGGGGGTGTTTGTGCATCTTGGGTTGTATTGGAATGATGGCCGACGAGTTGGCGCGAGATCCGTGTGGTGTCGGTTTTTTGCAAAAGATCAAAGGGTTGTTGGCCGAGTATTGGCTACCGCGTCCACACGTTGGCCGCGCGTTTAGTATGCTACGAGCTCCCAGAACGATCGCACGCACCTGATTAAAAATTTTAACTGACTTCAAAAAAAAGAAGGAGGTTCTCAGTTCGTCTTGAACTTTTTTTTATGTATATAACACTCATAACTCGAAGTCAGCTCGACCGATTTAGAAAATTCTCTTTTCATTTGAAATGGTATACTTTCTAGTTGGTCCCATTGTTATGAAATCAGGATCTGATGATGGGATCCTGGAGTAATCGAGGGAAATCTTCAAATATTATAGGCACATCTATAGCGTTTTGGTTATATCTTATAGTATCTTGTGCAGTTGCTCTCGAAAAGCACCATTTGGGGAAGTGGAACTGATGATGAAGACCACAGATGACCACCAAAACTACTCAATAATAAGTATTTCATGGATTGCGATTCGATTACTTGAATATGGATGTTAAGCACTTTATGTTCGTCACAATGCATATGGTGATGTAGAGCTGATGGTGAAGTACCAGGAGAACTCCTAAAAAATTAACGGCTCTGCATCAGGAAAAGCAATATTTTGTAAAAGTTGATAAGAAGTTGACATTTTGGCTTTTGTAACTAAATAAATTACAAACCGATCCACTAACAAGCGAGATTTTTTTTTTAATTTTAATTTTTTTTTTGCGTTGTATTGTTTTGATATGGAAGTTGGTTTTATTTTTTGTTAAAAAGTTTTTATAGTCACGCGTCGGTAACAACTAGTGTAAACAAAATGTCAGTAATGACTAATAACGAAGAAACTTTTCGGTTTATAGAGCTCTACCAAGCCGTAAATTGTTTGTGGAACCCAAGAAGCAGCAGTTAGCGCCTTAATATCCATTTTAATAAATACGTCCGCACATTGGCCTGAACCGTAGCAAACTGAACGACCTTCCAACGTGTGGACGCTATCACGAACTCTTCGCCAATATACTGGCCACTACATTCGCCACTGTGTTGGCCAACGTGTAGAGCCGGCTTAAAGCCGGCTCTACACGTTGTTTACAAATTACAAAACCCTTGCCATATCATTTGTTATCATCCAAAGAAGCTGTGCACTTGATATGTATAATTATACCCTTTAAGTTACACGTTGTATAGATGTTTCACATCCGCCGGGCGCGGGGCGCCTACCTGCTTTGTTAATTTTATTTATGTGTCTGATATTAATTTTTTTTGTGTATAATTTCAGCCTCTTCAGCCTCTCAGTCAAATATCTTGTTACAACAATCTATTTCACTATGTCGACCACTCACAAACATCAAACTGAACAGCCAAAACGCAGTCACGCACGACAAAGATAATTACGTAAGTAATTCCCACTAAAACACACTAAACCCACATATTCCTAGACAACGTTAAGTTTTAAGTTCCAATTCCGTAACTAAAATATGTGACTAATAACTACACGTCCGACCGTTCATAAAACAATTTATCGTATTTCCTACAATCTGTCAGGAAGGAAGCTCACGTGGTGTGCTCTGATTAATGTCGTCATGTTATAGCCCAGCGCAAAGTTTAGCACTTGTCTTAAATTAGCTTGGGCGTAGTAAATCAAGGGATTTGGGCCAGAGTTACGCCATAAGAATGCCTCACATATTTGTGAAACTGCGTGTTTATTATAACTAGTAAATACAGGCTGTTTCAAAAGTATTTTCTTATTTAATACTCTGTATCTGATTAAAACTTTAAAGAAATAGTTACAAAAAACCTTTGAATTTTCATGAAGTTTTCCCTCTCAATTCTTGTAAAGGCATGAACTGACAGAATCGCATGATCAAATAGGAACTACATTACTAGACTCCAATATAAATCTATGGATAAAAATTGCCACCTTTTTAATCTTTTCTAAGCTTTTAGAAAACTGCGGTTTATAATGCAATATTGTTTCCTTATCGTATTAGTGTTGCTAAAAACTCGAGTCTTCGAGTCCTATATAAACGGACTCGGATGATGAATTACAAGACTCGACTCATTACAACAGGACTCCAAGACTAGAGAACTAAGTTCTCTACGAGCCCTTGTATGTGACATGAGAGCTCAAGTCTCTTTGTGCGCTCGAGTCCTTTTTATGCGGCGAGTCGTACTCAAGTTCTTTTCATGTATGAGTCTAGCAATTAAATTGTTACGTTAACAGGTACAGGTAGTATCTCAAAATATAAAGTCAGTTTACCTTCACATCTCTATTTTCATAGAAGTGAGTTTTTAGCTGATTTGTAATGATTTTTTCGTGTCAGTTTTTTTTTAGTGCAGAATTACATAACCATTAATATAAACTTATCACCTATTCGAGTCTTTTCGAATGATGAGTTTCAAGTCTCATCTTCATGCTTCGAGTTTTTCTTGAAGACTCGAGTTCATTTTAAGACTCGAGTCCTTTTGTAACTTTTGTAAGACACAAGTGGTTGTTAAATGACTCGGACTCGGCTTGACTCTAGACTCCGAACCTTTTTAGCACACCGAGTCTTGCTTATTTGAGTCGAGTCTTTAAAATTAAGACTCGAGGACTCGAGTTTTTTGCAACGCTATATCGTATATTAGTTACAAAATGCACTTCTAAAACACTCTGTATACAGTACCTACTCTTGGTGCACTCATTATGAATTACGTTGGCACAACGTATAATTGCTGCGATTATTACATGGAATTACCAAAACGCTGCATTTGTGAGTTGTGACGCGTACTCCCGATGCACGCGTCAATGAGTAATGACTATGAATAAACTCACTAAATATCGACATGAGTATCGCTCACATGATACAGTAATATTGGTAAGGTTTTGAATGGAGCAGCGGTAGCACAATGGTTACAAGGTCGTGGGTTTGATCTCAGGCACATTACTAAAACGGCGAAGAAAGCATCGTGAGGAAACCGGTATGAACTTACACTGAAAATCAAAAGAAAAGCGAGATCCACCAATCAGCACTGGGCGCACCTGGTGGATTACGGCCCATTTCCTCTCATGGAGAACAGGCCTGGGTCCCAGCAGTGAGAACCCTATAGGCAGGCCATACTAATGTTATTAGTAACTATCAATCAAACGATCTTGACGCATAGGTACTCATCGATAGCTACTAACGTTTCTTTTTTCTGGTGGGAAAATCAAATGACTCCCCCTGCTCTTGATGTAGCGAGAGTGCAGACTTCTACTGACTAGAAACCCACCCTGTTCCTTTAGTTGCCTTTGCGGTCCGGGACCGCGGTATCTCGTTAGAACATTCCCGCAACCCCGACAGCTAGACCACGGAGCAGTATTTGCTCCGTGAGCTAGACAGTAACCTAGCAAGCTTCGGTACAAAAAGAACACACATTGTGCCTTTGTTCTACTGAAAGTTCGCAATACGCTATTTAGAGAACAAACAAAAATCTACATGAGTGAATACCTATTTCAATAATATTACTAAAACAGTAAGTACGATTTGTTTAAATATAAATGTAATTGGTGGAAAATGTGGAAGTGAAACGGTTTTGAGTTATTCTTCTAAACTTGTATCATAAAAAGTCTCTGGATGGTGCACAATGTTACTATGCCGTAACATTACACTATGAAAATGCTCACGACTCCGTCATGTTTTTAAATAAACTTAAAGATCAAAGATATACCTATCTCAGTTTTTTTAAGAAATAAATTCCTGTTTATGTCAAATATGACGTTATCGTTCCTCATCTCTCGATTCAATCTTAATTCTCCTCTCTAATTCTCATATGCTTGATGCTCTGAGAAGAGATGATGATATTTTAAACCTACTTAAATAAGTTATGAACACCCAATACATTAATTTTATGATGTTACGGAGTTAGCTTTTATCCTGTAATATATCTATATTATAGAAACTTGGAGAAGCATATAGGTAGTGCCCCACATTCGTGTATTCTCCTTGCCCCACATAATAGTCAGATAGTTTTTTCTAGAAATTCCTCTCTTGGTATGCTACGTACAAAACTGTTTAGTCTACACCTACACTAAGGTGTACTAGAATTTAAAAGTCTGTATAACCTACCGGATGCCAACACAAAGAATTTGAAATTTAAAACATATTTACACCGCCGCGGAATCGAATGGAATGAAAGCGTCAATTTCGCCTCATGACGCGAGAAGGCGCAAAATTTTTCTTTGAATTCGTGCGACTGGGCCATGATGACGTTCAGTCTAGATCTATTAAGTTGGCACCGCACTGCTGTGACCGACCCAACCGACTCCCCGTTCGCGCCACTTCCCGCGGATTCCAGACGGCGCCGACAGTAGCTAGGGGAATTCTCGAGAATGCGCGAGGATTCCCCGGAAGACGCTCGAACTTATTTTGGTTCCTATTTAGTTTGTACCTTGTTTGTACCTATGTTATATACGATTGACAAAGTTCATTATGCTATGTACAATTTCGTTGCAAAAAGTCGCTTCCATTCCAATCCGCGGCGGTGTAAATTGAGCCTTATTCTCCTTTTTGCTAAGGCAGGCGATCTTAATAAATAATGTAGCAAACATTTTTTACTATATTTATACGCAGTAACTACGAACTACAGTAGCAACTTCTGAGCTCGTGGTCTTGGGTTCGAGAGGGTCGGGCACAAAAATTGCTATTGACGTTTTCTGTAAAGAATCTCTCAGTAGTAGCCCGGCGTTTGGAAGTTGGCGGTGCCGCGTGCCTCGAAAAGCACGTTATGTTATTGGTCCCGGCTGTCTTTCGACATCTTTGACAATCGTTACAGGTAGTCAGAGGCAAGTAAATCTCACACTGGCCTAGCCTCTCCTAGGCTAGGCCAGTGTGAGATTGTGTTACCCAGATACTGGGTTGTGGAGGTGAGACGTGCAGTCGCTCCATGTCAACAACAAAACTGGAAGCCAATCCCAACATCGTCGGGAAAAGCCTAAGCAGATGGTGATACGCAGTAAAAAAAAATAAAGATATTTTTTTAGGAAATTATATTAAGTATATTTAATTTTGCTAAATATGCAACACTTTTATTTATTTAGATGGTGATACCTACGCAGTAAAAAAAAGGTGATCTTTTAGAAAATGAAATTATATTTAATTTTGCAAATTATATAACACTTTTACACGTAATTTTTCGTAAATTTAAATAAGATGAAGCCGGATTTTCCTAACTGACTAACCTAAGAAGAAACACCGACTCAAACCCAGAGGACAAGTCTCGGAGTCCATACAATCAGTACTGGTCAAATCAATCATGTATCTTAATCATGTATGTATGTCGTTTTTAGCGATAAGACCGTCCATTGTAACACCCTTTGTAGTTTTTTAAATCCTTATTTAATTCTCCAAGGGTCCTCCCTCGTAAATCTCGATCCCGTGGGCATTCCAAGATAAAAAGAAGCCTATGTGTTATTCCAGGATGTCAACTATCTACATACCAAATCTCATTCAGATCCGTTCTGTAGTTTTTGCGTAAAAGAGTATCTAACAAACATCCATACATTTTTGCATCCATCCTCGCAAACTTTCAGTTATAATATTTGTAAACTAAATTAATATAATAAATATAACTAACTGTGCCCGTGTCTGCGTTTGGTGAAGACAGACAGACAGGCACATATTTAAAAAAAAAAACCTGGCGTCGCGCGCCACGCGTGTGTCGCGAACGGTTCAAACCTAATTCGACCTTCGGCCCTACATTTACAGCGTAACGTACGACAAACTTATTATTTGCGGTTGGTAAAGTAATCGTGTTTTAACAGACAGACAAAATACCGATTAGTAACACTACCTGTAATTTTTTTTTTTTCAATGTACAGTATTGTTATATATGTATAGATAAGTAATATTCATCTTTAACTAACTATTCAACACTTGTAATTAAGATAATTTCAGCAGTTATCACACTTCTGTAAAGCGAATTAAAATAACTTGGATGGTGTTCGATAGTGTGCTACGATATGTAGGTATACTTTCTTACGGAATAAGCTGTTACCAAGTGTTGGAGGAAGGCGTCAGAGAGTATTATTTTGTTTGCGCCAGTGTCTGTTGCACAATTCTAACTGGCACGGACATCAACGTTTCACTCTATCTTTAGAAACTTTGTCTCTGTACTTTGACCTATAAGATTAAGATAGACAAGTTGTACCAAATTTTTATTTAGCAATAAATTATTCTTATTCTTTTTATAGTTCCGGATAAGCCGGCTCTTGACCTCGGTAACGCCTAATGGTAAGCGATAGACCAGCGGGCCTAGACAAAATCCATTTTCTGTAAGCGTTAACGCCAACAGAAAAATTAAATTGTATGGAGTTGACATTTGCTAACCACATGTCACGTGATTGTCACGTGTTAGTAAATGTCAACTCCATACAATTTAATTTTTCCGTTGGCGTTAACGCTTACAGAAAATGGATTTTGTCTAGGCCCGAAGGTCTACGAAGGAACGAGCTAGCACAGAAGATGCCTGTTCACTCTTGCTTTAAAGGCTGAATGGTCATATATGGTAGGAAACTCGGCATTTGGCAGAGAGTTCCACACCTTGGCTGTGCACACAATAAATGTAAATGAGAAGCGCCTAGTACGACAAGACGGTATATCGACCAAGTGTGTATGGTCGCGAGAAAATACATTTGCTCACAAGTGCCTCCCAACCAGATTTAAAGTAATAAGACACCTTATCAAACACTGCTGATATAAACCAGGTAGTAAAGTAAAACATTGAACCTTTAATGTTTAAATGAAAAATGTTTACAAAAAAGGTAAAAGGAACAGTATGTTACCTATAAATTATCCTTTTTGGCAAACAAACAGGAATTTCCCTTTCAGCTGTCAAAACAAAAGAATTAAAAAAATAAATAAACAACTGTTTTCACATTAAATGCATTTTTATTTTTGTACGCACGTTTTAAGGTATATTGCAAAATATAGACTTCCTATATATATTCAAAATTATCGCCCAGACTTGATGTTATATTGACAAATGACCATCGTTTATTGTCGACGAAACGTGAGTAGTATACCGCCATTCCTTTTACTCCTAAGAATGTCGTATATCTCGATCTCATTCTAACATCAGTGCTCATCTAAGTGCGCATACTTCCGCCGTAACTTCTCTCTCTTATTTTTATTCGCGTGTTTCTTCTCTTGCTTCCAAGGTTTGCTCATTAGACTCTCCGCAGACTGCGCTCCGACAATACTGTAATAATAAAATACACCTTATTTCTCTATACATAAGGTAGAAATTCCCAATAACGATACAAATTATTTGTTTTGATAAGTAGCACTATATTTTAGTGCTTTTCAAAGTTTATTTCAGATGAACAATAAATCAACATTAGGTTTTGAAAACAGCAACATTTTTAAAGCCCACGCGGATTCCAGCGCCGGAATTATTATATACTTTCGGATATATACAGCCAACAACGCAAGTGAAAAACAAACTGAAAGTGTGCTCAATTGGATGTATAAATGCACACGGTTGGGCTCTCCCATAAATAATGACTAGTTAATGAAGCCGTCGTGCTACTTCAAAGTATTGCTTGTTGAGTTTGTCTTTTTGGTTTTGTTCGCGACAGTACACGGTTTATTTCGTTTCGAAAACGCTCCGGGTCTTACGAGGTTGCAAACCAATTTTCGCGACCGTTAACGCTACTCGTAAAGCTGCTCAATCTTTATGAATTAACACTTGGCTTGCATCCAGGGTGGCCATTTCGTCTTCTCAAAGTTTATTTAGGTTTCCCTTAGCTCTAATTGATAATAACGTAGAGATATCTTTCATCTTGGCAAACTATAACTGGGATATTTTTATATTGCACTTTTCTGTTTTGGAGGTCAATATGTCATCTGTCAAAGTAGTTATTTATGTTGTATATATATACACTTCTGGACACATCTATTGGCCCACCTTGTATTTTCAGTTTCGTTTGGTCCTAGCTAAAATTTTATATTAGGTCGAACAAAAAGTTTTTATGCAGTTTTGAACCTGGCACATTCACAATTTCATTCAATAGTCTTTTTTTGAATTTCGAACACAGAATTTAAAGAAACAAAAGACAATTTGGAGCCTGTTTGTTGATATCAAACAATCGAATACTAAGAAAACTTGGTTTTATTGGTTTACTTGGATTTAATTCTTGAAAAAGTGATTGATATCTTTGCTTTTGCAACAAACATTACTTATTCTTAACATTAAGGTGAGGTTCTATCAATAATCTATGGATACTTCACCTGAAGTCGCCGCCCAAGCTGTGGCACTTATTCAGGCCGGACACAGCCAAAGAAACGTGAGTGCTCAACTTAATTTAAGTCGATCTGCGGTCCGAAATGTTTATCGGAGGTACCTAGAGACTGGCGGCTTTGTTCGTCGCCAAGGAAGGCCACGATCTCGGGTCACAACTGAAAGGCAGGATCGATTCATCGTGACGACCAGCTTGAGAAATCGTCACCTTACCTCCATTGAGATACAAAACCAACTTAACGACTTCCACGGAGTATCTGTGAGCGCTCGAACTGTTCGGAGAAGGTTAAAAGAACGCGATATGGTACCACACAAGCCAGCTAATGGGCCCAAACTAAAGCGAGCCCACCGAACAGCGCGCCTTCATTTCGCACGCAGTCATTTAAATTGGACACAGCAAGATTGGAGCCGTGTACTCTTTTCTGATGAGTCTAAAATTGTGTTACATGGCAATGATGGAAGGAAGAAGGTCTACCGGCGTAAGGGAGAGCGTTTCGCACAATGCTGCTTTGAAGAGAGGGTTGCTTATGGCGGTGGCTCATGGACTGTCTGGGGCGGTATATCCGCGAGCGGCAAAACTCAACTTGAGGTTGTTACAGGACCACGGCTGCCAACATTAAATGCTGAAAGATACATTCGTGAGTGCTTAGAACCTCACGTGATACCATACGCGGACTATGTGGGCCCAAATTTCCTTTTTATGCATGATAATGCAAGAGCCCATGCGGCGGGCATCGTCAGGGAATATCTTCGGGATGTGAACATCACAGTTATGGACTGGCCAGCCAGAAGCCCAGACATGAACCCCATTGAGCACATGTAGGACGAGCTAAAAAGGCGTGTTAGGGCTCGTCAGCCAGTTGCCCAGACGATGCAGGAGTTGAAAACTGCCATAGAAGAGGAATGGGAGATGATCCCTCAAAATTTCATAGAGCGGTTGATAAACTCTATGCCTAATCGTATGAGAGCTGTGGTAGATGCCCATGGAGGCAACACGCATTATTAAATTAAACCTTTATTTGATAAAACATGTTTTTTATTCATAAATTAATTGCCTTTAACAAGGCGCATATCCGACTTGTTAGGCGTAGGTCCATGTCGTATGGTATTCTGAATTCAAATTTAAAACTATACGATCGAAAAAGATGGTAAAATGTATCAGGTTTAAAACTGCATCAACAGTTTTTGTTCAATCTAGCAATCATATTTCGGTAGGGGCCATCGAAACCTAAACTCTAAGGTGGGCCAATAGATGTGTCCAGAAGTGTATTTATGTTGGTTGCTATGGCAACTTTAGGTACATTGAAATTCTTGTGCGATGTTTCATTTGGCTGTCTGTACCACAATATTGATTTAAGCTGATCTAGAGATAGACGAGAATGTAAGCACATCATTACTCACATTGCCGGTCATAAACAAAACTGTTAAAGTTTAAAACTTTATGGTGAACAAAAACAAATTAATTTTAATGTTTAAAAACGAAAACCATATATCATATCCATTATAATACAATCCAATAGAGGAATTAAAAAAATTTAATTCACGCGAGTTCATTAGGCTTAGATAAATACCCACTGGAAAATGTATTTCTTAAAGCATTAGCAGCCCAAAACATAATATTATTGATATTTGAATTAATAATTCCAGTTATTTATTAAATTTCATCATATAGCAAGTTGATGTTCCATTACAACACGTTATTATCGATACTCGAGTTGATGGCAATGGATTAAATTTTTCCCTTTTTTATAATAATAATTATATGTAAATTGTAGGATTGTAAATAAAACAAAAGTGATATCGAATTACAAGTTTGTCAAGCAGCAATAGCGTAATGACTAAGGTGTCAGCATTGTGATCGAGACGTCGCGAGTTCGAATCCCATTATACGATTGCCGTGAACCCATTCCAGAGACAAGCATATTTAGCATAGTTGATAGGGTTAACAAGATTACTAGTAATGTGGATTCTACTGAAACAAAAAGGAAAAAAAAACTTTTTTGCAAAAAAATAAAACCGACTTCCATATCAAAACACTACAAAGCCAAAAATAATTTTAATTTCGGTAGTCGGTGTTATTGGTTTTGTATTTTCTTTTTTTTCACACCGCCTTCCGAAATTAAAATTATTTTTGGCTTTGTAGTGTTTTGATATGGAAGTCGGTTTTATTTTTTTGCAAAAAAGTTTTTATTTTCGCGCTTTTTAGTGGGTCGATTTGTAATTAATCTAGTTATAAAAGCCAAAATGTCAACTACAAAAAACTAAAAACGCGCGAACAAAAAACACAATATAGAGTAACCGAAAAGGTCATCAATGTAAAAATTTTTTTTAGACTTTTGTTGATTTTTCAGAAACGGCTTGTTCGATGTCGATAAAATTTTCATGGGACCATTTGGGAAGTATACCCTTTCCAACAAAAAAAGAATTTTTCAAATCGGTTGGCGAGCGACGGAGCTATGCCCGAACAAACATAAAAAAAAAAAAAAAAAAACAAACAAACATCCGAATTGAGAACCTCCTCCTTTTTCAGAAGTCGGTTAATAACAATAATTTATTTCATTTTCTTACCCAAAAACAGGCTTTCCTTTAACGTGGGCCGCGCTTTTCTGCATCGCGAAGAATGCCTTGTCAATCTCGCTGGATTTGTTGAGCCATCCCTGGAATTATAATATTGTTTTAATTTAATTATGAGAAGTTGTATAAGAAAGGGAGGAGATCGATATAATCGTTGTGACATTATTCGACTTATTCATTTTTATTAAAAACTAGCTGACCCGCCACGACTTCGTTCGCGTGGTATCCTACCCCTACTCAACCGATACCCTACCCCTACCCTAACCCTACCCTACCCCTACCCTACGCCTACCCTACCCCTACCCTAACCCTACCCCACCCTACCCCTACCCTACCCCTACCCTAACCCTACCATACCCAACCCTACCCTTCCCCTACCCTACCCCTACCCAACCCTTACCCTACCACTACCCCACCCCTACCCAACCCCCACCCTAACCCTACGCCTACCCTACCCCTACCCTACCCTACCCTACCCCTACCCTACACCAACCCTACCCCTACCCTACTCTCCATTTCTTCTTCGTTCGCGTGGGATGTTTTTCCCGCTTAAATCCCTATCCCGTGGGAATTCCGGGATAAAAACTATCCTATGTCCGTCTCCTGGCTCTAAGCTACCTCCATACCAATTTTCACCCAAATCTGTTCTGCCGTTCTTGAGTTATCAGTGGCGTAACTAACACGACTTTCTTTTTAACCGACTTCTGAAAAAGGAGGAGGTTCTCAATTCGGATGTTTGTTTGTTTTTTTTTTTTTTTTTTATGTTTGTTCGGGCATAGCTCCGTCGCTCGCCAACCGATTTGAAAAATTCTTTTTTTGTTGGAAAGGGTATACTTCCCAAATGGTCCCATGAAAATTTTATCGACATCTAACAAGCCGTTTCTGAAAAATCAACAAAAGACAAAAAAAAATATTTACATTGATGATCTTTTCGGTTACTCTATATTGTGTTTTTTGTTCGCGCGTTTTTAGTTTTTTGTAGTTGACATTTTGGCTTTTATGACTAGATTAATTACAAATTGACCCACTAAAAAGCGCGAAAATAAAAACTTTTTTGCAAAAAAATAAAACCGACTTCCATATCAAAACACTACAAAGCCAAAAATAATTTTAATTTCGGAAGGCGGTGTGAAAAAAAAGAAAATACAAAACCAATAACACCGACTACCGAAATTAAAATTATTTTTGGCTTTGTAGTGTTTTGATATGGAAGTCGGTTTTATTTTTTTGCAAAAAAGTTTTTATATATATAGACTATATTTTTATTAAATAAGTATTCACACGGGGCTTCGCTCTCGTGAATTCTATCACGGTAAAAATATAACTCTCCTTTTTAGCAGTCACGTAAAAAGTAGCCTATAGCCTTCCTCAAGCTTCAAGCTATTTCCATACCAAATTGCATTCAAATTCACCCAGTACTTTCGAAGATTAGCGCGTTCAAGCAAACAAACTTTTCCGCTTTATAATATTATATAAGTATAGATGTCTCATCACTCTGGCTCGTAGGTCTAGATGGTTGCAAGTGCGGCTGCAGAGCATGAGGCCTCGGGTTTGATTCGGGGTCGGACATTAAGTGCCATTGGGTTTTTCTGCAAGGAATTTCTCAGTAGTAGCCCGGAGTTTGTCTGTCATTTGGACATTGTTACCTAGTCAGAAGCCAGCAAATCTGACACTGGTCTAGCCAAGGAGTATCGTGTTACCCAGTTACTGGGTTGTGGAGGTCAGATAGGCAGTCGCGCCATGTTAAACACTAATACTCAGTTGCATCCGGTTAGACTTAGCCGACCCCAACATAGATGAGAAAAGGCTAAGCAGATGACATCTCTTCACTCAATTCTCTTTCTTTCTCATCATTTTATCAATCTAATAAATAAATGAAATTATATTATTATTATTTAATACATACACACTTTACTTCACAGTAAAGTGAACCTTTTCACCGCCACTGACTTGTATAGAAGATCTGAATTTCCGTGCCACCAGCGCTACGACTTCATTAGTTCTTAATTTTAGCTAAGTTAAATTAGTTTAATTTACTGTAAATACAGTAATATTTTTTTTTAACTTAATTAAGAACTAATGAAGTCGTAGCGCTGGTGGCACGAAAATCCAGAACTTCTATACAAGTCCGTGGCGGTGAAAAGGAACAATAAAAGCGAAAATGGTTCAGGTGATTCGCAATCGAATATTTTTTTTTGTTACGGGTTACTTCTTATATGTTTTCCTGTGATAATAATGAAAGAAGTTTTTGTTACATATACAATGGGAACTAATTTTCAACCAGGTTTTGTCTAAAATAATACACATTCATATAAATATGCTCAATGTAACAAAAAAATTCAAGATGTACAGTAAAAAACTTTTTTGCAAAAAAATAAAACCGACTTCCATATCAAAACACTACAAAGCCAAAAATAATTTTAATTTCGGTAGTCGGTGTTATTGGTTTTGTATTTTCTTTTTTTTTCACACCGCCTTCCGAAATTAAAATTATTTTTGGCTTTGTAGTGTTTTGATATGGAAGTCGGTTTTATTTTTTTGCAAAAAAGTTTTTATTTTCGCGCTTTTTGTGGGTCAATTTGTAATTAATCTAGTTATAAAAGCCAAAATGTCAACTACAAAAAACTAAAAACGCGCGAACAAAAAACACAATATAGAGTAACCGAAAAGATCATCAATGTAAATATTTTTTTTAGACTTTTGTTGATTTTTGAGAAACGGCTTGTTCGATGTCGATAAAATTTTCATGGGACCATTTGGGAAGTATACCCTTTCCAACAAAAAAAGAATTTTTCAAATCGGTTGGCGAGCGACGGAGCTATGCCCGAACAAACATAAAAAAAAAAAAAAAAAAACATCCGAATTGAGAACCTCCTCCTTTTTCAGAAGTCGGTTAAAAATAATCACTAAGGCATAGGCAATAGGCAAGGCATATTTACAATGAAAAAAGGAAACCACATAACAGGAATTACGAATATGAATCCGAATAGAATAACGACAAAGTCATCTTTAGTTCATCATCTCACAGAAAAACAAATACCTATACGATATTAACATGTAAACGCACAAATTATGCTAAAAAGGGCATAACTTCTGAAGGACCACAATTATTTAATAATTTACCTTCTAACATAAAACATGTAAGCTCGTTCAACGGTTTTAAATCACAACGGCAAAAGTAGACCATAAATCCTCATTGTATGTGTATACATGTGATAGTTGCGGCTGAAAGTGTTGAACGACTAACCCTACTATATATACAACGTGTATCAGAATAAACGCAAGACCTGAAAGTAGTTTGCTCAGAATCGGCTTCTGAATCGATTTCCATCATTATTTATGTGTTAATTTTTTTCGGAAAAATCCTTTATTTAACGTAAATTAGGATCACTGCGTAAAACCAACGTAATAAAATATTTTATTTAGGGAAATTTAAGCCTTATCTCAAAGCAATAAAAACCCATATGAATGTATGGCTGAATTTGTAGATCGCTCAATACTGCCCTGCACTAACTAAAAGGCCGTTAAGCCACAGGTCATATTTCACTTTTCAATGTATCCTTAAACTACTTTCGACTCTCTATCTTTTGGTCTAAGAATCAGTTTGCTACGATTAATACTTTTTGAGATACAGCAATTTTACTAAGCAGTTAAACCACATAATTTTTGTTACTTCCTTAGTTAAAAAGCAACTAAACCACAACACTATATAGGTATTCAATATTAAAATATAATACAATTTTAAAATATAATAAATAAAAAACGTTATATATTGTGCACAAAAACTATGCCCACTAAACTAACTTACAATACAACCATTGTCATAGGTAGCGTAGTTTTGTAGCAAAAAATATTTCCCACTTATTTTTACGATTACTCGAAAATTACTTTTTGGGGATAGCGGCCTTTTAGTTAGTGTAGGGCAGAATAGCTATCCATACACACACGTAAATAATATCAATACATTTTACATTTCAGTTAGTGTGCAAAAAATAAAATTTTAATTTAAGGAAGATTAATACTTAATTCCAAGCAGTACGTCTTACTTAACTGCACAACCGAATTTGTACTTTGTAGTTCGATCACTCATAATAATAATCATATCTATCCTTACTCACACACACACCCCTATTGTACGTAATTTAAGGAAATTTCAACCTTATTTCAAGGCAATAAAGCTTTTTTAAATGCATGACTGAATTTGTAATTCCGCATTTCACAATCTTTTGTTGAGGAATGACAAAATATTAGAAAATCTAAGGTACGTTTTTTGCAAACGCAAAATCAATATGAAAGAGCGAGACGCAATAATTTACCCGACTTATCCCTTTGACGTATGATATGCCGCCGCGCACACGCGCCACCATCGCCCGCCCGATATCAAACAAAGTCAGTCGAGACGGAGCTCCCGCGCATTTCACGTGGAACGTCCGACGGCATCTTGATGCGGAATATGGCCCTCGTTGGATAGGTCGTGGGGTCCGGTACAGTGGGCTCCCAGATCCCCTGATCTAACACCGTTGGACTTTTTTTGTGGGGTCGAATAAAATCGCTTGTGTATGTAAACGAAGCAACAAGTGTCGATGACCTCAAACATAAAATTGAACTCGCGTTTGTTAAAGTGAAATATGAAACTGAGGTGCTTAACAAACTAAAAACTAACTTAAGAAAACGTGCAATAATGTGTATCGAGCAAGGTGGTGGACATTTTGAAAATCTTCTAAAAAGGGGACAAAGAAGAAGTATTTAGTAATACCTCAGGTATGTGCCTTCATAATACGATTTTAAGTAGGTACTGTAAATATTATGATTCAAATCTTTGGTCAGTGGGTCGTCTTAGGGCTCAGGGAGCGTAAGGCCACCGGTGGCCACAATTTTTTTTTTCAATTTTCGTTATATGAGGGGTTAGGGGACTTTGAATATTTTTTTTATACGTACCTAATAAAAATGTAAACACGACTTAGTAGAGGGTGAAAAGACGCGGGCGCCTTTAGGTATTGCCGTAGGTACTGATAGATCGCAGTGGGGTGAAAAGTTGCTCAATTTAAAAATACTTCCGTATCCGTAATTAAACCAAATCATTCGTCACGAGTCCAAAGCCTGTGTAATTATGATGGAAAGATGGAATCAAACTAGTTAGGCAACTAGCAATAATAGTTATACGGTAATATCGCAAATTATTAGTATCAAACTACGTAGGTAATGTTCGGTCAATGAACGTACAGATACATACCTAATGCGTAGCTTTCTGTTACTAACTACTACGTAGGCACGCGCACGAGTGTGCGTAGGGATAGAGTAGTATGCTCGAACGTTTTACGTTCAGTCAGGACAACCATTTTATTAAAAAAAACTGGGTGTTCTTTAAGTAAATTAAATTACAGATGTTGTTTTAGTTCTATAATTTAATATTCTAATTGGGGTGTCTGAGGTCTTGCGTTTATTCCATTACACGTTGTATACACTATAACGTTATGGTCTAGCCCGTTATGATGACCTGTTTCGAAATTTCCAATATTTTATGTTCTCATGTAAGTGGCGTGTTTTTGTCTTTTGGAGAATAAATGATTTAAAGCTATCTTGATTCTTGCGGCAAACAAATCGCACTCATTATGTTTTTGCATGAAACAAGCTTTAAAATTAGAACTGTACATTTTTAAATCTTATTTTCTTTTTAACAACCAGAACAATGAAACAAATAAAGCAATTTCGCAAGGGCGCGGGCCTAGTCCGCGGAGTTCAGGAAACCTACCATTATTAATGCGTTCGAGGAAAATCTGTTATTAAGGGTTTAACACAAATGTTGTGTAATTTTAGTATGAAGTGCTTTTTTTTATCTGTGAGTGCCTATCCTAATTTGATACCCATATTGGGGAGTTTATACAAAAATATCTGATCCGCGAGGCACACTTCCAACGTATGCTCTACCGTGTCCTCCGGGGAGTCACAAACTAACTTACTGTCTTGATAAATGCACAAGTCACGAATAGTATTATACCTCGGCTATATTCATTCATTCATTCATTCATTTATTTCATAAACAATTTTAACATTGTGTTGAAATCATCGCTCTTAAATACACACAAACATAAAAAAATTACAGGTAGGCATTATTACTATACAGCACAAACTAATCAATCAATTGATGTGGAAATATCAAAAAGTTATACAACTTTTACTGTTGTATTAGAAACTAGCGACCCGGCCCGGCTTCGCTCGGGTAATAAAGGTTATATTTGCTTATAATGATTTTGCTTAATCAATTTCTCGTCCGGTAATTTGCCACACTCATATATCGGCGATATTCATTCATTCATTCATTTATTTCATAAACAATTTTAACATTGTGTTGAAATTATCGCTGTAAAATACACACAAACATAAAAAAATTACAGGTAGGCATTATTACTATACAGAACAAACTAATCAAAATAAAATAAGTTACAATATTCCATTTCAAATAATATTCTTAGAATAGCATTGTTACACAAATCATATAATTATGTCAAATATAAACAATGTAAAAAAATAAACAAATACAAATTCAACCATTACAAGTCAGAAGTAAAAATAATAATAATAATCAAAATTTATATAATAATATCAATAAAATTAGCAAAAATGTAAAGTCCAAATTACCTATGTCAAATAGATATTGTAAAACTAACACCAAAAAGTTTACATACAGATCAGCCATTAAAATTGTCAAAATGTCAAAATAAAAAATTACGTCAATTAAATAAGGACAATAAGTTATTACAGTCTAGTTGTATGTGTCACAAAGAAACTCTTCAAGTGTGTAATAGCACTTCTCTATCAAAAAGGACTTTAGCTGTTGCTTAAATGTGTTTAAATTATATATGGACTTTAATGATACAGGTAGTTTATTAGATAGTTTAATTGATTGATATCCTGCAGCATGATTTTTTTTTTTTTTTTTTTTTTTTTTTTATTTAGAATAGGTTCGCGTTTGACCACCATCTCACCTGATGGTAAGTGATGATGTGGTCGAAGATGGAGCACGCTTACCTAAAAGTAACCTATTCACTCTTGACTTAAAGACTCCTAAGTTATAGCTATCGGGAAACACAGACTCCGGCAGGGAATTCCACTCCTTAGCCGTACGCACAATGAAGGTATTCCCAAAAGGTTTGGTGCGTATGGGTGGGATGTCCACCATGTAACTCTACGTTCTAGGTATGCCAGGAGCTTACTATTAAGTACACGCTCCATACTCTTACAGAGTATGGACGTGACTGAAATAGGCCTGTAGTTGGCAGGGTCAGCACGACTGCCCTTTTTGGGTACAGGCTGTACGTTAGCCAGCTTCCATGCTTTCGGCACCTTTCCAGTCTCTAGCGAAAGGCGAAACAGGCGTGTCAAGATTGGAGACAATTCAGGCGCACAAGTTCTAAGAACAATTGCTGGTATCCCGTCGGGGCCACTAGCTTTGTTCACGTCTAGATTACGCAGCACTCTACGGACGTCCTTCTGATGGATGCGAATGTCCGACATACACGTCTCGCATCCAATAGGAGCATCAGGAGGGTGAGCGCCACTACTATCCAGACGTGAAGACTCCGCGAAGAGAGCGGCAAACAAGTTTGCTTTTTCCTCAGCGGAGTGAGCCAGAGACCCGTCAGGTTTGAGCAGTGGTGGTAGTGAGGGGCGACAGAAGTTCGATTCAACCGACTTTGCCAGGGACCAAAACGCTTTGCTTCCAGCAGGGTATGAAGCGAGTTTGTTCCCAATTCGGCTAACGTGGTCAAACCGAGACCTCCGCAAAACCTTCTTGCTGGACTTGGCAGCCCTGTTGAAGGCTCTCTTCTTCTGATCCACGTCATTTGCTTTGCAGTTTCGAGCATCGACCCATGCTAGGTACGCCGCGTGTTTAAGAGCTTCAGCGCGATCACATTCGGCGCCAACCAATTTACTACTTTTAAGTGTGGTTGCACCTTATATTGTAAGTCCCTACGCCTTGTAGCTTCCCGTTTATCTCTTTCCTCAAGTGTTTCGAAAAGGTGTAGTTTTTTCATAAGGTCAGTAAGTAATACTAATATATACAAGCAAGGGACCGTTAGTATCTGCAGTTCTTTAAAATACTCCCTACACGAAACCCACTGTGGAATTCTCACCATCGTTCTTATGGCCCTTTTCTGTATAACAAAAGCAGTATTTATATTGTACGCATAACTACCTCCCCATAGAGTGATACTGTACCTCAGCTTCGACTCCACAAGCGAAAAATACACTATTTTTAATTGTTCGATAACAATTACATCTCTTAGACTTCTAAGGGCAAAGCAAGCTGAGCTAATTGAATTTTCTATCGCAGACAGTTCCTTTTTCCAGTTAAGATTTTCGTCAATATAAATACCTAAGAATTTCACGCAGTCTACCAATGATATTCTATTATCATTAAGTTTGATGTCCATTACTTCTTTGTTTCTCGACGTCGTCTTAAATAATTTTGCTGGCATTTGTTTTGCTGGCATTCAACTTAAGATTGTTAATAGAGAACCAAGAATGAAAGAGAGTCAGAGCCTTATTTACCTTGCTATTGAGAGTATCTACATCTTTAGCTATTACAATAGCATTCGTATCGTCAGCAAAAAAAACAAGTTCTATATCGTTAAGTTTAAGCATATAGTTAATTAAATCATTAATAAATAAAATGAAAAGGATTGGCCCTAGTATCGAGCCTTGTGGAACTCCTTGTTTTATTAGTTTTAGTCCAGATTTGTAAAATATTTCGCAATTGTTTTCTTCCACTTTAATTTCTACATATTGCTTCCAATTTTCTAAATAAGATTTAAATAAATTTAAGACCGGTCCTCTTACTCCATAATGTTCCATTTTAGCTAGCAACAGTTTGTGGTTTACTGAGTCAAAAGCAGAGCTAAGATCAAGGAATATCCCTACAACCTTTAATCTATCATTAATTCCATTAACCACTTGTTCCATTAATGTATTAATAGCGTCATTTGTTCCCACACTTCTCTGATAACCGAATTGTCTGTGATTAAGAATTTTATTTCGATTTATATGTTTTAGAAGTCTTACTTTAAGAATTTTTTCAAAAATTTTCGAAATAATTGGTAACAAAGATATTGGTCTATAATTATTAGGATCCAGTTTGCAACCTTTTTTGTATATTGGCAACACCTTTGCTAATTTTAATTGTTCGGGAAATACATTCATATTTATACATGTATTAATAAGATGTGCCAGAGGTTCGGCCAGTATGTCAATATGATCTTTAACGGTCTGTATTATTTATATTTGGCCTTCCAAAGTATAAGTGACCAGGACTGCACGCGTCTATTGAATTCATTTCGATTTAAGTTAATCTTTGGATAGACTTGGCATAGAGACACTTCCTACGCGAAGTAACTATTGTTTTGAATTCTGTAACTATTGTTTGTAGTGTTACTGCATATACCAGAGATTACACGTAGACGGCAAATAAAATACGCGTGGAGCGCTAAGCCCATGAAGACCATAGATACTGGTGAATATAAGGAACACTACCTACTTTGATTCTAAATTTTAACTATTTTAACTATTTCAACGCATATTTAATTTGGAGCGGTTAAACAATACTACACGCGTCAAAAATTGAAAAACCAAATGAAAAATTTTTACGCAGATCGTCTGACAATTGAATTTAGGTCGGTAACCATAAATTCAGTTTCCAGATGACTTAATCAGTTTACAGATCCTATCAACAACTTCTAAACACTTAGCTATTAGCTATCAACATCCAAATAATATCTGTTTATGATCTTTGCATGACTTATAGTAACCGATATTGAGGTTAACTGTTTCTAAGGGAGATTGATAATGTGGGGCAGTATGTTAACTGGTAAATAGAATATTTAATTTTGTTCAATGAGTAAAGAGTTGTTTAAGTGAATGCAATTTGAACTATAACTGTTGTGGTGTTCATTATGTGGGTAAGAAGGGGTATGGCTTGGCATGATATTTCGTGCTAAATTTCTAAGTAGTCAATTTTAATTTTCATGTTGCTGATTACGATACCCATAAAAGATCACTTTATTGTTCGAACCGTGTACTAGCTTCTGACGTTTAATAAGTGCCCATGTAGGCCGCTGTGAAATAAAATATTGCCAGTCGCTTAGCTAAGTACGTCGAGAAACTTTAACCGACATCTAGAATGTTCGAGACACTAACGCCACCTGGCGGCGAGTAGCAGTACTGAATATATCGAGAAACTTCGACCGACGTTTAATACGTTCGAGACACTAACGCCACCTGGCGGCGAGTAGCAGTACTGAGTATATCGAGAAACTTCGATCGACTTCTAATACGTTCGAGACACTAACGCCATCTGGCGGCAAGTAGCAGTACTGAGTATCTCAAGTAGCTTCTGGAACATTCTTGGCAGTATAGGCAGTGAGTTGATTTTACAAGAATGTTCTAGAACTCATAGACCCGGGTATAAATAGATCGCAGAGGAACACAGACGGTCGGACGAGCTTTCATCATGCCTGTCAGCTATAACTCTCAGAAGGCTGTTGCGACTGTCCCTACATCTGGCCAGAAGAGACGCATTCTTTTTGCGTATTACAGCTGCAAAGCTGTCTATTCTGGCTTGTGCAAACATTGCTGATGCACTGCAATATCGTGGCAGTCGCAACAGCGCCCTGAGAGCATTATAAATTAATTATAATTTTGGTCTGATTGGCGTTAATTATTTTTATCCCGAACACCAGCTCGTAACAATATGTTGAGTTTGAGTTCGACTGTCTGTGTGTCCATCTGTCAATCAATCAATTCCCTTTTTGTCAGGAAAGCTTGGAGGTATGAAATTGAAAACTATACATAATTAGATATTATTAAAATGTAGGTGAAATATTAGAAAATAACTATTTTCTCAAGTTTTTATATTTATTTACACGACACATCAAAATTGTAAAAAGAATATGTTTTATCATTCTTTTTACAATTTTGTATAAGCGGAAAGACAAGGCCTCAAAGATATGTTCTGAACTGGCTGAACTGATTTTAATGAGAATGGCGGGCACAGCAACAAATACGTAGGTTTAGGTCCCTTGAAGTTCTTTATTAATCTAATAAACTCTATAGGGCACTTTCCGTTGACCTTTAAATCATGAAAATTGGGAAGAAGCAAGTTCTCACAGTTACTCCTAATCATTTTTTGTCATGTTATCAGGATACAAACTACGCTACCCGACACTGCATGGCACATACATGCACTTATCCAGAATATCGCTAAGACCAGTGAAATTTCCTACTGACCTGAGCCACCCTTGCTTCCCTAGGTGTAGGTTTCCTGAATTCCTACTGACCTCAACCATCCTCGCTTCCCTAGGTGTAGTTTTACTGAATTCTTACTGACCTCAACCATCCTGGCTTCCCTAGGCGTAGGTTTACTAATTTCCTACTGACCTCAACCATCCTCGCTTCCCTAGGCGTAGGTTTCCTGAATTTCTTCAATCCTACTGACCTCTACCATCCTCGTTTCCTCAGGCGTAGGTTTCCTGAATTCCGACTGACCTTAACCATCCTCGCTTCCCTAGGCATAGATTTCCTGAATTTCTACAATCCTACTGACCTCAACCATCCTCGCCTCCCTAGGCGTAGGTTTCCTGAATTCCTACTGACCTCAACCATCCTCGCTTCCCTAGGCGTAGGTTTTCTGTTCTCGTTCTTCCTCCTCTCCTGCATCATGTCCTCTAGGGGCTGCGGCTCGCAGCCGGGCGGCAGCTGTGCCCAGTGCAGGACTCCGCTGGCGGCTTGCTTGAGCATGATGCGCGCTGAGCGAGACTGGTCGGGCTGACCCGCCGCTGTCATGAAGCCCCTGTTGTCTGGAACAAATTAAATGTGTTATTAACACAAACCCATAAACCTGAAAATAATTGTTTAAATTATTTATTATTTTTATTTGTTAATATTAGTTCCTTTAATTGTTCTTTTAAACTTCCTCAATTGTTATTTAGTTGCTACCCGTACACTTTTCCTTCTACAATACTAAGGAAATTTTGCTATGTACTGTACCTACTAAATTTTGAGTCACTGTTAGTCAGCTCAAAATGATATTTTTTGTACTTTGTAACATGTGTATGCTTTGTAATATGTATTTTACCCATTGAACGAAAAAAAAAATCTACACAAAAAAATAGACGGTATATTTTGAGTTTTAAGTAATATATAAAATCAGGAACGCCTACACATCGACGGGACGAGAGCAGTCGCCGTCGAGATGACGGATAGGAAGGATGCGCTGTGCGGGCATTCGGTAAGTTGTGTTTTATTCATTATTTTACGACTTATTTCTTCGTAATATTACATATTGAAAACTAAAAATTACAAACCCGAAAAGCTACTAATAATATTTTGATTGCCTTACTGAGTTTTATTTAGTTTTTACGATGCCCGAAACATGTATGTCCAGTATACTTCTCGTCATCGAATTACTAGTAAAGTGATTGCTAAATACTATGCCCTGTATTCTTCCCGTTGCCGTAATATTAGAAAATTGTAACACCACACACCAGCTTCACGCGCATGAGTCGTGCCCCAGCGCGATGCGTCATGTGGGCGTGGCTTCCCCAGCCACGATCGCCCCACCAAACCACCACCACCGCGCCGCCGCTGTCGCGCCGGCTAGCGCCTTTATAAGGCGGCTACCGTCGTAGACAAGCTCAGTGTACACTGCGCTCTCGGTCTGCTTCGACTTTCCTGTTCGGACAGCTCTGAGTACCAGTCTCACACTAGCACACGCACGGGGTCCCGCTCCCTGTACTGGGCTAGTCTATAGTTTGTTTACTTTGTGTTTTTTCAATAAACTTAACTTGTGTTTGTTCGTACAAACCTTGTTACAATCTGGCGCACAACGCGAGGCCGAATCCAGGCATCAAGATCGAAAGCTTACGTTGTCTTCCACATCGCGAAATCAAGATCAAGCGAGCAGTTCCAGCAACTCCTCAGCACCATCACGGCCAGTAAACGGGGAACATTTGCATCTTGCACCTTCACGTACGACGGGAAAAAGAACTCGGATGCAGTAGAAGCCTTCTTAGCCGCAGCAACAGTTTTTAAGTCAACGGAGAAGATAAGTGACTCAGACGCACTGCGAAGTCTTCCACTTTTACTACGAGATGAGGCAGCAGTGTGGTGGCAGGGAGTGAAGACTGATGTGACGCAGTGGGAAGCTTTCTGCACTAAGCTCCGCCACACGTTCGCCCCGAGAAAACCAACATTCATGGTGTACTACCAAATCACACATTTAGTTCAGGAGGCGAACGTTACGACAGAAGCCTTTATCGCCAGGAAAAGATCCCTGTTCTCATCGGCTTCCCCCCCAGCATTCACTGAATCGCAGCAAATAGATTTAATCTTCCCGCTCATCCAGCTGGAAATAAGGAACCGCATGCCACGAGATACAGTGCCTACATTTGACAAACTCCTGGAGACTGCACGAGGCATTGAAGAGACCCTACATGAGTACGCAGCGAGTTCGGAGACAGGCGAAATCCGGAACGCTCAGGGGAAGAAAGGGAAACTAAGGTGCACCTTCTGCAAAAACCCTGGACACACAGCAGATGTCTGTCGTAAGAAGAAGCGGGCTGAAGGCACTCTTTCTTCTACAGTGAAAGATGTCTCAGAGGGTCAAACCCAGGCACCATCTCCTTCCCAGCCAAAGTTCTCCTGCTATGGGTGTGGAGCACCTGGAGTTTATAGGAGTAATTGTTCCACATGCAAGAAAAGCTCGTCGCCGATCAAAAAAGAAGACGTCGGTTTCTGCGCCCTTGACACTCCTGAAGAGACACACTCACGACCTGTGGTGTTCCTGGAGGTGGAGGGGGTAACGGGGACGGCATTCATGGACACATGTGCCAAGATGAGTGTTGCATCTTATAGCCTCTACCAGTCCCTGCTGAAGAGTGGATGCAAGTTTGACGCGAAAACAGTGGATCTCACATTGGCCGATGGCATTAAGAGGGAGCAGGTGGTGCTTGTGTGCAAAGCCATGGTGACCCTGAATGGTCGTAAAATAGCCACTAAGTTCATCGTGCTGCAGGAAGCTCGGGACAACCGCACACTACTAGGCGTCGACTTCTTGCAAAAAGCGGGTGTGGTGATAAACATGCCTCAGTATACGTGGTCCTTCATCGACGAACCTGACTTACAGTACGAGCTCTACCCGGAGGAATTCACCATCTTCGAATCCACCGTCATCAAGGAAATGATGATTTTGCCAAGTCCACTCAGCTCGATGACAGTGACAGACAGTGAGGATGCTGCTAGCATATCCAGCGCCATACCTACACCTCCATCAACCCCTCCTCCAGCGATAATGGCCGCGGGTGGAGCAGCAACTCCAACAAAAGACCAATACGCGGACACAGACTACAGACTGGCGCTGATTGACCTAACTTCCACACCACCAAGCAAGAAAAAGCCTCGGCTGTTCGATGGGTACTCTCCAAGCTTCACAGACTTCATGATGCGAGATGCTCAAATAAATGTCCACCGAGAAAACGCCGAGCTATCTCCACAGAGTAATAGCCTCTTTGATGCGAACAATTGGGACGTTCACATAGACTCCATCGACGTGGTTGTACATATTACTCCGGACCAGGTTAAGCTAGTAGATCAGTTGCTGGAGAGGAACAACGACGTTTTCAATACGAAGCGAGAACCTACGAAACTGATTGAGCACACAATCAAGACAGTGGATGACAAACCAATTTCGGTCCCCCCGTACAGATTATCACCACCTCGGAAAGAAGCACTGCAACGAGAGATCAAGGCAATGTTAGCGGATGGCATCATTCAGCCATCTGCGTCACCATGGGCGGCCCCTGTAGTGCTGGTACCGAAGGCTAACGGAAGCATACGAGTCTGTATAGACTATCGCCGACTCAATGCGATAACTGTACCCGACCCATATCCTATTCCAAGGATTGATGATCTCCTGCACGAAGCGAAACCAACGCCTTACATGTCCCTGCTAGACTTGAAAGCTGGTTACTGGCAGATTGGCGTTCTAAAAGAAGACCAGGACAAGACGGCATTCATCACACCTTTTGGCGTGTACAAATTCACCCGTATGCCATTTGGTTTACGGAATGCTCCAGCAACATTTCAGCGACTCATTGACCGCATGCGAGTAGGTATGCCGGACGTGAAGCTGTTGGCATATTTGGATGACCTGGCTATATTTTCGCAAACGTTTGAACGACATTTGGAAGACTTGCAAAAGGTATTCAATCAGCTAAAAGAATTTGGGCTTACCGCGAATCGAGGAAAATGCCATTTCTGTTGTTCCACCATCAAATACTTGGGACACTATATCACGCCGAACGGTCTACAAGTGGACCCTGAGAAGACCGCAGCTATCGCAAAGCTACCCGCGCCCTCCAACGTGAAACATCTAATTGCATTTCTGCAGACGTGCTCGTGGTATAGAAGATTCATAGAGAATTTTGCGAAGATTGCGGAACCCCTGACTCGCTTAACAAAGAAGAATGTTAGCTGGGAATGGACAGAGGAACAGCAAAACGCCTACAATGAGTTGAAGTATCGTCTAACTTGTGCTCCAATTTTGAGACAAGCCGATGAAACCGAACCGTACGTCATCAAAAGTGACGCCAGCTCTTATGCAATAGGAGCAGTTTTGGTCCAGGGGGAGGGTGAAGACGAACATCCTGTAGAGTTCGCTAGTCGTCTTCTGACATCCGCTGAACGGAATTATACAACCACCGAAAGAGAGGCGCTTGCGGTAGTTTGGGCGGTATCAAAATTTCGCGGATATATCGAAGGGCTGCCTGTCACCATAATCACAGACCATCAAGCCCTGAAATGGCTCATGTCACTAAAGACGCCTACTGGTAGGCTAGCGAGATGGGCCCTACAGCTGCAGGCGTTCAACATTACCATCAAATATACACCTGGGAAAACAAACGTCGTCGCTGACTTTCTCTCCAGACCGCCGTGTAATAATGAGACAGTAGGAACCTGTGGTATTTGTACAGTGACCATCGATATGCCCCTGCGGAGTCCCGCTGAAATTAGAGATGAACAGCTAAAAGATGAAAGATTACAACAGATAGTGAAGGACCTAGAAAGCCTGAACAATAACGAAAAAGCGGTATACTGGAGCAACAAGGGCTATCTGATGAATAATGGGCTACTCTACCGTCATAGTCCCCATTCAGATTCCGAAGAGGCCCAGTTGGCAGTACCCGAACATGAGTGGGCCAATATATTGTCAACATATCACGACAATCCCTTGGCCGGTCATTACGGTTCAGATAAAACCTACCACCGAATCTCAACAAGGTATTACTGGACTGGTATGAGAAAATACATTGAGAGTTACACGAAGAATTGCCTGGAGTGTCAGCGTTACAAGTCATCGAATCAGAAACCTGCGGGATTGCTCCAAACTACTGTGATGAATCAAAGATTCGAAGTCATTTCCTTTGATTTGTTCGGTCCACTACCAACCTCTCTAGATGGCAAAACATGGATTTTCATCGTAGAAGATGTGGCAACGCGATGGGTGGAACTCTTCGCCTTACATCAGGCCACAGCAGAAAATTGCGCCATGACTCTGATCAACGAAATATTCCTTCGCTTCGGTTTTCCTCGTCGTATGATCAGTGATAATGGACCCCAATTCGTCAGTGCCGTCATGCAACAGGTTGCTTTTACAATGAACATCAAGCATGCCTTCACTCCTGTGTACCACCCAGAGACGAACCCAGTGGAGAGGAAGAACAGGGATTTAAAACCCCAGTTAGCTATCCTAGTCAAGGATAAGCACAGAGAATGGCCGGAGCACCTCCCAAGTATTAGGTTTGCGATGAATACCGCGAACAGCCTATCAACTGGATTCACGCCGGCATTCTTAACCTTTGGCAGGGAACTAAGAACACCAGATGACACATCCCATGATTTTAGAAAGATTCTGCAATCCGAGAACTTCGTCCCAGAGATCACCCCAAAGTTGATGCAATTAGCCAATACCCTGCAACAAGCTCGAGAAATTCAGGAACATGGCGAAGAACGACGTAAGAAGTACGTCGATAAACAGCGACGAGAAGATCCGGGTTACAATCCTGGTGAACTGGTACTTGCTACAACCCATACATTGAGTAATACCTCGCGGGGTGTAAGTAACAAATTTGCACCACGACGTGATGGACCCTACATTATCAAGAAACGACACGGTCCATCCTCTTACGAAATTGCTGATCCACAAAAGTCAGACGTTGCGATTGGGGTGTATCACTCCTCAGCTTTGGTGCCTTATGTCGGAGAGTCATCCATGCTACCAGATCCTGTACAGCCCCTGCGGAAGAGAGGACGACCACGAAAGCAAACCCTGGAGCATGGCAGTGACACAGGACAAGCGAAGAAACGCGGAAAACCCAAGAAAACGCCTCCACTTGCTGGATCATCGTCGGGACGCCTTAAGATCCAGAGGGGGAGCCTGTAACACCACACACCAGCTTCACGCGCATGAGTCGTGCCCCAGCGCGATGCGTCATGTGGGCGTGGCTTCCCCAGCCACGATCGCCCCACCAAACCACCACCACCGCGCCGCCGCTGTCGCGCCGGCTAGCGCCTTTATAAGGCGGCTACCGTCGTAGACAAGCTCCCAACGATTCTGCTCCGACGCTCGCCCGCGACAGTCGTGCCGCTCCGCGCTCTCGATCGTTCCGTGCCTGAGTCATCGCTCCGTTCGTCACGCCCGCCGTGACGTCACTCGTAGTCGCCGACTACGACGCCTGGTCCGGATCCGCCTTTTTCGAGGCGGTGAAGGATATCGTGTTTCTCTAACAGAGAATTGTCAAAACAATTTGGTTTGGCCCCTTCAGGGTAAAACCACAGTTTCGTGGTCCTTGGTTGGAAACCTCACGGTGTCAACAATACCAAGGGGGTGCTGACCCGACGCACCCGCTGATCCCCTTCAGGGTGAAGCAGTCAATTGGAGTCGAGTGCTAGGTTTTGGCCTTGGGGGATCTCCTAGTCAAACCTAGTTACTGAGTTCTCTTCACAGCTTACACACCTAGTGTCGGTTGGGTGTATCTACCCCTTCGCACTAGACCCAATAGGGCCCGGTACGCACATTAAGATTGGCGACCGGATTACAAGCTTAGGGCACACCATTAGGCACACACCTCCCTGCTATCCCCGCAGGGAGCGAACCCACCTCCGGGTCATTCCCGCCCGGAGGGTTAGGCAAATAGGGCCCTTCAGGCCACATCAGACGGCAACACAGCTACCGAGTTTGTCTGGGTTTCTCTTCTCGGTAGCGAAGTGTTAGGAGAAACTCCGGGGCAGGGCTCTTTGGGGACCGTCTGCTCGGGGAGCTCACGTTTGACGTGTCTCCTCGAGGCGCTTATGTTAGGTTTAGGAGAATAGGATCCCCACTTCTACGCCTCCAACATGGAGACCTTAGAGACTCAGGTCAAGTACCAAACCGATAGGCTAACTAAAACCACCGAGGTTTTAGGGCTTATTATATATAAAAACCCCGACCTAAAAAAGGAGTTTGAGGTAGAGATTGACTCCATCAGAATCAATCCCATTCTCAAACACCCCCCCGCGTTGCCACCCACCCCGCAGCCAGATTTAGGTCCCACCCCCGCGCCCATCGCAGATAGGTCCCCCTCCCCCCCAGACGTCGAAATGGACTCTGCGGAGGAGGAACAAGAAAAAGAGAGCTCGGAAGGCGAGCGCTCGGAGCGCGCAGAGAGCATACACTCTGAGCGCTCGGAGCGAGCGGAGTCCGAGCACTCCTCCGACCAAACCTCTTCCTCCGACGAGTTTATCCTCGTCGAGGGAAAGAGGAAGAAGAGGTCGCAGGCCTCGTCCTCCACTCAGGCCCCTAAGGCCAAAAAACCCTCCCCTCCCGAGCCAGCACGCTTAGTGCAGAGCCAGCCCTCCACTTCCTCGGCCACTAGGCCCAGCCCTACCCAAACCCCAGTCGTCAGCGCCTCAGTGCGCAAGACCATCCCTCCCCCACCCATCTTCATCCATGACAAGGGGGCTTGGACAAACGTGTCCAAAGCGTGTGGCGAGCAACGCATCGCCTACACGAATGCCCGCGCCGTTCAGAACGGCATAAAAGTAGGGTTAGCGACAGCTAACGACCACCGCGCGCTTTCGAAGCTACTCAAGGCTCGAAATATCCCCCACCATACTTATACGTTCCATGAGAGCAAGCCCGTTCGGGTGGTCCTCTGCCGGATCCCCAGTGAGATCCCCACCATCGAGATCGTCTGCGACTTAGAGTCACAGAACATCCCGGTGATTGAGGTGCACCGTATGCACGGCAGAGGTGGCAGGGCGTCTAACAACGTCCTCGTCATCTGCCACCCCGTCTCCGAAGGTCCCCACCCCATCTTTGCGCTGAAGACTGTATGCAGTCTTTCAGGAATTCTCATTGAGAAGCCACACAAGAGTGGCACGGTAGGCCAATGCCACCGTTGCCAGTTGTATGGGCACGCGCAACGGAATTGCTTCGGCAAACCCCGGTGCGTAAAGTGCCTGGGCGATCACGGCACCGCGGAGTGCAGTCGCCCAAAAGATAGGTCCCAGTGCCCAGACCCGCCCAGCTGCGTGCTGTGCGGGCAATCCGGCCACCCCGCCAACTACCGAGGCTGTCCGAAAGCCCCGAAAACCTCCGCCCCTAAACTAGCAACGCGCGCTAGCGCACGCTAGGGACGAGAGTGTCCTACACTCTCGTCTGAGCTCCCCCAGACCCTCAGTCCCCAGCGTCCAACTCCTTGGACGGCGGTGAATCACGCCCAAAACTTCCCGGCACTAAGGCCGAAAGTCCCAGGGCTGATGGATCAACCCATCATGCCCCCCGCTCCGGTCGTTGTGGCTTCTCAGCCTCCTCCTCCCCAGTCACCCCCTCGCTCAGATGAGCCGGAACTCGTTCCGTTCCTCATCCTAGCGAATACATTTAAATTCTTCAAGTCCCCCCGCGCCATCCAAATGGCAACGGAGGTCGTGGCCTGCAAAAGCATTGAATCCCTGATTCAGGTATACTATAAGTATCCTGATGTAAAAAGCCATTTTGACAACCTTTTTAAACAGCCATAATGTATAACACGGCTAGTAAGAGATTAAAGCCCCGATCCCTAAAGCTAGGTTACTTCAATGCCAATGGCATCACCAATCAACGGGACGAGATCGCGACTTTCCTTCGCGATCATAGTCTCGACATCCTTCTGGTCCAAGAGACCTTCCTCAAACCCCACCTTAGGGATCCCAAGATAGCCAATTACCGGCTAGTTAGGAACGATAGGACTAGATGCCACAGAGGTGGCACTCTAATATATTATAGGAACTCCCTGCACTGCATCCCTATGGATCCGCCGCCCCTTGCCCACTTAGAGGTATCCGTTTGCCGGCTAGGCATGACGGGCCATCCCTCTATCACAATAGTATCCGCGTATCTCCCACCGTACAACGACGTAGATTCAAATTCTTCGATAAACGCCTCACTTCGAAGCGACCTTACAGCCCTTCTTGACATGAGTGACTCCGTCCTTATAGCGGGGGATCTCAATGCCAAACATCCCGCATGGTGTAGTCGTATTACCAACCCCCGTGGGAAGGTACTATACGACCTTTGCACACCTCTCCACATAGATATGATAGGTCCTATGCGGCCTACTCATTACCCGTTCGAGCCATCCCACTTGCCCGACGTACTCGACATTGCCCTCCTGAAGAAAGTGAACTTACGTTTGCACTCTTTAGAGACGGTAGACGAACTTGACTCTGACCATAGACCGGTGATCATGGTGTTAACTCCGAGATCGGGTCCCTATGACCCTAACCGCCCCCCTCCCACACAGGTGATCACTGACTGGAGGAAAGTAGGCGAATTACTGAAATCCAACACGTCTCCTCACCTGGACAAGATCCCCGACCACATCCAGTCCGCCGCCGACACGACGGCTGCGATCGACTCACTCACGGAGCACGTACAATCTGTCCTGAACGACTGTTCAAGGGAGATTCCGGTGTCAGAGCACTGGCGCCGGAAGCTCCCGGACGATGTACGGGCCCTGCTGACTGAGAAGAACGCAGCAGTCCGTGCCTACAGAGCTTTCCCCTGCCAGAATAACAAAACTTTCATGCGGTACTTACAGCGCAAAGTAAGTAACAGCATCAGAGAGTGGCGTGAAGCCGGCTGGGACAAGACCCTGAGCGAACTGGAACCCACCCACCATGCCTTCTGGCAACTTCAGAGGAAAATGCGCGCCACTGAGGTTGCCTCAATGCCTCCCCTTATCCGCCCGGACAAAAGCATTGCCTTCGACGACGAAGACAAAGCCGAATGCCTAGCCGACAGCCTGGAGGCCCAGTGCTCTCCCAGCTCCCAACCAGTCGACCCAGCCCACCTTGCCCACGTGGATGCTGAGGTCGAACGTAGATCTGCCCTGCCCCCTGTCGAGGACCCTGATGCTCCCCTCCCCCCCGTCACGGTAGACGAGGTGGAGGAGATCATCAAGAAACTCAAACCTAGGAAAGCTCCCGGGACTGACAGACTGACCACTAGGGCACTTAAACTCCTCCCACGTACGATCATAGTCCTACTGGCTGCCATCTTCAATGGCGCCTTGTCCAACAACTTGTTTCCACAAGCTTGGAAAGAGGCTATAGTGATAGGTATCCCAAAACCCAAAAAGCCCAAGAACCACCCGACTAGCTATAGACCCATTAGTCTGCTCAGCGCCCTCGGCAAGGTCTACGAGCGGATTATTCTTAATCGGCTCAAGGACTTTGTCGAGGCCAAGAGCCTACTCCCTAACGAACAGTTTGGCTTTAGAGCCCATCATTCCAGTGTCCACCAAGCCCACCGCATCGTAGAGCACATTAGCGGCCGTTTTCAACGCGGTCTGGTGACGGGGGCCCTATTCTTTGATATAGCGAAGGCTTTCGACAAAGTCTGGCACAATGGCTTAATTTATAAGCTTTACCAACTAGGTGTGCCGGACCGTCTCGTGCTCATCATTCGAGACTTCCTGTCGAACCGCTCCTTCAGATATCGTATCGAAGGAGCGCTTTCCACTCCCCGCCCTATCAGAGCCGGCGTCCCTCAGGGCGCCGTGCTCTCCCCCCCACTCTTCACGCTATTCACTAGCGATATCCCCAAAAAGCCCCCAGTAGAGTTATCCCTATTTGCCGACGACACGGCCATCTACTACTCGGGACATAATCCCGTTAGCATCGCTCATACCCTCCAGACCTCAGCCAACGCACTAGGCGATTGGTTTAGGAAATGGAGGATTGAGGTAAATCCCGACAAAAGTCAAGCAGTCCTGTTTCGCAGGGCTCGCCAGCATAAACAATTCACCCCCCCTCGCCCGATCACTATGTTCGGCAAGCCAATCCCTTGGGAGAAGCGAGCCAAATACTTAGGTGTGATCCTCGACCAGTTCCTTAACTTCAGTGAGCACATAAAGTCGGTTCGCTCGCGAGCCGCTTTCGCTCTCGGTAGGCTCCACGCCCTGCTGAATAAACACAGCAAGCTCTCCCTTAGATGTAAAATCCGAATATACACGACATGCATACGTCCTATCATGACGTATGCCTGTCCGGTGTTTGCTCATGCCAGTCCCAATCAGATCCATAGGATGCAAGTCATTCAGAACCGTTTTCTCCGAAAGGCCACGGGCGCGCCCTGGTTCTGTAGGAATGAGGATCTCCACGTAGACCTCAAACTCCCGACCATAAAGCAAGTGTTGAAACGCATGTCAGTGCGTTACTTCACCTCTGCTGATACCCACACTAACCCCCTGATCGTATCGGCCGCCCGATACAGACCCTCCAAGATTTCTCGGGTTCGTCGCCCGCGTAACATCCTAGACGAGCCTGACGACCCCACCACCATCCGACAAGAGAGCAGTAGGGAAACCAGCACTCTTAGAAAACACAAATACAGAACGCGTTCCTTATTCCGGCCTCGCCGACGAGGCCCATCGCGACGTCCGCGTACTTGTAATGAAAATCCTCCCCGACCTTTGCCAAACGAGCCAGCCCGCGATGCTGAGCCAGTAGCAATAAATACTCCCGTAAATAATATGACCCAGCCTGTCCCTTTGCTGCCCTCCCAAAATGACCCCGCTATGCCGAGGCCCGTACTCCACAGGGAGTGCCCTTAGCGTGCGGTCATTAGCTTTAAGTAAACTTTAGTTTGTAAGCCCTGGCTGGGGGCCTTTAATTTATTAGAGGTCACCACAGGAAAGTCCGGTTAAGTAGACTCACAGCCTTAGTGTGCTGATCTACAAGTGGCACTTCATAAAAAAAAAAAAAAAAAAGTAGACAAGCTCAGTGTACACTGCGCTCTCGGTCTGCTTCGACTTTCCTGTTCGGACAGCTCTGAGTACCAGTCTCACACTAGCACACGCACGGGGTCCCGCTCCCTGTACTGGGCTAGTCTATAGTTTGTTTACTTTGTGTTTTTTCAATAAACTTAACTTGTGTTTGTTCGTACAAACCTTGTTACAAAATATTTTTTTTGTTATTTTTATTAATAATATTTTTAGGGGTCCGTAGATGAAATGTTTGCCACCTTAGTAACTTTATTTTTCAGAGATTCCAGTCTAGAGGACATCATTTAATAGGATTGGTGCCGCCTGAAAACGCTTCTTCAGATATAGTTACTGGTTTTGAACCTAAAAATGAAGAGGAAATTGCTATTCATAGAACTGAAGACTTGTCCTCCTCATCCTGCCCTTCCATCGATTCAGACATAGAACGCATGAATATATTAGGCAGTTCCAAAAATGATATAAAAGTCAATATTTCCATCGAATTTGATGCTAACACTTTTATGGGGACACCCAAGTAACACAATCGCGTCTAAAAACGGACTATTAGATATCTAATAGAATTTAATTTTATCGTCTACCTTAAGAGTATAATATCCCCCAAGTAATATTCAAGAACGGTTATAGACACAGTTTAGTAAAAGTGGGCACAACCTTATCCGTTCTCATAAGAATGAGTTAAGAAAACATGAATAGATAGAGATAAGAGTTGAGAATTTAGAGTTGTAAATTTTCTAATTGTCTGTAGAGATTTTTCTAGTGTCTCACTAAACTGTTTATAGACCACAAATTTTACTTGTAGATAGTTTATAGATAAAGTTGAGACCTTTAAAGAAGTCTTTACTCGTCAAGTTTTTAAACCAAAAGTAACTCAAGACTTAACAACTTTAAGTTACATTTGATTTGTAATAGACAACGACACATAATGGCGAAGAACTTACAAGAGTTATTTAAACTTATAATTGTATTGCATCATGGCGTAACAAATTTCTTATTTCATATATGCTTATGTTTTGGCTAGTTATTAATGAGTAAACAAGCAAATCTATATGCGATTGAAATTCTATCGTCGATTATTATGTAAAACTCTCTTAAAATAAGAGCGCCCGCTGCAAATGTAAAATTTAATATTTTTTACCAAATTATTTATATAAGCCGATTTTTTAAATTGCATTTTAATGTTTAAAATACTCATTTTATTTAAAATATAGTAATTTAAAACATATCAAATGTTTAATTATACCCTGTTTTTTAATCTCAGAGACAGAATTGATACATGCAAATGTCAAGTTTAGAAATAATGTTGCCCGCTCTTTTGCGCAGTGTTGTACCTACGATACCGGTTTGTAGAATCGTAAGTTTTTACCCGACTGCGCGACGCAAAGGAGGTTAATGTGTTTCACAGTCTGTGTATGTATGTATGTTTGTACCTATGTGGTGATGTACAGGCCAAACGCGTGGGCTGATTTGAATAATTCTCACATTAATCAATTCGTCGTAACTATGCGAGTGTCACTAGAGAAATGATAGTTAATTATCAAAAATCGGCAAACTATATCAAGTAGCAGATATCCCACTTGATATAGTTTGCCGATTTTTATCCTTGCTTTAGTGTTACGATTTTTCAGTCATTTTTATATGATATTTAATTTCTATTTAGTTTTATACAAGTAAATCACATATTTATAATGTATGTTTATATAGCTTAGTTAGAGGGGTCAACAAGATTGCTAGTAATGTGATTTATACCTACATTGCGAGTTTTCTTTATAAAAAAAAATATATAAAAATCGTAACACTAAAGAAAGGATAAAGTTGGAATAATTATTCCTTCTTCCTTGACTTATCATATTGGTATTTGATAATAGAATAGAATAGAATAGAATATTTATTTGCGTAATGGCTTGGATAATGGCCAGCTAAAGTTGGTGTACCTTCACTTGGTGAAGGTGGTGATGATTTTATTGGCTTGTCCCTGACCCTGTGATGATGCTGCCGCTTATATTGTGCTGGGCAGTAACAATACATTGGGCGTTTCTTCATTGGTCGGCCCAGCCCGGCACCGATATAGATAATGACATCAGTGGACGCTTAATTCTATAAAATTGTATGGAATAGTGTCTCATTGACCCGGCCCGACGCCAATATTAACTGCAAGGGATGACTTTAGCTGGGATGTATAAATTAACTTCTAATTTATTTACAATAGGTCTATATTGTATTGAGCAGAGTAAGGACACTAGAAGGCTCTATTTGTGAAGTTGATCCGAATAAACTTCTAAATACACTTCAAGACGTCAATTCCTAGCAAGAATTAAATAATCTGTGAAATCTTTAACATAGTTAAACTAAAAGGTAATTTTAAAAAATCCTGACTACTCAACTGAAAGGAAAGAAACAAGCACATTTTTATTTAAAAAGTGACAAGCAGGCGTGACCCATCCCATTTTTATAAGAATATATATTATGTTCGATTGGGTCCCGCCTGCTTGCAATAAATCGGTATTTATTGTGTAAATCGGTAGTTATTGTGTGTTTTTATGTGTCATCTGGGTCATATAGTTGATGACATTACTGATAGGTTTACCATAGAAATAGGTGGTGATTCTGAAGATTCAGAATATTCCTAAGAAATGGAGTCATTATTTGAATCTGATTAACGAATACCTGTAATTAATTATGATTTTAATAACATAATTAATTACAGGTATATAGATATCTTACATTATTACTTTTTTCTAGTTTTAAATTAGCATCTACACATTATTTCAGGATAACGTATTATAAAAAACCGATACTTGATTTTATCAACGTTAAGTTTCGATAGTGACACATCACTATTTAAGATTTGCAAAAAACTGGCAATCATCGTAATGTCAACTTTGTCTCTGAGATTAAAAAACAGGGTATAGACATAATTTAATTATAAAAACATAAAAATAAGCATTAAAATATGTAACGAAAATCATTTGAAACATTATTAAGCAATAAAAATGGCGTCAAGGTAAAATTTACTAGAAAAACGACAGAACAAAACAAAACAGATTTATGAGTGGTTTAAGATTATCTAGTAACTTGTACCTTCTGTCGTAGAACAATTTCCCGCGTTTTGGAGGAAGTTACTAGAATGTTTCGATTCTGAATCTGAATCATTTTGCAACTCTTCTTCATTTTTCTTCCTTTTTAAATATTTGCCGATTTTTCGACGAAAGCCACCAAACCTTTTAATTTTTTTTACTGTCTCCATTGCAGAATATCATCCAATTCAAATATTTAATGTAAAATACACTTAATTAGGCCATTTTTAGGAATAAAACCACAAAAAACACGTTGTAACTGAAAAACATCTATATTAAAGTATTTTATCTCGACTTAAGTCTTTATAAGCCTTAGAAATTGGCTGTTATTTTTAACCACGAACTCCTCTTACGAGTAGATCGAGCTCATATGATTTACATAATGTATACTTACTAATATTATAAATTCGAAAGTTTGTGAGGATGTATGTATGTTTGTTACAACAAAACGACATCTATCTCGCAACAAAACAAACTAATGATTTAAATCCTGTATCGATCAAGCAAAGTTTACCGCTCGACTAGCCTACGTACAAATCTCCCGATCACAAACATCGGGCAGTTGCCCACCAGACAAAACACCTGTCTGTTCGGAGGATCCTCCCTTTTCAATGGGATTGCGGGACTTTATACCCTGTTCCGCATTTCCCCAAATACTCTTTCACGTAAAAACTACTGAATGGATGTGAATGAAATTTGGCAAGTAGATAGTTGACATCCTGGAATAACTTAACTTTTTATCCCGGAATTCCTACGGGATCGGGATTTACGCGGGAATATCTTCACACGCGAACGAAGTCGCGGGAAGAAGCTAGTAATATTATAAAGCGGAAAACTTTGCATGTTTGTTTAAGCACGCTAATCTTCGAAAGTACTGGTGGATTTGGTATGAAGTAGCTTGAAACTTGAGGAAGGTGTATAGGCTACTTTTTACCCGACTGCAAAAGAAGGCGGATTATGTTTTTATCGTAATACAGTTCACGGGAGCAAAGCCCCACGAGACTGATACTGGCCGACTATAGTAGTATACAACGTGTAACGGTAACCCCATATATATCCAAAAGGACTGAAGACAACATCTGGTATGGAGTAACTATGCACAGTTTCAGCTCAAAATAAGTGACTCACAGAATTGACCCCAAATTATTGGTTTCATATGTTTCTTGAATACCAGTAATAACAAACGTGTCAAAGCACTATGAGCGTCATCACTTTCCACGTCACTTGCCAATAAAACGATAATTCTCTTCGTTCTTCTTAATTTGAAAAATTCCACACATGTAGACATAAGATTAGAAAACCCTTTCCATATCGTTTGTTATCATCCAAAGAAGCCGTGCACTCGGTATGTATATACCCTTTAAATTACACGTTGTATATATGTATTAGACCCGTGGACCTGTTATCATTTAACTACGAGCTCCTCTCCTCTACATGATGTTGTAAGTACACAAAATGGAAATTTATTCCGTTTAATATCTATAGAAAAACATGCAAAACTAAACTACTACTACAAACTAGAATTAAGCATCAAAAAATTCATCCTCAACGCTGTCGGCTGGCAACGTACCCAAGAGACTGGTGGCATTGCCTCATTGTATGGCAATGCTTAAGCTTTGGTTTCCTAGGATAGCGGTGCCGTCAAATAGCGGCCGTAATACAGCGGTGAATGACGTCACTAGAACGTTGTCTATGTAAACAAAATGGCGCGGTTTCCTAGAGAGCGGTAACTGACACCGTAACGTCAAAATGCGGTGCCGCCATTTGCATGACGGCCGTCTTGTCGGTGTCAGATGGTTTCGTGAACGTTTCATTGATAGCGATGAAGCAGACTGTGTTAAAACGGCCGTAGAACTTTCCACATGTCGTCACCGTAAAGACGGCCGCCTTTTTGCGTTCGTAATATTAGGGCCGCTATATGACGGCACCGCTTTCCTAGAAAAACAAAGCTAAACAAAGCAAAGCAACGTGCCTTTTCAATATTTCTTAAAAAAGGCTGTGAGCACATGGGCCCCACAGTCCGAGAGTTTCGACCCCAAACGGATCGAAAATAAACAAAATTATTTCGTCAAAATCCCTTACAATCTTCCCGTTTCATTCATCTGCTTAGATGCAGCTGAGTATTAGCGTTTAACATGGAGCGACTGCCTATCTGACCTCCACAACCCAGTAACTGGGTAACACGATAACCCTTGGCTAGACCAGTGTCAAATTTGCTGGCTTCTGACTACCCGTAATGACTGCCAAAGATGTACAATTGACAGCCAGGACCAAAGTGTTAATGTACTTTCCGAGGCACGGGGGTATCACACCGCCAAATTCCAAACTCCGAGCTACTATTGAGAAATTCTAAGGTATTTCTAAAAACCCAATAGCAATTTTTCCCGACCCGGGAATCGAACCCGAGACCCCGTGCTCAGCAGTCTAGCTTGTGACCACTCGACCCGTTTATGTCAGTAAATATATTCACCATAGATTTGGTGAGAGAGAACAGTTGTGGCCCAGTGGTTACTTGTGAATTGCAGGGCGTGGATCACCACTGCTCTCAAATAATCGGTGAAGGAAAACATCGTGAGGAAACCGGTATGTCCTAGGACCAAAATTCGAAGACATGCGACATCCACCACGTGGTGGATCATGGCCCATTCCCTCTCATAGAGTGGAGGCCTGTGTCCCTGCCATTGACATAATTATATATTACTGCGTGCGGACCGCATGTTATAATGACGCCTCGAACTTGGTCCCAAAGTGGTCTTCACTTTATCGAAGTGAACTAGAACACGATCGGCGATCTTCGGGAGCGGTCGTAAGTTTTACAAGCAAAAATGCCGAGTTGTGTCGTGAAGGGTTGCGTGAAATACGACAAAAAACACAATAAAAAAATGATAACATTTCATATTACCGGTAAGTTAAAAATATGTCATTAAATCAACTTCTAACATCATTTAAAATAATTTTATTTCTTATTTGTCTCAACCTTTGGCCAAGACGACGCGAAGCCGCATAAAAGTGCGACATAACTTTGCAGCGGCGCGCGTTATAGCCGATGAAATGAAAAGATTCAATAATATTACTATAAGATTAAATTATGTAATTTTTGTTTTTATTGTTTGTTAAAAGCAAATTAAAATGTATTTTATGTATAACAAATATAAATTTCGAAAAATAAAAGGTTGTTTTTTTATTTCTTTGTACCTCGAAAAATACCACACCCCGCTCTTACAAGGTTACGTCTAGGAGCAGACCACGCTGACATCTTAGTTATATTAGATGGCGTTAGTGTGTTTTTTAGGGCGACCGCGTCCGTCAAATGTTCTGACGACCGTATCTTTACTATTTAAATCAATGGTCCCTTCAGTGTGAACGTAATAGTCTGAATTATTATAGATTATTTATTAATTCTAGAAGTGTACTTACAAGCATGCGCAGTAAGTATTTGCTTGTAGTCGGGTTCCTTGGAACCGTCGTCCGGTAGCAACAGACCGTATTTAGTAGCAAATGTGTGTTTGCTGACCATCTGACAGAGGCGGGCCATCGCAGCTTCGTGGGCGCGCATCTACGGAAAATAATATGGTGAAATAAATATTTAATAAGCATAAATTGGTCAGCGCCTTGAAACCGGTAGTTTGGATCATTGCGCAAGACCGTTTCTGGTGCAGCGACTTGCTATTGCTATTAAGAGTGATAATGCTGCAAGCATTCTGGGGTATTTTGCGTCGTTCCAACATCAGACAACAAGACGAATGGCGATGCGCCATCGTTACATGGTAGACATCCCACACAACCACACAAAGCGTTTTGGGAATACTTTCATTATGCGTACAGGTAAAGAGTGGAATTCCCTGCCGGAGGAGTGTGTTTCCTAATAGCTATAACCTGGTGCTATTTAAGTCAAAAGTGAATATGTCCTTCTTGGTAATCTTCGACCACATCATCGCTTCCCATCAGGTGAGATGGTGGTCAAACGCAAGCCTATAAATCAATAAAAATTGGCCAAGTGCGAGTCAGACTCGCCCATGAAGGGTTCCGTAGTAACTACGCCAAATAACTTTGCTTTTCATAGTGTTTGTATGAATTAAAAAGTTATATTTGCGGTATTAGAAAATATACTGTATCTCAAAACTTGCTGACCCGATCTCGTTCAAACCAATTTTGGTTGAAAGTTTACATTGAGATCTACAGCATGCATTTTTTTTTTTAATTTTTCACTCCATTATTATGAATGGAAATTGAAATGATGGAAATGGTGCCGCGGTGGGCTAATCTTTTATCTTCGTATTTCGACTTTAAAGTTTTTAAAATTAATTAATAATTTTCGGCAATAAAAACAAACAGTTTTGGCTTTGCCAGTTAACTTTTCAACCAGATAGTGTAATTTTTCATGATCTGTCAAAGAGGCGGTTCCTATCTATAGTGTTTTCAAAACTGTCTATAAACTGATTCCAATCGCGAATATCACCATTAAATTCAGGTATCTGAATGGGCGGTAATTTAGGTCGATCGCGAGTGTAATCTGCCTGGCTCTGGTGGACAGACCGCTTCTCCAAGCTTCTCGCGACGCGTTTGATGCGACAGAATAAATCATGAAATGACGCCAAAGCTTGGTAACTCACAGCGTATTCTGGATTTAATTCTAACTCTAAAAAGTTAATATCATGAATTACGGATTCAAATTCCGTGCGCAAACTATCTAAGTTTTCTATAGAACATAAGAACGAATCTCTAATGGCTAGATCACCTGTTTTAAGTGCATTATCACAAATACATTGCACGCGAGAAAATAGCATTTCTCTTTTAGCATATAAAAGTTTCAATTGAACTTTGTTGTCCTTTGGAGGCATCGTGAACTATCATGAAGAGGGAGGGGGGACATTTTACCACTTGGAAGCGTATATCTTTTAAACGATTAACTTTATGAAAAAGTGGTTTTAGAAACCACAATGTCATTTTTAAAGACCTGACACACAAATAAGTTTCATAAAAAAAAAAATATTTTCAGTTTCAGCTCCATGTATGGGAAGCCCCCCTTTATTTTAAATATTTAAAAAAAAAATCTTAAAATCGGAAAGCAGTTCACAGAATACATCTACCTACCAAGTTTCACATGTATAGTTCTAATAGTTTTTGAATAAAGTGGCTGTGACATATGGATGGACGGGCGGACAGACAGACAGACATGACGAAACTATAAGGGTTCCGTTTTTTGCCATTCGGCTACGGAACCCTAAAAAGAGGCGCTTAATTCAAATGGGATTGATTATTTATTTATCTTGTGTTAATTTGTTTCTTTCTGTAAAATGTTTGTGTCTGATTAACAGGATTCTACTGAAGACCGTAATATCTTAGATTTAACTTGAAAGTAACGATTAAATCGCCATAGGATATTTTATATACTTATGTTTAAATCAAGTGAAGAACCAAACATCGATAACTCTCTGGATTTAAGGTATATTTTAATCTGAGCTAACTCATTTTTTTTTTATTATCTATGAGCCCACTCTAACCCCGATCGCACCTAATGGTAAGCGTTGGATAAGGTCTACGATCGAACGAGCAAGCCCAGAAGATGCCTGTTCACTATTGCTTTAAAGGCTGACGGACTATATGTGGTAGGGAATACAGAAGCCAGCAGAAAGTTCCACATTTTAGCTGTACACAATAAATGCAGAGAAGTGGTTAGTACGACAAGACGGCATATCGACGAAGATAAATTATATTTACCTTCACAATCTTAATAATTTCCAATATCTATGAATCAAAGTCCTCCAAAAAGTTTACATACCTGATCAATTGGCAACACAGCCGTTAGCAGTAGGTCCGGTGTGACGGCGTAGGCTGGCAACACTAAGCCGGGGCAGTCCAATACCTCGACGCCTTCATCCAGGATGAGCGACTGTATATGACGTGTGTGTCCGGGCATTGAACTTACACTGACCTGTTGAACAAATATTGGTAATATAAGTCTAACCATTTTTTTTACAAATTCAGTCTCTATTATTTTAATAGTTTAACAGTGCATTAATTTAAAAAAAAAAACATTAATTAGTAATCAATTGTTAGTATTAATAAAAGCACTGTAGTTGTAAGAATGTATGTAAGAGCGTGTAAAATGCTTCATCTCCGACCACATCATCACTTAACATCAGGTGAGATTATATATGGTCAAATGCAACCCTATCAACAATAAAATAAAATATTAAATTAAAACGCATGCATTGCAAAAATCTTTTATGTATTTTATAAAGGAAAATTGTTAGTCGCACATTGAGTGTGAATTTTTTTCTTCTCTTATTCTTTACGACTGTGTAGAATTCCATGTACAATAGATCACAAATATATTAAAAAATTAAATCTTTGTAATTTATCAGAAAAAATGCGGTTTTAAATTGACAGTTTAAATTTTCGCGCGCAAACGGACCTATAGTTCCGATGACGTCATTCCTGTCTGTCACTGGTCATACTTGTTCGTCGCTGGCTCATAATTATGCATATTTTTCGACATTTGAGATTTTTTTTGTGAAAATTTAAAATGGACTATCCATCAATCATCAGGTGATCATAACAATACCACTAATATTCCGAAAAAAGCCGTGTTGACTCATGTTTTGTGCCAATGTGTCCAACTACTTCAACAAAGTTTCTATATAAATTGTTTGGGACTCGACCTTCTGACCCAAAACTGAGAAAAATGCGGTTTCAAGCTGCAAAGAGAAATGACAATTATTCTCCAAATTCGATGCTGTGAAGATCACTTTAACGTAAGTCGGAGTATATACTTGTTATATTTTGTAGTTAATCGGCTTGTACGCAAAAATACGTTAGTTACCTACCTAATACTTACAAAACTTGTCTATAACATCATTTTAATTTTGCAGTTCGAGAACGACGTCGAAAATTGGATAAAGTTTAAAATGGAGGAAAACTTTTCCTGAAAATAGGTGTGGTACCTCATATTATTGAATGCCAAAACAGAATGATGCCACTGAAACCTAGATCAGTAATAATGAAAAGGAAAACCGTGAAATTCTTGAAAGCATTGAAAATACACCGGGTATAATTTTGATTTATTCTTTCAGATTTATTCTTATACGAGAGACAAATAAACATTCAAACTTTCAAATTTATAATAATACTAGTATTTGCGTGTTGCGCGAGGTGCAAGCACCTCGCGTGCTTGTGAAGAAAACTAAAGCATTGCCCCTCTAAATCAAGTATTTGCGTGTTGCGCGAGGTGCAAGCACCTCGAGTGCTTGTGAAAAAAAAAAAAAAAAAAAGAGGGGGGGTGATGGGGGGGGGGTTGCACAAGTATTTCGACTAAAGCATTGCCCCTCTAAATGAATCTGAAAAAAAAAATGTTCCAAGTCTCTTAGATTCCGAGATCCGCCTAAAGGGGGGGAGAAGGGGGGCGGGGGGGGGACTTTGAAAAATGGTTTTTACTTTACCGAGCCTCCTCTATACGAATCCGTAAAAAGAAAAAAATACGGGTCTCGTAGTTTCCGAGATACGATAGGGGGGGGGGGGAGAAGGGGGGGAAAAGGGGGGGTTTGGCACTTTTCCCGTAGGTTTGAGAGTTACTTGTTTACGAATCTGTCAAAATATACCCACCTCCCCATCCACCATCTGGGAGAACAATTCTGTCAATGAGTCAGTGAGTGAGTGAGTGGTAATTTAGCTTTATATAGTATAACTAGTATTTGCGTGTTGCGCGAGGTGCAAGCACCTCGCGTGCTTGTGAAAAAAAAAAAAGGCGGGTTGAGGGGGGGAGATGGGGGGGGTTTAGTATTTGCGTGTTGCGCGAGGTGCAAGCACCTCGCGTGCTTGTGAAAAAAAAAAGTATTTGCGTGTTGCGCGAGGTGCAAGCACCTCGCGTGCTTGTGAAAAAAGAAATTGGTATTTGCGTGTTGCGCGAGGTGCAAGCACCTCGCGAGCTTGTGAAAAAAAAAAAAAAAAAAAGAGGGGGGGGTGATGGGGGGGGTTGCACAAGTATTTCGACTAAAGCATTGCCCCTCTAAATGAATCTGAAAAAAAAAATGTTCCAAGTCTCTTAGATTCCGAGATCCGCCTAAAGGGGGGGAGAAGGGGGGCGGGGGGGGGACTTTGAAAAATGGTTTTTACTTTACCGAGCCTCCTCTATACGAATCCGTGCTTGTGACAAAAAAAAAAAAAAGGGGGGTGTGATGGGGGAGATGGGGGGGGTTTAGTATTTGCGTGGTGCGCGAGGTGCAAGCACCTCGCGTGCTTACGGAAAAAAAAAATGGGGGGGGTGATGGGGGCGTTTAGTATTTGCGTGTTGCGCGAGGTGCAAGCACCTCGCGTGCTTGTGAAAAAAACTAAAGCATTGCCCCTCTAAATCAAGTATTTGCGTGTTGCGCGAGGTGCAAGCACCTCGCGTGCTTGTGAAAAAAAAAAAAAAAAGGGGGGGGGTGATGGGGGGGAGATGGGGAGGGGGGTTGCACAAGTATTTCGACTAAAGCATTGCCCCTCTAAATGAATCTGAAAAAAAAATGTTCCAAGTCTCTTAATTTCCGAGATCCGCCTAAAGGGGGTGAAAAGGGGGGCGGGGGGGGGACTTTGAAAAATGGTTTTTACTTTACCGAGCCTCCTCTACACGAATCCGTAAAAAAAAAAAATACGGTTCTCGTAGTTTCCGAGATACGATAGGGAGGGGGGAGAAGGGGGGGGAAAAGGGGAGGTTTGGCACTTTTCCCGTAGGTTTCAGAGTTACTTGTTTACGAATCTGTCAAAATATACCCACCTCCCCATCCACCATCTGGGAGAACAATTATGTCAGTGAGTCAGTGAGTGGTAATTTAGCTTTATATAGTATAATATAACTAGTATTTGCGTGTTGCGCGAGGTGCAAGCACCTCGCGTGCTTGTGAAAAAAATAAAAGTGAGGGGGTGATGGGGGGTTTAGTATTTGCGTGTTGTGCGAGGTGCAAGCACCTCGCGTGCTTGTGAAAAAAAAAAAAAGGGGGGGTGATGGGGGGAGATGGGGGGGTTTAGTATTTGCGTGTTGCGCGAGGTGCAAGCACCTCGCGTGCTTGTGAAAAAAAAAAAAAGTAAGCACCTCGCGTGCTTGTGAAAAAAAAAAAAAAAAAAGAATGGGGGGGGTGATGGGGGGGGGTTGCAGAAGTATTTTGACTAAAGCATTGCTCCTCTAAATGAATCTGAAAAAAAAAATGTTCCAAGTCTCTTAGATTCCGAGATCCGCCTAAAGGGGGGAGAAGGGGGGCGGGGGGGGGGGACTTTGAAAAATGGTTTTTACTTTACCGAGCCTCCTCTATACGAATCCGTAAAAAGAAAAAAATACGGGTCTCGTAGTTTCCGAGATACGATAGGGGGGGGGGGGGGAGAAGGGGGGGGAAAAGGGGAGGTTTGGCACTTTTCCCGTAGGTTTGAGAGTTACTTGTTTACGAATCTGTCAAAATATACCCACCTCCCCATCCACCATCTGGGAGAACAATTATGTCAGTGAGTCAGTGAGTGGTAATTTAGCTTTATATAGTATAATAAGTGTAGTGTATGTAGGTAAATATTAATGCTTTCTAATGAAGAACTATATTATTATTTCTTTCATGTTTCAGATCCATCTTCAGAGTGTTCATTAATCACAGAAACACATGGTTCTTAAAATATTAAAATATCCAATGATAAAGGTGTACAGGTGTCTATATATCCTTATAAACGAACGATCGAAATAACTGATATATGTAGAAGTCGCGGAATAAAATACAAAGTTAAACAACTATGATTTATACATACCGTAGTAATTTAGTCCCTTTCATTTCTACACTTGAAAACTCTGCACTTTCGACAAAAAAACTAAAACCATGTGTTGACATGGTTTTAGTTTTTTTTAGAGTTAGTGTTGACTAACTCTTGATAAATTCCTGGAGTTTACTTTGATAAACCCAACTTCCATTTTTATTAAAAAAAAACGCAATTAATATTCCTGTAAAATAATATTCACTTTTACAATCATAACCTCAAACAAGTTGATATAACAGGAGTGACGTCACTAAACGCTGATTGGTGTTTTGAAATACGTTTCGTTTTAAGTCATTTTTAAATCGTAATTATTGTTAAAAATCAACATTATGTAAAATAAAAATGGTGCAGTGGCCCTTCTTTTGTATTTTTTTAAAATTTCAATCATAAAATTTTCATAAATATTATATTTGCATCTTCCCTATTATGTTACGGTCGGCTTACAGTCTAACTGGGTATCACGATACCACTTGGTAAGACCAATGTTAGATTTTCTGGCTTCTAACTACCTGTAACGACTCTCAAAGATGTTCAAATGACAACCGGCAGCCACTGCTCAACGAGCTTTCCGAGGCGTAGGGGTATCAAACTACCAAAATCCAAACTCAACATATTTCTGAAAAGCCCGACCCGGTTATGAAACCCCAGACCATGCTGAGCAGTTGCGCTTGCGACCACTAGAAACCTCCCAAATAAATGAAATGCCTTACGCATGGTAAATATACACTCCTGTAGTATTGAAGGACTCGAGACTATGAATTAATATACGAGCGAAATAACATCTTGGGGGTTACGCAACAATAGCCAAGTAAAACCCGTGGATAAGCAACCTATACCCAAGATATTAGAAACGAGACTCAGCCAAGACACGGAAAGTCAATTAAATCACTTTCCGAGCTTTGGCTGAGTCTCATTATAGCTGACATTTGTCAAATAAAAGTACAGACGCCAGCACATGAAGCTACCCGAAACTGTCAAATTTTCCCAATCAACCTTGAACCTAATTTCTTTAACAATAAAGTTGAAAATCTATTAAAGAAATTTGACAGATTGTTGTAGCTTGACGTGCTGGCGTCTGTACCTATATTGTAATAATGGAAAGGTCTACTGTGCAAACCACAAAGAATTTTCAAAAGCAGATTTTACACTATAGATTTGAGAATTATAGACTAATAATTCACTGTATCAAATAAAAAACAATTGTTTATTTTTTGCTAGCTTTTACCTGCGGCTTGATTCGCGAGGTAAGTTTTAGTTTCCGACGATCCCGTGGGAATTCCGGGATAAAAGTAGCGTGTGTTATTTCAGGATTTCAGTTATCTACATATAAACTTTCATTCAGATACGTTTAAACATCCATACATTTTCACAGTTTTTAATTTATAATATTAGTCGGAAGTACCTTTAAATAATTCCACTCACCTTTTTAACCTGCATTAAAACATTGACAGTACTAGATTTACCGACATTGGGGTAACCAATCATGCCAACTGTCAACCTAGGTGGATTCTTTAGCCTATCAACATGCAGTTTCTTCAATACTTCTAGAAGTTTCTGTCTATCAAATATTTCATGTGAATTCTGTATATGATTCTTATTTTCTACTTGCTCTTCTGAACTTTGGTTTTGTTCTGCATTTTCTGTTAAATTCTTTTCCTGAGCCTCACTGTCTGTTACTCCTAATTTAGTTTCCTTGTTTTCTGTGCTTTCTGGAGCAGGATAGTCCTCAACAGGCTTACCCAGTCTTAAACTTTCAACAACCTTATCCAATATTTCTTGAATCCTATCTATTTTATCAGCAGTATTGCAAACCGCATTATCAAGTTCACCTAATTGCTTCTTAAACAATTCTATGTCTTCTTCTGCACACTTTAAGGCTTCTATTTCATCGGTATCATCATCGTCTATCTCGTCAAGTTCATTGTCAGAAATTGCCGAATCTGTTTCAGAGTTTGTTTCTTCATCGACAGTTTCATTTTCGTCTTCTTCCGGAATTTTACTTTCATTTGATTCTTTGGCTGCTGAGAAGAATATTATGGAAACATTCTGGAACAATTTAAGATGGTTATATTACACTTGTCCTATTTGCAATTCAAAAATAGACTTAGATTCGTAATTTTATGCTTTCACGATCGAAATTCTCAACGATTTCTCCGTCTAGGGCGGGCTAAGAAATCTGTTAGTCTCTGACTAAAAGCGCCCCGTATTCCCATTTATACTTGCACCAAGGGCTGTAGGAGCCCCCGATCGGAGCCCTCTGCCTTATGTCCTACGATAAGTCAAACGACATATTTTTTTAAAGAGTGAGAGTGTTAACCCCTCCAACTAAGCTAAATATGCTTGTGTCTGGAGTGGGTTCACGGCAATAGTGTAATGGGTGGGGTTCGAACCCGCGTCCTCTCGATCTCAAGGCCGACACCTTAGCCATTAGGCTATTGACGCTTGACATTACGGCATACACAGATGAAGATGACATGATGAATTTCAGTAACTCTTGTCAAATAAACAGCTTTAAATCTATAGATTTTACTCTTATAAGAGTAAACTAAGAGTATGGAGGCCTCTCCTCTGCAGTAAGACGCCAGAAGCTTTTGATAATAGCAATGTCCAAAGTTTAAAATGAATCAGTGCAATGTTTTGCATAAATACATAGCAGCATGGTAACTGTAGCTTTATTCAAATTTAATAAGACAAAAAGGTTTGACATAAGGAAACAATGCTCACAGATATAGATAGACATAGATAACGTAAGTATCACGATCTGTGTGAAAACCAAGCGTGCTATTTTTTACTATATACTATGACGTCACAAGCACTATTTAGTGATGGGAAACCCAAATTGATTTAAAGACGTCGCGGCGCCTAAGTATTATCAAACGTTTAAATCGATTTAATAATCGATTTTGTGACAGAGTAATGAGATAAACAGAGGAAAATAAAATTCGTTGACATCCTAAAATATTAATCATTTTATAAACAAAACGATCACTATTATCTTATCAACTGTTGAAAGACATTAATTGCTGAATACAGACCTCCCTCAAATATTTACAGAGCAGCTAGCTTGTATTATATGATAGGTATTAATAATAACAAGATAAACATAAGAAAACGTACATTAGTACTATTAGTACGGACTTATACACTACTTTCAAAATAATATAAAATAAAGCACCTACGTAAAAAAATGTATAACAATAAAATACCTTTTCTAATTTCCTGTTTTTTGGTGATAGTAAAAGTTTTTTGGGCGTAACTTTTAGATCTAAGACAAGTTCAAGTAAAATTACACATTTTATAAAAAATCAATTAACTAACTTCATTAGTTGTGATCTTCAGTACATCAATAGTCCGACATGCTACTTTTATCAATGTTTGATGCTTTTTCCCTACTACAACCTTTCTTCCTCAAAATGTAATGAACAAATAGTACCTACAATACTTTGTTGGGAATCCATCTTTATTTCCCGTCGCCTCAATCCATTGTTCTTTTAAATTAGGAATGTGGAAAACTAAAAAAACAGCGATTCCTCTGGCACTTGGCATTTTCAACTGGCATAGCTAAAAGAAAACCAACCTACAGAGAAAAATTAAAGAACTTTGCTATGGATAGTTTAGAATGTTTAGATAAACGGAGGCGATTTAATGACGCTTTATTTATGTGCAATATTCTGAACAATAACATTCAGTGCCCTAGGTTGCTTGCACCTTGTAACTTCCGCGCTCCGTCAAGAATCCCACGCCATTCCATCACTCCGCTATATCCTCCATTTAGAAGAACCGTCTTAGGCTCTAATTCTCCTTATGCTAGATTTTGTTAGGTCATAAATAGTTCTAGCGATTTAATCGACTTACATTATGATTCCATGGTAAAGCTTAAATCAATTGCCATGAAATCCTTACCCGATCCATGATGGTGTTTTTTATTTTATTTTATTAGACATGTATTATTTTCATAGATATAGTTAATTTTATAGTGTTATAAAAGACAAATGTTAAGGTTAAAATACTAAAATAAGAATAATGTGTATCTGTGGTGTTTATCTTTAAGTGGTTGTTATACTATTACTCTTGGATATCCATAGTTATTAAGTATTATTATCAGTGTAAAAATTGTTTGGTAAACCTAATAAATAAATAAAATTGTCTACATAATAAATTAAAAATACAAAATAATTCCTCTCTATCCGAAATCGGTTGTATAGAATCGATTTGTGTTGCATAGGATGAACAGCACTAATTGCTAAAATTGAAAGAAAAATGATAAAAGCGTCTGTACTCCGAAACCGAAGCGATATACGATAGTATCACTTGTTGTGATATTCATCATTTGTTGACATAAAACGTCACATCAATCGCTCCAAGTAAAAGCGGCAATGTATTACGAATATACAACTTGCTTTCGATGACAGATGTTTTTCTCAAATTTGGTATTACTAGGTATTAGATTAAAAATAATTGATTTTAAAATAAATAGAGCATAATAATAAATAAATAGCGCGAAGAAAACATTAGCCTTTCTTTTCTGCTCACATTTGTGCAGTTTTTACAATTTATCACAGCGTAATTCGGCAATTTTGATTTTTTGACCGACGTCAACAACCGTGGTGCACCGATGCAGACTTAGCTTAACATTTTCCACATTATGTATTTAATACTTAAGCCAGGCACGCGAAAGGGTGTTCTTACGTTATCTAGGTCTATTTATATCTATGGTATGACTGCAACTTACTTCTTTTGTAAAATACTCCGCCCAACATTTCCTTTCATATTCATTAGTTAAATCTGCTTTATTCAACAATAGTATGCATTTGCAGTTCTGTTCCTGAGCATATTTCTCCAAGTCTGCACATCTGAAAATAGTTTTTTTTGTGTTATTGGATAAATCATAAAAGAAGCAAGCTTATTTAGTTTTGTTGGGGGGGAATTTCCCACTGTATCGAGGTTTACGCGAGATATACTCTCCCACGCGAGCTAAGTAGCTGGCAGAAGTTAGTAAAATAATAAGTTGTAATGTAAAATAATATGTTGTAATAACACTTGGGAAAGTTAAATATCACATTTCACTTCCAAACAATTCCTTTGATATACACAGCCGTCCCCGAAAGCACAGAATAAAAATGGACAGTAAAGAAACTAAGTCTAGTTGACGACACAATTACCTACGCTCCATTGAAGCAATAGGGTTGTCACTTTTAATGATTTTGGTATTGTTTTTTTTTTTTCACAAATTTTTCTGTAGTGATCAATCCATCGAATTTAAATATCTACCTAGCTTACAAATACAATTTAAATAGATAATCTCATGGCGTCGGTTAATCTCAGCAAAAGACGATAGACACGAAAAACAATTTAATATTAACACACAACAACTTGTAGAACGTCTACGATAGCTCCGGTTTTGTTGAAGCCGAGTTCAAACAGCCGTACACAACGCAATACGTTCGTGGTATTTTCGGAGATAAATAAAATTTAAACGTCTCTCGTCACACAACTCGTCATGACTATAGATGCTGGCGGGAAACATTCCGAATCATTCCCGTCGAATACTTCGGAAGTATTCTGAAATATTCCGAAACTTTGGGAATACTTCAACTGTCAAAAAAAAACAGGAAAATCGACCTTTGAAGTCTGTTAATATACCAAAACCTGCTCCTAAGTAGGTAAGAACAAATACTTTTCTGAAAACCGCATCAAAACGTGTTTGCTTGCAAGGTTTGCCTTTATTTGCTTTTATTGACTGGGCTATTATACGCGTTAAGTAGGTAGGTATCTAATGATTAATACCTACCTATGCGACTCGCGAATACTCGCGATGCGTACAGAGCTACATACAAACTAACCAAAAACATAGGTAACCCTTTTTCAAATAGCAAATCAAATATGCTTGGCCTGGTTTTTTTATTTCACAACTGACATTTAAGGCTATAATCGCATAGCACGACTTACAACTCGATCGCCTAATGCATGTATTTTGACCAATAGGATGCACGAAGCGTATTTTAGTAGTATTCGTAATAGTAAGTATTAATATAATGTTACACGCCCTGTACTCACAAAATGCATATTATTTCTAATTGGGCGAAAACAGGAAGGGATGTGGTTTGTCACTAGCTGCGCTTCCGCAGAAATATTTTCTTTGGCCGATAGTACCTACCTAAAAACAAAAGAATAAAAATCCTGTTAATCGCAGGCTAATAAATCTACCTATAAAAATATCAACATATACTTAATCAATCCCATTTATAATAAAATAAACATTTATATTTTACGCTCGTAGCGTACATACGTCGGGCACGCCGCAATTGCGGCGGTAAGACCCCTCTTTGAGGAGTGGCTAGATCGGCGTCACGGCGTCCTGACCTACCGCATGACGCAGGTCCTCACCGGACACGGAAGTTTCGGGAGGTACCTGTGTCTGATGGGTAAGGAAGAGACGCCTGGGTGTCACCACTGCGAGGGTCGCCCTGAGGACACAGTCGAGCACACGGTGCAGGACTGCCCAGCTTGGGCAGAGCACCGACGTGTCCTCACGGCGACAAAAGGCGGAGACCTCTCGCGCCCGGCCTTGGTCGAGGCCATGCTGCGGGGCGAGAGGGAGTGGGAAGCGGTCGCCTCCTTCTGCGAAGCAGTCATGCTTTCGAAGGAGGAGGCGGGCCGCGTGAGGGAGAGGATGGCGTCCTCCCTCCAGCCCAGCCGCAGTGGTAGACGCCCACGGCGTCGGACGTCGGCCGACGATCTCCGGCCACCGTAGGCGCGGGCATGCGGACAGCGAGTAAAGGGCAACTCGCTGTCCGACCATGGACCATGCCCGGGTCGACGGCGCGTCGTGTTCCACGCGCGCCTCAAAGAGCGTCAGCAACATGACGAGGCCCCCTCTGCAGAGGGCCGAAGCCTGCCGGGGTCGTGGGACTCATCCCGTTACCGTGGCCCCGGTATGTAAAGGGTTATTGAAGGAACACCGTGGATTTTAGTCAGTAAAAGTCTGACAGTCCCTCCCACCCTGCCCGGGGTGGGAGGACTTATTTGATAATTTTACCACGTTAAAAAAAAAAAAAAAAAAAAAAAAAGCGTACATACGTACTCTCGCAGTGAACAATAATTAACTCACCCACCACACAACAAGTAAACACATTTATTCCCATTGAATTATTCGGGCGAAATATTCGGAAACATTCGATTGCGGGGTACGAATCTTTCTCGCGCGGGTGAAAACTTCTCTGGGGAGCAGCATCCCCTCCCTCTTACCGCACCCCGCACCGCCATCGCCTGCACGCACGACTCGTGGCCGGTGGCAGTCGGGTGCGCGCGTCGCGGTGCCAGCGCGGCGGCAGCGGCCGGCGCACAGAGATCGACGATCGATGCAAAATACGATTTTTCAGCAAAAAAAGTTGAAATCTTAATAAATAATTAAAAGTTTCTTTAGATCAGAATGATTCAAAATGAATTTATCATTTTGAATAATTCCCATTTAAAGAAACTTTCCTCGAAGTATTCCGGAATTATTCGGAATTATTCAGAAGTTTTGCAACTATAGTCATGACGCGACACGCACTACTGAGAGCACCGCAACGAGCGCTTAGAAATCTCGTCGGTGCGCATGTTTGTATGAGTGCTGTTTTGAGCGTTTGTAGGTACATTCCGTACTGTCTGTCTATTATTTTTATACTGTGCCGAAAGCCATGAGCATAATTATATTTGTTTAACAAGAGGACTTTACCTATTTGGTTATATCCTATCCTCTATCCAGCTACTAATGACAATGGAAACTAGGACCACCTTAAACATATATCTGATTAGGTTCAATAGGAACTCAGAGGTCCATCATCATGTAACGTTTAACGCAGTTACGGACGCGACAATAGCCTAATGGCCAAGGTCGAGGGTTCGAACCCCACCCTTTACACTACTGCCGAGAACCCATTCCAGGCACAAGCACAATATTTAGCTTAGTTGAAGAGGTTTATAAGATTGCTATGTGAATTCTACCTACATTACAAACAAAACAATAAAAATACCTGAACAGCAAAGGATTCCTAGCATCCAAAAGGAGCAGCACAACATCAGACTTCTCCAATGTTCGCCACAGCTGTTTCCACAGCTCCAGGTTTCTTTCATACGGAGTCACCGCAGCGCCCAGCTTGGCTTGTAGCTCATTCAAGTGACGTCGCCATTCTAGGAAGGCATCACGTTCACGGGTTATTTGTTCTTCAGCTGATATGCCTGCGTGCCATGCTGGTCTGAAATAAGTTAATTATTTCTTTAATATTCATTAAAACTTATAAACATGCAAAATGTTTATACTGCCTCACCTGCGGGCCTAGACAAAATCCATTTTCTGTAAGCGTTAACGCCAATGGAAAAATTAAATTGTATGGAGTTGACATTTACTAACACGTGACAATCACGTGACATGTGGTTAGCAAATGTCAACTCCATACAATTTAATTTTTCCGTTGGCGTTAACGCTTACAGAAAATGGATTTTGTCTAGGCCCGCTGGTCAGTCAAAAGTGCTATTTGATTTTAGTATGAGAAATTTCTCAGTGGAAGCCTTGGAAGATGCAGTGTGATGAATTGAAGTGAATGAAGTGTCTCAGAAAGCACATTAAGCCGTTGGTCCCAGCTGTCGTTAGGACATTATTGACAGTTGTTACGGGTAGTCAGAAGCCAGAAAATCTAACACTGGTCTAGCCAAGGGGTTACAGGATTGTGGTAGTCAGATAGGCAGTCTCGCTCCATGTAAAACATGAATACTCAGCTGCATCCAATTAGACTACAAGCCGATCCCAACATAGTTGGGGAAAGCTAAGCAGATGAAACATGCAAACGATTTATTTTGGTTATACAGGGTGTCTGGCAGAACGTTGAACATACGAAAATGGTGGATAGGTGGGGTCATCTGCTACTTACTCAGCCCTAATTTATTTGGCCCTGGCCCTCTGGATATCTTATAATATTTTTTGCTTTCTTCTAGTTTCACCAATTTCTTAACTTTAAAGTGTAATTTTTATTAAAAATGGGTACAACAGGCAAGATTTTGCTTTTTTTTTTAATCTTTAATGTTGACAGATTCTTATAAAACTATTGCTTTATTCAGATGTTAGCTAGAAAAAAGTTATGAGTTCTCAAACTTACAGAAAGATGTAAAAAATTCTTAAATCTTAATTTCAATTTGCATTAAAAAAAAAAAAACATTATTGAGGAGTTCCAATTCTAGCAAAACATCCCTAAAGATCCTTTCTAATGGTATGTAATTTGCTTTAAAAAAAAAACTTTAAGAGTTATTTCATAATTTTATCAAGTAGGTAATTTTTTGACGAAGCTCTACCTTTACGGAAAGTGAAATGTTTTGCAAAATTTTATATTGGTAAAAATTCAATGATCGACGGCTTGCCAGTAGCAGTGGTACAAATTGACATTCACTATTCCCTTGGGATGGTTACACAAAGCAGGTAGAAATTTTGTTTCATAGTCATAGCGTATTTTGTTTCTCTTTCACTCTCATGGCACCTTGACGCCTCAGAATGAATTCTTTTCTTTTATTCAGTCGAGACCTAACTGCCTCTGCGATCTCACGTGCTTGTTACGCTTACGTTTGTTTTTGTTCACTTCATTTTGTTTTATTGTTATATTATATTCCTTCACATTATGTTATAATGTAAAGGGATATCTCTGAAAGTACTGGTCAAATTATCTTTTTTTCCTGGGGTAGTGCTGCAAGAGAAAGCTAAATATGTTGAGGATGCATTTCATATCAAACCAAATTTTATAGGAACTTGGAAGGAATTTATGAGACCCAATCAGGCAAAATATTTTAGTGAGCTATTAAAAATACTGATGTTTAGATAAATTTCTAAATTTTAGGAAAACTCTCATTAATTTTGAGTGTTTTAATGTTTTTTTTTTATTTTTTAGTTTGTAAAGGTAAGTACTGACAAATGTAAATTTATCAGGTTTATACCTGAAAATTTATCAAATCTGTGTGGTGGGTCTCTGGAGTGTAGTATGGAGAAAAACCTATCCTTACACATAAATTAACCCATTCGTTGTGGCAGACGCCTGTCGGCATTTTTTGATTTCATATTCAGGTGCTGAATATTCCAATCGGCATTTTATATTATCCTTATGAGGTACGGAGGGCACCCATCGGCATTAGCGACGAAAACCGCCACGCACCTGGCCAATAAAGGTAATTTTTACTGCCGCAGCGAATGGGTTAATAGTATCAAACCAGCTTACAAAGGAGTTGCACCTACCTGACTAAAGAGAAAAAAAAATTGGCCAAGTGCGAGTCAGACTCGCCCATGAAGGGTTCCGTAGTAACTATAATAATATAATATAATATGTATATTTATTTGACGAATAAAAAAAACCTTAAAAAATTCTTAAAATTAGCTTATTTACATTTTTACAACTACGCTAAATAACTTTGTTTTTCATAGTGTTTGTATGAATTACAAAGTTATATTTGCGGTTTCAGAAAATATGCTGTATCTCAAAAACTGCTGACCCAATTTCGTTCAAACTAATTTTGGTCGAAAGTTTACATTAAGATCTACAGACATATATTTTTTTAGATTTTTCACTCCATTATTATAGAAGTTAGAGGGGGGACACACATTTTACCACTTTGGAAGCTTATATCTTTTAAACGATTGACTTTATGAAAAAGTGGTTTTAGAAACCCTTATATCATTTTTAAAGACCTGTCTATAGATACCACACACACATAGGTTTCATGAAAAAAAATTATTTTCAGTTCTAGTTCCATGTATGGGGACCCCCCTTTATTTTAAATACTTTTTAATTAATTTCTTAAAATCGGCAAGCGGTTCACAGAATACATCTACCTACTAAGTTTCACATGTATAGTCTTAATAGTTTCGGAATAAAATGGCTGTGACGGACGGACAGACAGACAGACGGACAGACATGTCGAAACTATAAGGGTTCCGTTTTTTGCCATTCGGCTACGGAACCCTAAAAAGGCAAAAAGGAATTATAAATAACAAATCTCACCTTCTTGGTACAGTCAATGGCTCATCAAAATTAGGTTGTGAAGTAACCATTTCCACTTCATAAGGGACAGACCTCACATACTGATAATTCATTTTTTCTGCAGTAAACTCTCTCTGAGCCAACTCTGCAGTGGAGAGAAACTCTTGTAGGGAAGACTCTGCAGTGACTGACTGAAGGTTGAGACGGCCCCAGTCGTAGCCATCGTTGACTTCTGTTGTGTGTAACTGAAGTTATAAAAATTTTTAATAATGAAGTATTAACTGTACACACGTAGTTTCCCACTTAGATAATAAAAGTTGTTTAGTCAGTGAAGGAAAACATTGTGAGGAAAATGGCATGTCCTAGGGCCAAAACTTCGAAGATATGGGACATCCGCCAATCCGCACTGGGCCAGCGTGGTGGATTACGGCCCATTCCCTCTCATGGAGAGGAAGCCTGTGTCCCTGCAGTGGAAACGTATTAGGCTGAATTATTATATTATTATTAATATGGGTTTTTAATGAACTGGCAGCAAAACAAAAGTGGCAAAATGTTAGTTATAATAATGTTTATGTTGTAGATAAAGCTTTCTGCACCTATTTGGAATATTGAAACACGATTTACAATTTTTTTAATGCATGTTATTGTGGATGATCATAACAATCAAGGTTATCTAAATATTTTAAGATTTAGAAAAATCTGGGTGTTCAATTAGACTGCAAGCTATTCGCACATATTTAATAGAGTATGAGATTGTTTTATTTTAGAACTTACAACGATTAAGTATTAATAAAATAAAAACATAACAAAACAAATATTTACCATCGTGTTGTCTTCGACATGCTTTCGATGTCGATTTTTCGCAAATCTATCCTTGATGAGGGCCCGTCCTAAAGATTCTTTATTTTTCTTTCCCATTTTATTTTATTATTCTGAGTATTACGTTGAATTTACACAAATTATATTATCAGCAATTGAATAAACGTGCCGGATTCGCTACGATGGAAATGGATTGAAATTAGAAATGTCAAAGTGACAGATACACTTTTTTTTTTTTTTTTAACTTGGTAATATCATTAAATAAGTAGGGATAAAAATGTGACATCGATTTTTGGTTGATGCGACTCGACTATACTCAATTCGACTAAGTAGTAATAGCTTGGCATTTACTAAACATCTTTGACATTTGCGGAGAGGCAAGCGTGTAAACTTACCATTATATGAAGCGACTGCCTATCTGATACTTCCACAGCCTAAAAGTTAGGTATCACGCAATACCTCCTGGCGAGATCGGTGTAATATTTTCTGGATTGACTATCTACACGCAACAACTTTCAAAGAGTAAAAAAAAAAATCAACCATATAGTTCGATAGTAGGTGTAATTGGGGTCGCAGTGGTAGACGCCCACGGCGTCGGACGTCGGCCGACGATCTCCGGCCACCGTAGGCGCGGGCATGCGGACAGCGAGTAAAGGGCAACTCGCTGTCCGACCATGGACCATGCCCGAGTCGACGGTGCGTAGTGTTCCACGCGCGCTTCAAAGAGCGTCAGCAATATGAGGAGGCCCCCCCTGTAGAGGGCCGAAGCCTGCCGGGGTCGTGGGACTTATCCCATTACCGTGACCCCGGAACGTAAAGGGCTATTGAAGGAACACCGTGGATTTTAGTCAGTACAAGTCTGACAGTCCCTCCGGCCCTGCCCAGGGTGGGAGGACTTATTTGATTATTTTACCACGTTAAAAATGAAAAAAAAAAGAAGGTGTTTTTGGGGTTGAAATTTTACAACTACCCGCCGCACAGTGTATGATTTGACTAATCTAGGGGGACAAAACTCGGGAACCTAAATATTGTATTATATATTACATTTATTGTGTACATAGGAATGTTGCAGTAAATAAAAGGCAAAATTAAATGTGTAACATATTTTTTTCAATCTTTTAATAAAATTCTTATCTCTATGTCCCTCTTAGATATTTGTTTTCGAGGAATTTTTCTTAATAATGCTATATAAGGGTCCGAAGATGTTAACAAATATTTAATTAAATCAAAATTAGTTCTGTGTCTTGATGTCTTCAATGTATGCCCCAATCTGGCTTTTCTGATTTCTCTATTTTTGGCCTCGGAAGCCTCCTCGGACATTTGTCCTATCGGTATCACCGAATTTTTTATTATATTTGCTCGATGTACCAAAATTTTATGCACTGTTATACCATGGGTATAAACTTAAATATATTTCCCTGGTCTCCCACAGTAGTCATAAAATTTTTCGGTATCGATTTCATAGCCTGCAGCTATGGCTGCAAGAATTGTCCCAAAACGATGAATAAGGTTTTCATTGAGACCAGTAATTCGCGCTGTTGTGGCATAATTATAAAAAAACGCCCGTGCGGTATTTCCGTCATTGCTTGTACCAAATCCTGGTTTAACTTTGTCGATTACAAGATCAATATTTCTTTAAACTTTATCTTTATTTCTTCTTTAGTTTTTTTGAATGATTTTTTATTTTTGTCTCCTCTGACTTGCTATTCACAAATATTCATGTGATAACTAATATTTAAAAGACATTCCATTGTACGAATGTACGCGTGTAAACTAGAGTTTCCAAATTGGTACATATCCTTATCAGGCTCTCTAACCGTTAATGCCGAATTCCTTTCCTTTGATGTTGTCTTGCAGATAAAACATCTTTGGGTCGATTTATTTTCAGCTAAAACGTTACAAACTTTACCATCAATAATTGAAAGGATCATCTGGTGCGTGATCGAGATGGTTACGCCTCTGATTTCCACGAGAGTTGCATTAACATCCGTATTTGATTTTTAATGCCTTGGCATTCTTCTTTAATTAATGCTTCGCTTTCTTTCTTGTACATGAATTTGATAATTCTACAGAATCTTGGTGACGATGGCCGAAGATATTCCCATATGACCTTCTGTGCATTGTTTACAAGTTTTAGTGGAACTAAAGATATGATAAACATATATTCGTCTGTGCTATCGGTATCATCAAATGGTTGCTTGTATATATATTTCCAATTAGTGGGTGCGCGGAGATTAATGAAACGAGTGTCGTCCTTGAATGCTAGTTTATTACTGTCTTAGGAAGGGAAGACGCTCACATATTTACATCGTACGAACTATGTGTGAGTGCGCATATATATCAATAAGCTATGACCCGAAGACCCATCGCATCCCCATTTGTATATCAAAGTGTAATTCAACACACTTGTATCTAATCTTTCTCCAAGAATATTTTTACATATTCTCAAAGCGAGTATGGTTCAAAAGAGAATCCAGTCTTATTTCAGCCGATATTTCGGTTACTGTTATATTTTCAACAGGAAGATAGCACTGCTTCTTCGCCTGTGCCACGTCACTCACGTGATCATAGCAAGGGTATACATTGAATCTCCTTTCTTTGGCTTCTTGTTGAACATTTTTGTCTGCACAGTGAAATTATTGGTATGAAAAAGGCCAAAGCTTCGTCAGGAGTATAAGGTCTTTGTTCTTTTCCAGTAATAATAATTCTTCGAGCTTTCTTATATGTGGTGGCTCGTTTTGGCGAGGCTGTAGATAATTCTTCAATCAATGTAGCAACATCACGTTTGCCACTAGCTCAGACCCTTAATTGCGCAGCGAAATTCAGTTCATCTTTACTGTAGTCATTTAATAAGTGCTGAACTTTCCTCTTGTTCGTATTTTTTTTTAACTTTCCACAAAGCTTTTCTGTGGCCTTGGTATTAAAACATTTTCTGATACCACAAGCATGGCGAAAGTTAAATTTTCGTTGAGCCACTGTTCATAGTCTTTTAAAAACAAGTCTAATCGTCTTTGCTTGCGACTCCATTTCACACGAATTTTCTCGCATTCTTTTTTCAAAAATGCGTTTAACTGCTCATCGTGTTCTTCGGTAACAACTAAATCACCAAAGCTCATTTTCACATAGTTGATTACTTTATTTAATCGACCTTTGGGCGGAATAGAATGCCAAACATCAAATATTGATTTTCGATGCATCTACAAAGAAAAAGCAAAAAAGCATATAATCGCAAAAAATCGCAAAAAAAGATTATTATAGCATCAAATTATATAACACAAACACAAACAAAAATTAATTAAGAATAAAAATACATTTTTATTGATGTATACTTTAAGTGAGTGTTACAATTCGCAAGCATACAATTTGATTTATTTTAATAACTTAATATATTGATAATTACCTCTACTTGATGACTCCATCACAAAAAAAAAAAACACTTACAAGTACTCAATACACCAAAGAACATGTATACAAGTTAGCGTTAACGGTCACACAGGCAGCGGCCGACTACTTGAATAAGTTCAAGTAACTTCGCCCATTGTTAAAACCAGTTTTGCGTGACAATGGATCATCAAATGAACATGAATCAAATAGTGTAAGTAAATGCAATTATCACCATTTTCATGGCAGTATTGGTCGAGACTAAAATACATAAAATACGTGGATTATGGCCACTAGGTCCATTTCAATTATTTTTTCATCTATAGCATTTGATTGAGGAATTCCTAAACAATCATATCAAACTAAATATACATAGTGCTAATGAACTTCTTTTAATATACAAAGTCGCAATTCGCACCAATTACGTTTTATTTTACACAAATGCTACCTAAATGCTATACACTCGCATAGAGTTATGTATGATTAATATGACGATTAAGATTTTAAATATCATACAGAATACTCAAAAGCTCTGATTTAAATATAATTTACAAACACAGACGCAATAACACATTATTAGGCCTACCATACGCACAAACTTCACCACAGTTTTGCCTGCGCAAGCTTCTCGCATGATTCATGAAAAGCTGTACACGGATGGCACACAGAACACTTATACCCTGACGGGATCGTCGGCGTGGAAACAACAATGTTTCCCAGTGAAGAACAATTTTTTTTGCTACTATTTTTCAAGTGTTTGCTAGTGAAAAAAAAGGCAATGTCGTCGGCGTGGAAACAACAATGTTTCCCAGTGAAGAATATTTTTTTGCTACTATTTTTCAAGTGTTTGCTAGTGAAAAAAAAGGCAATGCAAAAGTCAGGCAGAGATTTATAAACACTTATTAATTCAGTCAAGAAGTCGCGATTGAACATTCGCAAATCTGCCATTTTTGAGTTACGGACGTCCACGTATACCTACCTCACCGAACGACAACTAGAATCTAGCCTCGACTGTGGCTTGAACACTGAACGCCTAACCACACACACAGGCAAGTACGTGCAGGCCGGGCTTGCGCAGGCAAAATTTCAAGCAAGTCGAAAAATGCGCAGGCCGTGCTGTGGGGTTGGCGCGTGATTCAGTTTTACCAACCGTACGCAAGGTGTTCCGTATACCAACCGGCTTGCGCAGGCAGAACTGTGGTGAAGCTTGTGCGTGTGGTAGGCCCAATTACTAGAGGTGGGCAGAGTGTATCATTTTTGGGATTGGAACATTTGCATCTCGATCACTGAAATGATCCGAAAGAGTGATATGGCTCATTTGGATCATTTGGATCATCGGCTCAAAGGATATAAGATACAGAATGTTACATTACGCATTACGTTGCGGTCGTTTACTAATGAGTCAGAGAAATGTTATGTGGCAACAATACTGAATGTTTAATGTGTAGAGTTTGGCTAACGAAAGCGCGACCTGAGAAAGCGCGGCAAATTCAAAAAATCGATAATTCAGGGATAACACCACATAACGTTTTTAAAGACTCCGTTTGGTGTCTCGGAGCCTTGACTGTCATGGATTGATTAAAGAAACGAATGTGTAGATTTATTTAGTACGATGATTAAATAATTATCATACTCAAAACGCCTGTAGTTGATTAAAAAATTGTTGAAGAAATTTAATAAACTACATGTTAAGTAGGTTAATTTTATGTAGTATATACATAAAATTAACCTACTTAACATGTAGTTTATTAAATTTCTTCAACAATTTTTTAATCATTTAATCATCGTACTCAAAATCCGAGTCCAAAAATTCAACCTCTAAGGATTCTTCTGTATCAGTGAAGTCGTCATCACCTACACTTATTATGATTACTTCCAATACTTTTTCTGTTATGTGACAAACAAAGAGTGTTTGTATTATTTTATTTTCCACATTTATTACATGATTTGTCATTTTTCTTTCAATCTTCTGCAGCTATTCAGCCAAATGAGGTTTTTATCAGTGTTTTATTTTGTTTTAGGGGCACCACTCGTTGTTAGATCTTACCATGATATTTTAGGCTTATAATTTTTGTGTACATATTTTTCATCTAAATAGATGATTCGTTTTCCTTCCGTTCGTTTAGCAGCAATTTCTTGTAGATAAAGATGTCTTCAAGCAGCAATATAAAAACGTTCGACAAGAACCGTTCGTTCATTTTTGTTTTTCTTGAACTCATACCCATTAGCAATTAATATTTCACGCAGAGTTTCTCTACATCCACTAAAGCCAATGCTAGAATGTAATTTTTCTAGCAATATTCGCAATGTTGGGACCTCCTGTCTCACAATATAAAATTCATTGATTTTATTTCTTATTGCATCTATATCAAAACTGTCTAAATCCAACACTGAGCTTTTGTGTGGGCGTGTTTTTCCTGGAGTGCTCCACATCCATTCATTCACAGATCCTTCCTTTTTTTAGTGTTGTGACACCAACCTCTGCAAAACGAAGTATAAAATGCATATTAAAAAATTAAGGTACCCAAACAATTTGATAATGTCAAATGACACAACTCATCAACAAAACATTCTTAACTGTAACATACGTACCAGTTAATGAAGATATTTCTTCTAAGAACTTAGTCTGAGTTTCTATTAAAGATTTTTTCTCCAAATTTTTTAACGTTTCAACAAGTCGCAGATTCTTTGAATATCTCCAATATTGTCTATAAAGATAAGAAAAAGTAACATACAACTGGGTTATGGCTCCAAAGGGAGTTGTGAGGCTGCCGTACAGGCCTTGTCGACCTATTTAAATTCTGGTAAAGGAGAGGTCATCTTGAAGGTTGACATTAAAAATGCTTTTAATTCAGTCAATAGGGACACTTTGTTGGCAGAAACTAAAAAGGAAGTACCACAAATTTTTAGTTTTCTTTGGCAATGTTACAGACATCCGACTAAATTAATTTATAAGGAAAACCTTTTGGAATTAGCTGGTGGCTGTCAATAAGGTGATCCCCTCGGGCCAGCGATCTTTAGTTTAGCTATTCATCCAATTATTCGACAACTAAATTCCAAATTCAATGTTTGGTATCTCGATGATGGAACCCTGGGAGGCGATGTAGACACAGTTTTAGATGATCTACAGTTTTTAAGAAATCAACTCCATACCATAGGATTGGATCTCAACCTTTCGAAGTGTGAACTATTCATATCTGACAGTACTGACAGACAACTGACACTTTCTAAATTCCACGCATTAGCCCCAGAAATCCAAATTGTGGATAAAAGTTCTCTTCGTCTTCTTGGGTCTCCAATTTTTGAGAATTCCTTTCCCGATTTTGTCGAGGAAAAAATACAAAATTTTAACGACATTTCGGACAGATTACACCAAATTAACATGCATTCGGCTATCACCTTAATTCGTTACTGTTGTTTTGGACCTAAATTAACGTACTTTCTTCGTGCTTCGCATCTTTGGCATCATCCTCACGTTTTGGAAAAAATGGACCAAATTATCCGGCATACTCTAACAGCAATTTTAAATGTGGCTATGGACTACCGAACTTGGGCACAAGCTGCTCTTCCCATTCGTATGGGAGGTCTCGGCGTCCGCAAAATTTCTAGCATTAGTCTCCCGGCTTTTATATCTTCGGTCCACGGTACTGAGAAATTAATCAGGAATATTCTAGCTCCGTCACTGGTTGATTTCAATGTGCCGTGCTTCACCGAGGCTATGGACACCTGGAGAATCGCTTGCCCGAATCTAAATCCACCCGACAACCCATCATCTCAGAGGCGGTGGGATGAGCCGCTCTGTAAAGCAGTTCAGAGTGAGTGAATGGGAGTCGGGTCTCTGGCTTCATGCACTACCGTCTTCGAACATAGGCACCTTGTTCGATGATACTACTTTCCGCCTCGCTGCTTCCCTTCGATTAGGTGCTCCCTGTTGTTCTGCTCATCGCTGCCACTGTGGCGAAGTTGTCAACAGCCTCGGTCACCACGGCCTTTCATGTGGCCGTAGCGCGGGTCGCATAGCACGGCACGCGAATATTAACGACATTATCCGACGAGCTCTTGTCACCGTCGGCGTTCCGGCTGTATTAGAACCCAATGGCCTGGCACGCGACGATGGCAAAAGACCGGACGGCATGTCTTTATTTCCTTGGACGATGGTAGGGCTTTAGTGTGGGATGCAACTTGTGTCGATACCCTTGCACCATCTCATCTTCCTAGCTCGTCTTGCTGTGCTAGCGCTGCCGCTGCAGCCGCTGAGAACCTCAAGCAGCGGAAATATAATAACCTTGTTGAAGGTTATAGAGCCTGGCTAACGAAAGCGTGACCTGAGAAAACGGGGCAAATTCAAAAAATCTTCTTTGAATTTGTAAATTTTTATTTTCCACATTTATTACATGATTTGTCATTTTTCTTTCAATCTTCTGCAGATATTCAGCCAAATGAGGTTTTTATCAGTGTTTTATTTTGTTTTAGGGGCACCACTCGTTGTTAAATCTTGCCATAACATTTTAGGCTTATAATTTTTGTGTACATATATTTCATCTAAATAGATGATTCGTTTTCCTTCCGTTCTTTTAGCAGCAATTTCTCGTGTATAAATATGTCTCCAAGCAGCAATATCAAAACGTTCGACAAGAACCGTTCGTTCATTTTTATTTGTATCTCAAAAACTGCTGACCCAATTTCGTTCAAACCAATTTTGGTCGAAAGTTTACATTAAGATCTACAGACATATATTTTTTTAGATTTTTCACTCCATTATTATAGAAGTTAGAGGGGGGACACACATTTTACCACTTTGGAAGCTTATATCTTTTAAACGATTGACTTTATGAAAAAGTGGTTTTAGAAACCCTTATATCATTTTTAAAGACCTGTCTATAGATACCACACACACATAGGTTTCATGAAAAAAAATTATTTTCAGTTCTAGTTCCATGTATGGGGACCCCCCTTTATTTTAAATACTTTTTAATTAATTTCTTAAAATCGGCAAGCGGTTCACAGAATACATCTACCTACTAAGTTTCACATGTATAGTCTTAATAGTTTCGGAATAAAATGGCTGTGACGGACGGACAGACAGACAGACGGACAGACATGTCGAAACTATAAGGGTTCCGTTTTTTGCCATTCGGCTACGGAACCCTAAAAAGGCAAAAAGGAATTATAAATAACAAATCTCACCTTCTTGGTACAGTCAATGGCTCATCAAAATTAGGTTGTGAAGTAACCATTTCCACTTCATAAGGGACAGACCTCACATACTGATAATTCATTTTTTCTGCAGTAAACTCTCTCTGAGCCAACTCTGCAGTGGAGAGAAACTCTTGTAGGGAAGACTCTGCAGTGACTGACTGAAGGTTGAGACGGCCCCAGTCGTAGCCATCGTTGACTTCTGTTGTGTGTAACTGAAGTTATAAAAATTTTTAATAATGAAGTATTAACTGTACACACGTAGTTTCCCACTTAGATAATAAAAGTTGTTTAGTCAGTGAAGGAAAACATTGTGAGGAAAATGGCATGTCCTAGGGCCAAAACTTCGAAGATATGGGACATCCGCCAATCCGCACTGGGCCAGCGTGGTGGATTACGGCCCATTCCCTCTCATGGAGAGGAAGCCTGTGTCCCTGCAGTGGAAACGTATTAGGCTGAATTATTATATTATTATTAATATGGGTTTTTAATGAACTGGCAGCAAAACAAAAGTGGCAAAATGTTAGTTATAATAATGTTTATGTTGTAGATAAAGCTTTCTGCACCTATTTGGAATATTGAAACACGATTTACAATTTTTTTAATGCATGTTATTGTGGATGATCATAACAATCAAGGTTATCTAAATATTTTAAGATTTAGAAAAATCTGGGTGTTCAATTAGACTGCAAGCTATTCGCACATATTTAATAGAGTATGAGATTGTTTTATTTTAGAACTTACAACGATTAAGTATTAATAAAATAAAAACATAACAAAACAAATATTTACCATCGTGTTGTCTTCGACATGCTTTCGATGTCGATTTTTCGCAAATCTATCCTTGATGAGGGCCCGTCCTAAAGATTCTTTATTTTTCTTTCCCATTTTATTTTATTATTCTGAGTATTACGTTGAATTTACACAAATTATATTATCAGCAATTGAATAAACGTGCCGGATTCGCTACGATGGAAATGGATTGAAATTAGAAATGTCAAAGTGACAGATACACTTTTTTTTTTTTTTTTAACTTGGTAAAATCATTAAATAAGTAGGGATAAAAATGTGACATCGATTTTTGGTTGATGCGACTCGACTATACTCAATTCGACTAAGTAGTAATAGCTTGGCATTTACTAAACATCTTTGACATTTGCGGAGAGGCAAGCGTGTAAACTTACCATTATATGAAGCGACTGCCTATCTGATACTTCCACAGCCTAAAAGTTAGGTATCACGCAATACCTCCTGGCGAGATCGGTGTAATATTTTCTGGATTGACTATCTACACGCAACAACTTTCAAAGAGTAAAAAAAAAAATCAACCATATAGTTCGATAGTAGGTGTAATTGGGGTCGCAGTGGTAGACGCCCACGGCGTCGGACGTCGGCCGACGATCTCCGGCCACCGTAGGCGCGGGCATGCGGACAGCGAGTAAAGGGCAACTCGCTGTCCGACCATGGACCATGCCCGAGTCGACGGTGCGTAGTGTTCCACGCGCGCTTCAAAGAGCGTCAGCAATATGAGGAGGCCCCCCCTGTAGAGGGCCGAAGCCTGCCGGGGTCGTGGGACTTATCCCATTACCGTGACCCCGGAACGTAAAGGGCTATTGAAGGAACACCGTGGATTTTAGTCAGTACAAGTCTGACAGTCCCTCCGGCCCTGCCCAGGGTGGGAGGACTTATTTGATTATTTTACCACGTTAAAAATGAAAAAAAAAAGAAGGTGTTTTTGGGGTTGAAATTTTACAACTACCCGCCGCACAGTGTATGATTTGACTAATCTAGGGGGACAAAACTCGGGAACCTAAATATTGTATTATATATTACATTTATTGTGTACATAGGAATGTTGCAGTAAATAAAAGGCAAAATTAAATGTGTAACATATTTTTTTCAATCTTTTAATAAAATTCTTATCTCTATGTCTCTCTTAGATATTTGTTTTCGAGGAATTTTTCTTAATAATGCTATATAAGGGTCCGAAGATGTTAACAAATATTTAATTAAATCAAAATTAGTTCTGTGTCTTGATGTCTTCAATGTATGCCCCAATCTGGCTTTTCTGATTTCTCTATTTTTGGCCTCGGAAGCCTCCTCGGACATTTGTCCTATCGGTATCACCGAATTTTTTATTATATTTGCTCGATGTACCAAAATTTTATGCACTGTTATACCATGGGTATAAACTTAAATATATTTCCCTGGTCTCCCACAGTAGTCATAAAATTTTTCGGTATCGATTTCATAGCCTGCAGCTATGGCTGCAAGAATTGTCCCAAAACGATGAATAAGGTTTTCATTGAGACCAGTAATTCGCGCTGTTGTGGCATAATTATAAAAAAACGCCCGTGCGGTATTTCCGTCATTGCTTGTACCAAATCCTGGTTTAACTTTGTCGATTACAAGATCAATATTTCTTTAAACTTTATCTTTATTTCTTCTTTAGTTTTTTTGAATGATTTTTTATTTTTGTCTCCTCTGACTTGCTATTCACAAATATTCATGTGATAACTAATATTTAAAAGACATTCCATTGTACGAATGTACGCGTGTAAACTAGAGTTTCCAAATTGGTACATATCCTTATCAGGCTCTCTAACCGTTAATGCCGAATTCCTTTCCTTTGATGTTGCCTTGCAGATAAAACATCTTTGGGTCGATTTATTTTCAGCTAAAACGTTACAAACTTTACCATCAATAATTGAAAGGATCATCTGGTGCGTGATCGAGATGGTTACGCCTCTGATTTCCACGAGAGTTGCATTAACATCCGTATTTGATTTTTAATGCCTTGGCATTCTTCTTTAATTAATGCTTCGCTTTCTTTCTTGTACATGAATTTGATAATTCTACAGAATCTTGGTGACGATGGCCGAAGATATTCCCATATGACCTTCTGTGCATTGTTTACAAGTTTTAGTGGAACTAAAGATATGATAAACATATATTCGTCTGTGCTATCGGTATCATCAAATGGTTGCTTGTATATATATTTCCAATTAGTGGGTGCGCGGAGATTAATGAAACGAGTGTCGTCCTTGAATGCTAGTTTATTACTGTCTTAGGAAGGGAAGACGCTCACATATTTACATCGTACGAACTATGTGTGAGTGCGCATATATATCAATAAGCTATGACCCGAAGACCCATCGCATCCCCATTTGTATATCAAAGTGTAATTCAACACACTTGTATCTAATCTTTCTCCAAGAATATTTTTACATATTCTCAAAGCGAGTATGGTTCAAAAGAGAATCCAGTCTTATTTCAGCCGATATTTCGGTTACTGTTATATTTTCAACAGGAAGATAGCACTGCTTCTTCGCCTGTGCCACGTCACTCACGTGATCATAGCAAGGGTATACATTGAATCTCCTTTCTTTGGCTTCTTGTTGAACATTTTTGTCTGCACAGTGAAATTATTTGATATGAAAAAGGCCAAAGCTTCGTCAGGAGTATAAGGTCTTTGTTCTTTTCCAGTAATAATAATTCTTCGAGCTTTCTTATATGTGGTGGCTCGTTTTGGCGAGGCTGTAGATAATTCTTCAATCAATGTAGCAACATCACGTTTGCCACTAGCTCAGACCCTTAATTGCGTAGCGAAATTCAGTTCATCTTTACTGTAGTCATTTAATAAGTGCTGAACTTTCCTCTTGTTCGTTTTTTTTTTTTAACTTTCCACAAAGCTTTTCTGTGGCCTTGGTATTAAAACATTTTCTGATACCACAAGCATGGCGAAAGTTAAATTTTCGTTGAGCCACTGTTCATAGTCTTTTAAAAACAAGTCTAATCGTCTTTGCTTGCGACTCCATTTCACACGAATTTTCTCGCATTCTTTTTTCAAAAATGCGTTTAACTGCTCATCGTGTTCTTCGGTAACAACTAAATCACCAAAGCTCATTTTCACATAGTTGATTACTTTATTTAATCGACCTTTGGGCGGAATAGAACGCCAAACATCAAATATTGATTTTCGATGCATCTACAAAGAAAAAGCAAAAAAACATATAATCGCAAAAAATCGCAAAAAAAGATTATTATAGCATCAAATTATATAACACAAACACAAACAAAAATTAATTAAGAATAAAAATACATTTTTATTGATGTATACTTTAAGTGAGTGTTACAATTCGCAAGCATACAATTTGATTTATTTTAATAACTTAATATATTGATAATTACCTCTACTTGATGACTCCATCACAAAAAAAAAAACACTTACAAGTACTCAATACACCAAAGAACATGTATACAAGTTAGCGTTAACGGTCACACAGGCAGCGGCCGACTACTTGAATAAGTTCAAGTAACTTCGCCCATTGTTAAAACCAGTTTTGCGTGACAATGGATCATCAAATGAACATGAATCAAATAGTGTAAGTAAATGCAATTATCACCATTTTCATGGCAGTATTGGTCGAGACTAAAATACATAAAATACGTGGATTATGGCCACTAGGTCCATTTCAATTATTTTTTCATCTATAGCATTTGATTGAGGAATTCCTAAACAATCATATCAAACTAAATATACATAGTGCTAATGAACTTCTTTTAATATACAAAGTCGCAATTCGCACCAATTACGTTTTATTTTACACAAATGCTACCTAAATGCTATACACTCGCATAGAGTTATGTATGATTAATATGACGATTAAGATTTTAAATATCATACAGAATACTCAAAAGCTCTGATTTAAATATAATTTACAAACACAGACGCAATAACACATTATTAGGCCTACCATACGCACAAACTTCACCACAGTTTTGCCTGCGCAAGCTTCTCGCATGATTCATGAAAAGCTGTACACGGATGGCACACAGAACACTTATACCCTGACGGGATCGTCGGCGTGGAAACAACAATGTTTCCCAGTGAAGAACAATTTTTTTTGCTACTATTTTTCAAGTGTTTGCTAGTGAAAAAAAAGGCAATGTCGTCGGCGTGGAAACAACAATGTTTCCCAGTGAAGAATATTTTTTTGCTACTATTTTTCAAGTGTTTGCTAGTGAAAAAAAAGGCAATGCAAAAGTCAGGCAGAGATTTATAAACACTTATTAATTCAGTCAAGAAGTCGCGATTGAACATTCGCAAATCTGCCATTTTTGAGTTACGGACGTCCACGTATACCTACCTCACCGAACGACAACTAGAATCTAGCCTCGACTGTGGCTTGAACACTGAACGCCTAACCACACACACAGGCAAGTACGTGCAGGCCGGGCTTGCGCAGGCAAAATTTCAAGCAAGTCGAAAAATGCGCAGGCCGTGCTGTGGGGTTGGCGCGTGATTCAGTTTTACCAACCGTACGCAAGGTGTTCCGTATACCAACCGGCTTGCGCAGGCAGAACTGTGGTGAAGCTTGTGCGTGTGGTAGGCCCAATTACTAGAGGTGGGCAGAGTGTATCATTTTTGGGATTGGAACATTTGCATCTCGATCACTGAAATGATCCGAAAGAGTGATATGGCTCATTTGGATCATTTGGATCATCGGCTCAAAGGATATAAGATACAGAATGTTACATTACGCATTACGTTGCGGTCGTTTACTAATGAGTCAGAGAAATGTTATGTGGCAACAATACTGAATGTTTAATGTGTAGAGTTTGGCTAACGAAAGCGCGACCTGAGAAAGCGCGGCAAATTCAAAAAATCGATAATTCAGGGATAACACCACATAACGTTTTTAAAGACTCCGTTTGGTGTCTCGGAGCCTTGACTGTCATGGATTGATTAAAGAAATGAATGTGTAGATTTATTTAGTACGATGATTAAATAATTATCATACTCAAAACGCCTGTAGTTGATTAAAAAATTGTTGAAGAAATTTAATAAACTACATGTTAAGTAGGTTAATTTTATGTAGTATATACATAAAATTAACCTACTTAACATGTTGAAGAAATTTAATAAACTACATGTTAAGTAGGTTAATTTTATGTATATACTACATAAAATTAACCTACTTAACATGTAGTTTATTAAATTTCTTCAACAATTTTTTAATCATTTAATCATCGTACTCAAAATCCGAGTCCAAAAATTCAACCTCTAAGGATTCTTCTGTATCAGTGAAGTCGTCATCACCTACACTTATTATGATTACTTCCAATACTTTTTCTGTTATGTGACAAACAAAGAGTGTTTGTATTATTTTATTTTCCACATTTATTACATGATTTGTCATTTTTCTTTCAATCTTCTGCAGCTATTCAGCCAAATGAGGTTTTTATCAGTGTTTTATTTTGTTTTAGGGGCACCACTCGTTGTTAGATCTTACCATGATATTTTAGGCTTATAATTTTTGTGTACATATTTTTCATCTAAATAGATGATTCGTTTTCCTTCCGTTCGTTTAGCAGCAATTTCTTGTAGATAAAGATGTCTTCAAGCAGCAATATAAAAACGTTCGACAAGAACCGTTCGTTCATTTTTGTTTTTCTTGAACTCATACCCATTAGCAATTAATATTTCACGCAGAGTTTCTCTACATCCACTAAAGCCAATGCTAGAATGTAATTTTTCTAGCAATATTCGCAATGTTGGGACCTCCTGTCTCACAATATAAAATTCATTGATTTTATTTCTTATTGCATCTATATCAAAACTGTCTAAATCCAACACTGAGCTTTTGTGTGGGCGTGTTTTTCCTGGAGTGCTCCACATCCATTCATTCACAGATCCTTCCTTTTTTTAGTGTTGTGACACCAACCTCTGCAAAACGAAGTATAAAATGCATATTAAAAAATTAAGGTACCCAAACAATTTGATAATGTCAAATGACACAACTCATCAACAAAACATTCTTAACTGTAACATACGTACCAGTTAATGAAGATATTTCTTCTAAGAACTTAGTCTGAGTTTCTATTAAAGATTTTTTCTCCAAATTTTTTAACGTTTCAACAAGTCGCAGATTCTTTGAATATCTCCAATATTGTCTATAAAGATAAGAAAAAGTAACATACAACTGGGTTATGGCTCCAAAGGGAGTTGTGAGGCTGCCGTACAGGCCTTGTCGACCTATTTAAATTCTGGTAAAGGAGAGGTCATCTTGAAGGTTGACATTAAAAATGCTTTTAATTCAGTCAATAGGGACACTTTGTTGGCAGAAACTAAAAAGGAAGTACCACAAATTTTTAGTTTTCTTTGGCAATGTTACAGACATCCGACTAAATTAATTTATAAGGAAAACCTTTTGGAATTAGCTGGTGGCTGTCAATAAGGTGATCCCCTCGGGCCAGCGATCTTTAGTTTAGCTATTCATCCAATTATTCGACAACTAAATTCCAAATTCAATGTTTGGTATCTCGATGATGGAACCCTGGGAGGCGATGTAGACACAGTTTTAGATGATCTACAGTTTTTAAGAAATCAACTCCATACCATAGGATTGGATCTCAACCTTTCGAAGTGTGAACTATTCATATCTGACAGTACTGACAGACAACTGACACTTTCTAAATTCCACGCATTAGCCCCAGAAATCCAAATTGTGGATAAAAGTTCTCTTCGTCTTCTTGGGTCTCCAATTTTTGAGAATTCCTTTCCCGATTTTGTCGAGGAAAAAATACAAAATTTTAACGACATTTCGGACAGATTACACCAAATTAACATGCATTCGGCTATCACCTTAATTCGTTACTGTTGTTTTGGACCTAAATTAACGTACTTTCTTCGTGCTTCGCATCTTTGGCATCATCCTCACGTTTTGGAAAAAATGGACCAAATTATCCGGCATACTCTAACAGCAATTTTAAATGTGGCTATGGACTACCGAACTTGGGCACAAGCTGCTCTTCCCATTCGTATGGGAGGTCTCGGCGTCCGCAAAATTTCTAGCATTAGTCTCCCGGCTTTTATATCTTCGGTCCACGGTACTGAGAAATTAATCAGGAATATTCTAGCTCCGTCACTGGTTGATTTCAATGTGCCGTGCTTCACCGAGGCTATGGACACCTGGAGAATCGCTTGCCCGAATCTAAATCCACCCGACAACCCATCATCTCAGAGGCGGTGGGATGAGCCGCTCTGTAAAGCAGTTCAGAGTGAGTGAATGGGAGTCGGGTCTCTGGCTTCATGCACTACCGTCTTCGAACATAGGCACCTTGTTCGATGATACTACTTTCCGCCTCGCTGCTTCCCTGCGATTAGGTGCTCCCTGTTGTTCTGCTCATCGCTGCCACTGTGGCGAAGTTGTCAACAGCCTCGGTCACCACGGCCTTTCATGTGGCCGTAGCGCGGGTCGCATAGCACGGCACGCGAATATTAACGACATTATCCGACGAGCTCTTGTCACCGTCAGCGTTCCGGCTGTATTAGAACCCAATGGCCTGGCACGCGACGATGGCAAAAGACCGGACGGCATGTCTTTATTTCCTTGGACGATGGGTAGGGCTTTAGTGTGGGATGCAACTTGTGTCGATACCCTTGCACCATCTCATCTTCCTAGCTCGTCTTGCTGTGCTAGCGCTGCCGCTGCAGCCGCTGAGAACCTCAAGCAGCGGAAATATAATAACCTTGTTGAAGGTTATAGAGCCTGGCTAACGAAAGCGTGACCTGAGAAAACGGGGCAAATTCAAAAAATCTTCTTTGAATTTGTAAATTTTTATTTTCCACATTTATTACATGATTTGTCATTTTTCTTTCAATCTTCTGCAGATATTCAGCCAAATGAGGTTTTTATCAGTGTTTTATTTTGTTTTAGGGGCACCACTCGTTGTTAAATCTTGCCATAACATTTTAGGCTTATAATTTTTGTGTACATATATTTCATCTAAATAGATGATTCGTTTTCCTTCCGTTCTTTTAGCAGCAATTTCTCGTGTATAAATATGTCTCCAAGCAGCAATATCAAAACGTTCGACAAGAACCGTTCGTTCATTTTTATTTTTCTTGAACTCATACCCATTAGCAATTAATATTTCACACAGAGTTTCTCTACATCCACTAAAGCCAATGCTAGAATGTAATTCTTCTAACAATGTTCGCAATGTTGGGACCTCCTTTCTCACAATATAAAATTCATTGATTTTATTTCTTATTGCATCAATATCAAAACTGTCTAAATCCAACACTGAGCTTTTGTGTGGGCGTGTTTTTCCTGGAGTGCTCCATGGAGTGATCCTTCCTTTTTTTTAGTTTGTGACACCAACCTCTGCAAAACGAAGTATAAAATGCATATTAAAAAATTAAGGTACCCAAACAATTTGATAATGTCAAATACCACAACTCATCAACCAAACATTCTTAACCGTAACATACGTACCAGTTAATAAATATATTTCTTCTAAGAACTTAGTCTGAGTTTCTATTAAAGATTTTGTCTCCAAATTTTTTAACGTTTCAACAAGTCGCAGATTCCTTGAATATCTCCAATATTATCTATAAAGATAAGAAAAAGTATCATAATATCGTAAATAGGTATATCTAATAATCAGCCACCAAGGACCAACATTATAAAGTCGTACTAACCTAAAAATCCGAGATCGCATCTAAACATTGTTGTTTTTCTTGGAAAACAATTTCTTTCTCTTCTTGTTTTTGTTTAAACTTACTGATCATAGTATGTAGCAGCTTTCGCACGTTACTTTTTATTGTTTTACCCATATTATAGCGATTATTGTTGAATATCTATTCACAGTCACTTATCTAGTAAACTAAACCTATAATTGACGTAATTCAATGTAGATACCTATATTAGAGACCTATATTTTCACAAAATTTTCACGTAAAGTCTTTTAATTCTAAATTAGGAAGAAAGTAAGTCACAATAATCACTACAGTATGCAAACAAATCGTATATACTATGCAGAGAGAACTAAAATGTTTTTCTAAATTGGCGCGAGCGAACATAAACAAAATTTGTTAGTGTAAACATTATAAGCAAAATTCGACCGTGTAGTATGTGCTACGTAAGTTCCTTAATGGTCATTTTTACGTGCATCTTTAACGACAACGAAAATCTGTGAGAGTATGAGTGATACATATCATTTTATTTGTATCTCTTTCTAACTTGCAAAAATCGACCGTATAGTATTTGCTACGTAAGTTCCTTAATGGTCATTTTTACGTGCATCTTTAACGACAACGAAAATCTGTGAGAGTATGAGTGATACATATCATTTTGTATCTCTTTCTAACTTGTACAGATTGTAATGATGTAGCGCGCTCACTCGCGAAGTTGCGACTCCGTAGCAAGGAACTTTTGCTCCAAAGTTAAGTGACTCAGTGTATCACTATCAGACTTCCTCTCTCGCTCGCTCAATACTCAGTCGCCTCGCGAGCGACGCGTCGCGTGGAATGAGCTAGAGCAAAGTAATGTTTCAGATCCAAATGATGCGTTTGAAACATTGTTACTGAGCCAATCTTTTGAATCATTTCAATGATTCGAATCAGTGAGTCGCAAAGAGTATAGTAACTAGTATAAGGTAGTGAGTCGGTTCCGTAAAGAGTTACACACACCTACCAATTACCATACCACTGCTGTTAACATGTTTAAAATCGTCTGCCATTTTTTTATTGATAGGATATACACATATTTTATCATTGATTTTTTGTATGTACACTATATAATTGACTTATAACCCAAAAATATATACTGTACATACAAACAAAAACAATACAAAATATTTATAGAGTCTGGCTAACGAAAGTTTTCTTAAAAGTTTAATATGGCAACATTATTAAGCTGTCAAAGTCTGGTAACGGACGAAGGGAAAAAAAAAAAAAAAGATTACAATTGTCAGTAATTTGTAAACACAATTAATATTGAACAGTAATCGCTATAATATGGGTAAAACAATAAAAAGTAACGTGCGAAAGCTGCTACATACTATGATCAGTAAGTTAAAAACAAGAAGAAAAAGAAATTGATTTTCAAGAAAAACAACAATGTTTAGATGCGATCTCGGATTTTTTAGGTTAGTACGACTTTGTAATGTTGATCTTTGGTGGCTGATTATTAGATATATCTATTTACAATATTATGTAACTTTTTCTTATCTTTATAGACAATATTGGAGATATTCAAAGAATCTGCGACTTGTTGAAACGTTAAAAAATTTGGAGAAAAATTCTTTAATAGAAACTCAGACTAAGTTCTTAAAAGAAATATCTTCATTAACTGGTACGTATGTTACAGTTAAGAATGTTTTGTTGATGAGTTGTGTTATTTGACATTATCAAATTGTTTGGGTACCTTAATTTTTTAATATGCATTTTATACTTCGTTTTGCAGAGGTTGGTGTCACAACACTAAAAAAAGGAAGGATCTGTGAATGAATGGATGTGGAGCACTCCAGGAAAAACACGCCCACACAAAAGCTCAGTGTTGGATTTAGACAGTTTTGATATAGATGCAATAAGAAATAAAATCAATGAATTTTATATTGTGAGACAGGAGGTCCCAACATTGCGAATATTGCTAGAAAAATTACATTCTAGCATTGGCTTTAGTGGATGTAGAGAAACTCTGCGTGAAATATTAATTGCTAATGGGTATGAGTTCAAGAAAAATAAAAATGAACGAACGGTTCTTGTCGAACGTTTTTATATTGCTGCTTGAAGACATCTTTATCTACAAGAAATTGCTGCTAAACGAACGGAAGGAAAACGAATAATCTATTTAGATGAAACATATGTACACAAAAATTATAAGCCTAAAATATCATGGCAAGATCTAACAACGAGTGGTGCCCCTAAAACAAAATAAAACACTGATAAAAACCTCATTTGGCTGAATAGCTGCAGAAGATTGAAAGAAAAATGACAAATCATGTAATAAATGTGGAAAATAAAATAATACAAACACTCTTTGTTTGTCACATAACAGAAAAAGTATTGGAAGTAATCATAATAAGTGTAGGTGATGACGACTTCACTGATACAGAAGAATCCTTAGAGGTTGAATTTTTGGACTCGGATTTTGAGTACGATGATTAAATAATTATCATACTCAAAACGCCTGTAGTTGATTAAAAAATTGTTGAAGAAATTTAATAAACTACATGTTAAGTAGGTTAATTTTATGTATATACTAATTAATAAATCTACACATTCGTTTCTTTAATCAATCCATGACAGTCAAGGCTCCGAGACACCAAACGGAGTCTTTAAAAACGTTATGTGGTGTTATCCCTGAATTAGAAATTAGTTCGTAAACAGCTATTATATACATTAATTGTCGTAAATACATAAAATTTCCAAGTATCAAAACATTTTTCTCCTACTATAGTCAGTAATACCACATAAAGATTTTTTGAATTTGCCGCGCTTTCTCAGGTCACGCTTTCGTTAGCCAGACTCTAAAAAGTAAATAGTAGTCATTGCAAAGAACGCAGAACTTAAACGTTCCTATATAAGCAATTGTTGACAACGAAAAATTATTAGTCTTCACGTTAGGTATTGATTCTATAAAATCAAGTTATTTAACCGTTGTAATGGAACGTAAGATAAGCGAGCGAGACTTCGATTTTCTGGCAAGGTTACAAATACTGATTTGTTTTTATGGAAAATCGGGTTGAATAATGCATAAATCCATTGAAATTGACACATAACTTAGTTAAAAATAAAAAGTGAATAAGTGCAAGGTTATAAAAATGATGTCGGATTATTTTGAGCATTATCACAGATGTGAGACCCTCGCGGAATTTAATTTTTACTTTGGTGATGATACTGAGCAAGAAATTGATGATGACAACAATTATATATACTGTTACTGCAGCAGAGTCTTTATAAAGTAAGTTCTTATTTAAGGTTTCATTTATTGGAATGTTTTTATAATTTATTATGAAAATGGAGGGAGATGAATGTGTATGAAGTACAATTAAGTACCTATGTAAATAACAAATCCTCCTAGTAGCATCAGGTATTCTTATTTCAGCCAATAACTGGTCCAACGATAATATCAAACACCCATATAATGAATGCATGAATGTCAATTTGAAATAAATATCTGTATTCACTATCACAACAACCTGCTTTTTATTTTTATTAAGTTTGTTGTATAATATCTTGTATATGCATAATTAAAAATTGAACGAAATAACCTAACCAAAATGTAAATAGCATGAAAACAAGAATGTTTTCTTTTCCCTAGAGATGGGATCAAAACATACTATGCAGACAAGGAATATGCGAGCGAGAGTGATGTAGAAGTCCTCCGTGACTCACAGTCTCAGGACTTGGAAGACCACTCTCATGTGCACTTCTCTTTAGACACATCTTATAAAAATAAATGTGAGGTTAGTGTTTTTTTCTTTTACTTAAATAAATTATTTGTTTAAATTGTCCAGTATCTAATAATTCTACATAATATACTAAGTCCTGTACCATAGAACTGTATAGATGTAAGGATTTCTTCTCTAATATTTTATAATAATTTTAACTTGTTTGAAGCTGTTTGATTGGTTGAAATTCATTCTATTTCTGAGTGTTAAGTGTGGTTCCACTCACTATATTACATTTAGCTAAATACATAGCTTCACAAATTATTTATATTCCTCAGAGAGATGAGGGTGCAAGCTGCTACTGTAGTGCATCCCATACAGACAACTGTTGCTCCACTGATGAACATGATGCAATCCACACTCATGGCACAGTGTCCCATGCCTTACAGCCTAGTGACAGTGGCGCTGACCTCACCTACCAAGACTACCATTCTGACACCCATGACAAAATCGAGCGCATGGACCTAGATTTCCCAGAGACAATTGAAAACTACATGACCGAAGATACATGGGACAAGTTCTGGGCTATACATGGAGAAAGACTCATCTGGGCATCCTGGATCAAAAAGTACAGTGACTACATCAATCCAGCATACCTAGATGATAATAATGGTCTAATTATGGATGAAAATAATATACCAAAACAGCATTCTGTGGATCAAATTTATAAGAAACACACTGATGCTTGTCCTAAAGCAGCAGATGATGAAATACGAGAAAGGAAATTCTCATATGATTCGAAAGTAAACCCATACAAGAAACGCAACACAATTCAGAATCAAACAGAGAAAGTTGATAGAAATAATGAGTTAAATAAAGATGAGGCTTGGTTACCAATAGTTAGGAGAAGATCCTGTTCTGAGCATGATAGGATATTAAGTCCTAGGACTGTAGCTGGGACAGACTCGATGACTAATGTTACTAAGCTTACATTGTCAAGCTATGACATCACTTCTAGTCATGTCACCTCAGAATCAACACCAACAGACACTGATTACAGTGTATCATCATCCTCATCTGATGACCCATCAAATGATCAAACAAGAATAGTTAATTTAGATGACAAGTTCGAAAATACAGAAATACCATCAGAAGAATTGGATACAGAACAGTATTGGCAGTTTCTTTGGAAGAAACATTTTGGTGAGCAGTATGCCTTACATTTAGCAAACTTCACGGAATGGCACAGTGCATCAGAGAAAGTAGTACCTGAAATACAAATTGAAGTAGTTCCTGTTGTAGCTCCAGAGACAGTAAAAATTGAAGAAAAACCCTTGGATATTGAATGTGAAAACAGTGAAGGGAATTCACAAGAAACACCAACTGTTATCGAAATACAGAACCAGGTTGATCAGATCACGCTAGAAGACAAAAGTAAAACCAAAAAGAAGAATAAGAAAAATACAAAGAAGTACATAACTTCTGTTGGAGTTTTGTTACAGAATTTATTGAAAGAGGAACAGGCTAAAAAGGACCAGGAACCTGTTGGTGCTGAAGACAAAAACGGTTCAAATATGAATGATACTGCACAAAAACCTGATATGGATGTTGTTGATTGTACTACTGAGTCATACAATTCACCACATGTAAATAGTATAAATACAAATGGTTGTGATGGTGATGATGAACCACCTGAAGAGACTCCTGTCATACTGAAAAGAAGGTAAGGTTAACTAAGTAATAACTTCCAATACAGACCTACACTACATAGTCCTCCTCACATATGCAATGCAATCTCTGAAATGTAAACATATCTTCATTTACAATCTATTATATTAATCTGTGATTTCAAATCTGTGCTTATAGTTATTTATACCATGATAAAACAGAAACATTTGAAATAGATTTGTGGTTTAGAGTCTGGGCATATCTCTGGAATGGCCTTAAAGCCAAGTGAAACACTAGTACTTAGCTGCTACTGGCTAGACGGGAGCCGGAAGCCAACCCCAAAATAGTAGGGAACAGCTTAAGCAGGTCATAAAGATGATCTCTGGAGCGGCAAACCGATTTTAGTGAAGATATCTGATAAAGGAGGTTATACTTATAGGGCTACATTTAGGTTAGGTACTTTCATCCCGGAATTCCTACAGGGTCGCGATTTACGCGTTGATACCGCGTTTTTATACAACATGTAACAGAATAAACGCAATTTCTGAAAGTAGTTGATTCAGAATCGGCTTCTGAATCGATTTCCGGCATAAAAAATAGGTGTTAAATTTTGACGAAAAAATCTTTCATTAAACTTAAAATGGAACACAGTACCATGACAAATTAATACAATCCTTAATTCAAGCAAATGCGCTCGTGTACGTGTCGGCCGCTAACATTGCACGAGTGTATGCATCTGCGTAAGGATATTGTATGACGCACATACGTTTTGCGTTTAGTAAGGATAACTATTTTATAAAAAATGTAGGTTTGGTTTCAATTTATTTGGTTACGGATGTTGTTGTGGACTTATAATTTAATATTGTAATTGGGGTGTCTGAGGTATTGCGCTTTATCTGTTACACCTTGTATATGTAAAAAAAAAGAACCACACAGATTTGTGTAAATATTTAGTGTTTGTGAAATTGTGAATATATTTGCTGTTGCTCGGAAATTCGCAGCCTACCATAGAGCCAAATACTTGCCAGATTCATTCACTACTACCACTACTATTTTATTTTGCTTCTACAATTTAGTCTATGCCAAGGACTTTCCCTGTTACGTCATTTATAATACGACAAAATAAAAAACACAAATGTTATGTATATTACAGTATATACAACCTTGTAATTGTTCTGTATGCTTCAATTTAGTAGGATTATAGAGACATTGAATTGCACTATTGCATGATTGCATAGTGCATACTAGTTTGACATTTTTTGTGTGAAAGTGTTCTGGTTGAGTACCTACCTGTAACCCAATTACGTATTTAATTCTCACTCCCACTTTTTCTCTCTTCTAAACCTATTCTTCAAAAATGCCTAAAATTAGAAAACATAAAACCCAAAACCGGCGCCGTTGTAATGAAAAAAATAAATTAAACATAGCGTCTTGGTATAAAAATTGCAAAATATGCGGTGTTCTTATAGTATCTCCAAATTCCACTGGTATGTGGTTGCATTTCCGTAAGTTTCATCCAGAATTGAATAGGAGCCCTATATTACCTCTGGTACCACAGCCACAAAACCGAAGTACACAATATGAGCATACATCAACAGCAAATGTAGGACGAAAACCACAACGTCGCAAGAACTTACTGCAAACAAAGAGTAAAATATAGTACGTTTCTACTTAATTTAATGCTTATTCTATACTAGCTATTGCCAGCGGTAACGTCTGCGTAAACATTTCAGTAATGTTCCCGAAAAAAATGCTAATATGTTATTTCAGGTTGTAAAACTATTTTGTGCCGGTTTCGTCTAAATCCCATAAGCTGTTTTTGCGTTATTGAAATACAAATATCTAATCTTTAACAACAATATTAGTTTCCTACTAAAAACAAAACATAAAAATAAATAGCTTTGTCTGGATCTATATTTAGACAGTCGGTTGTGACATCAGTAGGTACCTATGCAAACAAAATTCACTGAATGCTCAAGAAGTTACTTTTTATTTTCTCTCATTGTCTTTTTTTCAGTAATTATTAGTATTTCTGCAGATGGTATTTCCATTATTAAAGCAATCATATTTTCTGTGTCCAGTCCAGTCCAGTTGAACTGCATGTAACTGAGTAGGAATCTTCTTGAAGTGACAGCTATATGACTAAACATATACTGAATAAAGAGCATAAAACCAGTAATCAAAATTGTAACAAGTGATCAAAAAGAGAGGATTTGAAATTCTTTCAATGTTAGATAGGACACACTAGTGCCTGCATAATTGTGTATCTTGTTATAAGTGTGGCACAGGAATGAAGATGCAAGGAAACCCTTGTCTTATCTTGACATCCATTTATCTGTAGTCAAATAGGAAAAAGTAACATAATGTACAAATTCTTAATACTATTTTAGTCATCAATGCTTAATTATCCCTTACAGCCATGAAACTGAAGAGGCAGAAGAAGACATAGCCCATGCCAAGATAAAGAGTACTTTCCAAATGATGGGCTTCTGTGTGCACCCTGAGAAGCTACCTAAAGGAGAGCTGATCTACCGGAACAGGCCTGCGAAGCTGAGACCACCGAGGTTCAGGAAAAACTTGAACAACAGGAAAACATACTTTGATGATGATGGAAACCCTTATACTTTGGATCAGGTGAGCTATGCAATGTGTAATGCAAGATAGTATGCACTTTTTATGTATAATCTTCATCCGCTTTGCCTTTTTCTAACTTTTTTGGGGTTGGATGCAGCTGAGTACTAGTGTTGCAATTGGCTTTAAAGCCATTCCAGAGATATGCCCAGACTCTAAATCACAAATCTGTTTCAAATGTTTCTGTTTTATTATGGTATAAATCAAACTAACAACCTTGCAGGACTTTATTACTTACAACATAAACAACAACTTTTGCTCCATGACTTTTTAGAAAACATGATACATTTACTAAAAAGAAGCCTTCAAGATCTTCTCCGCTGCCTTTTGTATTATCAGTTTACCTTCATTACTAGCCCTCGGCTGCCTTTGTACTACATAAATAAACACAAATTAAATAGCTTTTTAGCTGCCACATAAGGTCCATATCTTATTTGTGGGGCTCAGTCTAGGCTTTTATTATAAGTTTCCTCTTTCTATTCTAGACTTGCCTTTAAATGTGTTTAAAGAAAAAGTTAGACCTTATTTTTGCCAAATTGTCAACAACTTGGGTGGGTAGGTTGCTTGTTAGAATATTACCGCAGGGATTGCGGTAATATTCTAACATGATACTGCAACCCCAGAACGTCAGGGCAACAGGGTAGATTTTTAGTCAGTACAAGTCTCAGATTATAAAACAAAAGGCACCTGTGTGCCAAATTGTATCCAAATCAATACAGTAGTTTTTGCGTGAAAGGGAAATAAACATCCATACATACATAATTATATACTTCCATTCTCACAAACTTTCGCATATACAATAATTAGAAAAGTAGGATATAATTAAAAAATTAACAATAAATAAATAAACAGTTAATTGTGATATATTTACCGATACCTTTTTTATGTATTGTAATTTATTTAGTGATTATAACCATTATTTTGTCCTTATATAACTTTAGTATTTTATGTTACAAAAGAAAGTTACCAATATTACAACAATTTATTAGAAAAAATAAGGGAGTTAATTTTTCAATATCTGGTGACTTTACACGCACAAAGATGCATGTGTACGCACAGTGCAGCGGCTCGTTGTCACGCACACATAACTATAGAAGTGGGGCCACTCGCGAGTTCGGTGCGCTCCATCTGCCTTTTGTTTTTTAATCTGAGGTACAAGTCTTAACACTCCTGTTCATTCCATTCGTTGGAAAAAGGGGTGAAGGAAGTCCCTTAGGACTCCCTTCATGTAAATTTTTGACGTTAAACAAATGCTGAATTTCAGCTTTTTAAGGGCTTTAGTCTTTTAGTTAAGCTTATTGATGCAGAAACGCCGTAATTACGCATGGATATTTGATAACCACTTTTATAAAATTATAAATTTAAATCTGTATAATTCATTTTTGTGTAGGTGAAGATGGTTTGATTTTTATTTTATTTTTTTTACGCGTCAGAAAGTGTTAGTACGTAAATGTTAAGAATCAAAGTCTACCCCTTCGTCATTTAAAAAAAACTGTCTCAGCTAGAATGTAGAACAAAGTTTCTTATTCCTTTGTTATTTCAATAGCGCCTAATCTTCTTAATTTTTGAACAATGCGACATTGTCAGCACTCTTATGCATACAATACCTTAGCTTTAGCTATAAGGTTGGTTCTGTTCATGCAAACTAAAATAGTATTTATGAAGCTTGTGGTTTCAACTCTATTATGATATAGACATTGAGATTGTAGTAGCAATAAGTGCTAAGATCGTAAGCTGTTACTTTTTAATTGTTTGGCTGTAATTTTTTATAACAATAGTTGACTACATAATCGCATTAGGTGATAAACCTATAAAGATAATTTTATGGTGATAAATAAATAAATAAATTATTTCATCTCACCCAGTCCAAAGACTCTCAAGATGAAAGAGAAATGCAGACAGATGACGATTGCCCAGAAGTGAAATCAGAGACGGAGCGGGCCGAGAATATGCCCACAGGAACTCCACGAAAGCATCACTTAGCATCGCAAGACACCAGCCTGGAAGATGAGAGTTTTAAGCTGGCTGAAGCGGCCGCTGTACCTTTGCCTTGCGACGCTGAGGATTCCAATGATGAGGAGAATAAGGAGGGGAAAATTGAGGAGGGAGATAGTGCAGGTACGGTATCACTATTGTATCATTGACATGACAGGAATCTATACCGTCGTCGGGAGTGTGCTATCGTAGGTAGCTTTGAATGTATTTTTCGAGTCATCTATCCTAAATTAAAGATGAAAGTTTTTAGTAATGTGTTTGTTTGTAAGAGATAAACACAAAAACGACTAGATCAATAAAAAAATAAATCAACTATATTAAGCTTCATAATCAGCAAGTAACATAGATAGGTACTTTAATGTCGCTGGAAAAAAACATACCACTCTTATTTCTATGTTTTACTATTAGGTGTATTACAAATAACAACCGACACGCATGGTGGAATTATGAAGGAATCATTAATTGCACCAAAGCAAACACGGTAGTAGCTAACTTTGGTATCAATGGCAAAAAAGGTCTATTTCAATCATTGGCATGATTAACTTACAAACTTAAATTATGGAGAACCTTATTCAGCATAATTAATTGAATTAAGCTCTTCTCAAATTTCAATCGCGTTATGTTATTCACTATGTAATTGCGTAATTGTCCCATTATTCGCTTTTATGGTAATGAGAAATATAACATTCTTCATTGTATTAAATGCTTTGACTAATAATAATAATGAAAGTAAAAAATTATTACATGTAAGAAGATTTTCTCCAATTTCTGGTCTACAGTCACTCAACTAGTGGAATCTACGAAGCGTAGAAAGAGGCCTAAAAGGTACTCGAAGATAGAAGAAGACTTCGATACATCAGGAATGCCAGCGGAACTGAGAGATGACCCTAAAATGTACAAGTATTGGAAGAAGAGGCACTCACTGTTTCATAGGTCAGTGTTTCTGTAAAGTATTTTAATTTTAAATTTAGTTTAGTTGCTTTAGCTGTATTGTTTTATCTGGATTCTAGAGTTTTTACATTGATAAATGGTCACAACAAGCTATTGAAACTACAGTCATAATGTAGTGGTGCTTTGGTGAATTTAATACCCTATCATTTATTTATTTATTTTATTATTTATGTACACACAGTAAAATAAAATAGGACAACATAATTATAATATTTGAGTACAAAGGTACTGCTTATTTCTTTAGAAATTTCTTCCAGCAGACCTGCGAAAGGAGAAGTGAAAAAAAATTGAAGTGTCTGTCTGTGATTTAAACGGTGTTTTCTCGAGTGCTTATAGTATATAATATTCACGCGATACCAAAACATACAAAGCTTTTTTTTAAATTCTGTCTATCTGTTTGCCCGGGCCAATCTCTGGAACGGCTGAATATTTTTAACCGAAATTTCCACAGGTCGGGATTTACACGGGAAAAACCTCGCATTATAACCTAAGTTTAACAAGTAATATCATGATAATAATATTCTATTAGTATTAAGACATAATTTTGTATTGTATTATTTTAGTAGGTAGTTATTAGCGAAAAAATGATCTGTGATATTTCTTAAGCCTTCACACGAATATTTTTGTATACAATTTATAGATATTGTCTATACAGCTAAACATGTGCACTTTATAACCAAACTAGCTTTTGCCCGAAACTTCGTTTGCGTGGGAAGTTTTTGACGCGTGAATCCCGATCCCGTGAGAATTTCTGGATGAAAATGTATCCTATGTCCGTCTCCTGGTTCTAAGCTACCTCCCTACCAATTTTCAGCCAAATCGGTTCAGCCGTTCTTGAGTTATAAATAGTGTAACTAACACGACTTTCTTTTATATATATGTATATGTCGCAGTATCTATACTAATACCTATTATAAAGCGGAAAAGTTTGTTTGTTTATTTGCTTGAACGCGCTAATCTTCGAAAGTACAGGGTGGATTTGGATGAAATTTTGTGTGGATGTAGCTTGAAGCTTGAGGAAGGTTATAGGCTACTTTTTACGCGACTGTAAAAAAGGAGAGTTATGTTTTTACCGTGATAGAATCCACGGGAGTGAAGCCCCGCGTGAGTACTAGTGATAGATAAAGCCGTGATATGGTTATATCCCTAGGGATACAATTATATACCGTAACATAGATAAACGGAAGCGATTCATTACTATCTTAATAGGAATATAATTATAAAACAATTCAAGTTTAGTGTTATAATTATATTACTGGATTAAGTTTAGTGAAATAATTGTAGGAGTGTAGTGCGGGGGTGCGGCGGAGGTTAACACCCCGACTCGGAGTACCCCGACTCGGATAGGTTAGGTTAGAAGGCTAAGGCTAAGGTGGGAGCTCCGCTCCGCTTCGCTCCCGCCTTATGGTGAACGCAGACCTAGCCGCACCGCACGCGCCGCAGTCTTTGCATTCGAATTCTTTATATGAAGTTCTATGCAACCTCGCACACCTATCCGCGTCGCAGTCGCCGCAGTCCCTGAAACGACCGAACTCCCCTAGCCGCAGCTGATGACGTCATCCGCACGCAGCGCGGATGACGTCATTCGCATCCACGGCACGCAGTGTTGCCAGAGTTATAAAGTAGACAGAGAATCTCTGTCAACGGTTTATAATAAAATTACTTATTCTCGTATAAATAATTACTTGCTTATTCCCTATTATAGCACCTACAGATATAATTACACAAAAGAGCAAAATAGCAATACCAAATACAGATTTTATACAGATTTTTTAAATCTTCGGATAGATAATGCTTTCAAAAATCTGGCAACACTGACGGGAACGACTGCAGCGACTGCGGCGCGGATAGGTGTGCGAGGCCATTACCAAAAAGCGATGACTGCGGGGACTGTAGAGACTGCGGTGCGGCTAGGTCTGCGTTCACCTTTAGCCTTCGTTCCTTCGTATTTTTTTTAAATCACCCAGATATTCCGTCGATTTTGCGTAAACACCATAAAATCACTGCAATCAATCAATCATAATACGTATTATTGCTAAAAAGTATTGTAACTAATTGCAGGTTGCAAAAAGTTGATTTTGTAATAAAAATAAAAACCAATATATTGTTTTATTTGATTTTGTGGTAGATTTATAACTATTTAACCAGATTAGTTTAGTTAGATAAACATATTACTATGTAGATTGCGACCGTAAGATAGTAATGAATCGCTTTCGTATAACTATGTTACGGTATATAATTATATCCCTAGGGATACTTATAACCATATTACGGCATAATCTATCATACTGCGACATATAGATTGTAACACCTTTATACTATAATAGTAGATTATTAACCAAGGGCTGTATGACATCAATTGCATACGAGGTTTTTGGCGCCTGAGCGAAGCGAAGGCGCTAATTAACCCGAGTATGCAATTGATGCTTACGCCCGAGATAAATACTCTGCTTTACATATCGATTGTGAGGTAAGTAAACAACAAGACAGCAGGTTTCAATGAACATTTATTAAGAAGAAAAAAATGTGTATTTAATTAAAATTAATAGTAAAATTATTACAATTTGTAAGAGATATGGTCACGTTCTTTTTAGGTATATTTATAGTTTGAATATGAGTTTGTGATGATAAGACTTGAGTTTGAGTGACTTGAGGTTCTTGCATCGTAAATGGCGGCAGTTGACTGGTACTATTTTCTTCATTAAAAAATGGCTCAGATGATGTGCTTTGACGTGGTGATTTTAAGTTTATATTTTCTGTTATTTTAGAAGTAATTTTGCTTTTGTTTGCCATCGAATCTTCGATATAACCTTCGGCCACTTTGCTGGACTTCCAGCCGCCGTGCCTTTTTAACAGAGTGAGGTTGGCTCCCGAATCAGCCAATAGAGTCGCTGATGTTCTGCGAAAGCAATGCCCGGTGTATAACTCTACGTTACTCAGTTTTAAATATGTGGCTATTTGCTTTGGCATGCCTGTAAATTTGTTTTTTCCTATTACTTGTCTGTGGCATTTTCCTTTACTGTAATTAAGAAAAAAACGATTTGTATCCACGTTTTCAGGCCGAAGAGCTTGATATTTTTCAACATAATTTGCAAATTCTTCATGCACAACAAATGACCGGTCAATTTTAGTTTTCGTGTTAGGCAGTTTTATGAGTAGTAATTTGTTATGTTTTTCTACATTTTCTATTGTCAAGTTTGTCAATTCCACGGTTCTGCAGGCTCCCGATATCCCAAAAATTAGAACAACCTGTAAAAAAGACATAAGTTGTATTAAAGGCACCAAATTCGCATAGTATTTCTGTGAAATATTTTGGTAACTTATTAAAAAGGGCAAGTAAATACGTAGGTACCTTTATTGCTAAATAAATTTCATCCGGAGCTTCATTTAAGAATTTCTGTACTTCTTCTGCAGTAAATACCTTCGATTTCTTGCTTTTAAAGCCGTCAGACTGCCTTTTCAAGAAAGCAGTAAGTTTAGGAAAATCTTTCAAATTCACGTCATGTTTTGTCATCATTGTAGATTTTAGCATGGAATAAAAGCACCATAAACTGGAAGGTTGTAGCCTCTTAGATAATTCATCAAAATATGATATAAAAACACTTTCAGAAAGAGATTTCACTTTTTTTTCTGACCGCCATTTCATAAATTCGTCGTATGCCTTTACATATCTTTCTTTCGAGTTCGGCGGTAATATATTTTCGACAACTGTTTTTGCCCTTTCTTTAATAAAATCGGGCGTTAGATCTATGTCTTCGTCACTAGACATGTTTAAAACTTTTGAAAAAGAACTCAAACAAGAAAATTAATTATTTTCGCGATGCTTTCGCGCCTACTAATAGACTGCCTTTTTTTTTCACGCACGCAAGCGCGTCAAATCTTGCTGGCCAGTTTGATTTTTAAATCGATTCCATCTAACATACGATGTGGAAACAAATAGTTCCATATTTAAAATAAAATCTTTATAAAATAAATTGTCTAGATTCCGATTCGAGTAATTAATCGATACCGAGAAAAAAAAAATAACTTTTTAAAAATATTCTTCGTGCAGTATGAGTATGACAGTTCTTTTTTCAAATTCCAAAACCTATGCTGTAATGATAGTCATACACCCCGGCATTCAGGGGTGTAAGGGTGTACTTACAGAGCAAGAGATATGTAAATAATATTATAAGGCGGTTGTTTGTTGGAACGCGCTTATCTTCAAAAGTACTGGGTGGATATGAATGAAATTGGTATGAAACTAGTTTGAACTTTGGGCTAGGCTTCTTACCCGACTGCAAAAAAGGAGGGTTCTGTTTTTATTGTGACAAAGTGCACAGAAGCGAAGTTCCGCGCGACTGTATCTAAATAAGGACTAGCTGTCTGAATAAAGACTTGTGTTATTTATTTATTAATGTAAGGAAAATAAACAGTCGTGTATTTAGAAATACCAAAAATATATAAACTATAAAATTATCTAATATACAACCCACAACATTTCCCTCAGATTAGTGTAAACATTTAAATGTATCTGTGAGCAGACATTAGCAGCGTTGTTCAACTAAACTATTAATTCCAATAAACAATAGACTAGAACTTAAAACGGGATATTTACCATGTGTATTTATTGTTTTGAGTTTCCGATATTTCGGCACTGTTGCAAGCGCCATGATCCAGTGGTTCAAATGTGTAAAAACCGAAAAAGTTCCGTAGAAAGTTCGCGAGTCGACACGGTGAGTTTTGTGTGTCGGGAACAGAATCGAGTGTTTAGTGATACATGTGACAGTGGTAGTGGTGTCGCTAACAAAAAACGAACGAGAAAGAGGGTAGACCGATTTGTCTGCTCATAAACTTCCACCCGCAATTACTTCAGTTCATCCGTGATCATGGCGCTTGCAACAGTGCCGAAATATCGGAAACTCAAAACAATAAATACACATGGTAAATATCCCGTTTTAAGTTCTAATGATACTGTTAGTGACCATGTTAGCTTAAAAACTTATAATACTAGTTTATTATTTTGTGTATATTTACTAATAAAACAATCCTGTGATTTGATTTAGAAATAACTAATACCTCATTATTATTAAAACTGATATAAAAACTAAACAAAAAAAAAACATTAAAAAAAAAAAAAACTTAACTTCCGGAACATTCTGTCGATCCTTAAGTATTTTAATGATATTATTTTTATCTTGGCTTATCTTAAAAAAAATGTTTAACAGATTCGACGAAGGTATAAAGCTGGATCGTGAGAGTTGGTTCAGCGTAACGCCTGAAAACGTAGCGTGGCACATTGCTAACAAGTACGTTTACGACGTAGTGCTGGACGCCTTCTGCGGAGCCGGTGGAAACACTATACAGTTCGCACACACAAGTAAAAAAGGTAAATGATCTTTATTTTGCAAATTGGTTATTAAATAACACTTTTACATGTCATTTTCACTTTCACTCTCGTTTGAAATCCATACAATCTATACTGGTTAAATTATATGGGAACCTTGTAGGTTTCAGTCTGAGGGGATCTTTTGAGGAAAGATGGTTAAAGATTTGAGTGGGCCTGTTCATACAGTGCAAGCATTTTTCAGATGATGTATAGCTTAACTTAGAACAACGAGCTTAACGATTTGACGAACCAAGGATGTTTGGGTAGGCCGCAAAAAGCACTCAAACTGCCAGACAAATATGTTTAACTCGAATAAAAAACCTACATAGTTCTCATATTTACAATTAAATAGTTTATGAAAAGCACCTTAGTTCTCCTCACATTAAGTAGACAGGCATTTAATGTGCACTTAAATATCTGTCAATAGGGAGTATACAACATGTATTACAAAAGTGCTATTTTGTATAATAAATAAATGATTAGGTCTAGTAAACTATTCCGAAATATTCTTTTTAATACCTTCATCACTGACAATTTTTTTTTCAATATAGCATGTGGGTAGAATTCACAATACTAGCAATCTTCTAGCAAGCTTGAGGACAATGTTTTGACCTTAAATGTGGACAAAACTAAATATGTTTGCTTCAGTATAAGGTCTAGCACAAAACCCAACTTAGATATTCATAGTATCATACCGCATGAATGTTTATCTAAAGAAAATTGCTCTTGTCCAAAACTAGAACCTGTCAATACTATAAAATACCTTGGCGTTACCCTAGACAACAATCTAAACTTTAAAGACCATATAAAGATTCTTTGTGGTAGAATCAGGAAACTAATTTACGTCTTTAAAACTCTGCGATATGTCACCGAACCCCATATACTGAAGTGAATATACTTTGCTCTCTGCCAGTCCCTTATTACATATTGTATAACATCTTGGGGTGGATCCTCAAAAACCATAATAAAGCATGTTGAGATTGCCCAGCGTGCCATACTGAAGATTTGCACTTTTAAACCGAGATTGTTTCCCACGTCTCTCTTATATGAGTTTTGTGATGTATTAACTGTGAGACAGCTCTTCATCCTAAATATTATAATGAAGCAACACAAAACATTAATTTTTAACACTGCAATTCTAAATAAACGTAAAAAACACTTAGTATGTCCACAAAAAAAATCATACAAAACAAAATTTAGTACTAAATTTATTCCCTTCATTGGCCCCTACATTTACAACAAGATAAATAAAATTTTAAATATATATCCATTGACCAGTGGGTCCTGTAAAACTATAGTAAGTACTTATCTTCAGAAACTTACGTATGAGGAGACAGAAGAACTGCTAGAAATACCGGTAAAACTATTTTTTTTTTATTATTATTATTTTAATTTGATTAATTCCATCTAATATCAATACGCTATACGTGCAACAATCACGCTTCCATCTAACAAGCACACATCCTCTTACACTCATACACTCACACCCACATATCACACAAAGAGAGGACATACTACACATATACTTTATTCTTTGTCATTGTTTAATTTACTTATTTTATGTTAAGTTGCTATTAGTCGTCCATTGTATCGGTTACTCAAGGGGAATGGCCTTGAGAGCCGAAATACAGGTTTTGCCTAGTTCAGCCTCAAGTTCTACAACTTTTGTGTACAATTAAGCACTATCATTAAGCACTGTATTATTTTTAAGAAACAATGTACATATATCTTGGAAATAAATTTATCTTATCTTATCTTATCTAATCTTGTTAACCCCTCCAACAAAGCTAAATATGCTTGTGTCTGGTATGGGTTCACGGCAATAGTGTAATGGGTAGGGTTCGAACCCACGACATCTCGATCACAAGCCATTGCTGCTTAAAAGTTATAAATCTTTAAACTTGGTAATTAGAACGAGAAGTCCAACATAGCTCTAACGCTCATACAGTTGCTGTAGAAAAAGCGTTTTCGCAAAAAAAAAAAAAGTTTTAAGTGGTTGGTTTTTTTATCGATTTTCATTCTGCTTTCACTTTATGTATGTATATTGTACGGTATACTGGTTGAATATTAAATATTTTTGTCATGTAGGTATATTCCCTGTTTTCCATCTGGTTCTGAGTTCCAATATAAGGAGGCGATGGGCATCAAAACTGCTTATTAAATTAATTTAAAACTATTACACAAGGTGTGGAATTCTCTGCCGGCTTCTGTATTTCCTGCCACTTATGACCTTTCAGCCTTCAAAGCATGAGTAAATAAGCATCTTCTGGGCTCGCTCGTCCCATCATAGACCTCATCTATAGCTTACCATCAGGAGAGATAGAAGTCAAAAGTGGGCTGACCCGTAATAAAAATTTGAAATCTCTAGAATAACAATAGGTAAACAAATAAAATCACAGTGCGCTCATGTGATACTTGTCCGCTGAAGCGACGGAACACCACTCCCTGTAGCCAAAAGCCTATATCATGACGGGGTTCAGGGAACAAGTTGGGACTCGCACTACAATCAATTTCACTTTGAAGTTAAAGTTGCGATGTGATTCCAACAGGTACATTAAATATAAAAATGCTGCAATATAAAAAATAAAATTTGCTGAAATTAAAACGATGTCTCTATAAACTCAAACTCAAAATATTTTACCCACCTACATGGGCACTTATAAAACTCAGAAGCTAGTGCACGGTTTGAAATTGGTTGTGTGGCGGTACCGAGATCGTACACACACATGCCTATGTATATGTCGCAGTCATCTGGTTGAATCTGCTATTTGATTGAATGTCTAGCGCGTTCATTGAATGACGACATTTAATTGAATGACTAGGCCGAACGTTGATTGAACAAGCGTCACTCAACGTCCAACTAGTTAGCGGATTGTAACATAGCCCTTTGAACAGAACGGACATAAAATCAGTAAGGTGATTCAAATTAAGTTATTTTTTTTCCCACTGCGGCGCTAGTAGTCACCAAAACAAATACGCGTCAAACAGCTCGCACATATAGCACAGTGTTGATATTTTTTTCGATTAAATTTACTTTAAAGTGCGTTATTTGTAATAAAATAGTGTGACAGCATGGATTTATCTATTATTCCTATCCTAACCAAACATTACAAAGTCGGCTATATCCCATTCAACGACTTCACTAAATGACGTTCAGTCAAGACTTTGAACGTTACATTCAACGACTTGACGAGTTGTCCTTTAGACATTCAATTAAATGTCGTCATTCAATGAACGCGCTAGTCATTCAATCAAATAACAGATTCAACGAGATGACTGCGACATATATACCTCGCCGCCTGCGCATGCGCATGTCTCGCCGCACAGCGCGCTATCGAGCCGCTAACGCTCGGTCACGAACGCCAGTGCCCAGCCAACTCCGACGGCGAATGCACGCACAAATTTGCTCTCGCAAATCGCTATAATTTCGCGGCTCTCAGCTATCCTGTGTATTTCTACCAGTTTCCTTTTAATACTTACTCTACTCTGCCATTCTCCTGTGCTATTTAAACATGTACATCTCAATCTGTCGCTTACAATAAACGCTTGAAAATCAACGGTGTGTTCGTTGCTTCAAACGCCTCCACACGTGGTGACCCCGAACAAAGAACAGTCGAAAACAAAATGGAGGACAGTGAGCAAAATGGAGGTGTCGGGGATAAAAGTGTCGCAACCGGTGGAAATCTGCTCGATATTTGGCGCGTTGGAGTGAGAATACCGCTAAGGATCCGGAATTGTGGTTTAACAACTTGAAGCCCAGTTTACGTTATCGAATATAAGCAGTGACTCGACGAAATTTTATTATGCCGTTACACAGCTGGTACACTCGTATGGACGCAGGATAACACGGAATAGGTCGTAGGATTTTTTTTTCACTACAAATAATGTATATGGCAAAATAACATAGCCGCAAACGTTATTTTGCCATATATTATATATACAGCTGGTATAATGGGCCATAACGCACCACGCGGGTCCAGTGTTGGTTTGCGTCGCATTTCTTCGAACTTTTGGTTGTAGGACATACCGGTTTCCTCACGATGTTTTCCATCACCGATTCGAGAGCTATAGCTAAACAAATTTTCAATTCCATCGCAATTCTCTATGGCTTATTAGTTTTACATTATTTTCAACAGTGATAGCAATAGACATCGATCCTGAAAAGGTATCGATGGCTCGGCACAACGCGGCAGTGTACGGCGTGGCTGATCGTATCGAGTTCTTAGTGGGAGACTTCTTTGAGTTGGCGCCGACACTGAAAGCTGACATGGTGTTTCTTAGCCCGCCGTGGGGCGGACCGAATTATTCTGACGTGAGTAAACCTAAGATTCATACTAATATTTTAAATGCGAAAGTAACTGTCTGTCTGTTTGTTACCTTTTCACGTCTAAACCGCTAAACCGATTTAGATGAAATTTGGTGTGGAAATAGTTTAGGACTCTGGGAAGGACATAGGACGTAGACGTAGTTTTTATCCCGAAATTCCCACTGGATCGGGATTTACGCGGGAAAAATCTCCCACGCGGTCGAAGTCGCGGGCAAAAGCTATCCATACTAATATTATAAATGCGAAAGTAACTCTGTCTGTCTCTTTGCTACCTTTTCATGCCGAAGCCGCTGAACCAATATAGATAAAATTTGTCATGGGAATAGTTCCCTGGGAAGGACATGATCGGGATTTCCGCGGGAAAGCCCTCCCACACGATCGAAGTCGCGGGCAGAAGCTATCCAGACTAATATACGGTTAAAGATGTTTATTCCTCATAAGAATTACAATAGTATATTCACTTATATGAGAAACTTAAATCTAAACTAACAGTAAGGTTGCTAATGGGCGTAGTACAGAGTCTAAACTTAACTAATTCAACTCAAAAGACTATTTGCAAAACAACCTTCAAATATAAAATAAGAAAAAATTATAAAACAATTGGTGGGTATTAGCTGATAAGTACACAGAATTAGTGGACACTTGACAAGAAGCGCCATGTTCGTCATTACACTGAGCGTGGTTGATACTTATGTGTGTTGTGTGTAGTTTTTTAAATAATTGTAATGATTTACATTCTTTTATGTGTGGGTATATTATTGAATACTAGCTTCCGCCCGCGACTTCGTCCGCGTGGAAAAAAAATCCCCCGATTTTGAAACATTCTTCATTAGTGCTCCGTTCCTATTGGTCTTAGCGTGATGATATATAGCCTATAGCCTTCCTCGATAAATGGGCTATCTAACACTGAAAGAATTTTTCAAATCAGAACCGTAGTTTCTGAGATTAGCGCGTTCAAGCAAACAAACAAACTCTTCAGCTTTATAATATTAGTATAGATATTTGCCACACCTAAACTGAACTGATTTATATGAAATTTGGCATGGGAATAGTTTACCCAGGGAAGGACATAGGATAGTTTTTATCCCGATATAAGGTTCCGATATAAGATATAAATTAATTAAATTGATTTTTAAATTTGGTATGGGACCATAATATTATTAATGCTAAAGTAACTCTGTCTGTCTGTCTGTTACTTTTTCACGCCTAAACCACTGAACTGATTTCGAAGAAATTTGGCATTGGAATAGTTTAGGACCCTGGGAAGGACATAGAGTAGTTTTATCCCGATATGAGGTTCCCGTGGGATAGTTTTCAAATTGCACGCGGACGCTGCTGCTGGCAAATGCTAAATTAAATTATTTCAATTTGATTTTTACATTTGGTATTGGAATAGTTTAAGACCCTGGGAAAGACAGGATAGTTTTTATCCCGGAAATCATCCCTAAAGGATGTTAAAAGGGTGTTGGAATTTCGTATAGGGAATCAATAATGTCCCCGCCCCCCACACACACATAATACACTTAAACCGCTGAACCGATTTAGATGAAATTTGGTATGGAGATAGTCCTGGAAAAGACATAGGATAGTTTTTGTCCCGGAAGTCATCCCTTACGGATGTAAACCAATTCATTCGCGTATTCAAGAACCACTCGAAACATTTTTTTTAAATCTACACAACTACATGTAGGCTATACAAATCTTTGTATAGGGCTGGGGTCGAACCCACATCATGCACCAGTTAACCGTTACGCCAACCGTGTCGTTTACTTTTTAACCAATAAAGTTAATATACAAATCATTTCAATTTTTTAAAGTAGGTAGGTACTTACACTTTTATGTACTTTGTATATCATATCTAGGTATTATTCTATACTTGCAGATTAATAGTAGACACATACGTAAGTAGGTATCTCAAACACATAAATATATAAGTACTAGCGCGCACATATATATGTAACAAATGTATATGCGTTTTTTAACCACCCAAAAAGGTGTACCTATTGGCAACAAGAATAATTGACAAAGTCAAAATAACGCGAGCGAAGCCGCGGGCAAAAGCTAGTAATATTATAAATGCGAAACTAACTCTGTCTGTTTGTCTGTTGCCTTTTCACGCCTAAACCGCTGAACCTATTTAGATGAAATTTGGCATGGGAATAGTTAAGGAACCTAGGAAGGACATAAGAGAGTTTTTATCCCGGAATTCCCACGGGATTGGGATTTACGCGGGAAAACCCTCCCACTCGAACGAAGTCGCGGACAGAAGCTAGTAATATTATAAATTGACCCGCAAACTGTTATTTAATAATAATAAATTATTTTGTACATAAGAAAAGACAATGAATAAGAAAAAAAACAAGAGGTTGTAAAACAAATCTAAAAATTGGTGTCAGCTTTCTGGCCCCTAAACTAGGTATGCAGACCAGTATCTTAGGAGTTGAAGATATTTCGGCATTGGCAATAAATAATACAACTATCACATTTTGGTTACAATATTTCTGTTGTCAACAGCAAAAGAAAGTATGTTTATGAGTGTCTGGAAGGTTTGTGTGTGTGTTTGTATATAATAGTAGCGTTCATCAATTAAATTGATATTAAACTTAATACGATAATTATGCATATCTTTACAGATTTGAAGTTTCATAATGGTTTCATTGATTTATAACAATTGGCCACCAAACATGATGCTAATTTTCAAAAGAGTATGCAACGAGATAAAATAAAAGTTTATTTTTAAACATTATTTGGTGGTTCACGTTATTATTTCGATTTCCAAAATAATTCCAACGAAAAAAGGCTACCAATGTTGAAAATTCTCACTTTTTTTTCCACAGAATCACGAGTATGACTTAGAAACGATGCTGGAGCCGAAGCCAGCCTCTGAGCTGATGAGGGTAGCGCGGACAATATCGCCGACTATTGCATTCTATCTTCCCAGAAACTCAAGACCAGATCAGGTATTAATTTTAAGTAAATACTTTTTTTTATAACGAATGAGTCCGCTTTTGACCTTGATCACACCTGATGGTAAGTGTAAGATGAGGTCTACGATCGAACGAGCGAGCCCAGAAAATGCCTGTTTACTTAAAGGCTGACGGGTCATATGTGGCAGGGAACATAGAAGCCGGTAGAGAGTTCCACAGCTTGGCTGTGCGCACAATGAATGTTGAGGAGAAGCGCTTAGTACGACAAGACGGTATATCGACCAAGTGTACTTAATGTCAAGCTTTCAAAGACTATGACGGGGCCCAATAAGGTCATTGCCTGCCAGGGTGCCAGGGAAACAGCAGGGTGTATTTTAGTCATTAGATGTGACACTCCCTTCCGCCCACCGTGGGAGGAGTCATTTGATGAATATACGACCCAGAAAAATAAATGCTTTCAATAACTAACTTACGTGTTCGAGGGGAGATCGCGGCTAAATAATAACAACCTTACTGAGTTGTTACCCACCTATGCTGCCCTACACTCTAAAAAGTCGCTAACCTCGAAAAGTACTTTTCGAGTAAACGTAAAAATAAATGGGAAATGATTTTTCTACAAAACTACGCTATCTAGGACGATGGCTGTAAATTATTTTTATGGTCATAGTTTTTGTGCACAATATATGACTATAAATATTAATTATTTTTATTGTGTTATATTTTAGGATTGTATATAGTATTGTTGTTTAGTCGCTTTTTAACTAAGGAAGTGGCAAAAATTATGTGCTCAGCAAAATTGCTGTATCTCAAAAAGTATTAATCGTAGGAAAATGATTCTTAGACCAAAAGATAGAGAATCGAAAGTAGTTTAAGGTTATTAAAAAGTGAAAAATGGCTTTGGCTTTGGCTTAACGGCCTTTTAGTTAGTGCAGGGCAGTATTACTGAGTAACTCAGTACCTTGGGAAGACTAGTAGTAGGTAGGGTAGGTTTTATAGTTTCTGACTACCTGTTATGACTGCCAAAGATGTACAATGACTACCGGGACAAATGGCTTAAATAGGCTGACCTTGGCGAGCGTTGCTTGACCTTGGAGATCGACCCGTGCGGCTGGTTAAGCCACTAGCTCTTGGATGAGGCCGGTGGCGGACTACCCTGAGAACAAACACCGAATCTAACTCAGGGGTCCGTCTCTTTTGAAGTCCATACAATCTACTGGTTAAATTATATGGGAACCTTGTAGGTTTCAGTCTGAAGTGATCTTTTGAGGAGACGCTTAAAGATTTGATTGGGCCTGTCCATACAGTGCACTACTACTTGCTTTGGTATTGTTCGTCGAATCGATGAGCTCCTTAGTAGTCCCGAGTTGAGCTACACGATTGCTGACATAGGCTTACACTGACTGGACAGGCTTATACAACAGATTTGAGGGGAAATCTGTTGTTCTTTATCCAAAAGACCATCTCAGATACAATTTGTCTGGTTCTCTAAAGCTATATTGTGAATGTGAGAGCAATTAGAGCAATACGAGCTCCTTAAAGTTCTAAGTTGAGCTATGCGAAAACTGACAAATGCTTGAACTGTTTGGACGGGCTTGCTCTAATCTGTGTCACTCTGTCCAAAGGACACCACAGACATAAACCTACATCGCTCTCATATAATTTGATCACTACAAATTTTATGGACTTCAAAAGAGACGTTGACCTCTGAGTTTGTTCCAGTGTTTCTTCTCAGAGTAGTCAGTTATGAAACACTGGGCTCATCTAGTTTACGAAAAAAAATTACGTGTGAAAGTGTTATTTGTAACCTATTATTTCATTAAATTATTATAGTCAACATCAAATTTGCGGACGGGAGAGTGGTGATGCATACTGCATGCAACATTGATAATCTAGTTTTTGACGGAAATAACACTAGATATTTTTCTGAAGTATTAGTTTGGTATGGATTTCCACAAAGTCACGACTAATTCCATTCTATATATTTTGTTTCAGATACTGTCCCTAGCAAAAGAAGTCGGCGGCTCAGTAGAGATAGAACAAAGCTTCCTCGACAGAAGATTCGTAGCTATAACAGCTTATTTCTATTAAATATTAATGTGACTTAAAATTGTGTTACAATAATAACTTAATTAATACTGAAGACGTTACATGTTACCACAGATTAAGTCGCACAATCTAAATGGGTGAATTTTGATCTGGTGTATTTTTGTGAGTTCGGTGTCTGTCATTTTCTTCCAATATTTTTCAATGATCATGAGCAGTGAATGTGTTGCTTGGAAAAGAAAAAGTGAATATTTCTCTCCTATCAGTTTTTGGAATTTAGCATAGGTATTATTACCTAGTACATTATTGCGGCGTATTTCAGAAAAATTACCATGGTTTAACTCGAGAGAGAAAGAGAGGTCTCTAACCCTACTGTAGGGTAGAATGAGATTTTATAAATAGTTACATGCACAGCCCAGCTTTGAGTTATGCAAAATCCCAAACCATCTTTATTTATGCTAAGGTCACGCATATATAATACTCTTTAGTCTTGGAAATGTAAAGTCTCTTTCTACCATCTCACGTCTGAGGGATTCTCTTCCTGACATGGTCTGGTGGAAAATGGTTCCTAATTTTATAATATTGTGCCAACTTTGTTCTGACGCCTTGTCTTTAATGGCTTCAAATGCAATTGTAGCTATTAGCGAAGGTCTGAAGGAAAGGTATTTTGGAGTGGAGAGTTATTCTCTACGTGTGACTTCATAGGTCACCTTTTGTTTAAGATAGCGTTTTCTCTGTCTACCCTCTCACAGGTGATGGCCCTGTTTTACTTTGCAGTGTTAATCGTTTAAGTTTTTTGACATCTGTCAAGTTTATGTCTATGTCATGTTTACGTTTACAAAGTAGGAGAACTCTCGCCTCAGTGGCGAACTTTGATTTTTTTTAAAGAAGGCTTACCGATTACTTACTGAGTAAAAAATTATAGGTACTTAAAATTTATAATAATAAGCCTCCACATGTATAAGTTATTATAATATCTGTAACATAACCTATTTAAGCACTACACTGCATTACATAATTGCTACTATTATTTTACTACATTTACTTGCATATCACTAAACAGCTTGAGCGCTATTAATGATTTTCATGGAAACTATCAGTGGATAGTATGTTCCTCAATCCTTCTATACTAAGTTATGAACATAAAATATTGGTAACAAATAAATCATGTTATAAGCCAAAATATATCTAGTAGTAGTATTGTATAACCTAGGAAACTTCACTTCTCATTATTATTATGAAAACTAATGTTCGAATTCACCAACAAATCCCTAAAATAATCAATCATTGAAATCCTAATTCCAGAGAAATATTTACTTCCAAATTATCTTCCAAAGGTTTGAAGGAATATAGGACTTGTTGGTGAAAATGGCCTTATAATCTATCGTTGAATGTTAATGTAAATTATGGTTCTTTAATTGTAAGTAAATATACAATAAATTCCACGTAGATAATACACTTGACATTATTAAACTCCATGCAGTACGTCAAAAAATATTATATTCGCCTTTCTAAAAACTAAAATGGGAGGAGCTTGTATTAACCCTAGTAGGTGGATGTCCGCACTTAGCCACTGTGATTCGACACAAAAACTGTAACTCTACGTGAAATCATTCATGCGGATGAGAGTTAGAGAGTTAGTAATTGCCCGAGTAATCAGACTAAGATAATCCGTAGACTCCGCCAGATTCAGACCTTTATCCGTCGGCATGTACACACTGAACACTAAGAACGACCTTTGACCCGCGTTTACCTTTACGGCACACACTCGTGGGTTATTAAATTGCACAGCCACTACATCGGTAAACACTTGTGCGGTTGTAACTAACAAGTTTATAAACAGTCTTCATATCCATCGCGCTAGTTACATTTGACTGGTCACGGTGCCTATTTTAACACCGTTCGTATTTGAATTATTGAATTTGAAACTCACAAAACGTCTGAAAATAATTCCTTCAGGCCATAATCCACTATTCATAACCCATAATCACATTGACTATTTTTTTAAATGATTGAGGCTATGTATCCACTAACATAGACAATGGGTTGTTGCTCCATTTCAGTTAAATTTGTTTCCAACGTCTCAAACTCTTCTGGGATGCTTAGCACAGGAATGTCCTGACTGGAGCTTGCAGCAACAGATTCATTCAACCCGACTTGTTTTGATATTGTCCCACAATATTTTTTTCCTAAAAGCTACTCTTTATCTTCGGGGTCCTCAAAAACTTCATTATAAGAGTCGATTAGGTTTTTAAAATGTTTTTCACAGTTCGACCCCCAATTGTGTGGAGATGTCATTCCCTAAATTATTGCCGTTTTAAAGGCTGCAATATAAGCATAGCAAGTCGGGTTTCTGTTCGTGGGGTTGTGCTGTCTTATCACCCCAAATAAATTTTCGAGTGCGTCTTGGTTTAATTGCCGCAAATTCAAATATTTAAAAACGCAAGCTCTCTCATCTTCGCCCAAATACCGCGCAATGATTTTAGAGTCGTTATATAATCTTCAATACAGCGTACATTCTTGGCTTTGATCCCGTTGGAGTTCTTAAAAACTACCGTTTCCAATTTGGCCAGGTATTCAACCCAAGCGTTCACGTGGTCTGTCTTAATGGATACATTTTGCCGGCGCCCTTTTTTAACATCATCTGGGCATGATGGACCATTTGTTTTATCAAAAAGGCGGTCGATGTCATGGATAATTGTGCCAGTCTGTATCATCTCTTCCGATATTAACGGGTCATTCTGCTGCTACTGTGGTACTCAAAATTTGAGCAGCATATTTCACTTTAATTTTTGCCCTATATTTTGGCTGAACATTCATTTGTGTTATTTTGCTTAGGTATAAGAGGTTTCTATTCATTTCCTCTGCTTGTGATGATGGCCTTATTGCCCATAGTTTTGGAAATTGTTTCTGATCGATTTAAAATATAATATATACTTTTCTGCCATTACGGTTCATAAAATAGTTTTCATTTACAGTATTATATGGGGTCAATACTTTTAATAATTTAAGAGCTCCCATGTTGGTAGGGCCCTGGTCACAAATTGTGGTTATAATTTTGAAACCGGTTTCTTCTACAACCGTTATAATTTCTTTGATTAGAGATTTTTGTGAGGAAATTGTTCCCTTCACAAAATAAAAAGCTATGGGTTGCTTGAATTTTGCCCTTATCCCTTGCAACATAAATACCAATACATGGTCAGCCAACTGAGAGCTACGTCCCGATTCTAAGCCAAAGTCTTCATAACCCTCAACTTTATTAGATGAAACGTCCCAGAAAAGACGTCGTTTTAATGCTATTTCTTCGAACAGCCACAGTATCTATTTTTGACGTCTTTTTTGGCAGCAACTTTTCTTAGATGGTCATGGACCAGTGACCACTGGATTTTTTTTCAAAACATTGAACAATATTTTTGTGCTTGGCAGTGGCACGAGATTCTGCAAGTATCTATAGGCTTTTGGTGATCTCTTAAATATAGCCAAAGCTATTGGTAGATGCACCAGTTCTTAATTACCAACTGCTTTTAGCCACTCTCGACAGTTGGAAGATACAAAATATTAAAAGTTATTATTAACTGACTATGTTTAACTATGAATTTATTAAGTGTGATTTAAACTTGAATCAGTGATTTAAAAAACTCGACGATGTAACATACATTCAGAGTGGGGCAAAATTTATTAGAATGACGAATAACGAATGAATAAATTGTTTCTATAGTTATTCGCGAATAATAAATAATTTAATTTATTGAAAGGAAAATTATTCGAATGACGAATATTTTTTTTATTCGTTAGTCGATTAATGAATAAAAATAAAACAAAGAATAAATAGCAGGGTTAGCTCACCGTCCGGTAAGAACCAGGCCCGGGTCGGCGGTGCATCGTGTTCCACGCCTGCCTCAAAGAATCGTCAGCACTAGTGGCGGAGCCCCTTAGGGCTATTGCTTGCTAAGGGTAGCTGAAGGAACATGGTGGGTATTTAGTCAGTAGTCTGACACTTCCTTCCGCTCCACTCACAGCGGGAGGAGTCATTCGAAGATTTTCCCACACGAAAAAAAAGTGCTGTGACACGTTTATTATGATTGGTATCCAAGAAACAAACGAAACCCATAATTAGGTATCAATTCTTTGAGATACTTATTATGAGCTGAAACTGTGCATAGAAACTCCATACCAGATGTCTTCACTCTTCAGCCCTTTTGAATAGATTAAGGTTTCCGTTACACGTTGCATATATGAATATATAATACCCCTCAAATCACGGAAGGCCGCCGGCGGCTAGCTTAAGTTGACCTCTAAAATTATTTTTCCACCCCTATCGATTTTAGAGGTCAACTTAAGCTGGTTTTTGTGGCCGCCGGCGGCCTTCCGTGATTTGAGGGGTTTATATATATGCAACGTGCAACTTATTAAGAACAATATTTTTCTTGTTTGCCTCTACGCGCTTCCTTTCAGCAAATTCCAGGAATCCAGTAGATAATGCTAATTGTACAAAATCGCCTTTATTCGAGACCCGCTAATCTTGTTTTGCGGATCACGAGATCCGCAAAACAAGAGTCTCCAAATATTGGTAATGTGATATAAATAAGATGTGGAAATTATTTAAAAAATAACGAATAAAATCACGAATAAATTATTCGTAACCAATTTAGTTACGAATAAATTATTCATGAATGAATTATTCGCGATAATTGTAATTAGTGTTGCCCAAACGAGAGTCTCGCAAGAGTCTGTTACATTGTTCTGAGATCTCAACTACCGTTTAATAAATAGCAATAGGATAATCGCTAATTGCAACTCTTAGCCTGTTACATTGTTCTGAGATCTCAACTACCGTTTAATAAATAGCAATAGGATAATCGCTAATTGCAAGACTCTTGCGAGACTCTCGTTTGGGCAACACTAATTGTAATGCGAATAAATTTTTATTAAATATTATTCAGATAACAATTTATTCGAATAATGCCCAACTCTGGTTACATTTTCCCAGAATTTAGTTAGTGCCAGTATCATATTTTATAAACATAGACCTATCTAGCCAAATGCTCCTAACTCGAAAACAGTGCGTCGTAGGACCATGCTTCTGGGAATCTAAACGGTTTCTATGGTCAAGGTTAACCCCATACTGCAAAAAAATAAGATTTCCGAAAAAACAAAAACAACTAAGTCCCTGCCCCTAAGGATACCCAACCTGAGAGATCGACCGACACTTAGAAAAATTGTGGATTGTTTTTTTTTTTTTTATTTTTCATAAATTATGTGGTTTCTTTAACATCATCTTATGGTTTTCGACAAGAGCAACAAATTCTTTCCTGAAAAGATTTTCGTCTGACCTACCATTTTGGAAATACAGTATTTTTAAAAAACGTAAGAAAAATCAAATGCTCCTAACTCGAAAACGGTGCGTCGCACAGTGGGTCGAAACGATGATTTTAGTGACTTAAGGATCACTTTGTTTTTATCAATTTTTTCTTTATGCGGATCGATAGAGCTCATTAACTTCAATAATAATTGTTCTATAATTTTTTTCCTAAACTTGCTCCTTTGGGTGGAAAAATGCATTTTGATTTTTTTTTGTATGGAGCGGACCAAATTAAATTAAATTTTTGCCAAGTGGCGTGTGATCCCGCTTTGAAACTATATTTTTTTACTTAGGGGTTGTCCAGTCTACTATCATTTGATGATTTGAACATTTGCATAAAGTTGCAACACTGCTAAATAAATGGATCGAAAAAAATGAAAAAAATACTTTGAATAAAAAGCTTCATTTTTTATTTTCGGATGTTCTTTTAAGTTATAATTGATATGGAATAGTAAGTAAAAGCATTTAATAATTCACATAATTACTTAAAGACTAACGACAATACATTTAAAGGTCCTTGATTTGCTTGAATTTACTACGTACGTATTATTTAAAATTGTGGGTCTATTCATTTCTATTTGTTTATTTAATGAACTTATAAAATCTTTTAAATTAGATTTAATACTGAATATTAAGTAAAGATACATGCAAATACAAATTTAATAAAGGTAAAAACTTAAAACTAACTATATACAACAACAAATTTACTATTTCCTTTCAGTCATGACATACAAACTAATAAAAAAAAATCAAGAAACTTACAATCTATCAATAATGTTATTCACTATCTTGTAAATTATCTACATCAATAAAATCTAAATCGGATTCTGAAGGAAAACTCAGCAGAAGCTCTTTGACTTTTGGAGAGAGAACCATCCTATTTTGTTTCGCCAATCGAGGCCGTAGACTTTGATCTTTGGATCAGACGACAATAGAAGATTGTGTAAAACATCCTCATTTGTCGTCGTTCTACTTACCTTTTTAGAATGACTCTCTATATTTCCTAAAATCTTTACTACGAGCTTCCGCTGCCTCTTCCGACAGTTTCCCTATAGGTATGACACCAAAGTTCTTTATTATGTCACTCCCATGTACCAACAATTTATGTACACTGGAAGGCATATAATACCAGGGATACAAGGTAACATACAATTCTGCCGTATCTTTACAAAATTCGGGAAATTTAGAAAGGTCCACGCGCTCTCCAGATGCAACGGTTTGAAGAATCACGTGAAACCTTTCTATCAAATCTTCACGAATCCCAGTTATGCGGGCTGTTGTTGCTGCATCCCTGAAAAATCTTCTGGCAGTATTGCCATCATTGTGCCTACTCCTTGTTTGACTATGTCGATGAGTAAACCGCATTCCCTCTTAAATGCTTGCTGTATAGCACTCTTTCTAAGGGACAGTTTTTTTTTTGTCGTCCCCTCTGCAACTCCATTTTTTGAAGTCCAAACGATAAGCTGCAAAAAGAAAAGAAATGTCACTTAAAAATAATCTCACAGGAAACTACAAACATGAAAAAATATGAAGTAATTAAATTATATTTACCGATATGAAGTAAGCACTCCATGCATTTTATCCAGGCATGTAAGGATGACATACCATACTGGTACATTTCCTCGTTATTTTCTCTTTGAGAAAATGCCTCTAAATTGTTCATCTCTGACGGTTTTGCCTTGCAAATATCACAGACAGCTGCAGATGTATCCGACAAATATGATGTTATTTTGCCGTCTATCATCGTCAGGTACAATTGATGCTTAACTTCTACTTGTTGGATTCTTGTTGGCAGACGTCTTTTTATTTCTTCTGTTATGTTACCCTTTATAGTTGCCACTGTTGTCTGGGTTTCTTTGGTAAATTTAAACATTATCGGACGACAATAGAAAGTCGATGATGGTCGGTCGTTTTCCCAAACAATTGTTCCATCAGATTGTTGAAGCCTTATAGGAACTAGACTGGCCATCAATATAGTAGAGTCATCAAACTCTTTCTCAGTCTTTTGTTTGTAATTGCTTTGACCTGAGGCTCCATCAAAGCCCCATTTGCTTATAAGTAGTAACACTGTGGCCGAGTCCAAATCCAAAGCAATTACATCTAAAAGCCTAGAAACCGTGAAGTTGAGTAATGCTTGCAGTTTAATAGCAGCTCCTTCTTCAGTTATAGTTATGTCTTCTTTCCCTGGATAACGTTTTGACTTTGCTTGCTTAATTTTATAATAAGAAGGGTATACGTGGAGTTTCTTGCCGGTTCTTCTCCATAGGATACGACCAATTTCGAACCGTGCACTAACTTCTGACGTTTTATGAGTGCCCATTTAGGCCTATGTAAAATAAAACAATTTTGATTTTGATTTTTTGATTATAAATCAGAAACATTTTCACTGGCTGCTTCTCTTAGGCTTATATATTGCCAATTACTTAATTTAAGTGAAACTAATAAAGCCAGTGCCTTATCGGGTGAATATGTACTACTGTTTGCTTTATTTGCACTTAACCTCCTCAGACCCGAGATCACTTTGTGTTTGCTAATGAAATGAATTTTTATAGGTAGACTTAAAGGACACTAAGTGAGGAAAAAAAAATGTGAAAAAAATAATTCGATGTCTTATTTTTTTTTTATTGCGTGTCTCCTATACGAGACTTTGGGTTTTAACATGTCTGTTTTTATAGTGTATCAAGAAACTAAAAAATATTAATTAAACATTTATTTAAAGCAGAAAGCAACAGTTACTTATAGGGATTCATGATTGCGTTTGTAGCAATTTCTTCCCACTACAAGGCATAAATGCAGAGCACATGTAGAGCAATACACTCTAGCTTTCTTGCTTTTACAGCCTGGCTTTCGGCATCTGTGGTTATCATTTTGCTCGTCAATCAATGGCAAATAACCGGCCATAGATGTCCTCAGTTGAACTGGAGGTTGAGGCACATGTTTTCTTTTACGGCTGCCAGGTTCTGCTTCTGTTGACGGGTCATCTGAATCGACTTCTTGAATTATTTGTATCTGTTCCCTCGCTGGTGTGAAGAAAAGCAAATAATTTGCTACTTCCACCTTGAAATCCAAATAATCCAGAATGTTTTGTTTTGGGTGTTCTAATATTTTTGCTTCGTTTCGGTACACGAGCCATCCTGCAGCTACCGCAAAATCAAAGAAATGGAAAATCATCCGAACAGTCCATTTATTAGAAAGTACTTTAATTCTGTAGAAACTGATAACCCTGTCCAACATATCCACCCGTCCCATCATTGTATTATATTGTTCAATTGCAAATGGTCTGCTAATTTCGTTATATTGTCTTGTTTTTTTGCACCAACGTCTGCATTTGTTGATGGGTTGTTTTGAATCAACAGATGATGCCATTATTACTGGTTTGTTATCAAACCACTTCAGACATGCCACATTTCCATCACTCCGAACGAGTTGGTCTGAAGAACCACATCCTTGTTTTCTCAACTCATTGTCAGTTTTGAAATTACAGTTTTTGGGTATGTTTGCCTTTCGAAGGGTACCTGTTGCTTGAATCTTCTTTGCACGTAATTTGTCAAGTAAATTTATTGAGGTAAAATATCTGTCCATGTATAATTTTACTCCTTCAGACAAACTTTCAGATAACTTCAACACAGCTTTTCCGCCAATATCAAGACCTTCAGCTTCATTTGTTGTGGTTATTGTATCTCCTTTGCCCTCGTACATAAATAAATCTAGAGGCACACCATCTGGAGTGGTGCATACAAAGTTTTTTAGACCGCAGGGGTTTGGTTTTCCTCTAATAAACTGGCGCATCGACACTTGACCCCAGAAGGGTATCATCTGCTCATCTACACTAATATGTTGAGATCTTGGAGTTTCTAAGCAAGCATGTTTCACAGTTTCAATCAAAGGGTTAATTTTCCAAAATTTATTTCGTTTAGAAGCTTCGTCTACGTCAAGATCATTAACAAGTTTCAAATTTGACCTAATTTTAAAATAACGGTCTCTAGTCATGCGATCTGCTATCATTGCAACTCTCGTCCTATTTGCCCAATACATTCTAATCCTTGGCAATCCCAAATAACTCATAGCTATAGATATGCCAAAAAACAATTTAATTTCTTCCTTAGTTGTGTTTAGATTTTGACCTTTCCTTAATAAATAAGTCTGGTTTGAATTGGTACTTATTATTTCAAACATTGCCTCAGGAATATATCTCGAAAAATATTCTATTGGTTCTTGTAAGAAACGAACACGACTTGCAGCTAAAGGTTGACAGTACATGCCTGGTGGATATGGAGTGAAATCATCTTCGTGCTTGAAATATAGTCGACGATTTGAAGTCTGACGAGCAGCAACAGCAGCCACTGGTTCGTCGTCATCGCTTGAGTCGTTATTCGATTCTTCATCCTCTGGTTCTTGCAGACGTGGTTCAAGATCTTCGCTGACTTCGAAATCATCATCAGATAGGCCCTCAACAGTGGAATCATCGCTATCAAACTCTAAAAGTTTTTCTATGTCACTATTACTCATACACACTGCAAAAAAAAACAAGTACGATCAGATAAAAACGAATAAAATATCTATAAAAATATTTAGTCTGAGACCTAGTGTCCCCTCTACGGGACAACCATGTAACGGGCGAGATATTCGCCTAAATATTTGTGGAAATTTAAATGCAATATGTTAATTTTATCTTACACATTCTATAAATTAATAAAAACATTCGTTTTATATTAAAATGTACTAATTTCAACAAAATCAATTAAAAACTTACCACTGGTAGCCATTGTTTGCAGAAAATTTTAACCACTAACTTCGAACTGTCAAAATTTCACGAATTTTAGCGCCAAACACAATAATTCAAATTTTTACGTAAGCGCCATCTTCATTTTCGTAAGTGTACAAATAAATATACAAAGTTATATTATGATAAACGCTAGAGAACAGCACTAGAAAAAAGGTCTTGTATAGGGGACGCCAGGTCCTAGGAGGTTAAACACTGCTTAACTTTTTCTAGATCTTCGGGGTGATTTAGCAAATGGTTCATTATTTTTCCTACATCCTCATTTCCAGTGTTAAACTAGCAATTGTAGTAGCTTTCAGTTTGCTTTTTGGTTTATTTGATCAACGCGTCTTCGTTTTTGCCTGGAGCCCAATTCTTCGAAAGGTTTTCGAGGTGTAAATGTAGATGTTAGCTTCTGTAGCAGATGGTGGTAGATTTTCAACATCTCAATATCACAAACCTCGAGCTTTTCCTGTTCAGTGTTCACAGTTTCAGGTATTACTCCTTCGGGCCAGTTTATCGCACTTTCTAACCAATCAACATTTCTTCTTAAAAACGGTGCTAACGTGCGACTACTTCGTTCCCATCTTGCACTTAAATTGAAAAAAAAGCGCGTACAGAATTTTTGGAGCTTAGCACTGTTCTCTTGCGTCACGTTTATTTTATTTTGTAGGTATTAGAAGAGTTTTTTACTATCTGACAGCGACTTAAGCTGCTCTCTTAAAATCATAAATAAATCTATATTGTTAACTAAATTTTCCATTATAACGAAAAGGGACGATCACAATCACAATAGATGTTAATAGTAGTACGAATAAACGAACACTAGTAAATATATAATAAATATGGTAATTTTATACTTCCAGTGACAATCAAATGTTTACTAATATTTCTTTCTTTTTTTTTACATTAACATTAAAGTAATGACTAAAAGTGAAAAACATTGTTTTTTTATAAAGTAAAAAGTCAAGCTAATTACAGTCAATAGAAATTTATAGATAAATGATATCCACATTTTTAAGTAATACGTAATTAGTAAATTTAAGCTAATAATATTAATTATGTGAATTATTAAGTGCTTTTACTTACTATTCCACATCAATTTTAACTTAAAAGAACTTGAGAAAATAAAAATTATTCAATGTATTTTTTCATTTTTTTCGATTCATTTATTTGGCAGTGTCGCAACTTTATGCAAATGTTCATAGCATCAAATGATAGTAGACTGGGCAAGCTTTAAGAAAAATATAGTTTCAAAGCGGGATCACTCGCCACTTAGCTGGAATTTAATTTAATTTGATCCGCTCCATACAAAAATATCACAAAATGCATTTTTCCACCTAAAGGAGCAAGTTTAGGAAAAAAAAGCATCAGAACAATTATTATTGAGGTTAATGAGTTCTATCGATCCGCATAAAGAAAAAAGTAAAAAAAACAAAGTTGATCCCTAAGTCACTAAAATCATCGTTTCGACCCACTGTGCGTCGTAGGACCATGCTTCTCGGACCCAAATGGTTTCTATGGTCAAGGTCAGTGGATTGTTTTAGGGGCGGAGTTTTAAGAGTTGGAGTATATACGCTTAGGGGCACTATGAGTAGCAAAGAAAACGAAAGATTTTTTTTTTGCTATCTTTCTGCATATTTGCTGCCCTCTGATTGGTGCACGTCACTAATTACTACGCGCCTACTGCACTGAGAGAAATCGGCTTAGCAATTTGAACAAGTTTCACTTGTTAAGTGGTTATCTGTTTGAAATAAAATTATTTTGGTCTTCGGAAACAAACGCAATGTTGATAATACAAGTCGATTTTGTACAAAGAACAAGATTAAACTTGTTGAAAGTTATTTAGTTGAAACAACCAAACATTTGTTTGACACAACATGCTTCTTATTGCTTTTACAAAATCGACTTGTTTAATCAACCAAAACATAAACTTGTAGCATTAACAAGTTGGTATCACATTAAACCAACAAAACTGTTTGATTATTTCAACATTATATCTTGTTGAAACTACATTATGAAACTTGTTGAATGCTATCTTGTTAAAACAACGTTACAGGCGGTTGAAATAACATGGCGTCATTTGAAATTGACGTGCCCTTAATAGTAAAATCAACATTATACTGAACTTGTTAAAGTAACAAAATAAATAAACTTGTAGTAGCAACAAGGTGGCTTTTTTTTAAGTCTGTTAAAAAGTATAAATAAAAACTTGTAGTTTCAACCAAACAGCACGTAGGCGCTATTTTAACCCGAAAACTTGTTGAAGCAACGTGAAATCTGGTTGTTTTTTTTTCTCAGTGTCACGAGAAAACCGGTTTGGCCGTGTTTTGGGCACAAACATATCGCACGCTTAAACCAATACTGTCACTATCTCAAAAAGTCAACTTTTCAGAAGAGGCAAAAAATGGAATGAGATTGGGAACATTTTTGTTTGGTGACGAAGCGGACTACTGCCCGTATAGCGGTTATTTCTGTTACTTTTAGACTAGTGTTAGCGCGATTACACGTAGTTCTACGTTTCCCAACAGATGGCATTAAAAAGTCGATTTGGCAAAATTTTGGATAGTGACAGTATTGGATTAAGCGTGCGATATGACGTCACGGGAGTGGTGTGCAATATCTTTGCACGTGCCCACAAAAACGTCTACTTCGACTATATTTTGCAATACTAGTATTATGTTAATATATTTTTTTTTTTCATACAATATTGAAAGTGTATAACTCTGCAATTAAAGTGTTGATAAAAAACGTAAAACATAAAAATATTGTAATAATAGGTATATAGACTTCAAAAATGTAGATACCAATCCTTAAGTCCCTACTTCGCAATTCGCAATCAGCCCACTGTGCGGCGGTGCGGCGATTCGCTGCGGTGACGTCACAACCAGCCGCAGCAGACCGGTTGTGCTCGAACTGGCGACGTAACCGTTATATTCGTGTCAAAAATTTCTCCACCTACCGTCTTTATGTTTAGAAATTGCGGTATGTTGTTGGTACGTCCAGATTGCGTCGATCCATCAACTGTGCTTATAACATCCAACGATGGGTTGTGGACGTGTGATAACCCATTAGGGCCACTATCCATCAACCATCCGCCTCGCTTCATGTTAATTTTACACAGATCGGTGGTATTAATGAGTCATTCTGCGTTTTTAAAATCTTCACTTCGTCCAATCGTGCCTGCGTGACGTACGTTCTCTTACTTCTTTGAGTTCGGTCTGCACTCGAAAAAGGTCTTTAAGCAGCTTTGTGTAATCGAGGGGATCAAATAGAATAGACAGCAATCGTTCCAGATTTTTCGCAACGAAAATAGGAAATAAATCTGCTTTCACAGATTTAAACACGCTTTTTTCCCTTATTTTTGTGATTTATTTTGGCCTTTTCCACAGGAACCGATTTAAACAACAGCTCCTTCGCTATTTCAATCTCTTCACTGGTGAATGCAGAGGGACATATTCTCACTAGTGTATCCTCAAAAATCACTGATAACTTGTTTTGTGTATACGCTAACATTTCGTCGATAACAATATTGCAGGAAACACATTTCACCGCTTTCGAAATTTTTACTTAAACACGCCACGGAGGGATGCCCGCACAAGACTGCGCAACCGCACAACTGTTTATTCACAACTGACTTGTTCTCCTTGCGTGATTGTTGCATTTGCAACAAACACGTTCGTTAGTGGAACGTGGCTTGTACGCGACGACTCACTCGATGACGCGATCCTTGGCAACTTTTTATTCACGACTGACTATTTCTCCTTGCGTGATTGTTGCATTTGCAACAAACACATTCGTTAGAGGAACGGGGCTTGTACGCGACGACTCACTCGATTACGCGATTCTTGGCAACTGTTTATTCACGACTGACTTGTTCTCCTTGCGTGATTGTTGCATTTGCAACACGTTCGTTAGAGGAACGTGGCTTGTACGCGACGACTCACTCGATGACGCGATCCTTGGCAACGTTTTATTCACGACTGACTTGGTCTCCTTCCGTGATTGTTGCATTTGCAACAAACACGTTCGTTAGAGGAACGTGGCTTGTACGCGACGACTCACTCGATGACGCGATCCTTGGCAACTGTTTATTCACGACTGACTTATTCTCCTTGCGCGATTGTTGCATTTGCAACAAACACGTTCGTTAGAGGAATGTGGCTTGTACGCGATGACTCACTCGGTGAGGCGATCCTTGGCAACTGTTTATTCACGACTGACTATTTCTCCTTGCGTGATTGTTGCATTTGCAACAAACACGTTCGTTAGAGGAACGGGGCTTGTACGCGACGACTCACTCGATGACGCGATTCTTGGCAACTGTTTATTCACGACTGACTTGTTCTCCTTGCGTGATTGTTGCATTTGCAACACGTTCGTTAGAGGAACGTGGCTTGTACGCGACGACTCACTCGATGACGCGATCCTTGGCAACGTTATAACTTTAAAAATATTAGGTATATACAAAAATCGCAGAAGAAAAATGTCTTGTATTTAGTGGTAGATCGCAAAGCCGTTGTTTTTTTTTTTTAAATTCCTCTTCAATTTTCGTGAATCCCTAAGTCTATGAAAGCTTGATTTCAGCCCACCGTGCGGCGGTGCCGTGATCACCTAGGTACTTGACGCACCGAGGTTTGCCGAAGCTATTCCTCTGTGCGTGCCCATAAAGTTGGCAACGGTGGCATTGGCCTACCGTGCCACTCTTGTGTGGCTTCTCTATGAGTATGCCCGACAGACTGCATACAGTCTTAAGGGCAAAGATGGGGTGGGGACCTTCGGAGGTGGGATGGCTGATGACAAGGACGTTGTTAGACGCCTTGCCTCCTCTGCCGTGCATGCGGTGCACCTCAATCACCGGGATGTTCTGGGACTCTAAGTCGCAGACAATCTCGGTGGTGGGGATCTCACTAGGGATCCGGCAGAGGACCACACGTACGGGTTTGCTCTCATGGAGCGTGTACGTGTGGTGGGGTACATTCCTTGCTTTGAGAAGCTTGGAGAGCGCGCGGTGGTCATTAGCCGTTGCTAAACCTACTTTTATGCCGTTCTGAACGGCGCGGGCATTTGTGTAGGCGATGCGTTGCTCGCCACACGCTTTGGACACGTTTGTCCAAGTCCCCTTATCGTGAATGAAGATGGGTGGGGGAGGGATGGTTTTGCGCACTGGGGCGCTGACGACTGGAGGTGGGCTGGGCCTTGTGGCCGAGGATGCTGAGGGCTGACTCTGCACTAAGCGTGCTGGCTCGGGAGGGGAGGGTTTCTTGGCCTTAGGGGCCTGGGAGGACGAGGCCTGCGACCTCTTCTTTCTCTTTCCCTCGACGAGAATAAACTCGTCGGAGGATGAGTTTTGGTCGGAGGAGTGTTCCGAGTGCTCGGACTCCGCTCGCTCAGAGCGTTCAGAGTGTATTGACTCTGCGCGCTCCGAGCGTTCGCCTTCCGAGTTCTCGTTGTCTTGATCCTCCTCCTCAGACTCCATTTCGACGTCTGGGGGGGAGGGGGGCCTATCTGCGATGGGCGCGGCGGTGGGATCTACATCCGGTTGCGGGGTGGATGGCAACTCGGGGGCTATTTTGGGACGGGGTTTCGCTTCCACTATTATTTTTAGGGAGTCTATGTCCGTTTTAAATTCTGTCAGTAGGTTAGGGTTTTTCTTCACCATTCAAGAAAACAACAGGAGGGAGTCATTTAACCTAGTAGTCAGGAATTCTACTCTGGCTGTTAAGGCCTCCATATTGGAGGCGGAACAGGGATCCTACTCTCCTAACATGAGCCTCGAGGAGACACGTTAAACGTGAGCTCCCCGAGCAGACGGTCCCCAAAAGAGCCCTGCCCCGGAGTTTCTCCTAACACTATGTTACCGAGAAGAGAAACCCAGACAAACTCGGTAACTGTGTTGCCGTCTGATATGGCCTGAAGGGCCCTATTTGCCTACCCCTCCGGGCGGGAATGACTCGGAGGTGAGTATACTCCCTGTGGGGATAGCAGGGAGGTGTGTGCCTAATGGTGTGCCCTAAGCTTGTAACCGGTCGCCAGTCTTAATGTGCGAACCGGGCCCTATTGGGTCTAGTGCGATTGGGTAGATACACCCAACCGACACTAGGTGTGTAGCTGTGAAGAGAACTCAGTAACTAGGTTTGACTAGGAGATTCCCCAAAGCCAAAACCTAGCACTCGACTCCAATTGACTGCTTCACCCTGAAGGGGATCAGCGGGTGCGTCGGGTCAGCACCCCCTTGGTATTGTTGACACCGTGAGGTTTCCAACCAAGGACCACGAAACTGTGGTTTTACCCTGAAGGGGCCAAACCAAATTGTTTTTGACGATACTCTGTTAGAGAAACAGGAAATCCTTCACCGCCTCGAAAAAGGCGGATCCGGACCAGGCGTCGTAGTCGGCGACTACGAGTGACGTCACGGCGGGCGTGATGAAACGTAGCGATGTCTCAGGCACGGAACGATCGAGAGCGCGGAACGGTACGACCGTCGCGGGCGAGCGTCGGAAGCGGAATGTTAGAATTCCAAAAAAAAACAAAAACCGACCCTTTTATACCTGCGGGTAAGGGGTGCAAGTAGTGACAATGCTAACGGGTGAATTAGGGGAATTTGGTGTACGGCTGGTTTCTGTAAGTTACGTGAAGGTCAATGATTTTAATTTTGTGTTTTTTTTAAAGCTAAGCTTGTATTCTTTATTTTGCCTAATGATTTGTGCCCAATATCTTTAGATTTAAGAAAAAAAAAAAAGTTATAAACCAAATTACAAGAGGTGTGCGATTTTATTGCTCTCAAGTGTATTACAAGTTAGGTCACTAATTAAAACAACTATATCAATACACTTATACAATAAGATATATGTAAATATATAATATATACATTTAAATTAGTTTTCAAAATCGTTATCAGATTCCAAATCAGAATCTGACTGAGTCAGAATCTAAATGAGAAACATCTAAAAATTCGAAATCAGTCTCCTGAAGTTTCAATAAGTCCAGAGTGTCTCGCTGAAAAGCTATTTTTTATTTTTGAGTTCATCTTGGGTCTTGTTGCAGATGTGACTGGATCCGATGAAAGAAGTAGCATGTTGAGGATAACCGTATTCAAACTTTGTCTGCTTGTTTTTCGCGAATTGTGTTCCCTAAATCTACGAGTCTTTGTTGCGTGACTCAGACGCTTCCTCAGATAGGCTCCCGATTGGCATAATTGCGTTACTGGCAATGATATCGGCTCCGTGTATTAGTAATTTATGCACTGTGGCAGGCATATAGTACTAATTGTGTAGTTCCACATACCTAGCAGCTGTTTAGTACGCATATGTTTTAAATTTTACAGCGTCAGTATCCTGTCCAGAGGTAAAATCACTGCTTGTTTTCGAACTAACTGTTCGTCTAGCCCAGTGATTGCTGCAGTTTTTTCAGGAAACTCAAAGAATCTTCTGGCTGTATTACCATCATTCGTTGTTCCGGAACCTTGTTTGACGATGTCTATCCATAGGTTTAGCTCAGCTTTGCAACGATCTTGTATAACTTTTTTTCTTGCTTGAATTACCACTTTGTCTTCATCTCCACGCACCGCCCATTTCTTGAGGTCAAGCCTATATGCTATGTGCAAAAGGCATTCCATAGATTCGAGCTTGTAATGTTGACAGTCCAAATTTATAAAGATCTACGGACACTGGTCTTTTCATCACGGAATCCAATTCATTCATGTTCCAAGGTTTTGCTAGGCAAAGGTAGTAGCTGGAATTGGGTTTTGCATCCGATAAGTAGGTGCAAATTTTTTCATCAATCATTGTCATCATTAATTTATGGTTGACCACATTAGTTCCGCAATATACAGGGCGAAGTGCATTTATCTCATCTTCCATCTGCTTTTTATGTTCAGTAACTGCAAACTTACTTTCTTTTGTAAATATGAATTGCACTGGGCGGCAATATGTTGATGAGCATGGCCTTGGATTCATCCAAATTGTATCATCTTCACGTGTGATTTTAAGTGGTACCAGGGAAGTCATGAAAACACTTGAATTGTCTTGGTCACCGCTCATACTCTGCTTGTATCTACTTTGATTAGATGCACCATCGAATCCCCACTTGCATATCATAGTCAAACACTTTTCATTCGTAACTTCAGGTAAACTTTCCAAGATTCTTTGCGCTGTTTTGTCAAGCAAACCTTGCAATGTGATCTTGGCTGAATTATCTGTCACGGTGATTGTTGCCTCTGGGGGATAGCACAGTAATTTTGATTTCTGTACTTTGTAATAAGAAGGATATACAGGGTTAACCTTTTGAACGCCAGAGTATAAACGTATCGCCGTACCCCTCACGCCAGGCCACTTTTTTTGTCAAATGACCTTCATAAAAAATAGGGATTCCAAAACTTATATCGATATACAACTGAGTTTTTATTTTCGTCTTTAATTTTCTAATAAACCGTACTCACGACACTGAAATTTTATTTAACCTGCCACTATATTCTAATATGAGACTTTATCAATGAAAAAGCAGATATTAGAAAACTAAAAAAATATATTTATTACAATATGGTTACAACACTATTCAACACGACTTGTCTTGGTATTGTGACAATGGCGTTGTTTGCCAGTCAATTTTATGACATTCTCGCATCTGAATTAGGGATGTAGCAGTGTACACGTTGGTTATCGATTCTAATAATCTAATATTAATACCTATCTATATCTAAAAATACGCAAGGATAAAGGTAATAAAAATAAATTGAAACCAATATTTTAATTATTGTTTCTTTTACATGTAAAAAATACGCAGAAATAATTTAAAAATCAACAGTTACATATACCTAATAATTATTATTACGAATCGTCTTACAATATCACAAATCTTTAAAATGTACCTAATAATACTAGGAAGAACATCAGTTTAGTATCTAATATAAACAAAACGCGCCCCCACACATGAAAATCCATGGGGGTTAGGTCCGGACTTCTTGCTGGCCATGGCAACGGCCCACCTCGTCCTATCCATTAGTTTGGATAATTTGTGTCCAGCCCGTCTCTGACACTTCTCCTGAAATGGGCAGGGTCGGGAGTGACCGACGAAGGTGGTGGCGGGTGCGATGCGGGCGAAGGCACCCCCGTGCCTGTCGCCCGCCCATCACCACCATGAGGAGGGAGAGGCCGCCTCCTTTTGTGACATAACGTCCTCGCAAAAGGAGGCGACCGCTGTCCAGGCTCCCTCGCTCCCCAGCATGGCGTTGACCACGCCGGGAAGCGAGAGGTCCTGCCCAACCACAGCGGTCAGACCGCGGCGCAGCTCGGACCAGGCTGAGCACACCTCGAGGGTGTGCTGCGCCGTGTCCTCCGACGCGCCGCACTCGTGGCACGCCGGGGTTTCCTCCCTCCCGATCCGATGCAGGTGTGATCCGAAACAGCCATGGCTGGACAACACCTGCACCAGACGGAACGAGAGGAAACCGTGGGGCCGCTCGAGCTAGCTACGCAGGACCGGACCGAGCGCGTCCAACGTCCGGCGGCCGAAGACGGCGGTGGCGAGGTCCTGCGTCCAGTGGAGGACGATGGCGTCCTTCGCCTCGCGGCGCACGACCTCCCGCTCCTCGGCGACGGGGAGCTCCCCGAGCGCCTTTCGGCGCGCCGTCCACTCGTACACTCTGGCGAGCACCCACGCCTCCAGCCAGTGCCAGCCAGAGCGCACGCCGCCGAGAAGCCCACCGAGCGGTAGGCCCTCGCCACCCGCAGTGCAATGGCCCTTTGGGGCCTGCGGATGGCGGTCGCATTCTCCCTCTTGTGGAGGGAGTCCGCCCAGATGGGGGCCCCGTATAGGGCCATGCTCCGCAGTATGTTGGCGTACAGGCGCCGGCGTTTCGCCTTGGCCCCCCCCAGGTTCAGGAGCAGCCAGGAGAGGGCGTCCGCGGCCTTCAACAGGCGCGTCGACAGCCCGCTGAAGTGCGGGCCGAAGGGCTGGACCTCTATCCGGATGCCCTCCACAACGATGTGGGCGTCGGGAGGGCAGCGCTGCTGGGGCCCGCGAAAGAACACGGCCTCGGTCTTGTGCAACGCCACCCTCAATCCGAGGCGGCGGATCCTCTCTGCAACCAAGGATCCGCCAGCCGACGCCAGACAGGCCGCGTCCGCGAAGCTCCTCCCCCGGGCAGTGAGGAGAGTGTCATCCGCGTAGCAGATGACACTCGTGCCCTGGAGGAGGACTCCCCGCAGGAGCCAATCGAACCCGATGTTCCACAGGGAGGGCCCCAGCACCGACCCTTGCGGAACACCGGATTCTGCGCCGTACCGCCTCAGCGTGGCCGTCTTGTCCACGAGGAGGACCTCTCGGTCCTCCAAGTAACTGGCCAGGACGCTCCGCAGGTATTGGGGCACTCCGTGATACCGGAGCACCTCCAATATCGTCGAGTGGGGGATGGAGTTGAAGGCGTTGGCAATGTCGAATGACACCGCCAGCACTCCATCCCCCGCCTCCACCGCCTCCTTCAGTAGGGCCAGCGCGTCGATCGTCGAACGCCCTGACGGATTTGGGCGTCCGACAGATCCGGCCCTACCTCCCGCAACAGTCTATCGAGCCGGGACAGCGAGACCGAAGCATGCTGGAGTTGCACACCTCGGTCAGGGACCTCCTGAGCCGGACCGCGGCGGTGTCCACGTCCGGGACCTCGACAGGGGGCGACAGCCAGTCCTGGAGAAAGGCCGCCTCCCTGGCTGCCTCTCGGTCCAGGCGGGTGAGTGCCCACCGGGGGAAGGGAGATTACCCAGCGCGGGCCATCCCCACCCCCCCCTCGGGTGGAGATGTCGAACCGCACGTATCGGTGGTCCGACAGGGTCTCCACCATCTCTACCCGCCAGTTGACGACGCGGGCGGCCAGCGCGGGGGTGGCAAACGAAACGTCCACCTCCGACCCACCCTGTTGCCGCACACACGTGTGGACCGCCCCCCTGTTGAGGAGGGACACGCCGCATGAGGCCGCCCAAAACACGACGGCGCACGGTGGGCTGAAAATCGGCTTTCATAGACTTAGGCATTTTATTTTGCAAGTGCGAGTTTTTTTGCCGGATATCACTTCTATTAGTTATAACAATATACAAAAATGACACCAGAATTGATTCTGCACAGAAACGAAGGAATTATAATTTTTTTACGAAAATTTTGTATGGAGCTAGTATGAAAAATCGAAATATCTCTAAAACGGCAGCGATAACCGTAATATCCTTATAGGGGGTTATAGTACTAATTATTTATGATTTTTTGACATACGTTACATAATGGTTGTAGATGCCTTTTTTTAAAAAAATTCGCCAAAATATTTTTATTTATTTTTACATATTTAAACGTTCCTTTTAGTGTTTAAGTTGAAGAATTCAGAGCTTTAACAACTCTTATCATAAAATAGCATCACCCCTATAGACCTGAAGGACTAGACAGAGGTGTGTAGTGTCTTGTTGATCTTGTAAGATTTCCAACAATACCAAATAGTTGAATATCAGTGTCAAAGTGCCCATGCTGTCGCTTCTTTTTGAAAGATAGGGGAATGAAATTGTTAATTGATCATACCCTAAAAGTCTGATTACAACATAACCGGACACATAATAATAATAATATCCTTATAGGGGATTATAGTACTAACATTATTTATTTTAACATATGAAACTGTTCAAAACGATCCATGAACTGTGTCAAAGTTAAGAACATCGTTAGGAAGCATGCTTTTTCCCCAAATATTAAGAATATGTGAAAAAAAAGACTGTATATAAACTTTTTATTGATAGGTAATTTAAATAAAACAGAAGTAACAAAAATAATATCTAATAAATTCAATTATACAAAATACATATTTGAAACTATAATTTATGAAATTATTAACTAAACATATTGGTACAATAAACTAACATAAATAACAAAAGAACATAAAGAAAAATAATTAAATTTTACAAATTTTCTTTACAACTTTCGTTGTCGGACTCCAATTCCGAGTCAGAATCCAGATCGGATATACCTACAAACTCGAACTCAGTTTCCGGAAACTGTATTAGGTCGAGAGTTTCAGCAAAAAAGGTTGTCTTCCTTTTGGCATCTAACTTCGGCCTTTGTGCACTTAGAAAAGGATCCGAAGAAACAACAAGCATATTTAGGATATCTTGATTAGAATCTTGCCTGCTTCTTTTCCGCGAATGATGTTCCCGGAACCTCCTAAAATCTTTGTTTCGAGACTCTGAGGCTTCTTCCGAGAGAGTCCCAATCGGGACAATATCATTTTTTTCGATTATGTCAGCTCCGTGTATTAATAGTTTATGTACGGTTGATGACATGTAGTACCAGTCGTATAATTCCACGTACTTTTCTGCTGTTTTGCGAGCAAAATCTTTAAATTTGATGACATCGATCTTCTCACCAGATGTTATTGCTTGCAAAATAACAGCAAATCTTTTTATCAGGTTTTGATCCAACCCAGTAATAGCTGCAGTTTTATTGGGAAACTCGAAAAACTTCCTTGCGGTATTCCCGTCATTGGTAGTTCCCGAGCCTTGTTTTACTATATCAATTAACAGATTGAGCTCCTCTTTAAATTTATTTTGAATGTTTTTTTTTCTGTTTTGTAACATATCTTTATGCTCATTACTTCTTGCTGCCCACTGTTTGAAGTCAAGTCTGTACGCAATGTGTAACAGACATTCCATGCAATTTATACGGGCATGTAGGGATGATAGGCCAAATTCATATATGTCAGAACACACAGTTTTTGATGTTACAGCATCTAAGTGGTTCATTTCTGTTGGTTTTGCTAAGCACAGGTAGCATGATGCATTTGATCTAGCTTCAGAAAGGTACGTGCAGACTTTTGCGTCGATCATTGTCATCATTAGTTTATGAGTCACCCTGTTACTATTAATGCACTCTGTGGGGTTAAGGGCCTCAATTTCCTCATCCATTTTTCTTTTGTTATCAATGACAACTGCATGGCTTTCTTTTACAAAAGTGAACTGAACCGGACGACAATAAAAAGTTGAGCATGGTTTCGGGTTTGTCCATATAGTATTATCTCCATCTGTCAGTTTCAGTGGCACCAAGGAGGTCATGAAAATGCTTGAATCATCATGCTCGCCGTCCATTTTCTGCTTGTATCGGCTTTGATTGGAAGCACCATCAAATCCCCACTTCGATATCAGCTTTAACTGCTTATTTTCCACATTATCAGAAAGACTTTGAAGAATCCGCTTCACCGTGATGTCAAGTAAAGCTTGAAGTGTAATTCTAGCTGATGAATCCGTAACTGATACTGATTGATTAGGAGGGTAGCATGCAAGCTTAGTTTGTTGCAGTTTATAGTAGGATGGGTAAATATCCTTAGCACCTTCCCGAATGGCAGTCTCTCGCAACGTAATATATTGCCACTTTGAAAGCTTAAGTGAAAGAAGCAATCCAAGTGCTTTCTCTGGTGTAAATATTACTGTTTTCTTAATGCTTTCCTTGATTTTAACGGCAGCTTCTGGATTTTTGATCATATAATTGATTACAGATGCGATATCTTCATAACCTTCTTCTTTTAAACGTGCTGCAGCTGCATATGCCAATTCACAGGAATCCTCGCCTATGTGCTCACTAGATCTTCTCTTTTTCTGTTTGCTTCCCAGATCTTTGAATGGTTTTCGGGACCTTTTTGTCATTGTTCCAACAGTCGATGATGTCGAAGGTTCTGGAGAGACTGAGCGTGCTCTTGGTATCTCATCAACAGTTGGTTCTTGATTTATTAAAGTTTGCACGCAACTCGGCTAATCAATATTTGCTTGCAACCACTCTCCGTACGTATTTCTAAACTTATCAAAGAATCGTTTAGATTTCTGCCACCTGTTTAAAGCAGCTCGCGTGAATCTCCGGCAAAATTCTTTGAGAGTTACTTGATCTTCGGCAGAAAGGCAATCGCCTATGCGGGACACAATTGCACTAAACAATACTTCATGATTAAATGAAGGACACTCACTTTTTAGAAGAACAAACAAATCTAAGTTGGTGATTAAACTTTCCATTCTAAGATTTTGTAGTCGCAAAGCAAATAGTTTTAGTGTTAGCAGTTACACGGTTGTGAACAATCTAAATTATGGAACAAAATTATAGCCCTTTTATTGTATAAAGTCAATAATTAGTTAACTACCCTCATTAAAGTTATAAAAGATATGATAATAAAAATTTATAATCGTCAAAAACATTTCGTAGAACTCATAGTAGAACTAATCAACATTATCAAATCACATTAGCTCACTAATTATAAAAAGGTGAATGCAGTTCTTAGTTGGTATTGTTGCGAGATATTTCAAATCATTTAATCACTTAATAGGCTCATTAGAATCAGAAGACTACAACCATCATTCTAATTACTTAATTACTTGTCATCAGACTCATTAGATGACTACACAATATGTTATTTTGTATTTTGAACGTATGCAAGGTTTTAAAATTCCTTTTGTGTCGATATTATTATGTGTCCGGTTATGTTGTAATCATACTTTTAGGGTATGATCAATTAACAATTTCATTCCCCTATCTTTCTAAAAGAAGCGACAGCATGGGCACTTTGACACTGATATTCAACTATTTGGTATTGTTGGAAATCTTACAAGATCAACAAGATACTACACACCTCTGTCTAGTCCTTCAGGTCTATAGGGGTGATGCTATTTTATGTTAAGAGTTGTTAAAGCTCTGAATTCTTCAACTTAAACACTAAAAGGAACGTTTAATATGTAAAAATAAATAAAAATATTTTGACGATTTAAAAAAAAAAAAGGCATCTACAACCATTATGTAACGTATGTCAAAAAATCATAAATAATTAGTACTAAAACCTCCTATAAGGATATTACGGTTATCGCTGCCGTTTCAGAGATATTTCGATTTTTCATACTAGCTCCATACAAAATTTTCGTAAAAAAATTATAATTCCTTCGTTTTTGTGCAGAATCAATTCTGGTGTCATTTTTGTATATTGTTATAACAAATAGAAGTGATATCCGGCACAAAAACTGGCACTTGCAAAATAAAATGCCTAAGTCTATGAAAGCCGTTTTTCAGCCCACCGTGCGGCGCGTCCTCGGACGTTGCAGCCGGAGGCCGGGTTGCCCCAGGCCGCCGACTTGGCGTTCAGGTCGCCCAACACCACGATCTGGCGCGGCGCCGCCCTCCCTACGATTGATTGATCTCGAGGAAATCCTCAAAGTCGGAGAGAGGGCGGTTTGGGGAGAAATCGACCCCCACCAGGGCCATGTCTCCCCACGCGGCGGCCACATATCCCGGTCCCCTCTCTAAGAGCGAGAGGGGAGGGGAGTCTGTGGAAGACCGCGACGCCAACGCCACCAAGCCGTCCCGGTCGCCCAGCCAACGGCCAGGGACCGAATAAGGCTCGGCGACCACCACCAAGTCCACCAACCACTCAGCCATGGTCTGCATCAGCCCTGCAGTGGTTGGTGTTCGCCTGAAGAATGCGATGTCCGACCCTATCCATCAGTCGGACATCGTTTCTCCCTCTGCAGCCGCCGCAGGGACGACGGTGCTAACGGCAGCAGCAGGCCGGGGTGGGGCCCGGCCTTGCGGGGGGCTTTGCGGTTGGCATTGCGGGGGGCTTTGCGGTAGGTATTGCGGGGGGCTTTGCGGTAGGTATTGCGGGGGGCTTTGCGGGAGGCTTTGCGGAGGGCTTCGGGGAGCTTTTCGGTAGGTATTGCGGGGGGCTTTGCGGGCGGGCGGCTATGCAGAGGACTTTGCGGTAGGCATTGCGGGAGGCTTTGCTGGGGGCTTTGCGGTAGGCATTGTGGGGGGCTTTGCGGGAGGCATTGCGGGGGACTTTGCGGGATGCTTTGCGGGGATTTTTTTTCAGGTACCTTTTTGGTTACTTTATCATTTTGTGCTGGCAACATTGGTGTTTTGCGGGCGGGCGGCTTTGCGGAGGACTTTGCGGGAAGCTTTGCTGGGCACTTTGCGGTAGGCATTGTGGGGGGCTTTGCGGGAGGCATTGCGGGGGACTTTGCGGGATGCTTTGCGGGGATTTTTTTTTCAGGTACCTTTTTGGTTACTGTATCATTTTGTGCTGGCAACATTGGTGTTTTGAGGGCGGGCGGCTTTGCGGAGGACTTTGCGGTAGGCATTGCGGAAGGCTTTGCTGGGCGCTTTGCGGTAGGCATTGTGGGGGGCTTTGCGGGAGGCATTGCGGGGGACTTTGCGGGATGCTTTGCGGGGATTTTTTTTCAGGTACCTTTTTGGTTACTTTATCATTTTGTGCTGGCAACATTGGTGTTTTGCGGGCGGGCGGCTTTGCGGAGGACTTTGCGGGAAGCTTTGCTGGGCACTTCGCGGTAGGCATTGTGGGGGGCTTTGCGGGAGGCATTGCGGGGGACTTTGCGGGGATTTTTTTTTCAAGTACCTTTTTGGTTACTGTATCATTTTGTGCTGGCAACATTGGTGTTTTGCGAGCGGGCGGCTTTGCGGTAGGCATTGCGGGAGGCTTTGCTGGGCGCTTTGCGGTAGGCATTGTGGGGGGCTTTGCGGGAGGCATTGCGGGGGACTTTGCGGGATGCTTTGCGGGGATTTTTTTTCAGGTACCTTTTTGGTTACTTTATCATTTTGTGCTAGCAACATTGGTGTTACTTTCAGTGCTTTTGCGGGGCCGGGTGTGTCCGATGCCACAGCACTGGAAACACCGCAGAGGCTGGGCCTCGAGTGCCCGGACTGCGGCCGAGCTGTACCCCACGGTGAGCCGTCCCTTGGCAAGGACGGCTTTGGCAGCGGCGATTGGGCACTCGAGGCGTATGGTGCCCATGCCGCCGCGGCCGGGCCTTATGTCCCGGTCCCTTATCCCCAGTTGTGTGGGATCGGCGTTGGCACGCGCCCGCACCAGGATGGAGGCGTACGTCTCCCCTCGGCCCGCAGCCTCCGCGGTGAGCGTCACCACAACGGCTGCGGATTTTGGGGGGACCAGCCGCCCCTTTCCCCTTCCTCTTTCCCTTGCCGGTCGTCTGCGACTGGCTGGGAGCAGTGGTGGCGGGAATGGCAGGGACGACCGTCGCCGACCTCTTGCCCTTGCCTTTCCCCTTCCCCTTGCGCACCTCCATCCACTCGTTGGACGGGGTGGTTGAGGGGAGGAGCGCGTCCGCCTGGGAGGAGGAGGACGGCCCCGGCTCGCACCGCCTCTTGTCCGCCTCAAGCGGCGGTCGGAGGCGTTTCTCCAGCAGGAGCCGGTCCTCTATGCCTGCAAGGCAGGCTCTCATGAAGGCCCTCTCCTCCATCACGACCTTGCGGATGGTATCCTCAAGGTAGGAGGAGGGGGCCCCCGCCGCAGGGCTCGTCACGGCTTGTTGCGGCCGGCGGGCCGTGGCCTCCGCCAGCTTCTCATGGAGCTGACTGACCTCCGACTGCAGGCGATCGACCTTCGCATGCAGCTGACGCGTCTCGTCCGTGGCCGTCCGCTTCACCAGCTCGGTGACGATGCCGTGCATGCTGGCGGCCCGGCATTTGAGGGCTTTCTGGAAGGTCCCCTTTAGGTTTGAGGACTTAGAGGCGACCTCCACAATCTCCTCCTTGTCCTCCTCTGCTATTTTCTCCAGCTCTGCTATGGAGTAATCTGCGTAGAGGATACGGGACGCACCGTACCCGGACTTGGCCCGGGCGATGTGCGCCCGTTCCTCCCTAGCGGCAACCCGCTCCTCCAGCTCTTGGAGCTGCGCCTTCCGAGCCAGGTCTAACTGGCGTTGGGCGTCCGCGAGCCCAACAACGTGGGTGGACGCCGCCGTCGTCGGCTCTTTAGCCTTCGACGGCCCCGAGGTCGAGGAGCCAACGTTCCGCGATCGCTGTCGCTTCCGCGGCTGCGACCGCTTCTGCGACCGAGAGTCGTCCGCGTCCGATACTAGCGAGTCGTTGTCGGACGACTCGTCCGCCCCTCGGAAGAAGCTAGCCGCAGACGGCGCGCGGCTGGCTTCTGACGCCGAAGCGTCGGAGTGGCCCTGAGAAGGGCCTTTGGGTTGGCCCTGAGAAGGGCCTTTTTTCTTTAAACCGCCCGGAGGCGTCCCGCGTTGGTTTTGGCATACTGATGCCACAGGTTCGTAGACAATCAAGGCAATTAAAATACTCTCAAGGCAAGTTAAAATAGAATTAAAATGTATAATAGTCTGCCTCTACCCTACCCTACCCCTACCCTTGAGACCTTCCTAATTTTTTTTGTTGTTTTTTTTTTTTCATAAGTACCTTCTGACAAAACCAAAGAACAAAAAAAGAATCAGCCAAAACGGTCCAGCTGTTTTCGTGTTTTGCGCTTAGCAACACATTTAGAGATTAATTTTTATTATATAGATACGGTGGGATAGGAGGTGACCACCTCCTCTTTTTTCTGTTAAAAGTTGTCCGGTCTCAAAGTATGATTTGCACTCTATATTTTGTGATTTGTAAAACTCAAAAAGGAGTTTTGGCATACTTGTACTTTCTTTGCAGATTTACAGTAAATGTAATATTTGGTTTGAAATTTTTGCATCGAATATTTTGAATTAGCTGAACGGCGCACTGTAGGCTGAAATCAACGTTTCATAGACATTCAAAGTATTTTTTTTAAAGTGACATTTTTTTCACACGGAATGCTATATATGCTAGAGGAAACTAATTACATGCCTAAAAATATGTTCTTTATGAAATGGGTACGTAAACGGAAGTCTGAGAATTATTTCTTAAAAATTTTTATGGAGACAACATAAAAAAATACGATAACTTTGCTATCGCACAATTGGCCCTAATTCCTTTCTAGGAGCTTAATCCTTGAATTATTTTGGATTTTTTAACATACTCGGCATCACGGCCTCAGGTGCGCTATTTTTTAAAATTTACATAGTTGTGTTTTTTTTTTGGTTTATGTGGCAGTTTCGTTGGACCAATTTGGCGTAACATACATGAATATGATCTGAACAATTAACTACAACAGTTTTATTTTAAAAAAATATTAAAAATAATAAATTTTATTTTTTATTAATGTGTCAATTTTGGTGGACCAGTTTGGATTTATGTCTAGAATCCAAATAATTATTAAATAAACACAAAAAAAGTGGTATTTAAAAAGTATTTATTAATTTATCACAAAGAAAAATACAGAAGCTTAGAATTAAATAAACAAAAAGGAAATGAAAATTAGAAACACTGAAATATACAACATACAGCAAGGGTTACAACAAAAGTAATTGGTTCATCAGTCATCAATATCATTATCTGAATCTAACTCAAAGTCAGATTCTATCTGGGAAACGTTTACAACCTCTAAGTCAGAAGAATCAGATTCAGGTAGCTCCAGCAGTGTTAATGTTTCTTCGAAAAAAATCCTTTTTTTGTATCCATCGTAAGTCTTACTGATGAAATAAGTGGATCAGATGAAAGAAGACGAAAATTTCAAATATCCTCGTTGGAATTCACTCTGCTTTTCTTCCGAGAGTGGTGCTCTCGGAACCTCCTGAAATCTTTGTTACGATCTTCCGATGCCTCTTTAGAAAGCTTTCCGATTGGTACAATTTTATTCTGGTTGACAGATCCATGAAGCAGTACTTTGTGTACTGTTGACGACATATAGTACCAATTATATAATGCCACATATCTTTCAGCAGTCTTTTATGTATATTCTTTGAATTTTCAACCGTAATATGTTCACCAGATGTAATAGCCTGTAAAATTATTGCAAATCTGCGGATTAGTTCTTCGTCTAGTCCAGTGAAGGCAGCAGTTTTTACTGGAAACTCAAAGAATCTTCTTGCAGTGTTGCCGTCATTGGTAGTTCCGTGACCTTGCTTAACCATATCGATGAGCAGATGCATTTATTGAATAGTTTTTATACAACGAGTTTGAGATGCTGATGCTATATCTTCTGATTGTAAATTGTCGTAAGGTGCCACGTTGATACTATCCTGAACACTTTCATTTTTTTTCTGTCTACTAGCTTGTTTTTCTTTTCGCCAAACTTTTCTCCTGTTCCCAGCTTCTTCCAGAGTCATTTCTGAAATATTTTTTTTTTTTGTTAATTCTTTGTGTCTCAAGCTTGTCATGATTTTCCTTTTTCATCTTTTCTCTATACCTCCTAGACCTTTCTGCACTAGTGAGTGGCATTGTGGATCCTAAAATGTATTAAACGATTTAAAAATAAAAAGAGTTTTAAAGAATAGTGACATAAAAACTTTAGAAAAAGTTCTACGTACGTACTACTTAATAAACCTAAGTAAGTAAACAATACTTATTTTAAAAAATAACCCACTACTATTGAAACAGACCGATAGACATAATACAAAAAGTAAATAAATAAACAACTCTAAATCCTAATGTAAACCTTGCTTTATGGTGTCGGTTTTGCGACTTTGCTGGTCAGCCTTGTAGGTCATGGGATAAAATGTCGCAAAACTGACGTGACGCTCTCTTCCCTTATAATATTCTGAACTGTATTCTAACGAAAACATTTACACTAAATTTGTTATTAACTATATTATGATTACATTATAAAATTGTTAATCTTTTACATATTGTGAAATGATGTAAACTTACCGGAATCAGCAGTTATTGTGTCTCAAATCCGACACAAGAAATCTTGACGTTCGTGGCACAACAAAATACACGTATCTAGGTTTCGTGATCACAACTAGTTTTTATTTAATTTCGAACGGTGGACTGTAAGGTTAATGTTTCCAGTTCAGAAATAAAAAAAATCCTTATTTTTTATTTAAATAGCAGTTTTAGCCGTGACAAATCTGTCATGTCCGGTCGGTACCACTTTTTACATGTTTTTTGGATATTGAATGGGTTTCTGTGTGTTTTAGGTTTTAATTAAAAAGTATCGGAGACGATAGACGAGTCAGAGTACTTTCAAACCGTACCAAAAAGTTAGTGTATCACGTACAAAAATTTTTCTATTAATAGTATTTATTTATAGTACATTAATTATAGTAATAGCTTTTAACATCGAGAAATTCGAGTGGGGGACACGTTAAAAACTGACTTCCTGCTGCTTAAAATTCTCATCATCATGTCTCTCATTTTTTTCATATTTGTGGCATTTCATTTACTAGTTTAAAAGACAATTAATCATAAATAATTAGCACTATTATCACCTTTTTTTTTAGGTAGGGCTACTCGTAGATCAGCTCAGTAAGGCTGTGCGTCTACTTAACCGGTCTGTAAAATTATTATCACCTGTAAGGGTATTCCAGTTTAACTTCCCGTTTAAGAGATAATTAGATTTTTCATACTAGCTTCATACAAATTTATCGTAAAAAAATAATAATTCCTTCGTTTTTGAGCAAAATTAACTCGGGTGTCATTTTTGTATATAGTATTGACTAATAGAAGCGATTCGGCACTTGCAAATTGAAATCCCTAAGTCTATGAAAGCCGATTTTCAGCCCACCGTGCCACGGTCCGCAGAGGAACGTGACTTGTACGCGACGACTCACTCGACGACGCGATTCTTGGCAACTGTTTATTCACGACTGACTTATTCTCCTTGCGTGATTGTTGCATTTGCAACAGACACGTTCGTTAGAGGAATGTGGCTTGTACGCGACGACTCACTCGACGACGCGATACTTGGCAACTGTTTATACATGACTGACTATTTCTCCTTGCGTGATTGTTGCAAATATTATGTTAACGTCGTTAACGAACGTGTTTGAAGGACCCTCGGTTTGGTATTGGCCAATTTGGTCTTTGTGATATTCTTTTATAAACCCACTTGTCTGCTTTAATTGAGTAGTGTCTATCATATTATATATGTATACCTACGTATTGTAGTTGTAGGCATCTGCAAATCTGAAATGGTTTAGGTACTTACCCTGGCATATTTTTATAAAACCTCGGTTTTTCCAGTTTAATTTGCTTATTATGGATTCTAATATTGCAATAAATCTTTTTGGGGATAAGGGGTCGCCTTGTCTTACTCCTCTTTTGATTGGAAAGCTTGGACCTATGGATTCTAGTTTGACTCTACTTGAGCTATTTCTGTATAGATATTTGAGCTGGTTTTACTATCGGAATCTAGCCTACAACTACAATACATGATAGACACTTTACACAAAGAAAATACCAAACCGTGTGCTCCTCAAACACGTTAACAACACACAAACACATATTTACTACAATCACGCAAGGAGAAATAGTCAGTCGTGAACTAGGCAAGGATCGCGTCATCGAGTGAATCGTCGCTTACAAGCCTCGGCGAGCCCCGGCAGGGAGAGCTAAGTCTTTTGCAGTCCCACAGATTGAAATAGACTTAGCCAACATTTAACTCAATTTTCGCTCTAAAATGAGGAACGTCTAAGACGAGAAGAAGAAAAAACATTAATAATTAAAAGTACAGTATCGGGCAACATGTGTTACTCCATACCATACCCCGTCTTGCCTGTTGGTTTGTTTTGAAGTTTAAAATCAAAAATAAATTTATAAAGGAACGTTATACATATAAATAAACAAGTTTTTACATATTATTGCAGTCTCCCGTCGATAAGATTTACCTAAGTGACGTAGACACAATCTCTAATGTTTTTTACACTATCCGACGTGTAATACACAAGATTTAACGCCACCGAGCTAATTGAAGTGTCTGAATCTTACTGACAGATGTGTCTGAATCTTACTGACAGATGTGTCTGAATCTTACTGACAGATGTGTCTGAATCTACTGGCAGATGTGTCTGAATCTTATGTCAGATGTGTCTGAATCTAACTGACAGATGTGTCTGAATCTTACTGTCACATTATGTTTGAATCTTCCCAACTCAGCTTTTGCTACAACCAGAGACAAGCCATTTGATAGATAATCGTGAGATTCACACGATACGTAGATGAAAGTGTGAACTATTTGTGTAAACTATTCACTTCATACGGTTTAATTTAAACCGTATGAAGTGAATAGTTTACATTTAACATGATATCCAACAAATTATACTAAACGTTTTATGTTTCTTCCTAGAATTAGTGATATCAATACAATGTGCTGATTATCAATTAATGTAAGCAGAAAAACCTGTTAGGCTTTCTTCGTTCGTAAGTCGTAGAGCGAAATCCCGAAGTTTAAAGACGTTATTTTCTCAGTAATGAAATGTGTGGGATAGATTCAGTATGCAGTTTTAATGTAGGCATATCTATATCCTAAACATTTTTTTAATAATAAACATCTTAAGGCAATAATTAAAATATATTTTAAGAAAACAGCTCAAGAATATGTTCTTTTAAGGTAAAATGTGGGGTTATTTATATTTTATTAGAACCTTCTTCTAAATTAATGTACAATTCTTATGATTTTGTTGTAAAATGTATGGGAAACATCAGTGGCTTTGTTACCATAGTAACTACTATGGTAACAAAGCCACTGATACATTGATTGGTATTAAAAATATTTTCATTTTAACTCGATATCTCCACGTATTCCTGAAATCACGGGTGTTGAAAGACAGACTAACAACAAAGTGATCCTATAAGGGTTCCGTTTCTTCTATTGTGGTATGGAACCCTAAAAACTCTCACTACGGCCACAGAATTATCAAGATGAATTAATATATTACCTATTTGAAGATACGTAAATATTGCTATAGAATTTTTATGTGTACTTGTGGCTGTACTTTTCGTATAAATAATTTTACAATTATTAGTTTTGTAATTACCAGGTAATTTTTTACTTTTAATATTATTTATTTTAAATTATCACTTTTTAATATAAATATATTAAAAGCTGTAATGAACCGTTTTGGTTTTAATTTGCATATTATGAATAAATATACACTTCTGGACACATCTATTGGCCCACCTTGTATTTTCAGTTTCGTTTGGTCCTAGCTAAAATTTTATATTAGGTCGAGCAAAAAGTTTTTATGCAGTTTTGAACCTGGCACATTCACAATTTCATTCAATAGTCTTTTTTTGAATTTCGAACACAGAATTTAAAGAAACAAAAGACAATTTGGAGCCTGTTTGTTGATATCAAACAATCGAATACTAATAAAACTTGGTTTTATTGGTTTACTTGGATTTAATTCTTGAAAAAGTGATTGATATCTTTGCTTTTGCAACAAACATTACTTATTCTTAACATTAAGGTGAGGTTCTATCAATAATCTATGGATACTTCACCTGAAGTCGCCGCCCAAGCTGTGGCACTTATTCAGGCCGGACACAGCCAAAGAAACGTGAGTGCTCAACTTAATTTAAGTCGATCTGCGGTCCGAAATGTTTATCGGAGGTACCTAGAGACTGGCGGCTTTGTTCGTCGCCAAGGAAGGCCACGATCTCGGGTCACAACTGAAAGGCAGGATCGATTCATCGTGACGACCAGCTTGAGAAATCGTCACCTTACCTCCATTGAGATACAAAACCAACTTCGCGACTTCCACGGAGTATCTATGAGCGCTCGAACTGTTCGGAGAAGGTTAAAAGAACGCGATATGGTACCACACAAGCCAGCTAATGGGCCCAAACTAAAGCGAGCCCACCGAACAGCGCGCCTTCATTTCGCACGCAGTCATTTAAATTGGACACAGCAAGATTGGAGCCGTGTACTCTTTTCTGATGAGTCTAAAATTGTGTTACATGGCAATGATGGAAGGAAGAAGGTCTACCGGCGTAAGGGAGAGCGTTTCGCACAATGCTGCTTTGAAGAGAGGGTTGCTTATGGCGGTGGCTCATGGACTGTCTGGGGCGGTATATCCGCGAGCGGCAAAACTCAACTTGAGGTTGTTACAGGACCACGGCTGCCAACATTAAATGCTGAAAGATACATTCGTGAGTGCTTAGAACCTCACGTGATACCATACGCGGACTATGTGGGCCCAAATTTCCTTTTTATGCATGATAATGCAAGAGCCCATGCGGCCGGCATCGTCAGGGAATATCTTCGGGATGTGAACATCACAGTTATGGACTGGCCAGCCAGAAGCCCAGACATGAACCCCATTGAGCACATGTGGGACGAGCTAAAAAGGCGTGTTAGGGCTCGTCAGCCAGTTGCCCAGACGATGCAGGAGTTGAAAACTGCCATAGAAGAGGAATGGGAGATGATCCCTCAAAATTTCATAGAGCGGTTGATAAACTCTATGCCTAATCGTATGAGAGCTGTGGTAGATGCCCATGGAGGCAACACGCGTTATTAAATTAAACCTTTATTTGATAAAACATGTTTTTTATTCAAAAATTAATTGCCTTTAACAAGGCGCATATCCGACTTGTTAGGCGTAGGTCCATGTCGTATGGTATTCTGAATTCAAATTTAAAACTATACGATCGAAAAAGATGGTAAAATGTATCAGGTTTAAAACTGCATCAACAGTTTTTGTTCAATCTAGCAATCATATTTCGGTAGGGGCCATCGAAACCTAAACTCTAAGGTGGGCTAATAGATGTGTCCAGAAGTGTATAAAATAAGAAATACCAATGTCTGCATTACTTTCAATTTTATTCCAAGGGTAGAAGGTTCTCCAGTCTATGTAAGTAGCCATAAAGGTATTATAAAGATAACTATAAGATTTTGTTTTTGGGGCTTATAATTTTTATATTAAGATTACTTAGTGATTAGTGTTCGCATGCTGAATTATATTGTTTTCCATATACCTACTGTACTGCATTTTGGTAACAACCTTTTAATGTATGACGGTATAAATGTTGTGATTTCTGTAAATATTTGTTAAATAATAAAAAGAATATGATAACATGACATCTTTTTGTTACAAGTATAAGAATCCTAAAATAATCTTCATTAACGATTCTCCCATGGAGGTTAGCTAAGTACTAAGGAAACACTTCAGTGCGCAAAAACAAGTGTATCCTCTTTTTTCTTTCCTATACTAGGGAGGAGAGGTAGCACGCAGAATCAACTCGTACTTTGTAAGGCGTGGGCATACAACCAACTGAAACTGTGGCTACTAAGAAAATCCCAATGAAAAACCCCCGATCCCGACAAAAGCGAATCGAACTCAATAAGTTCAAATGCTAGACACGGTTCGCGCCGTGCTTGAGCGATTGGTTACTGCATTGGGTGTAGCGGGCTCGATTCCCGGATCTGAACAAATTTTGGTATGGCCTACAAATAATTGTGTCTTGTCTGGGTGTTTATAACAATGCACCCACATTACAGGAGAAATTTCAAGTGGGGGCAATGCTTTTTGTAAAAGTAAATGAGAAGGATCTTCGTGGTTATTTGTTTTTCTTAGGGCCGAGTCACACCGGAATGGCAGCGGCCGGCGGCGACGACGCCAGCGGCCCCTGACGGCCTAGCGCGACCTCCAGACCCCACGCGCCTAGACTTCTCTTGACTAGTTTAAAGCCTGCAATACATGTTGGCCGAGTGTAGGCCAACGCGAGCGTTGGCAAATAGGTACAAAGCAAGAAATAATGTCCACACGTTCGACAAGTTCGTCGAACGCCAATACAGACGACTAATGTAGAAGAGGGTCTGTAGAGCTGCCCACACGTTGGCCGAGCGCAGGCGAGCGCCCTTGATTTGTGACCAAAAACCGACACCAATCCGAAGTGAGGCAAGTGATCACGAGCAACGGCGAGCGAAGACAAGTTGCACCAAATGAGCTCTATACACGTTGGCGCTGGCCTACACTCGGCCAACTAAGCAAGTGACACCGAGCGATAGCAAGACAAGGCAAATATACCGTCTACATGTTGGTAATTGGCCTTCACTCGACAACGCTCGGCCAACATGTATTGCAGGCATAATAAAGCCTGCAATACACGTTGGCCGAGCGTTGTCGAGTGAAGGCCAATACCAACATGTAGACGGTATATTTGTCTTGTCTTGCTATCGCTCGGTGTCACTTGCCTAGTGGGCCGAGTGGAGGCCAGCACCAACGTGTATAGAGCTCATTTGGTGCAACTTGTCTTCGCTCGCCGTTGTTCGTAATCACTTGCCTCACTTCGGATCGGTGTCGGTTTTTGGTCACAAATCAAAGGCGCTCGGCCAACGTGTGGGCAGCTCTACAGACCCTCTTCTACATTGGAGTTCGACAACCTTGTCGAACGTGTGGACATTATTTCTTGCCCGGTCATTCCCGCTCGTCACCACTCTCGTTGTCTCCTCAGGTGATGAGTGAGATTTTTTCTAAAAAAAATTCCCATATGTCACCCCGGGTGACTAATGGGATTTGTTTTAGAAAAAATCTCACTCGTCACCCCTAACAAAATATCTCTGCTTGTGGCGGTATCCAATATTTCAATATTTCAATATTCCAACGGATTTTTCAATTCTGGTACCAAAACCAGAAAAATTATGTTAGATGGGCAAACAGCTTCTCCGACATGTACAGGTTAGATTGCGGGGTAAGACAAGGTGGATTGAGTTCTCCAAAACTCTTCAACTTGTATGTGAATGAACTTATAGTTGGGCTTAGCAGCACACGTGTAGGATGCTGGGTTGATAATGTATGTATGAACAACTTTAGTTATGCGGATGACATGGTGCTGCTGACCCCAACAGTAAGCGCAATGAGACAGTTGTTAGCTATATGTGAAACATATAGCCATAAGCATGGTTTAATATATAATTGTAAGAAGAGTGAGTACATGGTTTTCAAGGCCTCCGGCAAGTGTCCGTCAAATGTACCTGCGATAAAACTGAATGGTACTGAACTGAAGCGGGTACAACAGTTCAAATACCTCGGACATTATGTTGCTGAGGGCCTTGATGACCAATTTGACATAGAAAGGGAACGTAGGGCATTGGCAGTCAGAAGTAATATGCTGGCCCGCAGGTTTGCGCGTTGTAGCGACCAAGTTAAAGTCACACTATTTAGAGCCTACTGTCAGACTTTCTACACGTGCAACCTGTGGTTCAGGTATACGCAGAGGACGCTTAATGCCCTGCGTGTCCAATATAACAATGGATTTAGGATGTTGTTAGGGCTGCCCCGCTTTTGTAGTGCCTCCGGTATGTTTGCGGACGCCAGGGTAGACAGCTTCCATGCCATCATACGCAAGCGGCTCGCATCATTATTAAGCAGAGTCCGGGCTAGCACTAACAGCATCCTACAGGTCATTGCGGATAAACAGGACTCAAATATCCTGAAACAATTTATTCGTATTCAGATGCTATAAAAAAATATTGTAATAATTATGGATAATGGTCTGAAATAAAGATTTATTTATTTAAAGGCTACTTATTTCTATAAATCTCAAAATTTACATTAATTAATGAATATATAAACTTACTAGCAGTTGCTCGCGACTTCGTTCGCGTGGGAAGTTTTCCACGTGTAAATCCCGATCCCGTGGGAATTTCGCAAAATCCTTACTTAGCGGATACCTACGTCATAACATCTACCTACCTGCATGCCAAATTTTAGCCCGATCCGTCCAGTGGTTTGGGCTGTGCGTCGATAGATCACTATGTCAATCAGTCAGTCAGTCAGTCACCTTTGAGTTATATATATTTAGATAGAAGATTACCCAATGTTAAAAATTTTTTATTGCAAAGAATAAAACCGAGTTCTATATCAAAACACTACAAAGCCAAAAATAGCTTTAATTTCGGTAGTCGGTGTTATTGGTTTTGTATTTTCTTTTTTTTTTCACACCGCCTACCGAAATTAAAGTTATTTTTGGCTTTGTAGTGTTTTGATATAGAAGTCGGTTTTATTTTACGCAAAAGATTTTTTTTTCACTCATTTTGCGAGTCGGTTTGAAATTTATCTAGTTACAAAAGCCAAAATGTCAACTACTTATCACCTTTTACAAAATATTGCTTTTCCCGATACAGAGCCGTTAATTTTTGAGTTCTCCTGGTACTTCACCATCAGCTCTATATCCCTATTTTCTATTCAAGTAATCGAATCGCAATCCACGAAATATTTATTATTGAGTAGTTTCGGTGGCCATCTGTGGTCTTCATCATCAGTTCCACTTCCCCAAATGGTGCTTTTCGAGAGCAACTGCACAAGGTACTATAAGAAATACCTAAAACGCTATAGGTGTGCCTATAATATATGCCTCGCGACCTTTTCAGGCGATACTGGTCTTATGAGTATGTAGATAAAGTTTAAAATCATTTCACAATGAAAGTACTTGCCGCGTCGCTGCCATTCCGGTGTGACTCAGCCCTTAAATTGTGCTTGTTGATAAATCATGTGTCAAATTAGTAAACATGTGTTAGGATGAATAGGTATTCCGATGCATCATTGGGAAATATGACAATCATATTGTAGTGTATGTAGATATCAATATATCACACTACAAATCGATAACAGTATTATAACGTTGCCCCGGGCGCATACGTCGCTTGGTTATAAATACCGGTCCGCGTGGTGGGGAAGTCAGTCTGGCCAAGTGGTTCCGGAAATGGAGAATCGAAGTCAATCCAGACAAAAGCCAGGCAGTCCTCTTTTCTAAACCGCGGATAAACCCACCCTCCCCCCGTCCGATTACCATGTACGGCAAGCCGATCCCTTGAGAAAAGCAAGCCAAATACTTAGGTGTGGTCCTCGATAGACACCTCTCCTTCGCTGAGCACATAAAGCAGGCACGTTCGCGCGCCGCTTTCGCTCTAGGTAGGCTCCACTTCATTCTTAGCTCTCGCAGCAAGTTATCACTCAGGTGCAAGCTGCGTATTTTCACCGCGGTCATTCGTCCCATCATGACCTACGCCTGCGTTGTTTTCGCACACGCAAAGCCCTACCTCCTCCACAAAATGCAGACCCTCCAAAACCGATTCCTCCGTAGAGTCACGGGAGCCCCCTTTTATGTTCGAAATGAGCTTCTTCACGTAGACGTCAAGATGCCCACCATCCAGCAGTTCATGAAACGCGTCTCCAAGCGCTTCTTTGAAACTTCAATCCAACATAGGAATCCCCTTATCGTATCGGCCGCCCAATACGAACCCTCACGTATCTCTAAGATTCGCCGACCAAGGCATACCCTAGTCACTCCCGATGACGCGGCGCGGAAACAAGTACAGTGGCACACAAACACAAAAACCGACCGTCCTTCCGTCCTCGCCACCGAGGCCCGCCGCGACGTCCCCGTAATAGTCCACCCCAACCCTTGCCAGAGCCAGCCCGCGACGCTGAGCCAGTAGCTTTAAATTCCCTTATTAATAATAGTAATGATATGATCCAGCCTGTCCCTAGCTGCCCTCCCCTGCGACGCCCTAAGCCGAGGTCCGTACCCCACAGGGGGTGCCCTTAGCGTGTAGTCGCCTAGTTTGTAAGTTTTTAATAAGCCCTGGCTGGAGGCTTTAATTTATTTATTAATTAAGGCAACCACAGGCAAGCCCGGTTAAGCAGCCGACAACCTCAGAGGTTGACCTGCGAGATGCCACACATAAAAAAAAAAAAAAATGGGGAAGTCAGTCGTTGTCGGACTGTCGTCCTGTGCGGTGGTGCGTTGGCGAGTCAACTATGGACTATGGATATGTGTCAACTATGGACTATGGATATAAATAAATCAGCATATTCTACACATATAGTATTATAGTATTAGTTATGTAGAGCTAAAACTGTTGTCAAAATCAGCATAGTTATACCCTGTTTTTTAATCTCAGAGACAGAATAATGTTGCCGGCTCTTTTGTGCAGTGTTATACCTACGATACCGGTTTGTTGAATCGTAACTTTTTACCCGACTGCGCGACGCAAAGGAGGATAATGTGTTTCACAGTCTATGTATGTATGTTAGTGCCTATGTGGCGTCGTTGTACAGGCCAAGCGCGTGGGCTGATTTGAATAATTCTCACGTTAATCAATTCGTCTTAACCATGCGAGTGTCACAAGAGATATGACAGTTAATCATAAAAAATCGGCAAACTATATCAAATATCGTTGGGATATTGTAGAATAGGTCTTTTTTATGAAAATAACTAGCAATGTGGGTATAATTCACATTACTAGCAATCTTGTTGACCCCTCCAACTCAGCTAAATATTCTTGTGTTTGGAGTGTGTTGAATTCGCGATCTCTCGATCGCAATTCCGATATCTTAGTCATTTTTAGGTTTTTTCCTCTATTTTTCATTTCAAGCAATCGCTTAGGATATATAAGTTTTAAAACGAATCAGTGCCATATTGGGGGTGCGGTTTTTTTTCTTCCAAACCCATCGAGTGGGGTATCAAAATAAAGGGCTTAACGAGAGAATATAAGTAAATATATTGTAGCATACGTAGCACACCCTTCACTTTGATAACCAATCGCTCACACAATGCACAAAGGAATATTATTATAAATACTATAAATTAAATATAATGTCAACAGTTTATGAGACGCGGGCGGAGGGCCGCGCTCTCACACAGTGACCACTGTTCAACTAATGTAAACACTACTATTATATATACACAATTCTATTTTAATAAAGAAAATTCATTCCACATTCATTACTGTGACTTCACGCCTTGTCATTGCTCTCCCTAACTTATTCTCCAAAGTGCTGTCTAAAGTAAATCTCCGCTACCTTATAAATAATCTCTTAAAATAGTGCTCAAACATAGCACTAAAGTAGTGCTACGAACCTAGCACCAAAGTGGTGACCCCTAACCGAACACATCTGACGCGGAGAAACGCCTGACGCGGAGAAAACCTGAAGCGAACATCTGGAGCAGAGAAACACCTGAAGCGGACAAACTCAAACTAGACACACCTGAGGTCAGTGAATCATTCATCACTAAGATGTTCGAAGAATTCGCTCTACTCGCCGACAAAATGATGGAGCAGACCACATCAACAGAAGTCGCAGCCGTACACTCATTCGCAGCACCTACATCAGCACCGCAGTCGGATACGCAGTATCTCATCAGTGAAATAAGAAAACTCTCGTTAGAAATAGCCGATCTAAAAGCAAGAACGTCGTATGATTACAACTATCGCTGCCGCCGCTACCCATCTCACCGCCGTAGCGCATCAAGATCGCGAAGCCGAGAAACATCACAACACTGCTATTATCACCGACGTTTCAAGGAACAAGCTAGACACTGCACGTCGCCCTGCTCTTTCAACAAACAAAACTCGGAAAACTAGACCGAACGTTAGCAGAGGCGGACACCGGCGTTCAAGAAAATTCACACCGCCTATACATCACCGACAAAAACTCTAAATTATCTTTCTTGGTCGACACGGGAGCAAACATATCCGTGCTACCGAGAAGAAAGGGTCAAGTCGCAACGCCACTACCATTTCAACTTTACGCTGCGAACAACACAAAGATAGCTACGTATGGCGAAAAAATATTAACTCAACTTAAACTTACGACGCCCGTACAAATGGAAGTTCATAATAGCAGATGTTTCGAAACCAATACTCGGAGCCGATTTTCTCAAGTACCATCAGCTTATCGTCGACTTGAAAAACCGCAGACTTATCGACGGCATCACAAGCTTAAAGGTCAATGTCCCGGTACGTGTATCAGATGTTCCTACCGTACGCAGTATTGACATGTCACAATCATACCACGACATCCTAGCTCAATATCCGGAAATAACGCGACTAACATCAATGCAATTGAACTGCAACATCAATGTGCAATTGTATTGAAACTCGCGGACTACCGGTACACTGCCGCGCCCGTCCTATTCCACCGCATCGCTTCGAGATTGTAAAGAAGGAATTTGAAAACATGATAGAACAAGGATTATGCAGACCTAGCAAGAGTCTATGGGCATCACCTCTTCATATCGTGCCTAAAAAGAATGGCGATATCAGAGTTTGTGGTGACTATCGCCGACTCAACTCGTATCACCATACCAGATCGATATCCCGTGCCACGCATCATCTATCTGGTAAAACTATCTTCTCTACGATAAATCTCAACCGTGCTTATCAACAACTGAATGTCCGAGAAGAAGACATAGAAAAAACCGCAATCATCACACCGATCGGATTATATGAATTCCCACGTATGTGCCCTGGTTTAAAGAACGCGGGACAAACATTTCAACGATATATCCACGAAGTCCTACGAGGATTAGATTTTGTTTTCCATTCATCGACGATCTACTTCTAGCGTCGGAAAATGAAACCCAACACCGAGAACACCTGCATGTCGTACTCGAAAAGACTCGAACAAAACGGTATCACTATCAACCCCGCCAAATGCAACGTAGGTCAATCAGAAGTTCAGTTCCTTGGTTACACAGTATCAGCAGAAGGCACCAAACCTCCAAAACATAAAGTCGAAGCTATCATTCACTATCCCAAGCCGACTACCATTGAAGAGCTGAGAAGATTTCTTGGTATGATAAATTTCTATCACGATCATATACCAAACGCCGCATCTCAACAAGCACCATTGAACGCATACCTACATAACGTCAAGAAGAAGGACAAAACGCAAATCACGTGGACCGATGAAGCAACGCAAGCTTTCGAGCAGTGTAAAGCCAGCATAATAAACGCAGCTTTACTCGCTCATCCATCTCACCACGCAACAATCGCTTTATTCTGCGACGCTTCCGATACATCAGCTGGAGCCGTACTTCAACAGTACATACATGAAACATGGCAACCGCTCGGATAAATATATTTCGAGGAAATTCACCGACGCGCAAAAGAAATACTCTACATTCGAACGTGAACTACTTGCAATCTACATGGCAGTCAAACACTTCCGCAAGATATTTGAAGGACGAAATCTCATCATATTTACGGATCACAAACCGCTGACATACGTAATGTCAAAGACTCCTTCAAACTCAGAAACCAACAGGCGAACAAGGCAACTTTTGTTTATCAGCGAATTTACGACCGACATTCGACACGTAAGCGGTAAACAAAACGTCGTCGCCGACACACTTAGCCGCATAGAAACAATCTCATGCCCACCTACAATCAATTATACCGACATAGCCAGAGCGCAATAAAAGGATACCAACATCGAACAATTATTATCACAAGACAACATCAGTCTCAAGAAAATAGTTATACCCAACAGCGACCTCAAGTTATTCTGCGAAACCTCTACTGCTTATGTACGACCGTACATACCAGAGCCATATAGAAGACAAGTATTTAACAGCGTGCACAACGTCAGTCACCCTGGTACGCGCACGACTCGCAAGCTTATCACTCAAAAATATTTCTGGCCATCTATGAACGCAGACATCAGCTGTTGGACTCGTACGTGCATACCTTGTCAGAAAAGCAAAGTTCAACGACACACATTCTCAAACATCGCATCGTTCCCGCCAACCGAACGTTTTCAACATTTACACGTTGACATCGTAGGACCTCTACCTACAACATCTCAAGGACATCGATACTTAGTTACAATGTTCGACCGATTAACTAAGTGGCCCGAAGCAATTCCCACCGACGAAATATCAGCTGATCGCATAGCCCAAATTGTTTACCAACATTGGATCGCAAGATTTGGATGTCCGACTACACTAACAAGCGACCAAGGCCGCCAATTCGAAAGTCAACTTTTCCAAAAACTGATGAAGCTATTGGGAATAAAGAAAACTCGCACAACAGCTTATCACCCACAGAGCAACGGCATAATCGAGATGGCATCGCACCCTCAAGACCGCATTACGCGCGAAACTGACAAACGCTAGTTCCTGGATCGACGAGCTCCCGGCGATTTTAATGGGTCTACGAGCCTCTCTAAACACTGACACCGGAGTAAGTGCAGCCGAACTTACCTACGGTTACAATTTACGATTACCTGGCGAATTTTTCACAGAAAATACCTGCACACCTACTATGAATTATACTTACGTCGATAAACTACGTGACATAATTCAAGTAAACAAGCCGCAAGCCGTTACCAAACATCACAGCAACAAAAAAACCGTATTCATTCATCAAGACCTTTTGAAGTGCACCCACGTTTTTATCAGAACCGACGCAGTCAAGAAACCACTTCAAACGCCATACGAAGGACCCTACCGAGTGATAAGCCGAACAGAAAAAGTTTACACAATACAATTACCCGATCGGCAAGCAAACATATCGATCGATAGATTAAAACCTGCATACGTTATCTCAGAAGAAACTTTACCATCTACCACACCAGTTACAGTCAGCGATACCAAGAAAACAGAAGTACCGAGAGCAAGCCTGACGTCACATCCCGCTGAAAACAAGCAGACGCGCTCAGGACGTATCATCAAACTGCCGGTACGCTTCGCTTGAAGGGGAGTCCTGTAGCATACGTAGCACACCCTTCACTTTGATAACCAATCGCTCACACAATGCACAAAGGAATATTATTATCTATCTATAGTTATAATAAATCTGTAGAGAGGTCAATTCTGTACATGAAATATATTTCCAAAATAACTATCAGGGGTTGATTAGGGATCGATACTGATGCCAAAAATGCAACCAGTAAAATTGTTGTCTGCCTGTATAACCGTTATAGAAACAAAAACTACTTGACGGATTTTAACGAAACTTGGTACAATTATTTTGCATACTCCTGCAGGCTTACTCTCGACACTCGATCTCAATTAGAATTCGAAATTGGGATCGAGATGTTGTCATTTGGCACTCTTGAATGTTACACTAGCGCACGATTAGAATCGAACTAGGTGGATTTTTTTGGAACTAAATGAAATCGACTTTACTCGAACGAATGCACTTTTTCGGTACTCTTGACGAGATTTTGACGTTGACGTATCGAGTTTGAATTCGTGTTTATGCTCAAAGTTGAACGATTACAAAAAGTATACTTTTTCGAGATCGAGTGTGTTATTGTGACTGATTTGTGAAGTTTTTATTGTGAATAATGGCACGTGTAGAACTTATTTGTGATATTTTGGACAATGCTCATAAGTTAGATATGAGACAAAGGCGGAATTTGAGACGAATGGAGCGATATGCAGACAACGCGTTTGCCATGACCGACGATGAATTTAGGCGAAATTACCGAGTAGATAAAGAGCTTTTCGAAGTGATATACAAGGATTTGGAACCTTTGATGCCCCAGCCTACTCGCCGTAGCGACATACCAAGAAAATACAAGGTTTGTAACCTAGCAATTCCATTTTCACATAGTATATTTTTTATATAGGTAATATAAACAAGTTTTTTTCTTTAGGTTTTAGTGGCTCTTTCTTTCTACGCCACAGGCAGCTACCAAAGATTAGTAGGTGGGACACAAGGTACAATGATGTCCCAACAATCAGTTTCGAGAGCAATAAGAGAAGTAACAAATGCTCTTAATTCAAGTGATGTTCTAAATAAATGGCTTAAGTTTCCACAGACTCGCCGACAACGGGACTTAATTAAACAAAGGTATTTAGGTACTTTTTTACCTTAAAATATTAAGTAGTAGTACTTACCATTCAATACTTTTGATATTTGATGTTTATTTTCAACTTATTTGTTAAAATTAATATATTTTTTTTTTCAGATTTTATGAAAAGTTTAAAATTCCTGCAGTCATAGGATGTATTGATGGTACTCATGTGGCTATTGTAAGACCATCACAAAATGAAGAGCGGTTTTACAACAGAAAAGGTTACCATTCGAGAAATGTTTTAATTGTGAGTTAGGTTGGATATTTAAATAGTTATTCACTATTAGCTTATGTAACTTTCTCTATATAATCCCCTAAGACGACCCACTGACCAATATTTCTTTTACAGATTTGTGATGCAGATCTCAATATACTGAGTGTAGATTCTTCATTCGGTGGAGCCTCACATGATACTTTTGTTTGGAATCAACATCCTGTGAAGAATCACCTATCAAATTTAATATATGCAAGAGAAAGAGTTTTTTTACTTGGTAAGCTCTTCATAGTTGTTAAAATTGAAAATTAATTTACATATTATTTTATATATGTATAATTACTAAACTATTATAATATAATTACAGGTGATTCCGGTTATCCTCAAAGGGAATATATGATGACCCCAATAGTGGATGCACCGCCAGGCTCAGCTGAAGATTACTACACAAATCTGCATTGTGTGGCTCGCAATACTGTTGAGCGCACCATTGGTGTTTTAAAAAATAGATGGAGATGTCTTCTGGGCCATAGAGTTCTTCATTATCATCCAGACACAGCTGCTAAAATTATAAATGCATGCTGTGTTTTACACAACATTTGTAACCAAGCTCGATTAGGTCTGGATGATATTGAGGATGCCGTACCACCCATGGAAGACATGCAATTGGCACAGAGTGAGTTAGACGTGGATCGAGGTTCTGCCTCCATCGAACTGCGCAGGGGTCACGAGGCTCGTGCACAGCTTGTGCAAGAACTGTGGACAGCTAGGCATCTTTATTAATGTAATTTTTTATTATGTAAGAACCATTTTTTGACTAAGACTTTTTGTACCTACATACAAAACGTCTTAGTCAAAAGGTTGTTCTTACATAATAAAAAATTGAAATTAATTATTTAATGAAACTACCTACTACTAATGAACTTATTTTGTAAATTAATATTTTTTTAACTACACATACTATTTATAGGTAAATATTTGTGGCCAAGACTTGTACTCTCTTTTATTATAACTGTAAGACTATTGTGTTGTTTGATTTCTATTGTGTACTAAATAATTTAATTGTTGTGAAGCTTACTTAGTAAGTTTATTATAATACATTTAAGTTAAGTATAATCATACAATTATTAAAGATCTTAAGTCTAATAGGTAAGGTCTAATTAATATTAACAAGTATTTGAATAAATATAAGTATAGCCTTTTTATTATGTATTTTTTCATTTATCTATATGCACATAAAGCCATTTCAGTTAGATGTATTAAATTTGTACATATAAATACCTATATTATGGAATTATAACAGCAAACAGTATGAGTTAAAGTTTTAAACAATAAAAAATAATACAGTAATACCCCGGACTTACGCGATAGGTGGAACCAAGAGATAGCCGTGTAAGTCGGGGTATTACTGTACAATGCAACTTTTAACTCTAAAATAGGACATACTTAAAACCCTAAATTAATATATATTTAATTACTGCCTATTTTGTCTCAGGGCATCAGCTATATTATTGAGGGCATTTGCCACAGTTTGAGACCCTTCTGTTATAGCTGCTGAGAGCCCCTCTATCTGTTCTACAGCTTGAGATAAGGCCCTCGCTGTGACAGCTTCTGCTTCCACCCTCTGCCTCTCTATCTCTGTAAACCTCTCCCGGTCTTGATCTAACATAGTCCTTGATCGGAGACGGCGTCCTGGGGGCAGGCTGGTTCTCCTAGGACTATGTTCTCTTGGTGTTATAACTGACAAATAAAATAAATAATATTTATGTAAATTACATCAACATGAAAGATAGCATACGTAGTTTGAAAGAAATTAAGTACCTCTAACAGTCTCCACATTTTGGACAGGAGAAGCATGAGACTCCAATTCATTTGCATCCATGTTGACGGTATCTTGCTTTGGAATGACAATTTCCAACTGGATGTCATTCTGGCTTTGGCTCTGCAATTATTTAACAAATTATAGTACTTCAGTAAGACAGTGTACATTTTCATAATTATAGTACAATTTAGGTACTTCATTATGAAGATAAGTTTACAATGATGTATTAAAATTTATAACTAAACTGACTTACTGTGGATGGAAATGGATTGACAGCAACATGGCTGTCTCCTGCAGCAAATTGAAGGCCCCCCATCACTGCTACTAGGCGTTGGTCGATGGGTGTTAATGCAGGTAAATTATCTGCAGACCCACCACCTGTACGCCTCATTGACTGTGCATGCTGGGCACAAGTCTTCTTTAATGTACACTTTTTATCAGCCCAATACTAAAAAGGAAATAAATTTACCATTTATTGTAACTGTTTTCATACAATTAAGTGAAAAAAAAAGTTTAATTAGTGTGTAGACAGTACCTTAGCCCAGCCTTTTCCATCTTTCTGCGCACCACCCAGTGCATTTAAGGATACTGCTATATCGTCCCATTTTCTCTTGGTCTCCTGCTTAGCATGAGCAGTGCGCAAAAGCCCCTTGGCAATTCCGGGGTTCTGTACCAGAAAATCTACAAGAGTCTCCAGCTGTTGATGTGTTGGCCTACTCATCCTGTAAGAGCAATGATAGTTTGTAATAAGCAAGTGTTTAATATATTTATAGAAAATACATTAAATTTAATACATTATTGGCCTTACCTTAATATTTTCGTCTTCCTTTGAACTTGTGCTTTTGAACATAGCACTCTATTACATTCCAAACTAAACACTTGAAAACTTTTAGATAACATCGCTTTGAAACTTTTGTTTATCACGTAGAACTTAAGATTTTTAACCCTTAAATGCATGATTTTTTATTTTTATGTAATAAAAATCAAATAGATGGTAAAAAGTGTAAAGATTACGGGAAAAATAAAGAAAAAAATCTCATAGCTTAACACTAGAAAGCCCAACATTTTTGACTACCCACAACGCCCAGCGTCCGTCGAAATGACGGACGCCTAAAATTCTAGCTATAAAATCAAACTCGATTTAATATTAAATTACAACGTGTATTGTTAAAAACATAAATTAGAAAAATTGGTTAGCATTTATTTTATTTTTTTAAATTTCGGAATTTTCTTCGCGACCTACACATTTTCCACATCCAATTTTTTGATACATGTCGCATTTATCAAATGCCTTGTTTTTTTCGCACAAGACAGTTTGCCCTCTTTTTACCTGATGCATCTGGAGTCCGTAGGTCCCTCCTGCTGGGGTCTGGATCAGCAGAAAAAGCCTTGATGGAACTAAGTAGTGGCCGACTGCCGTGATTGTGCACTAACATAAGGATCACTGAGTTCACTTGTGAGCTTCAAAATAACGTCATGGCGGTTTATATTTTGAATTATTGTCTCTTTACATAATACCCACGCATTGACAGCAATGTGGGGCCAAGAACTCATGTTCAACTCCTAGCATTTGGTTGCTGAAGATAAGGCACTTGGTGATCTGGATAAAGTACTTTCACTTGTTCCAGTACGTATTCTGGCTCTTCCTCGACCTCTGGGTAACTGATAGGGTAATTAGTTCCATGTGCATTACTCTCCTATTCCTCAGAATCGGAACTGTCGGAATGTGAAAGAGAAGTACCTAAGGCAGGTATGAAATATCTTCGTTTTCATCGTCGGATAATCCAGACACCAGCTCGGAGTCAGATTGGTCTATATTATGCATATTATGTAAGCTTTCAAGCATCTACTGCATTTCTGGTGATGTCATACGTTTTGAGGCCATATTTGAGCAATTCACAATATATTTTTCACACAATGTTACTTTAGTTCACTATTTGTGAAAATAATTGTATCTCACAAAAATAAAAACTGGAAACAACACGTATTGTCCACCTATAACTCTATACTGAAGATAGTTTGCATCGACTATAAAACTAATTCGAAGATAGGTACCCTCATATTATAAGTCCGTCATTTGGACGGACGCTAGGCGTTATAGGTATACCTTGCTATAACTTTATACTAATATCACTTATACATTACTAAACCACCTTTTCGGGTAATTTAAGCAGAAAAATAAAAGTAAATTAATTTCATCTTATTTCACCAAATATTTCCGGAGAAAATAATAAAATAACAAAACGATATCCGTCATTTTGACGGTTTGGGCGTTCTAGTGTTAAAAAATATATGTATTTATAAAAAAACATAATGATGTAGAAATACATCACTATGCATTTACCTACCTATTAGGTACAGATAACGCATACCTATCTACTAAAAAGGATATCTCATCACAGTAAGCATACTATTGAGTATGGAAATCCCTAAAACAGTTGTTGTGTGCATTTACACACAGAGGTATGTTACATTTGGTATATGACCATTGTGTGGTACCTTTGCATGGTATTGAGGCATCTTGCACCGCAAGCGATTGGCAAACACCGGCCAATGGTCAGTACCATCTTTCCGTCCATCCCTGCAGGGGAGTGAATGATGCGGGCCTCTTGGTTTCTTGGTTTGAAGATCCCGTTCTAAAGCGCCACTGTTTGGACGCCCTCTTTTGTTGTCGATAGTCGAACCAACGTTGCAAAGAGCATCTGCCGAGATTCGGCAGTTTTTTTCTTGGAACACCCTTTGCAATGCAGTTTTTTTCATTAGTATCCATGAATTTATCACGGCTAGATCCAACAGATGGTAAAAAGGCGCAAATATCACTTTCGACTCTTCACACGAATACGGTAACGTCCAAGATAACTGTCCTTCAGGTCTACTCCTCCCATGTGCTTATGGTGTATCGAGATCAGCTATTGCAGGGTTGATTGTGCTAGGCTTGTGTGTAATTTTAGTTTCGTCATAATGCAAACTGTCTTTTCCAGATTAGTTTCCTCCTATCGAAATCGACAAATAAAACTTGATTTTGGCTTGATAGTTCAGAATCATCCTGAACTAATGGTGGATCGCTATCTGCTGGAAGTTTTTCAGTGGTTTCATAATTTTCTGGATGTTCTTCCGCCAAATCTTGAAATATTTCACTTGCATTGCTGTAGAAGTCGTCTTCAGCGTCATTTTCATCTTCCAGACCATCGTCGGAAATCTTCTAAAGCAGCCAACAATTATTCTATATCTATGTTTTGAAGTCGCCGAGCCATCCTGTATAAAAAAAAATATAAAAGATCAAAATAAATATAAAAACATGAAAACGGTAACAATAATTATTCAATCACTGCCTTAGGTTATCATAAACGATTGAAAATATTCAAATCCACTAAAAATAGCTCAATAATGGAAAACATAATACAATCCCTTTCAAAATGTAATGTGAAGTATACTACTGATAAGAAGTGCCGATTTTGCATACTGATGTATTTCTACATCACAAACATAAACGACATTATTTTGAATAATTTCGAAAGATTTTCAAAAATGAATATATTGTAAATAACACTTACCCAAAAAGAAAAGGAAAGGTGAATTTCCGATAACACTTTTTATTAGTAATTTTATTACTTTATGTAAACAAAATCTAAAATTGTATTGCCGCCAAAGTCAATGACATCACAAAGCGCGCCAAAGTTTCATATTATGATAGTATGCAAAAAACAATCTGTCAAAACGTCAACAGGTGCGTTCAGAATCATAAAAAAATAAAGATAGTTAGTATTTAAAAAATAACAAAATGTTGTGCCTGGGTTACCATTTGTTGAGAAATTTATTTTTATTTTTATTGATGTAGATCTACATCACTATGCATTTAAGGGTTAAGTGGATGACAAATGCGCGGGAAGTTTTATTTTATTGTAACTAACGTAGGCAACCCTACTGATCCTATACTTTCCTAAATTCCGTTTTTTGTTTTTTAAATATTGATAAATTCCAGTTTCCCTACCTTTGTCTCTCCTACACTATAAATAAATAAAATAACAAACATGACATTGGCTAAATGCACAAACCGTGCGAAGCCAGAAAAAAAAAAAGAAAAAACTGACGTAGGCAATGACATACACAATGAGCCAGTGCTGCCTAAGTATTTAGTGTTAAAATGCACATTATTGCAAGCAAAGAACACTTAAATGATAATTTATGTTATAATAAACATCAGAACAAATCAATTTATAGATTTTAATGAGTTATTCAATATTTTTAAATTTGGTAATTAATGTTTTGATTTGTGTGGCCACCCCATGTCAATCAGTTTAGTCGAACATGCAGACGATTCCAATCTCAAACTCGACTTCGTTCAAGAGTGCCAATCTTCTGAAGATTGGAATTGAAACTGGATCGAATTGGAATACGATCGAAGATCGGATTGATTTCAAGAGTAAGCCTGCTGAGCTGGTTATAGTATACTTTTCATCATTCATCCAAATTATTCTGTAACAGTACCTACAACAACAAAATAATAATCGATAATAGTTAGCACAACACTAGTGCCAACCCGGGATTCCAAACGACGCTTAGGTATAGGTATTTCAAACTTACCGAATTTTCGCTCTTTCCTCTTTCTTACGGCGAAATTTTATATTAGGCCGCATGCGGGCTTTACTTGGTGACACAATTTAAATAGAATTATCCATGGGAATTGGCTAAATAACAAAAAGAAACAATAATAATGCAGGAGGGTACCGTGCTACTATCGTAAGGTTTACGTCGACTGACGGCCATGTTGAACAAATGCAATTGGCTGATTGGCTTTCATGGACTTAACTACATTTGAAAAAAACTATCTCATGGATCTATCTGATTTAGATAAAATATTATGATTTTAACGGTTTATTTCTCATGAACCATACGCAACTGTTAAAATTATTTAAAAACATATTTTTTTTCCTTTTTTTAAATACCAAAATCTTAAAAATGTTCAGAATTGGATTTATCCGAGTTTGAAGTTAAGCGACACATATTTAGTTATACATTTATAGCTTGGCGCTCGGCGAGGCATTGCGTTTTGTGTACGTTGGCGGCGAAAAGGTTAATTCTATGGAATTGTAGGAAACAGTGTCTCATTGCTCGACACCGACATTAACTGCAAGGGATGACCTTAGCTGTGATGTATTTAACTTCTATTTACAAAAGGTCTATATTGTATTGAGCTGAGTAAGGGCACTAGAAGGCTCTATTTGTGCAGTTGATCCGAATAAACTTCTAAATACGCTTCAAGATCACAATTCCTAGCAAGAGTTAAATAATCTGTAAAAAATTTAACAAATTTAAACAACAAAGCTAAAAATTAAAAGTTAATGATCTTAAATGATTAATTTTGTATTTTTACCTTTTAAATTAGCACGTACACATTATTTCGGGATAACGTATTATAAAAAACCGATACTTGATTTTATTAACGTTAAGTTTCGATAGTGGCACATCACTATTTAAGAATTGCAAAAAACTGGCAACCGCAGGCAATCGTCGTAATGTCAACTTTGTCTCAGAGATTAAAAAAAATTGGCCAAGTGCGAGTCGGACTCGCTCATGAAGGGTTCCGAAGTAACTATTAGAATATAATATAATATGTATATTTATTTGACAAAAAAAAAACCTTACAAATTTCGTAAAACTAGCTTATTTACATTTATTTAGAACTACGCCAAATAACTTTGTTTTTCATACTATTTGTATGAATTACAAAGTTATATTTGCAGTTTTTAGAAAATATGCTGTATCTCAAAAACTGCTGACCCGATTTCGTTCAAACCAATTTTGGTTGAAAGTTTACATTAAGATCTACAGACATTTATTTTTTTAGATTTTTCACTCCATTATTATAGAAGTTAGAGGGGGGGGACACACACATTTTACCACTTTGGAAGCTTATATCTTTTAAACGATTGACTTTATGAAAAAGTGGTTTTAGAAACCCTTATATCAGTTTTAAACACCTGTCTATAGATACCACACAAGCATAGGTTTCATGAAAAACAATATTTTCAGTTCCAGTTCCATGTATGGGGACCCCCCTTTATTTTAGTTATTTTTTAATTTTTTTTCTTAAAATCGGAAAGCGGTTCACAGAATACATCTACCTACTAAGTTTCACATGTATAGTCTTAATAGTTTCTGAATAAAATGGCTGTGACATACGGACGGACGGACAGACAGACAGACAGACAGACATATCGAAACTATAAGGGTTCCGTTTTTTGCCATTCGGCTACGGAACCCTAAAAACAGGGTATAGTTTAGTTGCTCAAAATTTATGAAAAAGGAAGAATATTTTGTAAGAAAATAACACACATTTTTGAATACCCCATTTATTAGCTTTTTTCAGACTCTTTGAAATGTAGTATTTGGTATACTGCAGATTTTAAAAATAACAAATAGGAATTGTACTTGAAGTAACCCATCTAAAACATTATTGGAACAGGATTATTTTTTCAGAAAGATCAGCAGATACTTGTTTCATTCCAGAAAATATTATACAGAGAACTGTATTTTTTTTTTGCTGAACTTAGCTAAAGTATAGAAAACTTAATCTAATCCTTATATCTAAATTATAATTAATTATTCTTTCATTTCCCCTTCTTCATCCTCTTCTTCAGCTCCTCTTACATACAGAACATTGTTACATCTAATCAGGACTTCACCGAGGTTTCCTGCAAAGTTAAGAACAGGAATGTGTTTAAAACTAGTTATTCAAATGAGCAAATAATTATTTAAATGTCAATAGCCTAATGGCTAAGGCTAAGCTAAGCTAAGCTTTGAGAGATTGCGGATTCAAACCTCACTCATTGCAATGATGTACCCACTCCAGGCAAGCATACTTAGGCCCGTATTACAGAACGAAACTCGAGCACTGATCTCTGTTTAAAACTAGTTTTGAGTCGAGATTTAATTTTAGAATGTTCCTCAAGTATAGATTCATCGATCATAGTTCAGCCGGGTACGGCTTTATTCTAGATCGTTACTCAGTTGTAGATTCATCACCCAAGTATGGTCGACACCACGCTCGAGCAGAGATTTTCTTGTCAGTTAACTATTTGCTTTTCAGTTTATTATTTGATATAAAAATGGTACTTTTTGGGCGAATGATGATGAAATCACATTTTATTTTGCTAATTGGTTACAAATAACACTTTTACACGTAAATATTTGCCATTTTAAGTTACTAGATGAATCCCGTGTTTTCTAACTTAAACAGATTATAACAATGATTTTTTCACCAATGATTTGAACAGAAAAACAGAACTTCAGCGTTCCATGTGAATGGCCCATACAATTTTGCTAATAATTATTTTAAGAAATGGTATAGTTTTCACAAGATGAAGATTTTTGACAATTTGTAATACTGCCATCTATTGACCAAGAATTGATAAAACATGCATTTCTGTTTTGTTTTAACTATAACTTTGTTTACTTTTAATATTTTTATTGATCGTTGTTCCCAAGCCATTATTTATTTGAATATTACTTATTATATGATTAATGAGCAATTCGAAACAACACTGTCACAGATATTATTTAGGATCCACTCCGTTCCACGAACAAGTTACTCTTGCTATATTTTTATATGTTAGAAAATATTTCCTTATCACCTTTTACCTTCAAGAATTTGCTTTTACAAATTCTTAAAAAATAATTTCTATAGTGAAACCGTGCAATACATATTTTTTATTCTTAAAAATTTTGTATTAAAGTAAATTGAATTATTTACGATCATTCGTAGATCGGAACAGCGGAGACGAAGAAAATAAAACGAAAACGAAAACAGACTGATGCATAGACAATTAGATATTCTCTGCTTGAGGCTCGATTTGAATCTGAGTGTAGTTTTATTACCATTCTGGAATAAGACTCAAGTGCAGATTCTATATTTGAACTGAGATCGGGCGAATTAAGCTCAAACTGGACTTGAGGAACGTTCTGTAATACGGGCCTAAGCTTAGTTGGAGGGGATTTCTAGTAATGTGAATTCTAGTCAAATTGCAAGTTCTCTTTAAGAAAAAAAAACATTTAATCTTTGGACATGGTACAGATGTGGAAGTCAATCTGGTCAGCCTTTTATTGACTCAAGAATCCTGATGGCTATACCAACTGGCATCATTCCATTTTTATGTTTCTAGCGTTAAATATAGCTAAAAGTAGTATGAAGCTATACTAGTTTTGTAGCAATAATATCTTTTATTGCGAGAGCACAACCAGTAGTATAAAAATATTTTATGCCAGGATGTGCAAAGTAAAAATCTCTCGACTACTTGGTCACTTGAGTAGTTCTATATTATTTAAGGGTGGCCCTAATCAGATGCTGACCATAATAATTATAGCCATTAACAATATTATATAGTGCTCTGCACATAACTTGGCAAGAGTAGTTCGATGCGCAGAAGTCGATTTTTAGGTGTCAGCGGGACGCGGAGTATGACGTAGCGCCGCTCCGAGTGCACGATTGGTGCGTCAATAGTTCTCGTTCAATTTGCTCCCGAATACACTTGCATACACGAAAGTTGTACCCTTTGGTTTTGTTACAAGTTGTTGTTTTAAATTTATTTTTTGTTACCTTGATTACAATGCCAGGACCAGATACCGTTTTATGCAGACTATTAAAACGTCAGAAAGAACAGTTAGACACTATAGTTAAGGAAGGTTGAAATTCCGAATTCGTCACTGTCTTTAGGACACCGGGAAAAAAAGAAGAATAAAAGGGGTAGCAGTTTTATTAACTAATTGTGCCGACGAGAACATATTATTTTAAATGTTTTTTTAAATACATTTTTTTTCACTTTTGTCATATATGGAGTAACGTAGGTACCTTCAATGCTTGTGAAATATTCTTTTATAAAAATATTCGCTAAGTCGAGGGTAGGTTGTTTTTTACACACATTCATTTGTACAGTGCTATGCTACTCAGCGCAATAAACTGATTTACCAAAATCTCGTGTTTTAATGGACATAATAGTGGCGACGAGTGTAAATTGTGAACTATGGAGCGTAAATTAGTGAAATTTCATGAGTTCAATGTGAAAACAGACAATTGGGACAGTTACGTAACTCGACTCAATTATTGCTTTGAAGCTAGTGGAATCGTCCTCGATTCGGTCAAAAAAGCTAACTTTTTTACGATTTGTGGTGCTCAGACTTTCGATACTGTTCTTGCATTAATCACCCCAAAAAATTCAAGTGAAGTGACTTATCCGGAAGTTATAGATGTGTTGACCAAACATTATAGTCCAAAACCAAATGAAATATCAATGTTATACAAATTTTACCATCGTGATCAAACAAAGGACGAGACAGCGACAGAATATATCGCTCAGTTAAGAAAAATCAGTACCAACTGTAATTTTCCAAATCTGGAACGCATGTTGCGGGACAGATTAGTATGTGGCATGAGCGATCGCAAACTGCAGTACGAGCTGTTGAAGAAAGACAATCTCGGGTACAAGGACGTCGTTGACGCCATGGTGTCTGCAGAGTCCGCGGGGAGGGACGCGCGCATGATGCAGCAGGCCGAGCGCACGGCCACGCTGGCACACGCCGATACCGCCGCCGCGCCGCCCCCGCCTGAGCCGATGGATGTCAACGCGTTAAAAACAAAAACAGACATTCGTCTTTGCTACAGATGTGGTGATCGTCACGGTGGTGAATGCCGTTTTATCAATGCTGTGTGTCATTTTTGCAAGAAAAAAGGTCATATCGAGAAAATCTGCACAGCTAAAAAGAAAAGTACCTCAGGAAAAGTAAACCACTCTGAAGAGGTGCAGTCTGACGCGCAGCTGAACGGGATTTACAAAGTGGAGGGCGCGAACACGCGCGTTCCTGCCTACAAGCTACGCGTGTTGCTGAACGACGTGCCTGTGGACATGGAAGTGGACTCAGGCGCCGCTTTCTCACTGGTCAACGAGCGCACGTGGGCGCGCCTACAATCGCGCGCCACCGCCGCGCCGCGTCCCATGCACACTCGGCTGCGCACTTGGAACAACTCACAGGTTTCGGTCATTGGACAAGCAACGGTCTCGGTCATGTATAAGGACATTAAAACTAAGTTATGCGTAATAGTGGCTAGAGGTTCAGGGCCAAACTTATTGGGACGTGATTGGTTTGAGCCCCTCGAAATTTCTATAAAATTGAATAAAATTTTAGATATTGATTTTTCAGCAACGAATGCATTATTTATTAAGTATGGGGAGGTTTTCAAGGACGAACTCGGTACTTACCGGGGAGACCCCGTCGCGATTCATTTGAAACCAGGGACCGTACAACCCCGATTAAGAGTTAAGTCTTTGAAAGGGTAAGCCTTTTATAAGGTTACCTTTATCGTGATGTAACTCTATGAATGGGTTTTAGGCTTGAACCCATTAAAAGGGTTATCTCTTCAATATGGATAACCCATTGAATGGGTTTTATACTAGAACCCCAGTGAAAGGGTTACATCTACATTATGATAACCCATTGAATGGGTTCTATACCTAAAACCCTACATTAAGATAACCTATAAAGTATAGGTAAGGGTTTTGTTCGGGTTACCATATTATTATGGTTATTCAATAGACTTGTGCTAAGTAGGTGCTGGATGGAGCACCACACACACCATCGCTAGCGCACTGACTTTATTACACTAGACATTGCAGACATGTAGCCGAAACACGTGTTACCTATAATATTTAGATTTTAGATACTCTCATATTAAGGTGTGTGTCCTGAACTCCCGCATTTGCGACAAGTGTTGTCTTGTATGAGTCATACAAGACAACAATTACCTACATATAGATGTAGACTGATGTCCTGTAAAGTAACGCAAATAATGTTTTTTAACGCGTTGTAAATACCTACGTACAGTAAACATTCGAGTAAAAAATTAACAAAAAAAAATAAAAAACGATAACTACGTTAAAAGATAACTAGAGAACTAAAATTACGGAAACTAAATATAAAATTGCTTCATAATGACAACAATAACAAAGAGAATACATACATATACATTCGCGATTTATTTGCCAAAAATTTATACAAATATGAGTTTATAGAAAAATAACTTTAATTCCTACATAATAAAGTTCAATTTACGCTACAATGTCAGACATTTTTATAACTTTTTTATAGTGCTAGTCACTCTAAAATCAACTTAATCTCCATTAAAATAAAGTTGATATTTGTGTAACTTGAATTAACATCAATTTGAGACATTAGTTTGAATATAAAAGGCCTTTTCAACCGACGACAAAAAAAGGAGGAGGTTATCAATTCGACGCGTATATATATATATTTTTATAATGATCACCGATTACTCAAAGACGGCTGAACCGATTTGGAAAATTCTTTTTTTGTTTGAAAAGGTATACTTCGAAATTGGTCCCATTGTCACCAAGTCAGGATCTGATGATGGGATCCTGGAGAAATCGAGGGAACTCTTCAAGCATTATAGGCACACCTATAGTGATTTGAGTATTTTTTATAGTTACTTGTGTAGTTGCATTCGAAAAGCACCATTTGTGAAGTGGACCTGATGATAAAGACCACAGATGGCCACTGGAACTACTCAATATATAAGTAGGAATAATAAGTATTTCATGTGTTCCGCTTCGATTACTTGAATGTGGTTATTAAGCACAATATGCTCGTCACAATGCATATGGAGAAGTGAAGCTAATGGTGAAGCACCAGGAGAACTCCTCAACAATATTAACGGCCCAACATTGGGAAAAGCAAAATTTTCTAAATGAATATAAGTAGTTGACATTTAGGCTCTTGTAACTAGGTAAATTAAAAATCGACCAACTAAAAAGTATGAAATAAAAACTTTTTACCAAAAAATTAAACCGACTCTCGAAATCAAAGTTATTTTTTATTTTGCAGTGTTTTTGGGAGCCGGTTTAATTTTTTTGGTAATTTTTTTTTATAAATAGGGCGGGTCGATGTTGACAGTTTGTGGCGGCCATGTTGTTTTGGCGGCATCTGTCAAATGCGTTGTTATTTCTTCAGTTACAGATGCCAAATCACCATGGTAAGTTACACGATTGAGCAGTACGTCCAAATGATAAAACTTTATTATCAAAATGAGTGTTTGTTAGTGCGAACGTTGCGCGCATTGCGTCCATTTTACGGCAGACGCGGTGGCCCTTCAAAGTCGACTCTCCAACGTTTGGTGACCAAATTTGAGATGACTGGTTCGGTAAACAACCAACCAACACCCTTACGTCAAAGGAATGCCAGATCGGCCGAGAACATCGTTGCTGTCCGTGAGTGTGCAGGACACTCCTAGACTGTCGATTTCTCGCCGTGCACAAGAACTCGGCTTTTCGCAGACTTCAACTTGGTGAATTTTGCGTCGGGACTTAGGCCTACACCCGTACAAGATCCGACTGACCCAGGAGCTCAAAGTGAATGACCATAGACAACGCTGTTTGTTCGCTGACTGGGCTACAGAACGTTTGGAAGAAGACCCTGATTTTGGCCGAAAAAATATCTTTAGCGACGAGGCGCATTTTTGGATGAATGGTTTTGTTAATAAGCAAAATTGCCGTATATGGGACGACGACAACCCACATGAGGTTCACCAGGTGGTAATTCATCCACAAAAAGTTACTGTTTGGTGCGGATCTTGGTCCAGCGGCGTCATTGGTCCGTACT